>JBBPDA010000138.1:18399100-18425477 GCA_037974385.1 Arnoldichthys spilopterus | reverse complement strand
TGCAGTGTCCATGTAGACAAAATTTCACAAATTTTGGAGTGTTTCTAAAGAATAATGATGATAGCATTTGTTTTATTTTGAACCTTGATGTGTCAGGATGGTGGGTGGCTAGATATTTGCATTGGCATTATTCTCTAGGTGGTGCTACTTGACAAATGAGTTGCATTTAGTTAGGATCACACCCCTTTTAGAAGTCAAATCACCATACAGATTTGAACACATTTATTGTGAATTTGGTAGTCAATGTATAGGCCTATGATATTGTTAACCAAAAATTGGTAGGGAAAATATAATGAGAATTTTTTTTTTGACAAATACTACATGATGCAGTGGTGGCCATTGTGAAAAGCACACAACCAATATTTTATATCAATTTAAACAGCAAAAAACACCTATTTACCAACCATACCAACCTATGCCTAGTTCCACTTTTACATTGTAGAGTCAGAATGATTTTTGGTCCACAATATCATATACTTAGACTTCACCAATCCACAAAAAAAACTTGTATGATAAGTCGGCCTCTAGGAGGGCATGATCCAGCTCAATATGACGTATTTGTCAAGTATACAGTTCAATATCTTTAGTTATTATTTTGCTGTCTTAATTTACTGTCTGTATTACTGATGTACTTACATTTACTGAAGGAGTCTGGTACAACAGACACCAACACAAACAACACACACAGTCTCATCTTTCTTCTGACCGATGTCTCCTGCAAATAATAATCCATATTTATTCGCTGTTAAAAAAAGACAACAACATAAAACAGCCAAATTTAACTCTATGAACTGTGAAACCTTAATGCATGAGTCAATGTACCATGAAATAATGACCAAATTAAATTTAAAAGCTGTAGCTTTACTGGCCAATATCTTGTGACATGAAGGTTCAAACTTCACTTCAACTTCAAACTTCAACTGCATCACTACCACATTCTTCAGAAGCACATTTTTGTAAAATTCCATGTATAATGGGAACTGCAACTGATTGTTGGTGCTGAAAGTTTTGTGGGGATAACAGTACACATCAGAGTGCAGTACATCTAATTTGTCAAAGATATTTTTTCAGCCATATCATTACTTCCATTTACATTTATTCATTTGGCTGACGCTTTTATCCAAAGCAACTTCCAGGACAGAGGAAACAATCAAGCATTCGCATTGCATAGAGTAATACTGAAGGTGGTGCTACAAAGAAGACCAACACATTTCTCATAGTTGTAAAGTAAATAACAGACACAACTACTATAATACATACATATTATTACAAGTAGTTTAGCTTTCTTAGACTTGGAAGCTAAAAATGTGAAATTTGGTGTGCTTATACTTGGCTAAATTTACTCACATCTCCTAAAGTTTTGGCTCTCTCAGCAAATGGCCACCAACAAACAATACAATTCTTTGGTGTAAGGGCTTCATAAACTCCATGAAATCTTTTAACAAATTTCACGTTTTCCTTTGTACCTCTAACTTGGATTGATCTGTCTTCAAAATTTATTTTGTCTTTAAGTTCAAATTTCCACTACAGATAAATATACTACTTCTCCATCTATTATTACCACACACATCAACATTTACAATATCACTCATTAACTGAAATAAAAAAAAAAAACACAAAATCCTCTTATCTTCTCAACAGTCATTTTACGCAATGCAGTGAGGCATGTCTAGTATTTTTTACCAATACTTACTCCGCTGTAAGTCCAAAGGTCTTGTCTTTTTAGGTTTTCAGTAGGCTGCAAAGGGAACCACCAAAACACAAGGATGAGAATGCAGCAAGCCTCAGGAAATAATCCTTTTTGTACATAAACCTGTGGGAGGGTCCATAATATGATATCATTTTTATAGTAATAGGATAAGATAAGATAAGATTACCCTTTATTAGTCCCACAAGTGGAAAATTTGCATTGCTACGGCAGTACAAAAGGTAAGAGCCGCAAAGGAGTGGTAAAGCAATAGATAATAAAAAAAAAAAACTATATAGCAAAATAAGATTAAAAAAGTAAACTTTACAAAAAATATAAATAGACATTAGTGTAAAAAAAACATAAGAATATTGCACCATGGAGAATATTACACAGAAGAATATTTCACTGAATATTGAATATTGCACAGTGAAGAAATATTGCACATGAGAGATTTTGCACATTAAGAGAACATTCCAGTTTTCAGTCCATGATGTTTTGGTTGTATGTGTACGTTTGTGTGTGTGTGTGATCAAACTGCAAGGTGTTAGTTGTACAGCCTGACAGCAGCTGGAAAGACCTTCTGAACCTCTCCTTTCCACACCGTGGGTGCAGCAACCTGTCACTGAAGGAGCTGCTCAGTGCTGTCAGAGTCTCCTGCATGGGGTGGGAGATGTTGTCCAACAGGGATGACAGCTTAGTCACCATTCTTCTGTCAGTCACAACCTCCACTGGGTCCAGAGGACACCCTAGAACAGAGCTGGCCCTTTGGATCAGCCTGTTCAGTCTCTTTCTGTTCCCAGCGGTGATGCTGCTGCCCCAGCAGACCACACCGTAAAAGATGACTGATGCCACTACAGAGTCATAAAAGATCTTCATGAGCAACCCCTGCACTCCAAAAGACCTGAGCCTCCGTAGTAGGTACAGCCTACTCTGCCCCTTCTTTTACTCCGCATTAATGTTGAGTCCAAACCAGTTTATTGTTCAGATGAACTCCAAGGAACTTGTAGCTCTCCACAGCCTCAATATCCATACCCTGGATGTTCAGTGGCTGCAGTGGAGGTTGTTTGTGCCTGCAGAAGTCTACCACCAGCTCTTTGGACTAAAATAAAAAAAAATGGAATAAAATAAATATGCAAATCTTTATTATTGTATTGCTTCTTTATGAGTGTAATATGAAGGATTACTGTAGAAATGGTTTCATGGTACAGATTACTGACTACTTTCTATTTAAAATGTAATGTAACTCATTTATGTAAATGCTATTTTATAGAATGTTATATTGAAGTTAATAATGTTTTTAGATAATGCATATATAGTTGGAATTTAAAATATGAAATACTGGAATATTTTGCCCCTTTAGATTTACATTCCTATTATGTTTACCAATGTGAAAAAATAATTGCCCTGGTTGTGACAACAACTGCAACCAAACACGTCTTGTAACCAGAGATCAGTTTTAAACAATGTTATTAATTCCTTCTGGCCCATTCTCCTGTGCTGAACTGCTTTAATTAAGAGGAAGCTTTCAGGCATGAACTGTCTACTTAGGGTATAGTCACAGCATCTCACTGGGGTTTAAGTTCAAGCTTCTCCAAAACCTTTTGTTTTTCTTCAGAGATGGACTTGCTCCTGTGTTTCTATGCTAGTAGTAGAAAGCAGAATTCATGGTTCTGCCAATTATGGCAAGTCACCTAAGCCCTGAAGCAGCAAAGCATCCTTACACTATCCCATTAACTGTATTTTTTACAGTTTGATTCACACTATAACTGATCTGAAGATCTGAAACAAATAAAAATTACAAATAAGCAATATATATATATATATATATGTGTGTGTATGTGTGTGTGTGTGTGTGTGTGTGTATGTTGTGTGATGGGGAGTTTTCTCACTTACAATGACAAACTTGCATTTTCTCATTTTTCACTTTAACATTAGAATAAATGTTAAATTAGAATTAAAGCAAAGCAAATTTTGTCATTGTTTGCGTTGTTTCATTTTTTAAAACTAAGCTCAGTGATTAGCATGAGTCTGACTTGGTGATACTGTTTATAGAAGAGTTTCTATGTTCCAAGCTTTCATCTTTCCATGTTGCATACCATCCTAATCAAGATTCCAAAATTTGCCATTGTCATTAGCCATGCACTGAGATTTGAGAAAAACTTGCTATATTTGAAAATCACTTTAGCACACTTGTTTTATCTAAACTCCATCTGTATGTAATTTCTAAACATCTTGAGTATGCTTTCTTGATCCAGTTGACCGTTGTCCTTTTCAAAACTTTTTAAGTGGTGGCCTAGTGCTTAGGACCTTGCCCTTGTGAACTGAAGGCCACAGGTTCAAGTCCTGGCCCGGGCACCAATGGGTAAAATGCCTAGGTCACATTTTGTTGTGGTGCTCGAGTGTGTTTACAATGACAAATAGTCATTTTCATGTATAGCAGGTGGCTGACCCAATGCTCTTTCTGCAGGCATACTCTATACTGTTCAATACAATTTAGAGGAATAAGTGACACACAGAACAGAGAACAGCAGTGATGAGAAGTAGTTGGAATATTCATCTTCTGAAATATAAAATGTATCTTTTACCATGTTCTGTCACTGCCTGATCAATGAGGAGTTGATCTTTATATGTGTGTAAATCTCCTACAAACCTTTTGTTCTAGTGTTTTTGCCTAGGTCTTTTAAAGATTTAGCTAGTCAGATGTTGGTAGAGTCTTTTTTGAAGATAAGGGTAGTCTGTATCTTGGTCATGTCTTGTGATGTGAAGGTTCAAAGTTCACAAAATCAGACATAATTTATCAATTGTATATCATTCTGATGGCTAGCAAGGTGCTAGTGCAGAGCATCAAAGATTCTGAACCAGAAGTTCTGAATTTGATCAAATGCATTTTAGTTCTGGAGACCTTTGATGACATGATGGATCTCAATGAAGAGCCCATCCATGATTCAGTAGCCATTTTCTTATAGGCTTCCACATCTTGCTGAATCTTCATGTAGATTCATCAATGAGACCTGCCATCCTCAAGAATGTTTCTCCAGAAAGCTTTGATGATTTTCTGGGAAGGTAGTGCTATGACAGGGCTCTGTTTTTGATTGAACACTCTGTAGAACATTTTGGTATTTTCCTGTAACAGTCTGGTGGAACTGATGAGAATATTTATTGTATCTTATCAGCCTTTGTCCCCTTTCCCATGAGATTTATTTTTAAAAATATATCTACAATGCCAACAAGAATAATACACTGTCACTTATTGGTTGAGGGGTTGTAGGAAAAAAGTGCAAGTATGATGTTTTTAGTTTTATTTTAAATAAACAAATGAACACTAACATCAATACAGACTAAGAAAACAAACGAGAAAGTACAGAAAGACAAACAGAACTTACGGCTGAGGCTAAACACAACAGGGGATTCGAAATAGCCTCTAGGGCAACATGAAGGAACATAAACGAAATCGATACAGGCATAGAAACACAGAACACGGCAGGAAACTAGGACATGGGTAACAGGGTCAGAGAAACTAAATAACCGACGACTACTAAGACAAGCACACAAGACTAAATAGTGAACACAAACAAGGAACACCTGACACCAGGAGGAACCGGAAAACAAGGGACAGGTGAGGAGGGTGATGACAAGGCGTGGCTAACAGACACGAGACAGGGAAGCACATGGATAGGGAAAACATAAAACCAGAACAGTACAAGATGAAGGCTCACATGGACAATATTATTGGACTTGGACTATGACCATAAACATTTGGCCCTAAAAATTTTATTCTAAAATGATTAATTCTATGTGCAATATTTTCCCAAATTCTTCATGCAAAATCCCTTAACTGGTTGTAGTACAAACCTTAATAAAATGTCTTTCTAGAATGTGCAACAGTGCATGAACTTTCTTTCCAGAATCATCACTCTGGAAAGGTTGTGATTATTATTTACATCCTCTATCAGATTTCAAGCTCTTCTTTTTCTTGGTCACAATATGCCCTGCAGTAATTTCATCAGTATTTTTAAGCTATGACTGTTTCTGAACCTTGCATTGTTTCATTTCTACTCTCTCATACTCGTATTTTGTTACCGACGTTTTTTTTCCATTTCCTTAACTAGACCATCTAGGCAACTTGTCACTGTATAGTCCTTTTGTTTCCACTTGTAACAAACATGACACATTATGACAAAAGGTAAATTATTGTTTGGTCTGTTTGTATCTGATATCAGTCTGCCATCACTGTATGAGGAAAGTGTAGAATTCTGACACTTAAAATTTCTCTAGTTTCATGTATCATGACCCATCTACCAGTGAGGCAGATTTCAAATTCTTTTCCTTCTTCCTTATGAGCTTTTCAGAGGCTTTAATAACTGTTAATGGGTCAAAGTGTGTATTTTTTAGGTAAAGAAAAAAGTCCAGTCATAAAATCATATTTGTCCTTTGAAAACCTAATCAAACCTGTAATTACATTCATGAAGCTCACTGTCTTTCAAACCCTGCTTACAGAAGCTATGTAGTGAATAGTGAATGTGTTAATGAGTGAGCCATTCCAAATGCAGCCTATACGTATAACTGTTGTATAGTCCATATGTATATACGTAACTTCATTTTTTCTGCATTGACTGTGTCTTCCTAATTGATGGGATGTTTCTTTGTTTGTTTGGTTTTTTTGTTTGTTTATTCTTTTGTATGTATGTTCTTTCAGTCATAAGTGTCAACTAAAGCAAGTCAAAGTACTGTCCAGGCCTGGTGTGCAATCTGACTTCTCTATAAACAAAATGCAGAGAGAGAGAGAGAAATAAAATTTCTTGTACAAATAGAGCAAATGTGGATTCAAAATATTATTTTTAATTTTTTAAAAATGAATAAAATAGGCAAATTCAGGTTTCAGACTTGTTTTCATTTACATGGGAAGTTTGCAGTCATTGATTAAATGATTAATTTTCCCTTATACCAAAAAGTACATGAAGACAGTCTGAGGCCTTTTGTCCACAACTTTAAGATCAGTCAGAGGTATCTTTTTTTTTAAAAGATTATTTTTAACCCCATTGAAACATTTTGGGGGATTTGAAAAATGCAATACATGCAAAAAAAAAACAACCTTCAAACATTTTGCAACTGAAGGAATTTTTGAAGAGTTGAAAAGTGGTCACACATTTCAGTAGACCAATGCCAGAGACCAGAGGAAAATGATCTAAAATACATGCAAGAAGTTTTATCTGCTGAAAAAAGCAATACAATGTTTGAGGCTGAGGGTGAGGGGATATTACATCTGTTGATATTTTTGATAATTAAATTACTTAAAAGCTACTTTTCGTAGTGTTTTTTTCAAGTATATCATCTTTATCTGCAGGTATTAAAGCTCACATAAAACAAACTAAATATATTTGATGCTTATGAGGTCCAAATGTAGGCATTCAATAAGTTGTATACTGCCATCTACTGTTTCAACAGTGGAACTCAGTGACGTCACATTCATATGCTTTCTGTTATTCAGGTGTTTCCCATTTCTTGAATGTGCCACATTAAACGCACCCATTCCCCAGTGCAGAAGCAATACTGGGCTAAGTATACATCCCTTAGTTTAACACATTGTTGATGTTCTAATCCAACTGTTTCAGAAACATCATAGAAGGAAATTCATGAAAACCAACCCTAACTGTCACATATAGATACAATGTAAAAACCCACACCCTTATTCTCTTAAGATGTGCTTGAAAGACTAAAAGATGCTGAATAATGGATTTTTATTAAAGGTTATGCAAAAATATCTTTGTGATTAAATAGCTTAATCTCACACTGAAGAACTATAAATATTTTTTTAATAGATAAATTCTTGAAATGTAAGGTTGTATATTTTTCTCATATTTTCAGCATGACACTGAGCTAATTAACCACAATAGGTTTTAACTTCACCTTTTTATCTTATCTTTATTCAGGATGCCTTTAGTTATGGAGCTGCCAGTAAAAGAACAAAATATAGTTTGATGTTGGCAAGTGTCGATGTGTCTTCAAGGAGAGGTCAGAATTACACCGTAAAGTAATTTTAAAAGTTTTATTTAACAGAGAGAGAGAAGTGTTTATTTAGAAACAAAGTCTCCCCTAAAGATTTGGGATCCCAAGCAGAAATTAAGGCAAAGTAACAGAGATAGAGTAAGCGAGGGAGGGAGTGAGAGAGAGAGCTAGTGAGCGAGAGAGAGAGCGAGAGAGAGAAAAAAAGAAAGGGAAGCAGGCAGAATCACAGGCCTCAGAGCAAGTCTGAACCTCTGAATGAATGAATATCTTGCTCAAAAAGCACATCCTATAGCAGATTTAGGTGGAACCAGTTTCAACCAGTAGCAAAAAGTGTGGATTCGTGCAGAATGTGTGTGTGTAGATAATTTCCACTATGTATGTGTGTAAACCGTTTTCAGACAGCTTCGTGTGTCATAATGCCATCGGTTTCTGGCCTTGATTGGTGATTAAGTGCGGAAAAGACGTGTACTCTGAAATCATCTCAGTTTGTAATCGGTTAAGATGACTTTTAAAAGTTGTAAGTGACCTCGGGCCTGTGTGTCCAAATTCAGGCCTAAAACAACAAGTTATTGCTGTGCAATTATAGCTTTGTGTCAGAGAAGTGTCAGGTGTGTGTAATGCTGCAGGGAATGCACTCATGCTGTGTACATCAGCTCTTTTCTACTGTGTATGACCTATGTTGCTGTTGAGTTATTTTGAAATTAAAATATATTACAATATATCACAATATATTACAACTTTTATTATTATAATGATTCTTTTGCTGCATAAGTACACTATATGACCAAACATATGTGGAAATCTGCCTCCATTCAACCAAAAGAGTTTGTGTGGTCTATCTCTTTGTGGTCTATTGCTGAGCAGTTGTTGCTCTGAATGCTATTTCACAATAAAGCTTACAGGTGACTGGGGCAGATCTAGCAAACAAAAACAATGTAGCCCATTCTATTGCCTGTGTTTGTCTGAGATTACATGGCCTTGTGCTTGATTTTACATACCTGTTAGCAAAGAGCGTAAGAGTGGTAGCCATATACTTTATTTTATACAGTCTACATTTTAAAAGAAAGTATTTTTGTACTTTAAACTCAAGTAGAACTCAAACAGAGGACTCCAGTTTTACAAAGATTCTCTGTGCCTTTGCTTTAGCTTTGTCACAAATAATGATTATTCTTTCAGTATATAACCAGTCATCTGCCCATCAAACTGGGTCAGCTGGGGTTAGTCTGGTAACTCTAGTGTTTATAGAACATTCACATACTCCTTCAGTAAAGGTGTAAAAGCACTCTCAGTCAGTGATTCAGTGTTTTTCTTTAACAGGAAGTGTCCTGTTAGGATTGTTTGGTTGTATTTTTACATTTACTTTGTATGGATATGAAGCTATAAAAAGGACTTTGGCTTCATTTGGTTCATATGCAACATTTGTCCAGTACAATTAAGCTTTGTAAATGTAAGCTTTGTTTTTGTGGTTGTTTTTTGAGAAAGTTATGTTTGGTCAAAATGCATCATTCTTCGCAACAATCTACGATATTTAAGGAATACAATAGATTTCTGCAGTGTTTCCACTGTAAATGTATAGTTCTTTACTGTGCCAAGTCAAGGCGACCATTACAGAGGAACCCTATCTGTATTTTAATTATTCACACACAGACAAGCCACCTGAATATGTTTGTTAAATACATGTAGATTTCTGTCTTTCAATTTCTTTGAAAAGAAAAATTCTGTAATGGTTCTTTTAAAACAGCTTTAACTAAAACATATTTTTTGTTAAGTCAAAATCTTGTCAGTCAATAAGCATGCAACTGCCACAATAGCCCTGCAGTTACATGAGGTTTAAATAAAAGATCAGGTGAAATGTAATACTTTTAACAAGCTACATGCTCCGTAGCTTCCTTTGGCATTCTTCGTTTTGGTTTTTCTGGCATTCCTCCTCACTCCATCACTCACTTAGCCCTCAGACCCGGCCCCTCCCCGTGGGAAAGCCTGGCTCATGTGACTGTGGTGGCCCAAGCTGGAAGCTGCGGTGACTCTGTTGCTGCCAAAAGAATGGCAAAATGGCAAACTAGGGGAGCTTGACACACACACACACACACACACACACACACACACACACGCACGCACACACACACACACACGTCACTCACACGAGATTCAGTCTAAACATTCAGCAACATAAACACACAAACACACACTTTCCAACCCACATCCAGCACGCCACTCGTCCACCCCTGTGCTGCTTTGTGGACCCACACTTCAGTCTTCACAGACACAGAGTCCCACCACAGCCTGGAACACACACACACATACACACACACACACACACACACACACATTCCATCTATGTGCATACACACCCCTTTTGAAATATAAACTTGGGAGAAGAACACAGGCAAGCAAACAACAACCCTGCAACCAAAAGCCTTCATTCTTTCATGCGTTCAAAAGCATCACTTCAGATCTCAGCAATGTGGCACTCTTTGATACTGTGCCAAACATTTTAATGGCTCTTTTGAGGGTAAAATATAGTCGTGTTGTTTGTTATACAGTAATCACGGTCAACACCACACATCGCGCATCACTTACTTCCTTTCAGGAAAAAATAGCCCACAATCTAACATCTTTAAATGTGTGGAGAACATTGTCTGCCTGCATCAACAAGTGATGTGTATCCATAATTATGTGGGTCTTTAATGTACTGTCTATTTTGTTAATGACACATATCAAATGGCTGTGTTGTTTTTATAGGGTTTCTCTACTGATTTGATTTAAGTGAATATAAAATAATAAACTTAGCTGTCCTGTCCCCTCACTCTGCACAGCTTCTCTTGTACTAACATTCACTGAAAGTTGTAATCTGTCCATTTGCTTTAATCACAGCTTCAACCCTATAGATTCCTAAGGTTTGTCCTAAACAAAGAACTGAGCTGGGAACGTCTGCACTATAGTATGCAGTATGCAATAAAAGCTGTGGGCCGTACTACTGCATATTTTCTATAGCTCTCTAATCACTGCTTAGCCACCTTTGCTAGGCATTTTTCAGCTCTTTAGCACCATGTTTGGTTGTATTTTGGTCAGCTTTTAATTAATGCAAACAATGCAAAACTCATATAAATCATGCGATAAATGTAAGGGTGTACTTACTTTTGTAATACATGACTGATCTGTTTTAAATTACAAAAAATGCCTACAAAATGTCAATTTTATGTGTCATTTGATGCTGTGCAATCACCTACATTATCTGTAGGTACTGCACCAAAGAAGGTGAAATGTTTGCTTGTTCAAATATGTTTTAAAACAACCAATAAGTTCAATGGGATCTTCACATTTCTGTTTAGTAATTTATCTTATAGTTTGAATAGTTTCAGTGATGTTTCTGTTTCTGTCGCTCTCGAGAATCTAGATGAATTTAGAATGTTCTGTTCTGAGTAAATGAGAAAGATGTTATTGTGCTATTCAAGCACCATACCCTCACAAATGCAGAATTTAAACTAACATCAGCCTTCAAATGAGTAAAAAACAGACAGAGATTTTTAACAGATAATGAGAGATAAGTTACAATAAAAGATTATTAACAGAGAGGGCACTATTTCTGTCAGGCATGTGAAAGCAAGAACAAGTACTATACTGATAAAATGGTACAGCCCATTGCTTTGGATTCCAAATAAGCATTTGAACCCAGAAGTGAATATTATTATATTGTCAGACTTAACCACCAAACTATGGCCTAATCAGCACACACTCTGCCAGTGCACCCCTAGTTTAAATAAGTAAATAATGTATAAAAGGTTCAAGCTTGTAAAAAAAAGAAAAGAAATTGGTGGCTTCTAACAATTGAACTCTAAATAAATATGTCAAAATTGATTTGTGTATGTGTGTGCATGTGTGTGTGTAGTGTGTGTGTGTGTGTGTGTGTGTGTGTGTGTGTGTGTGTGTGTGTGTGTGTGTTTACGCACACATGCAAATTCTAAGACAGAGAGGATTCACCCAAATTATAGTGTCCAGACTCAGAGTGGTAGGCAGAAGCAATGAGAGGGCACATGATGCCCTGTTTCCTCTCGGTGGTGCAGGCACTCAGCCAGTACCCACCACGTTTTCCCTCTGCGGCCTGCTCCGCCCTGTGCCATCACTGTGTCTGCAGAGGGCACTGGGGAAAACACTAAGTGGCACCCTGCTCATATTGCACCCAAAGGAGTCTAGATAAATGGCCTTCTGTCTGTACTGTATGGTCACATCTATTATCTCCAAAGTCTTTCCCATGGTTGTTCCAGGTCATGCAGTACAGCTTCTCTGGAACAAAAGATACCGTTTCTGGTGTGCCATGATCCAGCTGTAAGGCATCTCAAGCTAACCCTAGCTTATGCTGGAAATGCTCTAAACTAACAAAGACTGACTGCTTTGTCTGTGTAGTGTGATAAAAAGATTTTGCTCCTGACATCTATGAAAGATAAATCACCTTAACACCACCTAATGTTTGGTAGTAGGTTATTGCATTGGCTCAAAAAAAGTCAAGTAACACACAAGAGGTTCAAAAAGGCACTTTTGTCTTTATAGAATCTCCTCACACTCCCATGTCAAATGGAGAACATATAGGAGAATCCAAGAAAACTTGTACTGAAATGATTAAGCAAAGAAATCAACAAAAAGAAAAAAGAGTTCAGTAGAGATGATCGTGTCGTGCTTATTGTAATTTACAGTGACAAGAATCTTTCTCCAGTCACTAAAATCAGTCCATTTCACAGAAAAACTTTTTTTTACACAGAATAAGGTAATCAACATTCACCAAATTTGGCCTTGGCTTCTAAAGTATGTACCATCATTTTAATTCCAGTTTTCAATAACCATGTGCAAGGGCAACTGATCTTTAACCAAAATATGGATTTATTATGCTCTGCTTTTTTTCTATTTGTGCTGTCCTCTCGCTCCTGGTCATCGTTCGAGTTTTGCACAAAATCAAATACATATTTCATTCTTGGATAACAATGCAGGAAACTTTTTGTGCAAAGAATAGGTTCATATTCTCATATGCTAAGCATTTGTAATGAATAACTAAAAGAGATATTATAATTGAACTCTACCATTTTTTAAATTTCTGCATAATTAAAACCAAGGTCATTCAGAGTGATTTTATATCAAATGCACCATTCTAGAGGAACCAAATCAGAATTGTTCACAGTACTGGTGAGAGGAACCTGATATGTAGTATTTACTGCCTCCAAAAGTTCATCACAGAAAGCTATTATATTAAGTGGTTATAAATATGTTATCTGATGTCTCAGACATAGTTTTAGGATAAAATATTGGCCTAAAAGTCATGGCGAGAAGTATATGCAGGGCAAAGCCGTACCCAGAGGCAAATCATTCATTTAGACTTTTTTTTTATCATGATTAACATTATCAATATTGTCAACATTTGATTATAGCATCTCAGAAGACATATACAGGTTTCCTGGTGACTTTGGAGAGTAAATAATATAGTTAAATTTCATGACCTCTGGTTCCACAGCTGTAAAGAAATCTTAAATCAGTAAGTTTCTCTACAATGAAACATTTCAAGCGCTTTGATGTTACTTTGTTTACATCTTAATCATATTGTTTTTTAAACATGATTGAATTCTCCTGTGATTGGCCTTCATGTCCCACCCACAAATTCTTTCATAGCAAATGTTTATACACTGGACAAGCTTTTACAAAATATTGACAACAGTCTTATTCAAACTTATAAGAAACTTTGGAAATGTTGGAAACAAAAAAGTGTGTTTGGAGTGTAAATTGCAAAAGTGCAAAAGACTTATACTTACTTTCTTATCATTTCCTGTGTTTTTACAACCTTGATTAGTTTGAATAGCAGTAACATCATAGTCCAAATTCATTAGATCTGAACACTTTTTTTTGCAAACCTTGTCCAGCCTTACAACAGCTGCTACAACAAAATGCATTTGCGGGCAGAGCATGGATAGTTCAACAGAACACTGTTCTGAAAAGCAAGCAGTTGCTCTATTGCTTGCAACAGTCCCATGCATCGCTTTAATTAGAAGGCCCCAATCTCTGTGCTCCAGGCCTGTGCTGACTTATTGGACCCACTCATACCCCTGAGCACAGGGGCTGGAGGCCCAAGAGCAGCGAAGGGTCTGAAGGAAACCTGAGGATGACCAGCAGAGGAGGAGGAGGGAGAAGATGAGGAAATGGAAGTGGGTGAGGAAGAGGAGCTAGGAGGAGGAGGCGGGGCAGAGCGCAGTGGCGAGGGAACAGTGGGTCCCTCCTGATGAGGCTCTGGCAGTCTGTGAGGACGGGAATGGACAGAAGGAATCCTGCGCATTAAAGATATGGCCGGACTCAACAGTGCCCCCTGGCTGCCCAGAGGAGCCACACGTAAGGCTGGTGAAGGGTACGCCAAGAGGGCAGTGTGGGGGGCCAGGTCATGGCGGCCATCAGAAGTGAAGGGTGACGAGGCGACTGCGGGGGTGGAGGGGCCACTGAGTTGTGGGAAAGAGCCCCAGGGCCATGGTGTAAAGGGTAAGGCAGCTGGGCTCTGGTGTAGAGGGTCCAGCTCACTGGCACAGTGACTCAGGTGAGATACCAGTCGTGCCCCAATGGGATCTGCAGACTCCACACCATCCAGAGAACTGAGGTACCTAACCACTTCTCCCACACACTCTCGAAAACCGAGTGTCCGGTAGTCCACTGCCAGCGCACGAGCATCGAAGTATCCTGAGAAGAGGACAATATTTCATTTTCACTAATTCACTCATTAAATACCCTTTAAAAAAAAAAAAAGGTTTAAGAAGTCCAGGAAAGACCTTAGAAAAAACGGACTTTACTGATATAAAACCATAATATTATGTAGAGAATTTAAAATTATTGCAAAACATTTCAAAACAAATCACTTATTAAAATGCTGAAAGTGATGGTTTGGAAATAAATCAGTACAGCACTGGACAAGGCTCACTTCACTTACAAACACTAGAAGCTAAAAGTCACCCAATTACCGTTACAATCCCAAAACGTCTCTTATCTCACTCAAACCCCATCTTACTCTTCATTAATTTGATACAGGCTTCTCAATGTGATCAAGAAGACAATATGTCATCTTAATGTAAACTTGGATGCAGTTTGAGTGAGTTGAGAGATTTTTTGGCGGAAAATCATGTACATTAGATTTTTCTGTCAAACTGTCCCATTAATTAAAGAACCACATATTTAGTTTCTTTAGGAAACCAGAAGTCGTTTAAAGCAGAAGCCGTCTAGAACACCAGTCCAAGATCTCAGAATTCCCATCCCTCTTAATGTCATACAGTCTCTTCCCATTCTATAACTATATGCTAAATACATGTTCTGAATTACTAAGAGGATAAGCCTAAAATTAAAGGCATTAAAAGTGTAGGAAAAATGATGTAAATATCAATAAGTGTGCTTACTTATAGTTACATAAACTTATATTCATAAGATGTAGAATCCACTCACCTTTTCCTCCCATAGCATGCAGCAATTTGAGATGATCCACTGTCATTTGAAGAATCTCAGCTTTCTCTAGTTTAGATGAACCCTTAACAGGGGAAGTAAAGGAGGTTTTGTACTGAAATATAAATGTAAAGGCATAAAACTGACTGAGCAACTGCTTGAAAATATGTCACCATAAATTAAGTGCTGAGCATTATATTACTTTTTTAAATAAAGGTTTTACCTGTTTCTCAAAGGCACTGGGCACAAGTCTCCTCAGTTCAGATAGACTGTGGTTGATCCTGTCCCTGCGCCTCTTTTCAATTATCTAATGGAAGCAGAGAAAACATTTGGGTTTAGAATGAAAGACTTGTCACACTTGACTAAGGCCAGTATTCGGCTACATAAGCCTTTCTGGGCAGATGATATAAATCTATGCAAATCAATCACAACATTAAAACCACTGACAGGTGAAGTTAGTAACATTGATTATCTTTTTACAATAGCACCTGTCAGAGGGTGGGATATATAAGGCAGCAAGTGAACAGACAGTTCATTAGGTTGAGTGTTAAAAGCAAGAAACATGAACAAGCATAAGAATCTGAGTAGCCAAATTGTAATGGCTAGACGACTGAATCAGAGCATCTCCAAAACAGCAGGTCTTGTGGGATGGTTCTGGTATGCAGTGGTTACTAGTACCTACCAAATGTGGTCCAAGGAAGGACAACCAATGAACCCACAACAGGGTCATGGGAACCAAAAGTTCATTAAGGCACATCGGGAGCAAATGCTAGCCTGCCTGGTCTGATCTCAAATACTTTTGATTTTAATACAGTTATTGTTGACTAGAAAAGGTGTCAAAACACACAGTGCAGCACAGTCAGAGCTGTATTAGTTAAGTATAAGGAGGATCTACACAATATTATAGTAATGTTATGGCTGATTGGTGTATATAGACATTTATAAAGACCAACATATCCATCAACACTTAAACCTAAAAAGAAATAACATTAAACTGACAAAGCAAGACACTTGATACTTATTTAAATATGCATTTATAAATGTTTATGTAAGTTTACATTCGCTGTCTCAAAAGGTTTCTGTAGATGTAAACTTACTAACACCAAACTTCAGTGAAGCGATGCCCAAAGATCTCAAAAGCACCGGTTATGACTTTGTCTCTATGTTTTAGGTGTAACCAAAGAAAAAGAAAATGATCCCAAATCGGTTAAAAAAAATTGATAAAGAGGAAGATAAACTCACCCCTCTTCTCTTTTTTCGGGCTAGGATCTGTGAGGTACTGCCTGGAGACATGGACCCAGTGACAGGACTGTGACAGAAAGAGAAAGAGAGAGTAGAGGAAAGGAAAGAGAGAAAAAAGAGAGACAGATCAAAGCTTTGATGTCATTGCATATTGTTGTCATTATTGTGCTTAATACAAGGCAGAAACACAGTTGCACATCATCAAACTCAATCTAATTTGACTTTGAGAACAGCTAGACACAGGAGCGCCTGGCAGAGAAAGAGGAGGATTATTTTGGTTTAACGCGTTTCAGGACATTAGTTTCACTTGGCTGACATGCCACACTTCTTGCGTCTTACAAAAGCATTTTTTTGGAAGCCAAGAAGACATGATGATTACATATCTGTAGGGCATGCTAGAACAGTGGGGATTGCGTGCGCTTTGTGTTCAGTCATCCTTTAGCATGGATCCGGTTTGCTCTGGCCCTTTGCTCTGTCTTCCAGGAACTTTATGCTGTTTGTTTGGCTCTGCGCGTTTGATGGCTTACTCATGCAAAGTTGTTTACTCATACACAAAACAAATTTTAATGATCTAATATGATCATATACAGTCTAATAAGTTCAAATAAAATCCTTCAGCTAAAGTGTAATCGCTGGTGTAAGGTCAGTGCTGATATTTAGTGTTTTGGGCACAGAGTTCAGAACACGTTTTGAAGGAAAAAACATTGGGTTCTAAATCTGCTCTTCATTTTTGTGCAAAGCTGTGACACAGCTTTAAAAAAGATTAAAAAAATATGACAGTGACATAATGGGGAGGTTGAAGGAGAAAGAAAATCTGCATGGAGGGTGTTACTTGAACAGAAAGATTGTATGAACTTGAGCGTCCATGTGCTGCGCTTATCTGCTGCGGCCCTATGCTTCTTTTCCAACCTAGAAGCAAATGTGCTCAAAGCTAAACTAAAAAACCTACCTAAATGGCATCTAACCTCTACAATCCTGCAACATTTAACAAATTTACAGGTTTAGAATTTATTTAAAGAATCTACTCATTCAAAGAAAAAAATAAAGAAAGTCAATCACATGATTTAACAGAATCAACTGAATTACACAGGTAAATATAAAAAGGCTAAAATTGACAAGACAGCAAAACCAATGGCTGTTTTTCCATCCAGCACAAAAACAAGTTTTCTGAAACTTAGATTAGGTTTAGTCTTAAATTACATCACACAACTGATGGATCAATGGAGCATTCTTCACTGATAAAACCTTTTCAGTCTAAGACTAATAAAAATCCAGTTCTAGGCTTTCCCCTGTCAGGTGTTTCTGCAGCTTGTGAAGACAGCTGATGATCTAAAGCCACTGCAAACAGTGCACTTTTACAGCTACAGCCTCTTTACAAGCCATCATAACTCTCTTGAATAATCTCGAAGTTTTGTCATGCATGCAAATATTATGATTCCACATGAAGTACAACCACATTCCATATTATATATGCATGCCCTGTGCTGGGCAGTGTGCTCTGCAGGACAGTTTGAGGGTCACTGATGAAGCCTCCTGGTGTGTGTGAGCTCAGTCCTCACCAGTAACTGTCCTCTTGTCCAACATCGATAAGCTCGTCTGTGTCTGAGTCTGGAGAGCTGTAATCGTGGGGTCTCTTCATCGCTAAGCGCCTCTTCTCTTCTCTCAGGACGGCCGGAAGAATAGGTGGGTGAGTGAAGAATGACAGTACTTGATCCTACGGGTATTCAGTTTTCAGCAGCGATGGACTCTTCTCCTGCCCTCCTCAAACAACTGGTCCAAGAGTGAACCAAACAGACTCTGGTGCCAGCACGCCTCTCTCTCTCTCTCTCTCTCTCTCTCTCTCTCTCTTCCTCTTACCACAATAAAGCTTCTAAGTATAGAGGATCTTTATTAGAGTTCTCTCACTCTTCCAGCTTGGTCCACGTCTGTGTTCTTCTATGGACCCCCAGTGCATGTGTCACTTGCCAAGTCACATTCCCTTGATCCCTTTTTTACAGTGGCACCTCTGTGTGTGTGTGTGTGTGTCTGTCTGTCTGTCTGCCTGTCTCTCTCTTTCTTTTCCCCGTATGTTTTTCTTGTTCTTCTATTCGTCTCTGTCTCTCTTTATCCACTCTTTCTCTGTCTTTCTTATTTTTTCCTCTACCTCTGTCTCTCTCATTTTCTCATGCCCCTTTCTCCTACCCCTCTCTTTCTCTCTCTCTCTCTCCCTTTCTCTCTCTCTCTCTTTCTCTCTCTCTCTCCCTTTCTCTCTCTCTCTCTCTCTCTCTCTCATTGGCAAAGTTGCCCATTTTGGCTCTACCTCTGTTTTTACCCCCTCACTCTTACATACACACACCCTCAATCCCTCCCCCTAATCAGCCCTCCCCTCTCTCTCTTTCTCTTTGTCATTTTCTCCTCTCAATTAGCCTCTTCTGCCGCATCTCTTGTTTCACTCTCTCTCTAATTAGCTTTTTTGACTCTTTCTCAAAAGAAAATAGGAAAAAAGCTGTGGGAATACTGGACTGTGAGAGTTAATGTAGGAGTGCATGAAAAATAGCACTGTTGGCCTCTAGTGTTACAAGAATTATCACTGTTCAGTGGATAAGCATTGGGACGGGAGAGGATTATGAAGAGGCTGTACTGGTGAATGTGTTTTTTTTTTACCTTGTGGCCCTGGTTTTAGTGCAGCAGCACTTCTCTAACTGGAGAGAGAGAGAGAGAGAGAGAGAGAGAGAGAGAGAGAGAGAGAGAGAGAGAGAGAGAGAGAGAGAGAGAGAGAGAGATCTATTCTGCTGTGATACAGAAGCTGTGTTCATGACCTGCTGTCTAACAAAGAGAGTTTTAGGTCAAGAGAGGAATTAGCCAGTGAGTGTCTGAACAGAGCTTGGAGAAGATAAAAGGACGTGTTGTTCCTCCACCGTCAGTCTACAGTTATTTCATAAACACAAACCCATATTAAACACATGCATAAGCACTCCTCATTATCATACCTATGCTATTTCATGCTTTATCTGTTACTCAGAGTGGTCAGAGGGCATGAATAAGGGGTTCCAAGTGGTCCAACTGTGTTGGTCAGCCATCAGAGATTGTAAATTGCATTCACAGGGTTGCCACAGCAATCCATGGCTGCGAATCAAGTAGAGCACAAATGGCCTTGTTCGTTCTGAGTGGACAGAATTGCCTTCTCTGTCCTCTCTTGACTGCTCATCCCTTAACATGATGCTAGCCAGCACCAGTTTTGGCTGATGTAACAGAACTGGTGGTTAGCAATCTCCTCTGAGCCTACTGAGCTGTCCAGTGACACTGAGTAATTTTATGCAGATTTTCACCTTACTTGTCCTTTATAAGTGTGCACTTGCTGGGGGTTTTATACATGCCAGTGTATAAAAGCCTGTATCAGTTTCCCTAAAAGTGCTTTGCCACCAAACATACACAGCAATGAGTGATTTATGTTCAGTATATGACTAGTGAAGAAAGCTAGAGGTCACAGTATGGCAACTATAACTGTATACCATTAATATGGACCAACAAGGGATTTCTAATAAAGTAGCTAGTGAGTATATATCCACATTGATAATAACACAGTCCCTCTGACTGTACAGCAATTTGGGATTATGGTTCTTACACAATAGCTTTCTATTATTTTTGCATAAAATACCATTTAAAAAATTGGATGCCTACTTATAGGAGAAGCTTTTTTTATTTGCACAATTTATAAATAACTTATGGAACAACACAAAGAGAATTGTGCAGTGACAAATAAATTGATAGCATGAAATTGCTGCCTATTTTAACTCCATCATTTGACAGGTGCTGTTGTTATGAGACAATCAGTCATTGTTATTCACTTCACCTGTTGTGGCTTATTGGTGTGCATGTCTGCAAATATGTGTGTGTGTGCAAACTTTTAAACATTTTATTTATTTATTTATTTTGGATTAATCATATTATTGCACTATTTAAAACATTTAACCAAAAGCCTCATTCAGTTTAGTGTGCCCAAACTTTGGACTGGTAATGCGTTCTTGCAAAAGTATTATACTTAAGTATAGTGCCAATAGTGCAAAATGGAGCTAGGATGGTATAGATGAATGTGGACTTTCTTTATTCACTCATATCACCAGCGGGTTGTTGAACAAGCTTATCTTTCCTTGTACACACTTAATTCACACTTGCTGGCACTGGTGCTATAAGTCCTTGTCACTTGTCACTAGTGGGATTTAAACAGTTGAATTCCTGAAAAGATAACGTCTGTGAATATGAGTCGAAAACAAAATTAAAATCCTTTTTATCTTACTGGCATCTGATTGCCTGCTAATTAGAAACTAAATGTGAGTAAGTTGTGATACATGTTCCTTGTATGTACCCTTAGACCTTCAGCAGGGCTTCTGACCATTTCTTCATCCAATTTTTAACACTTCCCCAGTATTTTAACCTATAGACATATAAATGTATATAATATTATAGATGTATTTGTGTTACTGTTAATATTTTATTTGTAACCATGTCTGTTTAGCTCTCCCATATTAATATTTTAAGCTACTGTAGAAAGCTTAATTTGTGTCTGTTTGTGTTAAGTACAACAGTTTTATGTGTCTTAAGGTCACTGAATAGCTCTGTATAAAAACTTTATTAACTTTTTTAGGCCATTTTTCTTAATACTGTCTTGCTGTAGCACTACTAAGTCTTGCATCACCTCATGTATTGCATTATCAAGTTTTCGTTGTAAACAACAAGGTTTATTTCTTTATACACCAGGTAGAAAATTGACTGAATTATTTGTGATCTTTAGCTTCATGCTACCTAGGCTTACACTGATTAGGCTTTCAGGTGCTGGACTGAAGAAGTAGCGGGTCAGATGAATGGCAATGTAATTACTACCTTTGATTTTGTTTGACCATGTGAGTGAAACAAATGTATTGCTTAAGTTATTCATAATTTTTTTTTAATGGGGACATTGTGATGGTGCATTTTACCCATGATGTTTCCCTTCCCATATAAACCCAAGAAAAGCAATTAGTTTAAAGGCAAATTTCTGCACATCTGTTTTCTCTTTTTCTTCTGTACGTTACTGGTCTCATGTATGTGTACAGACATGTTTGCACGCTCAGGGTATTGGTGTGTGCGTGCTTGCGGGAGTGTGTTGGGCTCCTGCTGCTGTTAGCTATGTATTTGCTGGGTAAAGGCCCACGCTTCCTTTGGCTCCTGCAGTCTTCTCAGTGCTGTGAGAGAGAGCGAGGTGGTGGATGTCATTAGCAATAAAGCGGAAGCGTGGCGTTTGACCGTCGCCAGAGGCTTATGGTGTGGTGTGTGAGTCAAGATGAGTGTAAGAGATCCCCCTTTTCCCCTCCATCCCCCTAAATCCATCTCCTTTCATTACCAATCCCTCTTTCGTTCGGGTCTGGATCTTATTTCAAACCCTCTGTCTGAAAAACAAGAAGAAAGCAGCAGAGAGAAAAGAGCAATCTATGAAGTCAGGCCTTCATGTGTCTCTGTTGTTATTTTTATCATCCCTCCACTTCAAAGCCCAACTCTCTTTCTTTTCTTTTTCTTTCGCAAGGTTTTCTTGGCCTCTTTCGCCTTTTCCTCTCATTCTTCTTTTTTCTCCACCTTTTTACATCTGTCTTGTGGCACACTTCCTCTTCAGATGACAAACGAAGAGAGAGGAAAGCAGCCTGAAAAAATGGATAAATATAAAAAAAAAAAAACAGGAATTAAGTAAGTATAATAAATAAATAACTTCATTTATAGTTTTGAAAGGGAGAAAAAACAGGGCAAGAAAGAACAAACAGAACACTGGCACTGAGTGGAGGAAAGGGGGAGGATTCAGAGAGATTTTTTGCGCTTTTGCTCAGCCACTTCAGTGCTTTCACTGTGCCCTCCCTCCCCACCACAACAAGGCCGCCTCCACAATTGAAATTAACAAGCTCATATTTTTACGAGTCTCACACACACACAAAAGCATATGTGCACATGCTCGCTCACACTCCGGCCTTCCCTTTCCTTTGCAAACATGTACACGCAAAGCCAAATTACATTATATCCTTCAGTTTTGCTAGCTAACCATCATGCAACAAGGCACACTCGTACCCACAGTGCATTAGCTGTTACAGCCATTGCGCCTGTGCCTGTACTTCCTGTGAATGTTAGTGGCAGGCTCCTAAATGGGCTTTTAAATTTGCTTTTTTTTTCATTTGACACCAAAACTCCAGGACAGAGAAAAGTGACTATGCAGGAATTTCACAGGTCCCTATATCT
Organism: Arnoldichthys spilopterus; assembly: GCA_037974385.1. Taxonomy (NCBI): domain Eukaryota; kingdom Metazoa; phylum Chordata; class Actinopteri; order Characiformes; family Lepidarchidae; genus Arnoldichthys; species Arnoldichthys spilopterus. The sequence continues at coordinate 18,402,847 of JBBPDA010000138.1, read as the reverse complement.
TTTTGACATTAAGAATTGTTGACTACTCGGCTACTGATGTGACTTGCCACCAGTTTTGGGACTGTTAGCCAATTAAGAACATCTTCTAATTTCTTTACAATATAATACCCAAACAAATTTGTCTCAACTAAATATAGAGGAAAGATTTCAGTGCATTGTTAAGGAAGAAAATGCCATTCACTGTAAACATTATTTAAAATGTATGTCAATATTCAAAAATGATACAGACAGTTATGATTGATTAACATTAATGGCTGATATGACTTTGGTCAATGTAACTTGTAATATTCCTAGCAGAGTGAGCATGCGTCACACAGACAGGCAGCACATAGCTCTAGTGAAATAGTCTAATAATCTGTCTGTCTATCTATCTATCTATCTATCTATCTATCTATCTATCTATCTATCTATCTATCTATCTATCTACACAAATGTGGAAATTTTTTTAATGCATCACACAAAATTAATATTGCTAATACGCAAATAATGTGTCAGTGATTGCAATGAAATTACAAGAATTTAAACTGTAATAACTTACACTACAAAAGTACTTATTTTAACTCTATATATTATACTATATATTTTTAGATTTAGTTTTTTAATTTCTTTTCATTTTAGTTTATATTTTTAACTTTTATCTTTATTTAAAACATGCACAGTCTAAGGGGAGATCAGGGTACATTTCACTACATGTTGTACTTGTGTAACTATGTATATGACCATTTTGAATCATGAAGTCATTTTTCCTACAGATTACTGTAATGTGTTACTGAATAAAAAAACTGAATAAAAAATAAAGTGATGGGGTTAAAGCGAAACATTATTCTTATAATCCTCTGATTAAAATCAGCATTTCTCTCTTTTTTCTTCTGACACACATTCTGACATAACATTTGCCATTTGTCACTTGTTAAACTGTATGGCATTATTTATCAGAGACAAAGAGAGCTATCAGCAAGAGAGGGCAAGGGCATCCCTACACACACAACACATGCGCTGAGTGTGAGAGTGTGAGATGAGGCTGGTTGTCTCCGACAGTGTGAGAGAAAGACCGCTGCACTGTTTACCCACCGGGCCCTGCCCGCCTCATCCGGCTCCCAATAGATAAATAAGAAGGGTAAAAGCCAATGAGGAGCAGCAGAAAGGGCCCTTTGTGGCCCCTAGTGAGGTCCCTTTCAAGCCCGGTTCCCACAGTGCGAAGCCCCCGAATGAGGGCCTGACTGCGGTAACTCTGGCTGGTGCCGGGGCCCAGACGGGCCTGTTAGGCCTCACCAGGCCACAAGCAGCCATTGTCTGTCGCCACAGAAACCAGCGTCTTCATGTCAGACATGTTTTCTGTTTGTTTTCTTTTTTATGTCTTTAATGTGGCTGGGGGAATGTTTCCTCCCCTTTGTACGCCCCCCCCCCACCCATCCCATCCGCATTTCTTTCCCCCTTTCTTTCTCTCCCCCGAAACGCTGTCGTCCTCTCTCTCTCTCTCTCTCTCTCTCTCTCTCTCAAAGATCGTCATTTGTAAAGCTCTTTAGTAGTAGACAGGCCCTATCTTTGTCGTGGTGTTGTGGTCTCTCTCCCTCTCTCTTTTTTATCTCAGTTTATGAGGTTTTGGCACAACATACTACTTTTTTCTGGATTTGAAAAAAACAATTTACAGGGAATAAAAACAAAAAAAGCAACTCTAAAACAACAAAACCTATCTCCAAAAGATTTGTGCCATTCCCACGCTAAGCCAATTTTCTTCTTAAGATTAAACAAGCTCCAACAACAGAGGGGAAGGAAAAGAGAGAAGAGAGAAAGTGGAAAAAGAGATCTGGTTATGATTCAAGGCTCGAAACTAAGAGAGGATGCCCCACAGACATAGAATGAGAAAAACAAATCCAAAAAAAGAGAGAACTGTTTCTATTTTTAAGAGCCTAAAGAATGTCACTCTGTGCCATGACTCACAGCATTTGCAGCTCTACCGTAATCAGTTCATTCTGACTGGAGCCCTCGACCACATCACACACACGGCACTGACTTTTATGAGCCGGACACACGGAGGAGAATTCATTTCTTACATTGAGCCAATGCAGCTGCACCATACTGGCAGTAACTCTAAATATTGCTGTCTAGTAGTTTTAGCCACTATATCTCCTGAGCTGGTTTAAAAGGGTGCATGCTGCTCATCAGTGATGTTTTCTGGGTTACATGTTTGCTTTAACAATGAATGTGGTGGCAGTTACATGATGACAGGTGAAGCAACAGATTATCCTGTCTTGATGCCATTTACCCCAGTTCAGGCAGTGGAAGAATTGTCATTGCTGAATAATCACTTCTGTGTACATTATACAAACCTATATGGATCTAAGGAAACATGTACAGCTACAGCAGCCAACATAGCAGATGATCGTGGGCTGGGGTGAAATGCTCAAAATAGTGAGTGAAGTCTTTTTAAAGTTTTTGTTTTGTTTGATTAAAAATCAAAAATGTTCTAGAAGAGAATTTTGATTCCAATATTTAATATGGAAGAAGAATTTTAGCAGTTTATCATTAAACATCACACCTCAAATGAAATACAATACTGTTTTTTAATTGCCTAATTAAAGCTTCAAAAAATTACAAATAAAATATTGGCATTAACATCAGTATGAGAAAAGTAGAACAGTGCCATCTCTACAGATGACTAACAATATTATAATGTCCTTTGCATAATCCGATAATGCCACAAAGCAACTGAGGATACAATACCTTTGACTTTTTAGATAAGTGCACTTGTCGTGCCTCAGAAATCTCGACCTGTAAGATCTTCTACATTCACAACACTTCACCAACGCTTTATCACAGACAGATTGTCCCGACACTTCCTTCTGAGGGCAATGTAGAGAGACAGTAAAAAATGCTGGAAGGAATTGTAAAAGGTGTCAGTGCAATTCACAGTGAAGTTAATTTTAGAGCTCCCAGAACAGGATTACACTGGGTGTGCAGGAGAAGTGGGAGAAGGCGGAGACAGAGGGGATTTGACGAGTGATGAGTTGGCTTTTTGATCAGTCAGCATTAAATTCATTGCCATACTGGTACAAGAAGAACTGCTGATTAGTGACAGTGGCTAGAAAGACATGTCATGTTAATCATTTTGTAGTTTTGTACAATATTACCTTATACATATTTTGTACAGAAATGTACTATGAGTACTACACTCGACATCTACATGTATTTACAGAAACAACAAGAAGATCTTATACATTTTTAAAAACAAATCAGTAACCAGAATGATATATTTAGTTTTTTTTCAATTTATTTTCACTGGGGTTTGATCACTATGAGAATACAAATCATAAAAATGTGTTTTGAATATTTAATAACAATTACATATTTCTATAATAAAAGTGGTATTGACCTAATATACCATTGGCATTTCTTGTATGTGTAAAGAGGTGATATTTACATTTACAACCCCAAAAGTTGGGACGGTATGGAAAATGCAAATAGAAAAAGAAAGTAGTGATTTCTAAATTTACTTTGACTTGTATTTCATTGCAGACAATATGAATACAAAATATGTCATGTTTTGTCTGGTCAACTTCATTTCATTTGTAAATATACATCCTTTCCTGTTATTCAGACCAGCAACACATTCCAAAAAAAGTTGGGACAGGAGCAATTTAGGGCTAGTAATGAGTAAATTGGTAAAATAATGATGTGATTTGAAACAGGTGATGTAAACAGGTGATTGTAATTATGATTTGGTACAAAAGCAGCATCCAAGAAAGG
>JBBPDA010000138.1:18375635-18397955 GCA_037974385.1 Arnoldichthys spilopterus | reverse complement strand
ATGACATATTTTGTGTTCATATTGTCTGCAATGAAATACAAGTTAAAGTAAATTTAGAAATCACTACTTTCTTTTTTATTTGTATTTTCCATACTCTCCCAACTTTTTCTGATTTGGGGTTGTACATTTACAGCATTCAGCAGATGCTCTTATCCAGAGCGATGAGCAACAGTGCTTTGTAGTCCATGTCTGATCTTCTATCTGTAGGGCTAAACCCGTCAGCAGCTGTCGTTCTACTAAGATGCTACTGGCTAAGTTACACACCATAACAAACCCTGCCAAACCTGTAAACCCAAAAGACAATAGAGTGTATAAGAGTAAACAATAAACAATAAATAGACAATAGCAATAAATTCTCAATAAATATGAGGTTAGTTAATGATAAGCAACTACTGCAAGGATATTATTTAAAATACATGTATATTCTGGAAAGCTGTCTATAATGCAATTTCGAATGAAAATAAATATAAATAAATATATATGCAATTGTTTAAAGGTTTGCATCACTGTTCGTATTAATACATGTTATTTTATTGAATAATACTTATAAAGTGTCAATTCAAATAAGACAAACTGAGATCATTAGGGGCCTTAAAATTTACATGTATTTTATTAAGGATTTTTTTTAATTATTATTAATTATTGTTTTAATTTAAATTGTTTTGATATAATTAAAAGGTTTTAAATTTTTTGTTTACATATTTGTTTATATACATTTCTTGGCACATTATCTGCTTCTAAATTTGAGTGGGAGTTCTGCAGGTGAATTTTATTATTATCCCACCCGCATGTTCTACAGCTTTCTTAGCCATCATAGACTCATCAACATCACTGTTCATCTTTCTAGATCTAAAATTTCTTTATTTTTCAGTTAAGGAGTTGAAACATATGAAGCTGTACAGTAGCCAGTTTTGTATAGTAATAGAGTCGTTTATGCATTTATCTTCAACAAAGCCAGTTAAATATAATGCCACAGCGGTTCAAGCTTTTGAATCATTGTATGTATGCTTGTTTTTTAGCCTGTGAATTTTCACAGTTGAGAGACACTCTCAGGCCCAAGCATAGCCTCAGTTTTTGGTGGGTGTTGGGGAGCTGTCAGTGTGTGGTCAGGCTGCATGATAGTGAGGGCTGCAGGCCTCTAGCTCCAGCCACCACACTGCTATGTTTGAACTTAATTACATCCAGGCAGCCCTGTCATTATAGCCCAGCTTAGAGCACCGTCGGCCGGCCTGTAGGTAGCTGCAGCAGGAGGCCAAACGCCAACATGCCACAGTCACACACACTCACACACTCTCAAAGTGCTCCTCTGGCACGGACACAGACTCATCCAAACCACATGGAAACAAACAGAACCACGCATGCAGGCGGTCACATTCAGCTTCACTGCATTCTCACAAACACAAAACCAACCCCAGCAGTCCACAGTATGATCTTATCACAGATCTCTCATTTGACCCAGGGTTCCTGATTGGCAAAGGTGCTAATGGTGATTGTGGGTACAACATCTTCACATTTAGTGATGAGTCCCATACTATAAAATATGTTGGCTTTTCCACCCGTCACTGCTGAATGTCTGAATGGTCCATTTGTTTTTTGCAATGAGAAGTAGAAGTCCATTTTTTCCCAAAACAAGCTGAATTGTGGACTCAATTCAGTGTGACCACAGAGCCTTTTAGTCATCTTTTCATCTTTTAGTTAATCCTAGATGCACTTGGGCCCAGAGAACTATGTGGTGTTTCTGCACAAAACTGATGTATGGCTTTCTCTTTGCATAATAGTTCCAGGTTACATTTCATGATGCAGTTGCTGACTGTAAGTGGTTTTCTGAAGTACTCTTAAGCCCATGTAAGACTATATTTTTCACTGTATCATAAAATGGATTCCCTGAATCTTTTTCTTTTTTTTTACATTATTATGAACTGTAGATGATGACAGATTAAATTCTTTGCATTCTTTTGTTGAGAAATGTTCTTGTTGAAAGAAGAGAGCCACAGCTCATCTATGTTTGCAAAGGCTTTTGGAGGATGCTTCTTTATTGGATTCTGCATGTATATGCATTTTATTAAACAGCATTAGAATAGCGTACTACTCAAAACAGGAGTGCTCAGTGTTGGTCCTGGAGATCTACCAACTTTGACAGCTCAGAAACAACCCACCTATTTCAAATATCACCACTGTTTAGAGAAAACCATGTATCTCCTTTTTTAAAAAAAATTTTCTACATCAACACAGCAGCTGGCTTTTACATTGTGTGAAACGTTCAAAATTAACAGACTAATAGAAATGCTCCAAAATCACTGTTCTAAAACATTCTTCCATTACCTTACATAGGAAGTAAGGAACGTTTTTGCCTTCTCCTCTAAAGTTACTATTTTCAAGGTACTTGTTTTTTCTTAGACTGCGACAATAAGCAGATTTACCCTGAAGGGCTTTATGGGATCAGGTGTGTTAGATTAGAATCTCCAGGACCAGGATTGGTTACCCCCATGTGTGACATAATAAACACAAAAATATGTAAAACAGAGGAAGGCAGAGATCTTTTCCATAATTAGGTGGGTCCTAACATTGTTTAATGTCTATGATGGAAGCTGGTCGCAGTCTTAAGTCCCAAGCAGTGACAGTAGGCGGCTGCAGACAGACTGACAAATGGAGGGGAGCCAGCGATTGCCACTTCAGTTCTAGACAGCAAAGCCACACTCAAAGCACTGCCGGAAGTGTGTGGTCACGAGGACAGCATTTATTATTCTCCCTCTGCTTCTATATATGCAGTAATAAAAAGCCTGACGTGTTTATTTCTGGCAGCCGTCAAACCTTACTGAGAAAAACTGGGATGCAGAGAAAAAAAAGAGTCAATGTCTCCAGAGGGCACAGGCACATTAAGTGGTAATTACAGAGAGAGGAGATTTCCCTTTCTTACCCACGACCACAGAGGAGAGTGGCGTCTTCAGTCCAAAGAGGGGCGCCTGTTCTATTAAGCCCAAAGAGATGTGATCATATCACCCCCCCCCACACACACACACACACACACACACACACCCATTGTCTAATTCCCTAGAGTCTATGTGGTGGATTCACTAAAGATGTGCACACACACACCCACACAAACACATACACACAACAAAGGCAGTCAAGTGAGACTCTGTCTCAAATCCAAATGATCAATGAGAGAGGGTCTGCGCTGGTGCCGCAGAATAAATTCCAGAGATTCTGGGATAATTCAAACTTTTCATGGAACATTTTTATACCCATGAGCAGCAGGATGCTGTAAGTCAGAATGCCACCATTCCAGAACAATCTTTCCCTATTGTCTTCCTCTTTAATCAGTGTTTCTCTGTGGCTCTAAATATGCCCGTGGTGTGCGTCCTCGTCTGGGAAAGTACAACTCTTCTCATTGCTTAAGTGCACCAAAACACCGCACTGCCTGCCCCTCTGTACTCAGGAGGGCAATGATCGTCAACACAAAATAGTTGTGGTCATTTTGTAGATCTCTTCACTGAACTGCATAGGGCAGCCTATAGAAGTACCTGGAAAAATTATGCAACACATGTTAGCCCTTGGTAAGTCTACCCAATGAAGCGTATATCACACGTGTGAATATTTATGATAATATGTGTGGCAGTGTTACTTCTGGAATAAAACCCATATTATTCAGCCCCTTGTTGTGATGTCAGCATTCATCATTCAGCACTGTCAGGTATTTAGACAACCTTGGGGCCAAAAGTGCTTCAATATGAGATTTTTAAAATAGGTTAGAAAAGAGTCAAAACATTTAGACAACATCCTGCTCTTCATACCAAGGAAGGGTCTTTGTTGAAATTCTTGCTTTTTGTTATAAATTACCTGAAAAGTAATAGCCGGTGGAAAAGTATCTCAAAATCTTTTGATGGCCAGTGTTTATCAAGGACATTTGCTGAAGATGATATTCAAAGCTTTTCCATTGGTGCCACTGTGTGTCTCAAGTGTTCTGTGGCCTACTCGAGAGTCTGTTTGAAAATGAGTTTACAGTGTCGGGGACACCACTCTGGTTTATTCTGGTTTACATATAGGGATTATGAGCATGAATAAGTTTTATGAGGTGCTATAAATTTCATTTTCAAAGGAGGGTCTACGGCCGCTTCAGTCCGCCTGCCTACCCAGTGGTTTTGAAAGGCCACCACGAAGCCTTTGTGCTCTGCGGGTGTACCATGGGAAAATTCTTTAAACAAATAAGTCACCCTGCGACCCCTCAGTGTAAAAAGCACTTCTGAGAGTTGTGGATTGTACTGCGCGGGCGTGGTGTGGCCTGCAGGAACTGTATGTTTACTTTATCTTAGTCCAAATGTTAAAAAAAAGCTATTGCCAGGCTGAAAAAAGCAAATAAACACACATTCCAGAGCAAACACTATGGGCTAAAGTATGTGGACTGGTTCAAGTAGTGAAATGGCAACATGACATTTTACATGGTGGAACCATAGATAAAGACGTGCACACAGGTTTAAGGAAAGCATGGTCACTTCCTGTGTCTTCTACTATATTAAAACAATGACATGAAGGTGAATGAAGTGAATGGGACTAAAAATGTCAATTTAATATTTATCTTACTTCTTGAATGTACAAAAGCCACTGTTGTGTAAACATATCTTACCTGCGAATTGAAAAGTGTTCAGGGGCATGACTGCAGTGCTGACGTATTTTATTGTGCTTTGTGTAGACAAACCATGTACCAATTACTTTGACCAAAGCTGCACATGAAACTTTGGACTCGCTATGAAGTGCCCCCTAGCGGCTGTTCAACTCGGAAGAAATTGTAAAATGGCAATTTTCCTTACAAAATTCTCACATCACATGCAGCTCAGGGGTTTGGGTGTATTTTACTCCCCTCTCTGGTGACAGAAGCTATTGCCGCAGTTGAAAAAATAGGACTGAGAAGTGAATTCTGAGGCGATTTATATAAATTAATAATAGTTATTATTATTATTATTATTATTATTATTATGCGTTTATTTTAAATTTATAAAAAACGAAAATGAATTACAGAACAGAACTGGACTAATAATAAATAAAGATTTAATTAAGGTCTTAGAGAGTGTAAAACATGTATATAAATATATATTGTATATACTGTATATAGCACGTTTTCATATCTTTATTCCTCCATCTCTCTCTCCCGCCCCAAACCGGATTCTCTTTTTTTCATTGGTCTGTTTAGCGCGTCGTCACTTCTCATGTGACGCTACGTGATTTCCGGAAGCTGATAACTGCACGTTAGCAAGCGTTAACAGACGGATTTGTTTGGAAATAAAGCAGTCCGCTCTCATAAATTACAGGCTAATTGATTATTGAAGGTAATATGTTTAGGTCATCACTCTTCTTTTGTTTAAATTATGATTTGTTCTCCTGAGGTATCAGGAGAACAACAGTCTTGTGCGCTGCATGCTAAGCGCTGTTCCTTTAAAATAATGGCGAGGTGCTGCAGGACTCGGCCAACCTTTAGTGTAAAACTAAAGCTTCAGTAGAGCAGAGTTTACCTGTGTTTATTTCATTTCACTGTGGTGTGGCACATCGCTCTTTTTAAAGAGATCATATTCGCGCTTCTAAACTAAAAAACGAATATAACTTTAGCTAAGGCTTGGTAAACAGTCTGACTAAGTTGGTTTACAGTAAAACAGGCAAAGTGTAATAGCAATATTTGTTTGTGCAGAATAAGATTCTTATGAGTAAAACAGTTATGCACGTGGAAACCTGCATAGAAGAAGAAAACAAGACCATACTAATGCATATTACAAAAGATTAGCTGGGTAACCTGCTACATTTTGTTCAGAATAGTGCAAGCCTGTGTTTAATCATCACATCAGTTGGCTGTGCGTTTAGTACATTGCAAAAGATCTCACAGCTATAATATCTAGCAATAAAGTCACAATATAACACTTTGTCTATATTGTGCAGCCCCAGTTGCCACAGATAACATGTTTTCCTAATGTATGACTACTTGTTTTTTCAGCATATATGATCTGTCTCCCTCTGTTTGGCACAGAAAGGCAGCTGATCCAGGCTGCATGTAAAGGAGGAGATGGAGGTGCCCTCCTACCAGTCCAAGCTTTTGTGTGAGCTGAATGAACAGCGCAAGAGGGATTTCTTCTGTGACTGCAGCGTCATTGTTGAGGGTCGCGTGTTCAAGGCGCACCGCAACATTTTGTTTGCCAGCAGCGGTTATTTCCGGGCCCTGTTGGTGCATTATCTGCAGGACAGTGGCCACAGACACAGCACAGCTTCTTTGGACATTGTGACTGCAGAGGCCTTCTCTCTCATTCTGGACTTTCTGTACTCGGGAAGGCTAGATCTGCGGAGTAACAATGTTATTGAAATCATGTCAGCTGCTAGCTACCTGCAGATGACTGATGTGGTGAACTTTTGTAAAGGTTACATAAAATCATCGCTGGAGATTTGTAACCGAGAGAAAGAGGGCCAGAGGGAGAGGGGTAGGGAGAGGGAGGGACCCGCTGATAGCGTTACTCAGGCTTTAGTCTCCAGTGCTAATCCAGCCTCTACATCTCACACTGACAGAGGAACCCCTCAGAGTATGGAAACACCCAATTCCGTGGAGGCTCCTTCAGATATTCTTTCCACACCAGCTGCAACCAGTAGCAAAGACTCTGAAAGTGAGAACTCGCAAACAGGATTCCCAAGCCAGCTCCCCACAAATGCACCTTCTAAGGACAGCTCAGGGCAGGACTTGATAAATTCATCATCTGGGCTGTTTGTGGGACTGGTACATCCCAAAATTAAATTTGACCCAGATGAGGAAGGTGACTGTTCACTTGAATCTAAAGATATGGTCCTCTATGTAGACCAAAATAACGGTGAAGACAGGACCCTAACTTCAAGCCCAGCACCCAGCACTGAGCCAACATCTTTGCCCTGTCCAAACTATCAGATGAAGCAGTTTGTAGATGGGCTGCTTCGTGGAGGATCCAATCCAAACCGTGAGGAGGTTATGCCTCATTTTCCTCATAGTTTGGGGAACAGTAGTGTTGTTGGCCGGGTTGAAGAAGGTCTTGGCCATGGAGGCCCCTGCAGTATGGAACTACAAAGCGACTGGTATATGGAGGATGCAGGCAAGAGCTTTTGAACATATTTAGAGATAATTATTGCTGCATGCACATTGCTTTTTTTTTTTTGCTCAGATCTAATCTTTCTGTTTTGACTGTTGACACACTGTTATGAATGCAAATTCTAAAGCGACTGTTTGTGGTCATATACAGTGTAGGACCACATATGAAAATTGCTAATTTTGATTTTTAAAATATTCAGAAAGTTTTGAAAAAATCAAAACACATGGGCACATTTAGACAAAATCCTTTTCGACATTGCTTTAAATAATTGGTAATCTGAAACTTTGATGCTTCTTTAAAATATGGTTTTCATTTTGAACAACACTCTGCTTATTCAGGAAGACTACACAGGTGTCCATTCTGCCCATACACAACCAAACAGAAGGGAATTCTGAAGCGACACATCCGCTGTCACACAGGAGAAAGACCCTATCCATGCGAGATCTGTGGAAAGCGCTTCACTCGACAGGAGCATCTACGCACCCATGCTGTTACTGTAAGTCAGTTTTACTCAAAGCTGTTAAACTTTGGTCACAATTCACATCAGACACAATACACGAGAGACATCTAAAAATAGTGTAGTAGTAAAAGTAAAATATAAAAATAACTAAAATATAAGTGACCATTCAACCAATCTGTGCTGCCTTTGACCTGTTTTTTCTGTAAGTGCTTTGGGCAGGAATGCAGCTCTTGCTTTATTACTTATTTCTTTTGTGCCAAGGCACAAGATTTTTCCTTCGCCGGTCTCAGGCTTAGTAATTATTATGACAGTACCGTTGCTGCTAGGACAACAATCATGCAATCATTAGGCCAGCAAGATCACATTTATATATACACCAGTAGTACGGTCATCAGATTTATATGGTTGATTATTCAAGGGGTTAGGTAAAAAGCACTGACTGCAAATAGTTACTTCTTATTCATTAATATGATTTAGGATATAGTATGACCCACACTTTAGCTGTACAAATGAAACAAAACTTCACCATGTAAACAAATGTCAGCAGCCACTTGCTGCTACAAGATCTTTTTTCACAAAAGACCCTAATTTTGGTCTAGAATTAATGTTTGTGAAAATAAGGGAAAATGTTATCCACCATCTTTTCTTATTAATACTACTTGTTTTAAATGGCCATGGTGTTGTCTGAAATGGCTGTCTATTGCAATGATGTTATATTTATTTTTATCGTCACAGTAAGCCATACTGTACTTTTAGAACATTTGGAGAGGTTTTGGTGACATATTTTTACAGAACTATTCCTTTAATCCCTGCTAATGCTACTACAGGCATGTTGATTTCATGTAACTTTGTATGCCTTTATTTCACCAGGTTCATCGCTCCAGCTGGCCCATTGTGTGTAAGGGCTGCAGACGTGTATTCTCTGGAGTTGTGTCCCAGGGCCTGAAGAGGTTTGGCCTTTGTGATGGCTGTACTTGTGTCACTACAACTAATGAGGACTCCCCATCCATGAACCTCAGCAGTCAGACAGTAAGTGTGGAGCAGGGCTCGGGGGATTCCGACTGGCCGATCTTCATGGAAGATGGTGATGAGGAGCCTACTGCTGGCGCTGGAGAGCTGGATGATAAGAAGGACATTCAGAGGCAACTTGCAGAGGGTGGGAATCTTCTGTAGTCATTCCGTCTTGATCTCATTTCTACCTGGCAGTGTCGTGAGTTCCCTCAGTTCATGCGTTAATAAACCCTTACTATAATACTCTTCAATCAAAAAAAAAGATCTTACGTGCCAAATATTGTTAAAAACATAAAGATGGAAAGCCAGCATATAGTGATCATGATCTTTGTGGTGAGAAAAAATATCATGAAAATTGTGAGCCTGAGGCATATTAGTACAAGGAGCTACAGTTGTTGTACAGGTAACAGGTCCATAACATGATTAACCAGATTTACACAGCCTGGGTGGAACTGTAAAATGCCTTGTCAGAATGTCTTTTGTCATTAAACACAAAGTTGTTTATTACAGTCTGCTAATTATACAAGTTGCTTTAAAATCACAGTAATATATATATATATATATATATAATGTATATACTACTCAAAAGTTAGGGATATTCGGCTTTCGGGTGAAATTTCAGGATGAACCTAAAATGCACTATAACCTTTACGGTGAACTTAATGTGACCTTAAGACGACACCTAACAATTGATCAACAGTACCTCGCCATTGCGAGGATCAAACAGGATGTTCTCAGACAGAAGTGGCCACTGACCTTAGAGTGTCACAGAGTGTCATTAGCAGGTTTCAACAGAGATACAGATAGACTGGAAGAGTCACAGAAAGGCATAGAAGTGGATGTCTTTTGGCTACATCCCACACTGATGACCGCTTCATTGTAAACAGTGCCCTGCGGAACTGGATGATGAATGCCACTCAACTCCAGGCACATTTAAGGGAGGTGAGAGGCACCCAAGTGTCACGTCAGACCATTCAAAACCATTTACAGCAGCGTAGATCTGCAAGGGTACCCCACCACACCACCAGGCACAGGCATTCTCATCTTGCTTGGGCCAGGGAGCATTTACACTTTACGAGGGACCAGTGGGCCTCAGTGCTGTTCTCTGATGAAAGTCGATTTACATTGAGCGGAAATGATGTCCGTCAACGATTTTGGAGATGTCAAGGAAAGCGCTATGCATCAGCCACTGTTTTCACCAGATGTCGCTCGAGGTCGCACCATTAGGGAATGGCTGCTGGAGACTGGGGTACCTTGAATAGAGTGGCCTGGACTTTCTCCAGACCTGAATCCCATAGAAAACCTATGGTATCAGCTGAGTCGCCGTGTTTTTTACCCGAAAGCCAAATATCCCTTACTTTTTATTCTTTTATTTATTTATTTTTTTTTGCAAATGACCATAATCTTCATAAATATGCAGATATGGTCAATATGGTGAGGAAGAGTGACCTACATGAGAAATAATGATTTTCGTAGAAATGATCAAAACCTAGGCCAGATTGCAAAATTCTATAAAAGAAATGAGCATACAAAGGTATGTTCTTACAGTGGTGCAACTATTTATGTTTTTTATTTAGTGTGTATGCTTAAAATAGCACAGCTTATTTATCCTCTAGGCCAGAGACTACAATCTCGTCTAGAAAACTGATGTATTGTAAATGTAACTGTGTATACAGAAGATACTAAAAAAGCAAAGAATAAGGCAATCATATTCTAAAATTCTGAATAAGATAAATATTTTTATTTCTCTCTGTCAAAGGGTTGTTCATTTCTGTTGTTTCTCTAGAATACTTCAGTATGTGGGTTTTGGTAATTGAAAGTGTGAGTTTTCTCATATGCATAATATGTCTGAAATAATTTTTTTTCTACACTCAGATCCCAGACAGTCACATTTAGTTAACCCACAGTGAAAACTGCTGGAATTTATGGGTTATTTAGTGCAATTAACAAATGACCAAAGTTCAACTTTTCTAACTTTTAAGTTTGATTTACTTTATGTATGCGAGATCATATGTAACAATTATGTACAACATGCTCACCTTAAAATGTTTATGGGACTGACTGAAGTGAAGTTCTGTTCTGAAAGATCATGCAGAAATAAATTGTGATGTTCTGTTTTTTTGTCTATTGCTGATCTTTTATCCAAACTGCTGAGTCACAAGACCTGCAGAAGACCTGCACTATACTTGCCTGTAGTTTAATTATTCATGTTGTAACATCCAGCGGCTTACCTCTATGTTCTCTGGGACATTTTTTTGCATATTGCAAAATAAGTGACTGGGGAGAAATGCATTAGGAGTGGGTAGGACTGATACTTTTGGTCAATGTTCCTTTTTGGTAATTGGTCCCCATTAAAATATGTGAGGCTTTTTCCATAAGCAGTAAACAGAATGTATTTATTAGGCTGATTTATTAGGCTAAAAAGTCTTTGTGAAAAGACAATAAATAAATAACTAGCAAATGTGCAGAAAAGGAACCACTGGTCTTTGTCCTCTCACTCCTGCTCAGGCTCACACTTTTGCACAGATACATTCAAGTTTTGAATAGCATATCACATGGAACTACTTGCTCTGCTAGTCAGCTTATATTTATATGACAGTTTTTTAAATGTCTTTAAAATGATACATAAAGTTTTGTGCATGTGTGTGTCTGTATATATACACATGCAAACACATTATGTATAAAATGTAAATGAAGTGAGCGATATTGCCCACTTTCACTCCATATTTCTGGGTGATCACCTGATAAAACTTTAGATGTTCCCCATAAAAGAAAGTTAGATTAACATGAGACTGGTGTTTTTAAACTCCAACGTCGTGTGTTTGTTTATCCGTGTTCTTTGTATTATGCTATAATAAAACTATGAAATTGACAGTCCTCTCCCCTGCTGTCCCCTGTCTATATTATTTTAACTTGTGTTGACGTTGAGAATGTTCTTAATCGTGATAGTAGTGCTGATTATATTCTCCCTCTCACTGTGTGTCAGATTTCAGTGAGCTTCCTTTGCTCCTATGTTTAAGTGCAGCCGTGTTCGCCGCATTAGACACATAACAAACAACAACTTTTTTAAATGCGCAAACTCACCGGCGTAGTAACCAACAAAACACTCATAAGTCATGTGACGGATGTGGAGCAGCTGTCATATGACCAAGAAGGAACAAGGCGAGCTAAAATCACAACCGGTCCGACTCGCTCCGAGAGAGCGTGCAGTGCGGACACTCACCGTCCTGCCCGGTGGTAAAAACAGTTCCGAGTGAGCGCTTACTGATATTTGCAGCCTGTAGCTAATATTGTCTAACAATGCGCTTTAAAACCCACCGGTGGCTACTGGGGCTCCTGTGCGCCGGTCTGTGTGTGTCCGCCAAAGGTGACTACACTCCGGACTGGCAAAGCCTGGACTCCAGACCACTTCCAGCCTGGTACGACGAGGCTAAATTCGGCATCTTCATCCACTGGGGGGTGTTCTCTGTCCCCTCGTTCGGCAGCGAGTGGTTCTGGTGGTACTGGCAAGGCCAGAAGATTCCGAGTTACATCGAGTTTATGAACAAAAACTACCCACCTGGATTCAGCTACGCAGAGTTCGCCCCTCAGTTCACTGCGGAGTTCTTCGACCCAGATGAATGGGCCGAGATTTTTGAAGCTTCTGGAGCGAGGTGAGTAAATGGATGGTGGCAGACGATCTGCTGGAGCGAGGGGAGAGGGAGGGTTTGTGAAGCTTCTCTCAGGATGGGCATGTTTATTCAGTACGGTTAACTCTGTAAACTGTTTATGTTCTGAATAGGTACATTGTGTTCACTTCCAAACACCATGAAGGCTTCACCAACTGGGGGTCACCAACCTCATGGAACTGGAATTCTGTTGTCAATGGGCCTCATCGAGACATTGTAGGAGAGCTGGCAGATGCTGTTCGGAAAACAAAGTGCGTGCACTCATATGTGTTTATCTATTTGATCTGTCATGTCTATGTCTGTGATGTTGACAGTTAATGTGTGCTCTAGGTCTGTGCACTTTGGACTCTACCACTCCATGTTCGAATGGTTTAATCCCCTTTACCTAAGTGACAAGGCATCAAACTTCAAAAACCAAGACTTCGTTTACAGCAAAGTGATGCCAGAACTCTATGACCTGGTTACAAGGTAACTTGGAACGGGCAAACAGTCCCATTGTCATATGACGCCATAAAAATGCTGAAGTTTAATTGGTCACTGGGAAATTTGCGTGATATCCTTTTATCTTCGCAACTGAACCTGACAGCCTCATTTTGACAATGATGACTTTTTTTGCATTAACTTTGCATAGTCACAGCTGGTTTTTCATCTGTGTTTAAGTTTAATATGTGACCAAACTTTAAAGTCTTACGTTCTGGGACATTTGTTAGCTGATGACATATCTGGCCTTTTCAGCTATAAGCCTGAATTAATATGGTCAGATGGAGACTGGGAAGCCCCTGACACTTACTGGAACTCCACACAATTCCTAGCTTGGCTCTACAATGAGAGTCCAGTAAAGGTAGGAAATGTAAACATCACGTATTTCTTTTTATTTGAACTTTCTCTTGGTATTTTTAGTTGTATCTGTGCCTCAAATGAATGTGCTTCCCCTGTAGGATGTAATCGTGGTTAATGACAGATGGGGGGCAGGATGTTACTGCAAACATGGAGGTTACTTCAACTGTGCTGACAAGTACACTCCAACTGAGGTGCCTAAGCACAAATGGGAGAAATGTAATTCAGTGGACACACACTCCTGGGGTTACCGTAGAAACTTGAAGCTCAGCGAGTTGATGGATTTACCCACCATTATGAAGGTGAAATTAGTTGCCATCTAACATAACTATCCTAACTGGCAGTAAGTCACATTTCAAAAGTTTGTGGTAATTGAAGCAATGTAAACTTTCCCCGCATTATTTTCTCCACTCTAGGACCTTGTTTACACTGTGGCTCTAGGAGGAAATTATCTACTGAATATTGGGCCTGCATCAGATGGCAAAATCCCAATTGTGTTTGAAGAACGTCTCCGACAGATTGGGGATTGGTTGAAAGTTAATGGGGAGGCTATCTATGGTACCAAACCTTGGAAAGTACAGACTGAGAATGCCACTGTACCAGTATGGTGAGTTTTCAGAACACGGCTTTGAACTAAAGCTCCGTGACATACTACACAGTAGAACATTTGATGCAATTATGCTTGCAGTGAAATGTGATGCATTCAGGTTCCTTCAGCTCTTTAAAAAGCCTTGAAAGATATTAATTCCTTAATCTAAAAATAAGGCCCTAATTAATATGAACATGTCTTAAATCAGTCTTTAAATTTCCCAGACATACTAAGATGGGGGAAATAGGTATTTAGAAATCTGTTTGACATTGCAATTTAAAATCTCAAGATACCTGGTAACAGCATTTGATATATATTTACTTAAACCTCATGCATTAACACAGATCAGGACTCCTATTTTGTTGGGTGGTTGGGATGCTCAGAGCAGATGCATTGTCTGATAGCTAGCGATGAGATGCCAACATGCAAATTCACCTAAATTCGGCAGTTCATCTAAAATTTTGTGGGCGGGTTGAAACCGATATCAGGCAGTAAGTTGTTCCATTGTCTGGCAGTCACAGCAGAGGAATTCAACATGTACAGTGAGGTCAACCTCCCAACAGACACCAGGCTACTCTACTATGCTTCCTCCCCCATCTTCGAAACCAACACCAGAGCAAAAAAGTAGGATTGTTAAAATAATGCAACTATTCCACTGTTCATTTATCATAGAAAAAATAACACAGATTAATATCCCTTCAGTGCCAAGCACTTAGCAGTGAGCTCAGTGGTCGGAACTTGTTTAGCCCCTGATGCCGCTGTGAAATTTTTCCTCAATGCATTAGGTCATGTTTTTGATTGTTATGGTCATTACTGAATATGAACAGCTACAAAATCTTCTGAATGTGTGCGGAAATATTATTTTTTTTAATCTTTTATTATTGATGCAGTAATCTACCCAAATTGTAAGTGAAATATTTAAAAAATTTTCTCACAGCAAATATTGACACGTGATTGACTTATGACCCCGGTGGTGCCGCAGCCAACCATGGCCAGAGTCCAAAAAAATCACAATCACTATACTCACCCTTAGTCACTTGACTCACATGACTGGCATTCTCCTCTAAAAGCATTACGCTGTCCATGTTGTGTTGGGGGTAGTTCGGAAAGATGTGATAAAGTTTCATGTAATTTGCAAGATTGCAACCATTGCAGACCTTCCCATTGTAGGAGTGGTATCGTGTGGTTGGAGGAATCCTGGCTAGTGGGTGAAATTGTAGATAACTAAATTGGGCAGATAAAATCAATCACAAAGCATGTAATTAATTCAGTTAATTTTATTTATCCCTGATAGCCACAAAAAAGTAATATTTTTCTTACAATAAACATTTGCACAAAATGTTCGTTAACCTTAAGTAAATGGTGTAGTGTAATTTTTCTTCAGTTTTGACTATGATCCTAAATTTCCCCCTATCAACTCAAACCACTGGCCACTGTCAGGTGGTGTAGATGTGATTTTAGTACTATAATGGTTACTGTGTTCTACTAAATTTGGGGAAGAGTTATAGATATAGAAGATAAAAAAGAAAATAATGTCTTTTGAACTAAAAATATTATGCAAACTTTAGCGAAATCTGGTTAAAGCGAAGTGGTTCAAAAAATGATCTGAATGTGAAGTTACTGACAGTAGCTTTAAGGTTTCAGTTCTGACAACTTGTGGTAAACTGTGCTTGTGACCAGTATCTTCAGAAACAGAAGAGAAACCATTTTAATGTGAGACTTCTTTGTTTTCATCTGTTTAAATGTGTTCCTGTTTTGTTTTTGTCCATCTTATTACAGGTACACTTCCACAGACTCTGCTGCATATGCCATCTTTCTCACAAATCCAAAGCAATACTCTTTCCAGCTCTTTTCCCCTGTAACCTCAAACAACACAGTGGTATGTATTTCTATAGCTGGTTAGACTAGTCTAATTAGTCTAAAGCAGTGGTTATTTGCCAGGAAACAGCAGTAAATCACAATAATGTAACTTATTCTTGTACCAACTTCTTAATGTAGGTGACACTGTTGGGTAACCCTGAACCACTGAAGTGGGCTCCACTACATTCATCTGGTCTCATCCTGCTCCTACCCGACCTGCCTTCAACCCCAGCCGAGGCGTGGGTCATCAAACTACAAAACGTGGCTTAGCATTTTTAATCTGTAATGTCTTTTTGTTTCCTTGGCCAGTCAAGGATTTTAGGCTCAGGGATTTTGAATGTAAATGTTTTATTTTTCTTACACCAACAATGAGTTTCTTACATGTTAAAGATTTTGGCTCTAAATTTGAAACCATAGCTGACCTATCCATGTCTGCTTTTTGTAAAAGGTTTGTTTTACATTTAGTGCTTTTATCTCTTCTAAGCATACAGTTGTATGCAAAGGTTTGAACACCACTAGTGGAATTTGTGATTGAAAATAACTGGACATGCTAAAGGGAACAAACTTAAATGTAGTATTTTCTAAAAAATTTAGTGCACACTTCTGTTGACCAAGGACACAAATTTTTGCAAACGACTGTATATTTATTTGTTTATAAATCAAAAATATGGGAAATAATGGTCGTTTTTGTTGGAAATTGATCAATATTATAAATCTTAATAAAAACTTAGATTTTTACAGCAATAAAAATATCAGATTTTGTATGCATACTTTATTGAAATGATATTAAACTGGTGAGACAGATCAGATACTATTGTCTGTCTTGCTCTTTTCTTCTTCATCTCCCTTTCACTTCATTTCCTCCCACAGCCTCAGGGGAATGCTTGTAGGGATGTGGGAGTAATGGCCCTTCTCGCGTGCTGTTGCGCATACTGCAGTGCTGCACTGATCTGCAGTGTGTGTGTGTGTGTGTTTATGTGTGTCAGCTGGCCAGACAGGAAGCACGCCTGCTGCTGCCGTTGCTGCTGCTGCTGCCACTCCACAGTGGTAGAGAGGAGGGGGAAGGAGAGTACTGGGCCTCGCCAAATAAAGCAATGGGGGCTTGGGCTGGGACAGCCCGATCCACGCTATAAATACGCTGGGCTTCTGCCGATTCGGGTTTGGTGGCTGGACCTGCACAGCAGTAACCGCACCAGCCCAGCTCAGGAGAATCTCATCCATTCTCAGGCCCTCAGCCATGCCACGGGTGGACGCGGACCTCAAACTGGACTTTAAAGATGTCCTGTTCAGACCAAAGAGGAGCAGCCTAAAAAGCAGGTCAGAGGTAAGGTCAGCAGTGGGGTAAATGGAGATAGACGGAGGTACTTTATTGATCTTAAGAGGAAATCTGGTTGGTAGTGTATCAAAATAATATTATACATGTAATAAAAGCACTGTGCATATTTACACTTGCACAGAGCACAAAGATGTCAGTCACAAAGATGACGAATCATCTAAGGGGAAATATGTCTAGTTGATGTCATTTGAAAATGATAATTTATTTGGGAATAATATTAGAATCATGTTTGTATGTATTGTTTGCATATGCAGTGGAGCGAGTGGTGGACTGGTTAGAGGAGCTGACCTTGTTGAGGTCACACTAACTTGGCTAAGGGATTTTTTTAGGCCCATCTGTAGGCTTTCCTATGAGAATGCTGTGGATCAAGACTGATATGAATACAGCCTGCCATTCTGTCACTTCATCACATACTGTTCATACAGCCCAAATGCAACCCTGTTACCCAACCCAGAGGGACAGGGCCAGAATTGTGAACTAAGGTAGAGCAACACGAGCTGAGCCAGTGCACTGAAAATGTGTTTTAAAAATAGGCCTGAAGAGCTGTGTGTGCTAAATGCCAGTCCAGATTCCACTGTAGTGGAGGTGCTCTTCAGCCCCCCAGAAACAAAACAGGAATGGTAACATGTACAACATAATGCACATACAAAGTTCTTTCCAACTGCAGAGATGCTTGGCTTTTTCCTGGTAGATGCCTGGGGGAAGGGGTAGGCACTCAAATATCATAAGGTTATGGAAGCTTTAAGGTAGACTATGACATTATAATAATAACAGTAATTATTATTATTATTATTATTATCTTATTTTTCTAACACCTCTACAATTAATTGTTAACCTATGTTCCAGTCAACCACTGAGGCCTGTGCTCCTGAGCAGTAGCAGTGCTTTTGCAGCTGTGCTCTCTGCCTTCTGCTTCACAGTATAAAAATAGAACATATACTTGTTTACCAGTGGAAACAAACGCACCTGATAGCTACATTCAGTGTGGCTTGACTCTGTAAGACATGTTGGTTCATAATCAATAAATGCATCTCATCCATTGATCTCATGAACAAGGGGAGATTCACTTTCATTCTGCATTTCACTGCAGGATGACGTCAAAGGCAGACAAAGCCTGTTGCTGCTTGCCTGATTCGATTGGCCAGTCACTTACAGGCTGATGACTATGACTGTATGACTATGATGTATAGGCCCTGTTTAAATGAGGAGTGTTTGAGGCTCAGCATCAACCTTACAAAGAACTGAAAAATATAATGAAAAAATAAGAAAATATGGAAATGCAAATATTTGTATGATGATTTTTAGTTTAGTTAGTCCTATTAATATGTGAGATGGTGCTTTTTGCAGTGTACAGTACACATCTACATAATTGTACTTATTTCTTGCTTATTAAACAAAATATTCCTAAGTAAATTTTGTCTACACAATAGTTTTGGTTAATCACTTGCATTTAATTTTCAATACATTTTCATTTTATTTGCTGAGATTTAGTGTTTTGCAGTGTATTATGTTGTCATTATATTCCCAAAGATAAGCAGAATTCTATTGTAACACAGTCTAGGTAATATGCGATAGTACAGAAAATAGTATAGAAACTTGTGATGGTTAATAAAACTGCATGCTTACTCATTAAAATAATATTCTCATTAAAACAGCAGCTGCATAGCATTGTTGATATTTTACTGACATGGTTCATTTTACTGGCAAATGTAAATGTTTATCAGACACTTCCATCAATTAGTATCTTATGTATCTTGTTTTAGTCTCACTTTGCATTAACTACAAATCTCATTTCTAGAAATGCATTAAAACCAAACATCTGTGATCTGTTAATTCATGTGAATGTATTTTAACTGACAAAAGTACCAAAAAAAAAAAAGATTTTCAATAGTTTAATAGGCATTTTTACCATTGTACTACCTCACTTTTCCCGTTTGACCAGCCTATCACCAAAAGTTTGAAGAGAGTTAAAGTAAGACTAAAAAGCGCACCAATTTTTAAGTAACACTGGTTTGAAAGACTTCACATTAGGCATCTAATTGGTAGCAGGTAAGGTATCATGACTGTGTACAAAAGTCTTTTCATGGCTCAACTCAAAATTTGTAAGAGAATTGTTAGTCAGTTCAGAAGGTACAAACAACTGTTGAATGCATGTGACCTTTGAGCCCTCAGATGGTACTGTCTTAGAAACGGTCATGCTACTAAGACAAATATAGATTGGACTCAGGAGTACGTCCATTGTCACTTAAAACCATTGTCACTTAACACAGTCCATCACTTCATTAAAAAAATGGAACTTGAACGTGCATTATGCAAAGAGGAAGCCAGACCATCAACTCTATTGGTGAGTTATTTGGGTCTGAGCTAATCCAAAAAATTCAATAGCATTGTTCAGTAACACTACTAAAGGTTTAGGTGAATTAACATATGACAGATTTTTGTTTTTATTGTATTTTGAAAAATATCTCAACTTCTCTGGAAATGGGGTTTGTACATGCTGAGGGAGCATTGCAGTAATATATATGTGTACCTGTGTGTACGTGTAAAATGAGTATGATTCATGAGGTTACAATATGCAGAGTTATTCACTGACTTGTTCCTGTAGTGATTTGGAACAAACTGCATTCCTATGGCCAGGACACTTTTTCTCACCTCTCAAGAGAAAAACAACTAAATCTTTCTAACACCCTTGAGGATTGTAATGTAAAAGAAAGGCCTTTGAAGAAATGCCTTTAAAATAAAAGAGATTTTAGAAAATAATTTCATAAAGATTGTTGCATGCATTTTAATTGATATCATACCATTATCTCTACAATACATGACAGAATTTAAAAATGTACTTTATAGCCATGTGATATATATATATATATATATCAGAACACATGCAAATACAAACTGTGCACAAAATTAGCACCGTTTGTTCACTGTAGTGGATTTGTTAACTTATTTTTTAATTTGCTGTCTCCTCAAAAAGTGTGCTCACTTTTGTTGCTATGTATATATATTATACATAATAGTACATTTGAATGAAATACTACATGAGGTGCACATGGCCAACAGCTTCAGCAGCACTGCTTTTATATATAGAACTTAATGTTCACACTGCAGACTTTAGTTATAGTCACACACCAAAAACCTCTAACTAACATAAACATCATCAGACATTAGATTATCAGGTGTGTGTGTGTGTGTTGCCTAAATTAGTCGCCCTTTTTTCTCTCTTGCTTAGGTGGACCTGCAGAGGACTTTCACATTCCGTAACTCAAAGCAGACCTACAATGGCATCCCAGTCATCACAGCTAACATGGACACTACAGGTACTTTTGAGATGGCCCAGGTGATGAGCAAGGTGAGCATTTCTTCATTACAGCATACAGTTTCATTCAGCACCCATATCTTTCTCTGAAAATACTACACAGGTCTCAGATACTACACTGCCCATCAAAGGTGTGGGGACTAATACACAAAAAGGACATTTCTGTCTGTTCTGAAGGTCCAGCTGGACTGTGTATTTTTCCCTTCAACAACTTTGAGGGAATATATTTCAATGAAAATCTTTAAAACAGAAAAATGGAAGCGAACTTCATTTTCATCATAGTTAGACAAGGAATTTCACATTACTGAAAGTGTTTTTTATCATTTGTTTCGAAGTGTTTCCACTAAGGGGGTTCTCAGCCCTCCCTTTCCACCCCTTATTGCTTACTAGCAGCTCAACACATAGTTATAACATTTCACAAACAGAAAACCAACTGTTACTCAGTTCATTTTTAATCTGTTATAATAAAGTTATCATTGATTACATTAATCACAGATATTAGATTTCTGTTCTGACAGTGGAATGGCCACTAAAGGGTGTACAGAATGAGGCTACACAATATTGTAAAGTTATTTTAAGTACAAACTTCTTATTTCATTCATATTCATACCATAGAAGATACATTAAAGAACCTAAAGCTGAGTGTTGTAAAATACATTTAAAATATTTTCCCGAGTGTTTGATCAAGTAGTAAAAGTTAAAACATGTCCAGGTAATGTGTCCTGCATAAGTGAAAAATAAAGGCAAGAAAGTTTCATTAAAAAAAGGTGTCCTAAACTTTTGACAGGCAGCGTAGGTCCATTCTGTGTTCCAAACCCCTCTTGTCTTTCCCTGTCCTTCAGCACACACTCTTCACTGCCATCCATAAACACTACTCCCTGGAAGAGTGGAAGACGTTTGCGGCAAATCATCCAGAATGCTTAGAGGTAAGAATGAAACTGGCTGAAAGTTTAGCCTGAGACAAATGACAGAATAGAGTATTAGCAGCTGTCTTGTCACACCCAAGCTCATGTGACATAAGGGAAACAAGGAACAGCCTTGAAATATTAAACATGTTTGTGCCATGTTTGAGATTGACATTCACAAACAAAATTGGATTAATCTTCTGGATTAAGGTTGGCTTCAGTTTTGCTGTTTGATGTGTTATCTCTTAGACTTACACTTACTCTTTAAGATTTTTCTCTTACACAAATCTGATCACTTGATTAGGTCTATCATAGGTCATAAAACATCATTTTCAAAGTTTTTCTCCTGTACACTGGTCTCAGCTGCAATGTCATCACTAATATCAGTAATATCAGCCACATCTATTCTCTTTCCATATCATTTGTGGAAATGTCACAAAAATATATAAAAATGTCTAGTCAAATGCTTCCTTTTCTTGGTCCTGGAGGCCCATTGCCCTTTCTATCCTTACTCTTAGATACCCAATCCAAATAATCAGCTGATTAGCAGTCCCTACCTGAGCTGAAGTGAGTAGCAGGGGTACTCCTAAACTAGGGTTGAGAGAGTGAGAACCCCTGACATAGACAACTCCTGTTAAGCCAGTCATGAGGAGTTCACAGTTCCAACTTTCCCCTACCACAACACGCCCCATAACCTGATTTTCATGTCCTTGCTGAGCTGGCGGCTTGGACCTGAATTTCTGTAAAGCTGCTTTGTAATAGCATCTGTTGTAAAAAGAACTTAACATCATTTTGAATAGCTGAGACTAGAGCAAAGAGCGTGACAGTGCTGAAGCTGAGATCCACCCATCCAGAACATGCAGCGGTTGTGCATTGCCTACTGTACCCCTGACATTTATAAATGACATGTTGATTTTAATCAGTTTGGAAGACATAATTTTATCTAACATTTTACTTTTTAAAAATTAATCACAGAGCAAACACTATTTTAATTTGACTTTATAACATATAAATATGCTACAATATGCTATATTATGTTTTGGCCATTGGTTGCAAAGATCATGTATACTGCTTTTGTAACCAAAGGTTTTACTCATATGAGAGAAACTGACAGGATTTTCATGAGAGTCTATGTGAACTTATGGAGGTAAAAATCATTAATTGAGATGTTTATTATTATTATTATTATTATTATTATTATTATTATTATCATCATCATCATCATCATCATCATCATCATCATCATC
>JBBPDA010000138.1:18351993-18374493 GCA_037974385.1 Arnoldichthys spilopterus | reverse complement strand
TTCGGGAGAAGTTCCCTAACCACACAATCATGGTGAGACTGCCATGTAAATTCTTTCCCAAGCGTAAAAAATAGGTATCATCTGTTGCTCCGTTTCCTCTAAATCCTGTGATTAATGATTGTTCATTCTGATGGACCAAACAGGCTGGAAACGTGGTGACAGGAGAAATGGTGGAGGAGCTCATTTTAACCGGAGCTGACATCATTAAAGTAGGCATTGGGCCAGGTGCGCACCATGTGTTTTCTTATGCATTTGTACAAAAACCACTAGACCTGACTAGAACTTGGGGTTTGCAATATGTTTATTAGAAAATAACACCCTAAAACACTGTGTTTGCAGGTTCTGTATGCACCACCCG
Source organism: Arnoldichthys spilopterus (assembly GCA_037974385.1). NCBI lineage: Eukaryota > Metazoa > Chordata > Actinopteri > Characiformes > Lepidarchidae > Arnoldichthys > Arnoldichthys spilopterus. Next base: position 18,374,135 of record JBBPDA010000138.1, on the reverse strand, counting down.
CATCAAGACTGGCGTGGGTTACCCACAGTTAAGTGCTGTTATTGAGTGTGCTGACTCTGCTCATGGGCTAAAAGGACACATCATCTCTGTGAGTCCTCTATACTCTTGAGTGCTTTTAGATTCCGTGATTTGTAACGTTAACTTGCATTCATGCTGGTTTACCACAAGAGGGCAGCACTTACCTGTATAAGCCTGAATCCATACTGTAGATGAAACACAAACTAATGGAAATGAATTAAGGTCAGTTTCTCTATCAAAAGTCACAATTGTAAAATATGTGTTGTAAGTTCAGGCTTTAATTCTTTTTGGAATCTTGGGCCTTAAAACAGCACTTATCCACTTAAAACTAGTTAAAAAGTTTAAATGTATACAATTTTGCACTCACAGCAAAGGTTGACCAGGAGACATGTTCAGTATCTTAAGTTTGCTCTGTACTTTTGATTTGTTCCTGTACTGCTTCAGTAATCCAAGCAATAGAGGTTTATGACTTGCTTATGTTCTTCCTGACTCTATAGGGCCTATTGTTATGTATAAAATGGACAAAAGTACAAAAAAGTAGCAGCCATCTTGAAATTCTCTTACATTCTGTCTTTTAATTTTGTCAACATTTTTATGCCTATTTTACATTAGATTTTTTGCACCATTTTGCACTAGAACCCAAAACAAATCCAAACCCAATCCAAAACCCAGTTACATTGCATATCAAGTTACTCTTTCTCCTCCAGGATGGAGGCTGCAGCTGTCCAGGAGATGTTGCCAAAGCCTTTGGTAAGTTATGATATTAGATTAATATGATTATAGTATAGTTAATATCACAAATACGTGGGCAGTGGTGGCCTAGTGGTTAGGATGCTGCGTTTGGTACCTCGAATCCCGGCCCGGGCAATACTGAGGTTCCCTTGAGCAAGATACCGTCCCACTAACCTGCTTCCCGGGCGCTGTTGGTAGCTGCCTGCCGCTCCACGTGTGCACGTGTGATGGGTTAAATGCAGAGGTCACATTTCGTTGTGGTGCTTGAGTGTGTTCACAATGACAAATAGTCACTTTCACTTCAAAATTATCTTAAAAAATATGTGTCTGTTTTTGGTCCTGTAGGCGCAGGAGCAGATTTTGTCATGCTGGGTGGCATGTTGGCCGGGCATGACCAGTGTGCTGGTGACATCACCGAGAAAGATGGAAAGAAGTTCAAGCTGTTCTATGGGATGAGTTCAGACACAGCCATGAAGAAATATGTTGGTGGTGTGGCAGAGTACAGGTGAGATGTATGACTGGTTGTCATAAATAGGCCACATACCAGGGGAACTGGCCTGTTTTCTTGCCCATGTTCTACACTGTTCTAGTGTTTTATTCTTCACTTATGATGTTTACATGGGTTTATGTATCAAAAACAGTTATAATTTATATTTCTATCACCACACTCCAGATTTAAACAGGCCTTTTCTTACTGTGCATTTAAGACTGTTGTCTTCTGGTCTGACTTGGATGTATCATGTCTCATTCAGAAGAAGACAGGGCTAAAATGTATGAAACCAAGATAAAAGAAAAATAAACTTCAGCCACTCATTTTGGACTTTTTGGGCAGACCAGTTTGCCTCTCAGCAGTGCAATGTATTTCCTCATGTCTTCTGCTTTAAAGCACACTGTCTGCAGTAACACTCATTACATACATGTGGATGGGTGTGCACATTTGCCATCACAACCATGATGAATGCAAAGTTGATTTTGCAGCTTAGAAAAAGCAATGATTTGAGGTTTTACATATCAGTTGGGAACATGATGGCATGGGCTGCTGTATGTTTATTATAATTCTATGTACTGAAAATTTGGCTGGGCCTTCACTGATGGCATCCTGGCTGTGTGCAGGGCATCTGAGGGCAGGACGGTGCAGGTGCCCTATAAAGGTGATGTGGAGAACACCATCAGAGACATCCTTGGAGGCCTGCGCTCCACCTGCACTTACGTAGGTGCAGCCAAACTGAAGGAGCTCAGCCGCAGGACCACCTTCATCAGAGTCACGCAGCAGTCCAGCCAGATGTTCACCTAGACCCATCCAGCAGTACATCCAGATTAGATAAAGCTCCTGTACTGTGCACACCGATCAGGGTAACATGAAGACAAAAGATCAGCTGCACTCAGAAACCCAGCCAACATCTGTAGCAATCAGTAAAAGCACTGGAGCAGTAGAGCGACTGATAAATGTTGCCTTGACCTTGTAAGAAGAACAAACAAACAAAACAAAAAAAACTCAAACATACAGCCTACAGTACCTCACTGTGTGAACCAGGATGTGCATGTTTCTTGGGTACAGGGATTTTTCATTGAAAGATTTCCTGCATGCATGCACGCACATATACACGCGCACACACACACACACACACACACACACACACACACACACACTAAGACAATGCCACAGATTCCTTCTGTTTTGCTCAGGACCCATGCTGTATTATGCTATACGTTTCCTTGTGAAAGCAGCCAATTTACAGCATGATTCAGCCTGCTGTTAATGTAAGCCTTTAAGCTCTCCAAGCATAGTGAGTGTGTGTGATGGCAAAGAAGAAGTATAACAGAGGTTGAATAGGGACTCATCAAACAAGCCCTTAGGGAATACCATGCTTGGAGAATTCATTCACTGAGACTATGCAACAGTGTAAGCAGTGGAAGGATACGAGCCAGCACCAGGCTTAAGAGGAATAAAGGCAACGCTCATTCTCCTTATACAGCAGAGATACACGTTGACTATGTGAAACATTGTGACAGCTTCTGGGTGTGTGCTCTTTTGCGTTTTGGCATATGATGTGACTTTCGTGTTGATTTGACTAGAGACTGGTGCACAGCATACTGTACTAGTCCTGTTGGCCTGCTTTCTATGTGAATGTGTACTGGGTGTGGTGGGATGTAGCTGCAGACCAGAGGAATGTGAAGGACTGCACTGCATAATGTGCTGGGTTTGTGCAGCTCAGATCAGGAAATATGTATTTTTAGGTCAAACCGGGGTGACACTGTAATTGATGGCGTAATAAAGATATATAAGTAACCATGTGAGTATAATGTATTCACTCTATAGAAAATCCTGAGTTCATGTTTGTAATTTAAAAATCCAAGCTAAAGCTAATGCATTTTCAAAAAATACAGAAAGAAACAGACCACAAAGTTTCTCACCATAATTCAAGACAGGATTGTTCAGTTCTTCTCCTGGAGGGGCTATGTTCAGTGCAGTTTTGTCATTTTCCTGCTCAAACACTCCGACTTAACTTGGCAGGGAACTCTGTAAACTGTGCTGGATGCTGGCCCTCCAGGAGCAGAATTGAAGACCCTTGAGTTTAGGCCAGGCAATATGACCTGATTTTCTTAAAGGGCTCATATCCTACATTTTTTGCCCTTTATGGTAGTTTCCCAGGATCACTTACAACATCACAATTGGTTTGCTTACCAAAAACATTGTTGTAATTCATTTTTACATGACCATTTTCCAACTCTTTATTGCTTACAATTAGGCAGACTGTTTCTGGCTTTAGTGATAAATGTAAAAAAAAAAATGGCCTGCCTTAAATCATGACTCATTCATTCATAAAACTGAGCTGATACACTCCTTATAACTTCAACGTAAATGGGCTGAGTGAAGCTTTATTAGCTAACCAGGCAGGCAAGTTGTATGTCTTCACAGTGTCAAAGGATAATAAATAAAGAAAAATAGTTTGCTTAGTTTCCATGTATGAAAGATCCCATGTATGGACCGTATGGATTCAGGGTGAATGTTACCTTTTGAAGCTTTAACCGTGTTTACATACTACATCAAGGTTTTGAATTTCAAAAGTTTAATTGTTTTCAAAGTTTTCAAAATGTTTAACTAAATATGCTGAACTAAATTTTGTAGGGGCAGGTGATCATTTAAAATCACAATATTGTCCATTATCTATAAACTTATATATTACAATATACCAAAAAACATATTATTATTATTATTTATTATTATTATTTTTTATATCAGATACACAGTAATTAGTGGTAGATGAAGAATGCCTATTACAGATCCATTACATCACACATTAGCTCCATTTACCCCTCTCCACCATGGCTGAAGTTGCATTGTTTAGTGTTTAGAGAGGCGGTGAGTTATACAGGTGCTGAGTGAATCTGTGCTAATTGTGTTAAGCCCTGCTCTCCGCAGAGTGGTGTGGGTTTCAGTGTCTGCGATTAGATCTGATTATGGCTTTTGTTGACACTTATTTAAATGAATGAGCCAGCTACTAATGGAAGCTGATACTCAAGACAGCCACCTCATCTCACACCCACACTCCATTACCGCCTCCGTCAAGACCTGCCCTGGGAGCCATAGCACTGTTTTTGTAATGGTGAGCATAGTGAATGCACCTACTACTGCCACAATTTGGTGGCAATCATCACCTAGCAACAAATTTGTATTCGAAGTACCAAGAAAGCAAAACAGATCAGGCAAACTCTGAGCACCCATCCAAAAAAATCATATACTGAAAATACACCAGTGATCCATTGTCAACAACATACCATATGTTGTGGCAAAAAACACTGTGTCTCCTAAATGGCAGTTTTATGAGAGGAAACATTTTTTAATGTAAGATGGTGTAATTTGTGGTTAGATGAGGTCTATAAGTCCATGCATGGTGACATTTCAACACATTAAAAAGAGCAGCTGGTGTTATTAAATTATATAAAAAAAGATATTTGTACGCAAAAGATTTACGAAATAAGCAGAGTAAGTAATCACATCCCCTTAAGACAGCAAAGATTTTTCTGTACATTTTGGGCAAGATTTCTATGTATCTACTGAGAAGGAAAATGTCATATTATAGCAGTGTTCATTCACAAACTCCAAAAAGTCCACATTTGGCTATTGGCACTGTAATTTTATTAGTACGTGTATACTGAAACAATAAACTTGTACTGGTATACAGACGATTTCTTTTTTTTTTTTTAAACAAATTTGTTCACAACCTGAATCAAATATTGTTTTTGTTATTCAGAATAATGAAATAAGTTCTAACTAGAAAACCGGCAAGCACCATCAAAGAAAGGGACCATAAAATCCAAGAAAATGGACGTGAGTGTATCCTACAAATAGACACACCACAATTAGAAAATAGAATTTCAGTTCTTGAATTTTTATATTAGTTTCCATTTTTAAAAAAAGCTAGTGCAAGTACAATATTTTACACAACTTACAGAGTATGCACGCATATGGAAACAAAACGAAACAAACAAAAATAATCTCCTTTCACAATAGAAGTTCCTACGTAGGCCTTTATATATGGTTTCTTCTAAGTAAGGTGCAAAACATTACTCCACCTCCCAGGACTGCTTCTTGCTACTGGCCTGAATCCTCTATGTCAACCCTAAGAGTATTGCATCTCAGAATTGGACGTGACATTCATTGAGTTTTACATTTAACAGTCTTATTCATCACGGTATCTTACACACAATAAGACCAGTAACTCCAAAGCTCTGAAACCATATCATCACGTACAATTCTCTCCTCACAATACAGCCACCTCCACCAATTCAGCCATTGCTTTCGGACAGCAGCCTACGTCCTGCCAAGCAGATCTTCGATTGTGATCCTTTCCATACAGTGGCAATTGAAAGAAACTACAAACAGCCTCCATTCTCCTTCCAGTGGAAGACATTAAATCTCTTCACGCCTACAACTCCCTGCAGCACCCATTTCCAGCATGTCTAACACTACTACAGCTCCAGAGACCACTCTTACCTGTGGAATGACCAATGGCTTCCTGTGTCCCTATGCAACCTCTCACTCACTGCCTCAACTTTAAACAAAAAGGGGGATACTGAAAGAATCAAAAGAAAGAGAAATGGCAGGAAAAGCGTGCACATACCAAAAAAAAAAAAAGAACTAAACACCCTCCTGTCAATCATTAGGTAATGAGTAGCATTTAATTGGAGGGCCACTAGGTGGAGCTTTTCAAAGTGTCAGCTGTAAAGAGTTGCTGACGTAGGCCAGAGTCTCCCCTAAAAGCCTGCCCTCTCACTCATGGGAAAAATGTACATCCTCCAGTCATGAATTTTCCATTATATTATATAATATATAAAGTTTTTTTGTACTGACTTAACTTCAGAGGCAAAAAAGGATGGTACGTTTTGTGAAATACAGATTTACATCAATGTCGTATTGAGCATTCATTGGCAACATACTTGGTGGTACAAAATGGTCATATTTCATATTTTTATGTCAAAGATTTTTCTCGACAGCATAGTAAAACATTTTCTGAAGGATAAATACATACACCAGCCGAGAGGTTGTCGATTGCTATTTACGAGGATGACATTGGGTGTGAGAACAGCTTTATACATGAGTCAGACGTGGCCCTTGGGTCCAAGCCAGCGATCATCAACTGGTCCTTGGTTTCAGTTCTCAGTGGATAACCAAGGCGTAGATGTCTAGTTGGACCTGAAATGGACAACAACCCTTAGTGTCCCAAAGAAGAGGGGTTCAAAAGTCTCTTTCCGTAAGGGTTTTGGTTTTTCTTTTTTTCTTTCTCTGTGGTCTGGCCAGGACTAGGACAAGACAGCTGGGCAAGAGGGCTGAGGACGCAGGGCTGGGGAAAGAGAACAGAACGGCCCCATTCTCTGAGTGAGTGTTTGTCAGTTTACCAGCTCAATCAGGACTGGGCATCTCTCTGCAACATGATGTGTGTGCCTCCACCCTCCAAGGAGTGCACAAGGTTTACTATCCAGCATCAACACAGCTGAATAATCATCAACACCATCATCATCATCATCATCATCATCATCATCATAATAGCAATAAGAACTGATCATAATAAACAATCTACCCATATTAAGAAGCCCACACACATTGTATAGGGTCAAACAAAAACCATCATGTGGGCTTGTTGAAGTTTCTCAGCCTGAGATTATTAAAATCCAGCGGTTTGGACATTGACAAGATGTCAAACAACAGTCAAGTTGAACAGAGGACTCCTGATTGATTTCAGTTCAAACAATTGAAAAAAAGGTGTTAACATTGAAAACGAAATTTTCTTTTGTAGATGAACAACAAAGAAGATGAAAAGAAAAAATACATGCCTTTAAATTTTCAAAAATGCTGAAATTCGCACCGACATTCTTTTTTTGTCAATTTGTGCCAGTAAAACAAACGATTAAAAACAAGGAACTTAGTGGTGCTCTTCTGTCACAGAGCCACTCAGATTAGTCACACATTTGCTAAACGTGCTTCTCACGTCCCCTACCACAAGATCAGAGTGCTACACAGAAGACCAAAGCAAAAAAAAAAAAAAGGAAAGGAAAAAAAAAAAAAGAAAAAAAAAGATCCTAACACATTGGTTTTGAAGCAGAACCCATGTGACCTAACAAAGAAGCTAAAACCTGTGTCGGAGCACACGCGTGTGCAACATAAGTTGTTTTTTTCTGGTTCCTAGAGGACCATGTGAACTTCAATATGGACTGCCTGGCCTCGACCTCTCCACTCGTTGGACCCAGAAACGAGCAGAGGGCCAGGTGGCCTTGTGTGAAGAGGAGAGAAACTCTATCGCTCTTTTTTTCACACTCTCACGTTCTCACTCCGTTTCTCTCCCTGACGCTCACTACTAAATGAATGTTACACCTTGAAAAACACTTGGCACAGTTACCAAGCCTTTCCTCGGATTAGAAAGTGCTGAAACAGTATTATAAAGTCTACTCTATAAATGACAAAAAAATGTGCATTTTCTGTTAGTTTTTTTTCTTTACAAAAGTGGTCCCCACTTTAATGAGGTTTTTTTTTAATGATGCGTTTCTCAGTCTGGATCACTCGAACAGGTGAGGATCAGGGCTTATGACATCATGGACACGAGAAAGCAACACTAACAGACAGACAGTCAGACAGATTCACGCAGACATAAATACAGTCTCTGATTGCAGACAGCAAAGACATACGTAATATGCAGACAACAGAAAAGATCAGGAAAGGCCTTGCAGGGGTGGCCCAAGCACTGGGGTAATGAAACAATTGCTTCTTACAACAGTTTAAACGCACACACACAAACATATGAGAATGCTTGACAGACACATAGAACTAGACTGTCACGTCTGCTTTGCACACACACTTATTCAGACACTCTCCTCATCCCTGAGTAAAGCCAGAGGAAAGATTTGCAATGTTAAAAACAAAGCGAATCACATAAGAAAAATCAAGCCATGGTCTCTAAATGGCAAAACCCACCCACAGCCCAAAGAAAAGAGAAAGAAAAGAAAAAAGGTGAAACCATATAGAGAAATAAGAGAGGAAATGTGCAAAACTGGACATATGCAATGTAATAGCTGAGGGGTGAGCATCTCTAACGTGATAAAATTACAGCTCCTGGTGTATGTGAACCAATATAGAGGCAAACAGTACTGAACAATCACAGACACATCACATGTGTAACAAATGACTAATGCTACATGTATTCTGCACTTGGGTTTTTTCTTTTTTAGAGATAGAGGGGTGAGTTTTTATGGGACTACTGCTCTATTTAGACATCTTCACATTCATATGAATATGCTTTAAATGTAATCGGGAATGTTCACATTTCATGTGAAAAAATTTGTGGAGATACACTGGATATGCTATAAAAGACTGACACTGGGTTGTTGGGTGTGTGTCAGCCAATAGGAGTCAAGGATAATCAGTGCACTCCTAAAAAATAATATGCCAGAATGGGTTCTTCAGAGTGAATCCCTAAAAGAACCACTCTTGGTTCCCTGAAGAACTTTTCAAAGGAGATTTTTTAAAGAATCTGTGCAAGATTACGTGAGAGTAAAGAACCTTTGTTAAAGAGATGTGAAGGAAGTTTTTAAAATTCCACAAAAGACGTAAAACAAAAGGTTGCTACAAAAGGTTCTTTAAGCAATGCCATACAAGAACTATTTCAGTTTCATATAGAACCTTTTTTTCTAAATGAGATATGCAAATTAAAGAACCATTACATAATGTAAATGTTCTTTACCAATATAAGGGTTCCCCCAAGACCTTTTACATTATGTGAAGATTCTTTACATTTTAAAAAGGTTCCTCATACTCACACATTTTATTTACAAAAAAATGTTCCTGAAAGGCTCTTTAAGAAAGCAAAATTCCTCTTTGGGATTATGCAAAGAACCTTTTCTGGCAACTTTATCTATGATTTTGTAATGTAAATTTAAAGGTTTGGTAGCATTTATAACGAGGGTCCAATGGAGAGGTTTTGTAGATGCTCCCCATTTTTTTTCTTTGACATTCAACTAAATACTTTTTAAATGCAACGGAAGTTGAATGTAACAGATTTGATTAAATCTAAACCTTAACTTCAACTTGGGACATACACCTTATCCTTAACCTAAACTATACCCTGATGTTGTTGATAATCTACCATGTTTCAGCCTATAGCTTGCTAACACTGAGCATCAGAAGATCATCTATAGAGGACTATCAACATCGAGGGTGACCAAGGTGGTCATCCAAGTCAACAAACATTTAGGAACCTTTATTTTTAAGAATGTGGCTGCATAACTATTTCAAGTATGATAGAGTTCTTTTATGCAAAAACATCAAATCAGAGACAAGCAAGATCGATCTAGACTGCTTAATAAGAAGAAAATGGTAAATGGAGAATATATGCTCTGAACTACACATGGCACAATTATGGGAGAATTAAGAATACCAGCGCAAAACTCAAAACATGATTTCAGATGATTTCAGTAGACCAGTGTCCCAGTAATTACCATATTTTTTTACAATTATATTTCCATATAATAATAAAGTTTGAGCACCCCTGGTGAAATGACATACTGGGTGACTTTGAAAAATAAGCTAACATCCTCTACAGAGAACACATTTTAATGCAAATTTAGCATAGAGAGCAGATTTTATGTGCAATTAATGTTTATTTTTTAAATTTAACATAAAATGTAGGATAAACCATAAGATGTGGCCTGTGCATAAATTATGGAAAAATCGTTTTTTAGTTTTCCCAATAAAGAAAAAGGTCGCCATAAGTTGTAGAGGATGTGAACTAATGTTATATATCATTTGCCCATTGGTGCTAAAACCATTTGCATATGACTGTATATTGAGCATTTTCTAGTACTACAACCCCAATTTGCGTAAAAGCCGGGACATTTTGTAAAATGCAATAAAACAAAAAATATTTGATAATTAACTGATAGATTTTGAAAGGAATTATTTTTAATGATTTGGGTGACAAACCTGATTCTATTCTGTAAATCTAAACAAAACGATTATTGAATATTCATTTGTGAAGGTACCCCTGATGCAGATACTTGGATTTTAGAGAGACACATGCTGCCAAGTTTTTTTTTGAGACATTGTTTTTGCAAGACAATGCCAAAAAAACTACATTAAGCAGTTATTTGTTTGACTGGAATGCCAGCAGTCAATATCTGTGTCTTACTGAAAATCTACATCATTGAAAAGAGAATCTGCATTCAGTATGCTCAGTTCCTAAACAAAAGTGTGGAAAATTAAAGGGCAAGGTATGCTAACACAGTAGCAAACATGCCTTTGTCCCAAATGTTTTGAGCATATTGCAGGCATAAAATTAGATTTTTTTTTTATATTTACAAAACACATTTAAGCTTGTCAGTAAAAACATTGGGAATCTTTCTTTTGTACTTTTTCAGCTAAATTAAGTACAGTATACAGATTCTTGTTTTTAATGCATTTTACAAAATGTTTCAACTGTCCTGGAAATGAAGCTTCTAAATCTCCCTGTATAGTGTGGATAGTACATGAGCACTTGCTTTGTATAAGTAATTCCTTCTATCTCTTTTGCAAACGTTACACTTGTGGTTCGCAAGGACTAGCTAACATCCACAACAGCTCAAACATACACATATGCACATAGTTTCCATTACTACATACAGTTAGATACAAACAAATGATCTTTTCTCTGTGGTTGGTGCCTGTAATAACCTTCTTAGCCAATAATTTCTGAGTGATTATACATCATGCATCAATGTAAGAATGCATGTGCTTCTTCCGCCTGTGTCTGAAATGGCCTTGTGCTTCGTGTTTGCTCTCAAAACATGCAGAGGGATTCACACATTACACTGAAAACCATGATGTTGAGCAACGAAAAAAAAAATACTGATCGGGTTCTATGGCTCTAAAATGAAAATGATGGAGAGAAACCGAAAGAGCGGGAGAGAGAGAGAGGGAAAACGTGCTGGAGGCAGTTGCACATAATGGCCGAGCCATAAAAGGTAGCTGGTGGTTGTGGCAGGTAAACAGGTGCGAGGCGTAAATGGTTTTGCATGGGTGTACCCGAACAGGGTCTAGAGGTCTCTAGCAATAGAGGGCTGAGCTGGGTTAGAGGGACAGACACTGTCACTGCATATGAGCTGTACATTTCTCCCTGAAGATACGATGGGCTGGCCGTGCAAACTGCAACAAATTAAGAGAAGGAAGAGAAAGCCAGGACTGTTAGCTTAAATAGTGGAGCCCAAAATGAGCTTCTGCCATAAATATTCTGTTTTTTGGTTTGAATACTGGAGGTTAGAGTTATTGCTTAGGTCATTATTTGGAATGCTTCTTATGTATACCTGCAGCCTATCTATGCAACCAGAAAGAGAGAAATTAAATGGTAAATGAAAGGCCAAAACAGCACACTAACAGTGTCATATGAATCTAGGTTATGCACAGACAATGTAAAGGCATGGCAAAAGATAAGGTCTGATTTAACAATGCTTACATGAAATGGAGAGAAAAAAAAAACAAAAAAAACAATTCTACATTTTGGCCCAAAGCTAAAATTTCATAATCACATCAGCTTGAAGCTGTTTTCCTGTCACAAAATACCCTACCTTCCAAAAATACCAAGCATTTGCATTCAGCACACACACCACACACATAAGCACTCTTCAAAGGGTACGAACTGTCAAAATAAAAAAAAGAAAAAATGCACGGTTGTGATGTTGATCTGAGAAACCCTGTTTTATTATTAAAAAAATAAAGCATTTTCAACTTGAATATGGGGTGTGTTCACCCACCCACCACCACCCATCAGGCCATCCAAGCATACATCCATCCAATTAACCATCCATCCATCCATCCACCCACCCATGCATCATCATCGCTCGCCCTCACCACTTCATTCACATACACCTGAACAAAGCTGTCGATCAGAGAGCTCAACAAGTGTGCAGGCTTTAGGCCGTGGCTCCTCCCTACCTGCTCTGAGTGTGTTTCTGTGTGTACGAGTGTTTATGTGTATGTATTAGACAGTCCTCTTAAGTGTCTAAGAATGTGTGTGTGTGTTTGTGTGTGTGTTTGGGGGGGCAGGATGAGGGGTAAGAAGGAACCAGTAAAGCCGAACCAACTTGTTAAGTAACTGCTACATTTCAGTAAAATGAGTTTTCAGCCATGGCTGAAAATAAAATAACAATAATAATAATAATAATAAAAATAATAGTAATAATAATAATCGTGAAATCGTGTTACTACCTCTCCAGATGTGCAAACTGCAAGATTCTCTTAAGTAGAACTTTAAACAGAAACACTGGACAAATATTTCTATATATAATATGTATGAGATTATATACACAAACACACATACACTTTTACCATACACACACACACACACACACGCACACGCGTACACACGCACACAGACACACTCCAGACCACTACATGTGTTTTCACATCCGCTTGCACTAAGGCGTCTATTCAGTGTCTTGGGAGATGGACTGCATACAGTAATTTAGATACAGTATATGCATTTCTATACATGTAAATGTACAAAAAAGACATATAAGGACACATCAACATGACTGAAAAGTAAATGTGTGCTTGTGTGTGCGTGTATGCATTTACGCATACAAATACACTCGCATGCATGCACATCCACATACGTACAATACAAACACATGTGTACAGGACACCCTTAAACCCCACGAAAATTTCTGTGTCCAGAGTTTCTCGCATGCGCTTTCTCTTTCTCTTTCTCGCTCTCTCACCTTTCTCATGGCATATTTGGACAGTCTCATTACCTCCGAAGGCCTACTCCCACCTGAGATCACACTCATACGCTTTGATTTGAATGATTAAAATGGCAGTTGGTACATGGGCCATGCCCATGCTATACTATGGACATCTGTCGCTGCTTCAGGATTCTCAGCACGCGGAAGCGGAACACGTACAGAACAGAGCAGCAACACATGTCCTTTAAAGCAGTCCTCCTGAGGACGAATGCTCTATCTTCTGTCTCTCTGCCTTCCTGTCTTCTGCTCTCGCCCCTCAACACTATTCACATTCATTCTTTAACAAATCAAGGGGCACCCTCATGTTTCCATAGAGCACCATACTCCAAGTGCCACTCCAATACAACATACCGTACAGTACTGTGTTCATGTTCAAAGATCAACGGAAAATAATAATAATAATAATAATAATAACAATAATGACTAAATTGATTAAAATAACTATCAGCTAGTGAGTGCGACAGGTGTGTAAAGTGCTTCATCCACCTGTTCCTCCTTTCTCAGCCAACTTTCTCTTACCTTCTCTTAGCTTTCTTTCGTTAAAATGAAAAATAAACTGTTGAGGCTGCACCAAACAACTCTCTTTGTCTTTACCCATCTACATATAACTGAAGTCAGCCTTTTAGACACATCCTCACATGGTTGGCCTTTGCAAAGGTTTGAACACACCCACCAAATGACACATTCTGTTAATTTTGTAAGTAAAATAAGTACACAGCTACAGAGATCAAACTTGGATATGGCATTTTACTGCAAACTTTAGTGCACAGAGTTGAACATACTGGGAAAAAAACATAAATTGTGCCATGTTTTTGTACACATGCCACATTATATGTTTTGTTTTCCCCCCATTATGTTAAATTTAGCAAATAAACAGCGTGCAATATGATGTACAGAAGTGCTATCTCTGCTGATGACTTAATTTCACTTAGAAAATCAACCAAAAATGTCATTTGACCAGGGACACCAAAACATGTGCATAAGGCTGGGTACATAAATCTGTGTCTGTATGACAAAACATCCACCCATCAGGTCAGATAGGAAGGTTTCAACTGAGGCAAAAAACTACAAGAAGAAAAACTACAAAAAAAAACTTGAAAAAAGGGTTTGACGACTGAATTTATAAACGCTAACTCTGCCACCTGTGAGTCTATTAGTCTAGTTCCCTCCTTCCTAAGGAGCAACTGGCACTGCTTGATGACATGCCTCACTTCTCTGACTGCTGGATTACGACACCCGGCCTGGTATGTACCTTAGTATTGGGGCACCCCTCTGCTCCTCAGAATAAAAACTATGTGCTATCTGTGCTAAACCGACAGCACTTGATGGCATCCCTCAGATCTTTGTGACGGGCTTCAGATTGTCTGAATTTTTAGATGAGACTGCCTGAGCAGGATGGCTGACATCATGTTAACTCCTGCAGCCAGTGAAGGAGTGATTTCCGTCCTGCCTCCCTGAGCAATGTCATCCACGCCAAACCTCCACCTCCTCTCATTCTTAAATATGGATGGAGCCAGGACTAATGCACTACAAGCACGAAAGCATTTCGCACTTAGTGCAACTTCAGTGTGGCGTCCTTCAAATCATCCCCCTCATGTTATGACAGGTCAAATAAAGTAGACAGATGTAGGGCTGAAAAGGTTGTGAGATATTTTGTACCCTGGGGTGGCATCATGCAGTGCTCAGGTGTCCTATATAAACCCTTCCTCAAACACCTTCACCTTGCACTATACCTGCCCCACATTTGCCCAAACAGAAAAGGAGAAATTGCACCAATTGCCTGTATATATTCAATGCACCTATTAAAATGTTATTTACTACACACAAGGTGATAGGTATAGGCCTATACTGAGTTAATTTAGCCTATGGTACAGTAATCTGGATAGAAAAAAAATTAGAGAAATCAAAATTGAAATTATAAAAAAAAAAGTAATATTCAAAGATCAAAATAAAAGAGCGAAGAACATTGTGAGGGTAACGTTTTTCATTCAATTCAAAACCACAATCTGACAGTCCAATGGGCTTTTCACTTGCCAATATTTGATCGGCCTTCGATGCTGATTTTAACCTCCTGAGGGATGAAAGAAGGCTTGGGAAGAGTCAAGGGGGGCTCCTCCTCTGGCTTCTCCACTTTGCGGCCCTCTGGGGCCGACCATCTCCGCTTGCGGCAAGGGGGTTTGCTGATGGACTCTGACTCTGAGGATTGTGGGACTTTGCTGGTTCCCCTCTCCCCAAACTTCAGTTCTCCGTTCTCCGTGCTGGCCTGAGTCCCTGGCCCACCTTGACCGCCGCGCTGCCCCAGTCCATTCTCCTGCTCTTTGTGCTGTGTTCCCCCTCGCATCCCACCTGAGGGTACTTTGGGCGGTTTGAGAGGTGGCCCAAGGCCTGACGTGTCAGAGATCTGCCCTTGACTTTTCTTCAGCGAGCCGTTCTTCAGGTTCTTGAGGGTCAGCGAGATGCAGACATCGCCCACTGACAGTTTAGCGCATGGCAGCTCCAGTAGCTGGGTAGTCCGGTCTGGACAACATGACGACCAGCCCTGACCGAACACAAAGAAAGGGTACTCCACTAGCACCTCCACGCTGACCTGAGAAACGAAAAAAGGAAGGCAAAAAAAGAGAGAGAGATGGGGGAGGGGGCATAGAAAGCATAAAATGTCGTTTGCAGGATGAGGTGAATGAACCGATTTGATAAAAGATGTCATATTCCGCCATGAGTCTCACTGCTGAGTGTGTGAGACAGACTTTCAGCTTGAGTAGGCGGCCCGATCTCAATTCATAGATAAATGAAACAGATTTTTCACACAGCCCCCTCACTTCGGAACAGAAGGGAGCTGAACTAAGGGAATGACTCAATTCTGCCTTTGGATCCCACACAAACAGCACCAAGCAAGGGCAGCATACGGTAACGGGCGGAAGCATGACTGTGGCAAAGGCAGCATACATCCAGAACACTTCCTTACTCCAGCACAGATGTAAGAAGACTAGTAAACAATCGCACCTCCAATGTATTAACATCAGAATTAGTACCATATGTTTGACCAAACTGTGATATGTTAGAATAAAAAACATCTGAAGAGGTGTTTCTCAAACCAGTCGGGGCTTTTTGAGCCTCCTCAGCTCCCTGAATCAAGCTATTAACAACACCTGGTACATGTATTAGGAGCTGAGCAAATATCAAAAACGTGGTTTGTCTGTTAGGCCTTGATAGCTTGTGAAACACAGAAATAAGACAATTTACAAAGGAGACATGTGAGGTATATGTACCAAAGGTACTGAATTGAGCATGATCACTCTGGAGAACACAGTTCTACTGCTCCACAGCCTTGTTCTGATTTATATCCATCTAACAGAAGCTTTGCATTGGGGATGGTGACCCTAAGCTCATCTGCTCTGGAGCATCCTATTCCTTTGGCTTATATATGAATATTATTTAAGCTGTGTATGCTCCACTGAACACCTGTGTCAGCCATGGGTGCACCTTAACATAGCTGAATTTAAGGTGTCTTTAAGGAAATAACTATAACTTAAGTATTGTGTATTTGAGAAAATAAGGTGTTTGGACACTCTTGGACCAATCATGTACCTTGAATATCAATCATTTTTAACATTACAGAAACATTCTATTCCTTAAACCTAACTTGGTAATATCACTGTTATATCACATTTCAAGTTTCTCATCTCAAGACAAGAAGATTACGCTGGTTTAACTACATTTCCTGTAACTATGAGTAATGTTTTCTGTGGAATTTGTCAGAAGTTCCATAGAAACTGACCAATTTATTACAATTTATTATTTATTGTGATTATTACACTAACTTATTAGGTTTTTTTAAAATATAAAATAATTGTTTTTAAATGTAAAACAATAAATATTTTACCTGTGAGCGATGCTCTCCCACTGCAAACTGTATGATGGCAAAATTGGGCGTATGGCTGTTGTCAATGCGCTCTACAGTGCTGGAGTCGATCTTCAGCTCGCTGCTGATTTCGGCACTCTGGATGAAGTCCTCCGTCTTTAGGTCCTCAACACGCTTTAACTCACCATCAGCAAGCTGGATGATGGAGCCCTTTGCGAAGTAGGGGGGCAGCGAGGGGGCTGGAGGTGGTGGAGGAGTGGCCAGTAGGTTAGCAGGGGCTGGAACCATGGGCAAATGCAGCTGGGCCTGAACCATGGCCCCTGCAGAGTGGGGATATGGGGCCAAGGATTCGAAAGTTTCACCTTTGGGGGCTGCTGATGTGACAAATGCATGGGGCAGTGCTGCAGGAAAGGCCGTGGCTGTGGATGTAGCAGTTGATTCTGTACCACTTACCGGAATAATGACCGGCTGTGCCCCGGGGATGACCAAGTGTTGAGGCAGGTTGGTGTGGTAGCTGAGAGGCTGCTGCTGTCCTGTGCCTGCAATGTAACCAATAATGGGCTGATGAGCGGGATAGAAGTTTGTAGAAGTGAGGCCCAAGGACAGTGGCTCGGTGGCATTGTGTGTAGTCTGGATCACTGTATGAGGGGATAATGCAGTAACTGCCGCCTTTAAACCATCCACAGGCAATGGTGGGGGTGGAAAAGGAAGGGAAGTGCTGGATGAGGAGCTGGAGGGAGTGCGGGTTATGGGTTTTCCTGCACAGATCCCTCCTTTTTCAGGTATAGGAGGATGTGGCAGCTTGTCTAGAGTACCCCCTGGATCAGCACTGCTAGAGGTGTGACTGTTGGGCAATAGAACTAGCGAGGTCCGCAAGGTGTCTTGCGCATATTCGGCCGGGAGCACCACATGCCGGGCCTCATAGTGCTGCTGCTGGTGGATATGGTGCTGGGTCGAGGAGGCCCCTTTACCATGCTTGCCAACACTGGACTCTGAAAAGTTGAAATGATGGCCCTTCTCCAGCTCACCGTTCAGCACCTCTCTGGACCTGGCCTCTTCTTTCTTGGGCACAGATCCTTCAGCGTAATGCAGCAAGACCGGATTGGGCCCACTCAGGGCGAGCGTGTGCTGAGGGTGCAGATGTAGAGGGAGGTGGGCATGGGGTGAAGGGACACTCCGAGGAGCTGAGATTTGGACGTACTGAGTTGAGTGGGGAGGGGGAGCACTGTCCGACAAAGGCGGGCCAAGAGGGCGGCCCAGATGGTGGTGGTGCTGCTGCTCAGATTTAGATGAAGAGTTGGTGGTGCTGGTGTAGGCTTCAGTGTGTCTTTGAGAGGAGGTGGCGGTGGTAGATGATGCCGGAGGAGGGGGTATAAGCGGAGAGATGTAGCTAGTGTATGGTGCAGCATAAGAGGGACTAATGAAGTGCAGGTTGGGTGGTAAGGGTGTGTACTGGATGGTACCCCCGTGTTGAGAGAGGGGGGACGTGTACACAGCTGGGACGGTGGTCACTGCGGTCGCACTACGGGTGGACTGCGTAGAGCAGGCAGGTGAGTATTCAACCAGTGGTTTGTAATGAGGGCTATCAGAGTTTGCTTGCATTCCGGCGCGCTGACTGCCACCCTCCTGGCCGCTGGCGACACTGGCCAGCCAAGCCAGGTTCCCTGTACGCTGACTCTCACTAGCCGGTGCCATTACCACAGGTCTATCGTCTGAGGGCAGGGTGCTGGCCGGGATCTCACGCTTCTTTGGGGGCAGGCACTCATTGCTCCGCTCCTGATTGGACTTCATGGTTCTTGCAGGTGCTGGACTCTTTCTGGCCGTTTCTCCCTGTTTACTTCTCTCTCACTCTCGATCTTTCCCTCTGTACCTCTATCTCTCGTTCTCTCTCTGTTTGTCTCTCTGACACAGCGTGTCCACCCTCTGGTCGGCCGCTGCTGTGAGGGGATTGGGGTGGGTATAGAGAGGAGAGCAGAGGTGGGAGGGGCTTTTCTCCTCCGTTTAGGGCTGGATGGACGCAGATCTCAGTCGAAAGCAACAGAACGCATGCCTGCCACAAAAGAGCTGTGCTCGCGGTTCATGCGGAATCATTTCCCTCTGAAAGCAAGGCTCCAGGACTGTAGCGGAAACCTGTAAAACACACAGAAACATATTCAGAGTCAAACAGAGTAAACCTCAGAAAAGGCATTATACATACAGAAGCAAGTGAAGCGCTGTCTGCTTTAAACCTTTATCACAGCCATTTGCAGAAAGAGCAAAAGCATTGTGTGATATGGTAATTATTTCTCAGTCAAAGCTAAATCTTGTAGCCTTTCGATCAATATCATACTTGCTCTTATAAACAGAAGAAGAGATCTGGCCATGGCTTTAATTTGATATATTACTATGGTGCATAGACAAACACACCATTTCATGTTTCGTCAAAAAGGACAATACAGCCCAAAACCAGATTTTAACATAATGGTGATGTTATGCAGTACTGTTTTAGTACAACATTGCATCCCACAGCCTCATATGTTTGACATTATTCATGATTTACTATCCTTTTAGTACTGTTGTCTTACTGTTGTCTCAATACACAGTACATGATGCACAAATATATCCCGCAAACATTGGTAATTGCCTCATAATTAAATCCAGAGTTGGGGCTGATGTGATATTTAACTTCCAAATAAGCAGTATTTGCCAGCTTACAAAAATATTTCAAACAGCCCGCCCTCATAAATGCATCCAAAACCTCATGCAATCCTTCAAAAGTCCCACCCAGCTTCAACATATATCATCAGAACACGGTTTTCTTAGTCACTAAACTAGAAACGTTCACCAGTGTAATTCATTTTGTAATTTGTTTTGTCATTACACGATTGCGTGTCAACATTTTAGCAAAAGGACACTGAAACATTTCAGATTTCTAAGGCATTAAAGCAAGGGAATCCACATAGTATGGTCTAAGACTAACAGTGCATTTGAACAGACATTATGTTAAGGTGTAGGGATGTCTGTGTGTGTGAGCCGCGATACATCTCCACCATCTGCACACACTGTGTGTGAAGTGTGAGAGTAGACCCCCTGCAGGGAGAGATGGAACACTCAGTGTGAGCATCATTAATAATGAACTGGCATTTCTGCACTCAAGACTGATTTAAAACCAGTAAAAGACACTCCCTTAAACAGTCACACACTCTCTCGTTCACTCATATATACACACACTGACATGCACCAGTGTGGGGGTACTCACTGATATCCACTATTCATAAACACTAATGGATGCACATGAAGACACATCCATTATGCATTGACTCATATCCACATATTCACACAGAAAGCAACACAAGTCTTGTTACTTATTTGACAAGGGAAAACTGTGCTTGTGTACGCCAGACACATGCCTATTAATCACATGCTCGGCCAATGGCTTCTTTGCTTGTTTGACAGTCCTCCCTGAGCTGCATTGATTGCACCCCTGCTCTGTGTGTTCTGCCCAGTACTTATGGGGGCTTTTTTGCATTTCAAACAGGGATGTGATGATTTAAGTGGTGTCACGGTGCAATAAGAGCCTAGAAGCGCTGCAGGAGAGAAGGAATGCAGTCATTATGCTGAGGCCTACTTAACCGTTCTCTTCATCTTTTGTGCACTGTCCCATAGTCATAGAGATGAAACACCCATCCTTTCCATGTAGGTGCTCACTGACCACATAGTTTACAGCCCTCTTTAGATCCCTTTTCACTCCTGGCTGACTCGCTTTTATTATGCTTTATTCATCTACATTTTACATTGTACATTTACAGCACTTGGCAGATGCTCTTGCCCATCTAAACCAAGGTTTTCTAACATTAGAGACCAAAGATCCATATTCATGGAAACCAAAGACATGCAAACTTGAGTTCTCACAATCTGAAATGAATCGCTATCTCACACATGTACCACTTCAGGATCCAAGAAAGAGTGCAGTGCGAATTTGCACTCATAGTAAATGTACAAAGACACCAATTCACAACGAATATAAAAAAAAAACTCCCTTTCTTGAAATTTGTACTTTCGTTTGTGTTGTAAACTTGAGACATGGAAAAACTGAAAATACTCCACAGGTTATTATCCAGCATTATTTTTCTGAATTCTCTCTCTTGCAGAAAGACATTTTCAGCTGTAAATGGTTTACTTGCACTTAAAGGAAGGCTATGATTCATTCATTGGCTAACACAAAAATTTCCACCAGACAGACACTGTTTGTTCAAAATATGAAAGTGGGAGTTCAGATAAAGGTTCATAAAAAAAACAAGAAAAAAAAAAAAAACAGCATAAAGCACAAGCCCTAACACACGTTAGGAAAGATGTTGTAAGTTTGCGAAGTTTTGGGGAAATGGAAAACTCAGTGTGTTCCAAGTCGACCTGTGGTTCCTGAAGTTGAGCGCAAAGAATGGTGGAAAAGGGTGCCAATTACAGAAAAAATATCCTTAACCAAAAGGTTTTATCAGAAAGCTAGCCCTTTTGTTCTTTTCCATGGTATCCAGATCATCCTCTCCTCAAGCTTTTTTCAGCAGTGCTGTGTGCATCAGACAAAGGCAGTCGAGCATGTTAATGAATAAATTACCATAATCAACTTCATACAGAGTCAGTTCTTTTAGATGACAACAGTCTTTTGTTGGTGCGGTAACACATTGCAGTGCTGTCCTGAAGTATTTGATCTGGGGTGAGTTACAATCTTTCTCTAAAATTCTGCAACTGAGAACTTCAGAAACGTGAGAAAATCATGTTTATGTGATCTATGTGTACTGACCAGCAATATGCATTTTGGTTGAGCATCAAATCATTCAGGCATCATATCATGTTCTACTCTTTACGCTAGACCCTCTACACAGTCACTCTACACTGCTTAGTTTTGAGATTTTCTACCACCCGCACATCAAATTTAGCTCATGAAATTTTGCAAACTAGCTGATGAGTCAATCCAGATATACCAGAGTGAGAAAAGCATTAAATTGTGCTAAGGAGTGCAACCCTAGGACTGGAGCCAAGAACCACTCCAACCATCTCTGAACCAGTCTACGCTTACCTTTGGAACCACATATGGTGCATAAAAAAATGAAATCATATGTAAAACTGAAAGACAGACAAGAATGATGGATAAATGAAGAAAGGAAGAGGGGGAGTTACTATATAATACTATATAATAACTATAGACTATATAGACACATGGACAAAATTGTTGGTACCCTTCAGTCAATGAAAGAAAAACTCAAAATGGTCACAAAAATAACTTTAATCA
>JBBPDA010000138.1:18332028-18347068 GCA_037974385.1 Arnoldichthys spilopterus | reverse complement strand
AGAGAGAGAGAGAGAGAGAGAGATATATGGAAGGAAGGAAGGAGGGAGGAGAGACAGGGGAGAGGGAGGATGACACTCACAAATAGATGACTGAGGGTGGGGAAAAAGATGGAGAAAAAGAGCGAGGGAGAGAGAGAGTGTAAGTGTAAGCAAAGCAGTGAGGGGAGGGGGGAGAGAACGAGACAGAGGATAAAGAGAGCAGGCGAGATTAAAAGAGAGAGCAATAAAGAGAGTACTCTCTCTCTCACACACACACACACACATACACACACACAGAGAGAGAGAGAGAGAGAGAGAGAGAGAGAGAGAGAGAGAGAGAGAGAGAGAGAAAACACCTGGGAGAAAATGTTCCAAGGTCTTGTTATTTTTTCCCTGCCTTATACATGGTTCAGCACTCGCGCTGTGCAATAAAACCCACACAGCTAAAGAGCACACACGCACACACACACACACCTTCACAGGCTTCCAGGTGAGGTCACACACTTGCAGACGTCGCAACACATTTCCAGATATACAGCAGAGGTTGCACAGCTATTGATTTATACTGTCGATTGCTCATTCAAAAAAGTGGACTAGCTGACGTTACGAGTTCTCATGTTCTCACAGCTAAAAGCTGTTGGCCATCCACCAATAAACACCAGACGATGAGAGAAAACTAAGACAACTAGTTATCATAAAGTTGTGACCAGCTCCTTCAAATAATGGGTGAGATGCTGTGCCTGTGAGTGTGTGGCAGGGTGCACCCCACTGTTAATGTAGACCTGGGGAGGGGCGTTGGGGGCATGACTGTCAGCTGTCAGTGATGGACGATCCATCAGCCCAACCCAAATGCAAACCATGCAAATGTATGGTGCCCTGGAGGTACGGGGACTGAATACACACTGACACTGACAGAGCTCAAGGGGAACGCAGCACTGACTGTATTGTAATGGTTCCCTAAAAAGAAAGACAAGAAGACTGATGAGAAAAAGAAGCTGGACACAGTTACTAAGAAACCGCACCTGTAGCTGTTCGACCAGAGACATCCCAGTCATAGTAATTAACCCTAGACGAGGTAATAATGGAAACTAATACTACTATTCCTGTTTACGGCCCTACATTTGCCCCTGTGTATGTCCAGATTGTTCCTGAATCAACACACAAAGCCAGTCACAATAACTGTGTATTAGTCAAACCTGGCCTCATAGTTGAAAGAGAGGAAACTCTCATTCCCAAAAAGCACTGAAATGGACAATAACCTTGTATAAAGCTACAAAGCCGCGATTGATTACGGAAAATGAACATCACCCACTAAACACCACCACGATTAAACAGAGGACATTGTTTAGGTGCTATAACAGAACTGCAATACAGACAAATACAAAAGATTTTTTTTGTCCCCAGAGCCATTAGACTCTTTAAGTCTTCCTAAGGGGGGAGGGATTCGAGTACTGGGGCTGATAATTCCACTCTGCTCTTGTGTGCTACCTCATAAGCTGCATAAGCTATATGACCTATGCAATACGTCTGATATCTCCTAATTTGGTTAAAACGGTTTAATCTTTTAATAATGTGTTACTTAAAACATGCTACCTTATCAGCATAAGCCATGTCACTTTTTTTAATGCTATGTCACCTTAGTTCCTGTCACTCTAATATTATGTGCCATCTGTATTAATATTTCAACTCCTGTCGCACTGGCATTATTGTATGCACTATTTACATTACCTGTATTTGAACGTAAGATTATAACCACTAGGGTTACTACTAGGGCACTATGACTGCATTTGACAGCCTATACCTACTTAATGCCATTTGTATAGTGTATTTATATTGGTATTTGTATACTGTGTACTTAATATATCTAACTTGGTACAATTCATGGCTACTAGTACCTTTATGTTCCTCAGAATCAATAGAGCATCTCCTTAAATAGGGGAAAATGTTGTTCATCTCTGGATGTATCTATGTATAAAAGTACCAGCACTGACTGCTACTTCCTTGAGACTGTAGCCTTTCTGCACCGGCTTAAGGATATATTAATAAATAACGTGCTGCTGTAAGTCGCTCTACTTAAGAGCATCTGTTTAATGCTGTAAATGTCCTCACTGCACTTCCATCTGTTCTCCACCAGGGTGCGGTGGTGGCAACCCTGCCTCAGCTCCATAGCTACAGGCTGCGGTTTGTTTCACTGACCTAGTTAGCGGAGCACTTTTGATAAATATGTATTTCACACTGCAGTGAGGAGTGTGGCACGCACGGTTAGCGGGGATGGCACGACACAGACAAACAGACAGGCGCAGAAAGAGAGAGATAAAGTGCAAATTAAAAGACTGAGCTCAGCTCTGCAGCTGCAGACAGGAAAACAGATTAACCCCTTAAAGGATCTAGGTGCAGGCCTAACTCCTCACTCTCACAACTGCATGATTTACATATTAGCTTCACAGTGTTCACTGAATACAGCAGTATGCCATTAGTCTTAGAGGTAATAGCTGAGTAATAAGACTGATGTGCTCCTAAATACTCAAGCCATATCTGTAGAAGAGCACAGAGCAGGCAGAGTCACAGTCAAGCTGCTATATCAGGGTTAATAAGAGGTAAAACCCTGACAGTGTCATTACTACATGTAATGCAGCTGTGGAAGTGGGCCTAATGAACTGAGGCAGTCAGGGCATCCCCACAAGCAATTTCCTCTGGGCTCTGCCATGGAAAGTCTGAGAGGCCCAAGTGTGTGTGTGTGTGTGTGTGTGTGTGTGTGTGTAGGCTATATGACTCAGGTCTGCAGGTCTCCAGTGCTGCTGTGCCAGGAGAGCAAGGAGCTCCATCTGGATACAAAGGGATGGAGAAGTGAGGGAGTAGGCCTGTGACAGTTAACACATAATCGCCTCAGAACCCAGAACTGTAAACCCAGAACGGAAGGAAAAATTGGCACAAAAATGAAAATAAGCAATGTAATCGTAATATTGAAAATTCCTAGAAATGCACATCATTCGTTGTGTATGATTAAAGTGACAGCCTACCAGGCTATATAAAAAAACCAAACACACACAAAAAAGTCATGTTAAAGGCTCCACATGTTGGTAAAGAACTCTCCTCAGGGAGGTACAAGTTTCCCGATTTCATTTAAAGAGTTAAAAAAATTCCACGAGAAAAATATTAAGGGATGAATTTTAACAACATGTATGTAAAAAGAAATAGAAAAGAGTTCATAGTTAAACAAAGATTTGTGAACATTATGAACTGCATGCCATTACTGCTATCTAGATGAGCAAAAATCCTGTCAGACTCCTCTGTCTCCATATCTGATAAACAGCATATCTGAACCCATTTAAGCACTGTAAGCCAACACTGACTTGAGTGCTATAGCTCCCCATTGTGGAGAATGTGCAGACTGTGCATAGCTTTGTAATGACCTGATATTAACATGTTTAGGATTCAAACGGCAAACCGCTTTTCAGTTTGTTGACTGGGGTTGACCAGAGGGTGGTCTTGGGGGAGTCACAACTTTACACCTCATGCTCAACATATGACAACTGGCAACCCTGTGAAATATGATGTTACATTTGCACGACTCTGTAGGCATCTTTAAACTGGAAAGCACAGATTAAAGAAATGGAGCCTAATGACAGCACCAGGTTAAATTAAGGGAATGCATTGTAGCGAGTGAGAACTTTTATCCTGATGTTTGTTTATTTGAGCTTTGCTGGCACTTGAGAGCTAATAAGTAAACCGTTAATTATTTGTACTAATTGCATTTAATGAACAAAAACGTCAAGTCAATTCTTTTTATATAGAGCTTTTTATAACTGACATTATCACAAAGCAGCTCTATAGAATCCAGGTTTGAGTGCCTAATGAGCAAGCCAAGGCGATGGAAGCAAGGAAAAACTCAGTTGAAGAAACCTTTAGAAGAATCCATCCTGGTTGACCCCAGAAAGCAATAAGGAATCTCAGTTTCTACAGGTGGCAGCTAAAAGCCTGTAGCTTGGAACAACATATCTATTAAATGTATATGAAGCATGAATACATGGAGATAATCCATGTTAGCTGAACTACTTGGGGTCAGGTGAGCAGGAAGCCCCAGTGATGGGTGATCTGATTGAAGATACAAGCGAAACAATTCAACTGTTCATCATATTTAACCCTCAGCTTAAAAAGCACGATCACAACTGGCCTGTGAAGGACTGACGTAGTGAAGGAGTGCATGTTTACGCAACTGCCACAAACTCATGAAAAACAAGCAGCAAGAAGAGGCTTGTCTGTTGTCATGACAACTGATTAGCCATGCTCCCTTTTTCAGGACCATTAAGATCATTTATTCAGTTTGTGTGTTGGGTCAAAAAATATGTGTAAGGGGGACAGAGCGAGGGAGAGACAGACAGACAGACAGGGTAAGAGAGACAGAGCGAGAGAGAGTGAAGTGAAAGTGACTATTTGTCATTGTGAACACACTCAAGCACCAAAATGAGATGTGTCATCTGCATTTAAAACATGCACACATGGAGCAGTGGGCAGCTATCAACAGCGCACAGGTATCTTGCTCAAGGGTACCTCAGTGGTGCCCAGGCCAGGACTTGAACCTGTGACCTTCAGGTCCCAAATGCAATGTCCTAACCACTACGCCACCACTGCCCACTGCCCAGAGAGAGAGAGGGAAAAGCTGAAAACAAAAGCAACTAAAACAGTGAGAAATGGCAAAGATTAGTGAAGACCACAATCTCTCTCTCTCTCTCTCTCTCTCTCTCTTCTCATTCTTTTTCCATATTGCTCCTGACCACAGAGATAATACAGCAAAAATAACCCTGCAAGCATTATTTAAAGAAGGGCCACGTGTTATAAATGGCAAACATCTACATTACAGTGACATTTTTCAACAATGACTATAATCTAATATGCTGTGGTATATTCTTTGGTAAAAACTGGTCAGTTTTCTCCTTCTCTTCCAAGCAGAGGACAAACGACCTCTCTGTCAGCTCCAGCCTCTCAGACCACCTGCTGAGCCTCTCAAGGCATCTCTCTCTCTCTCTCTCTCTCTCACACACACACACACACACATACACACACACACACATTCAGAGAAACTTCAAAAGGGCTGCCTACAACTTTCAGTATTATATTGTACTCTGTGCTCTCTTTCTCTCTCTCACTCCCTCTCTCTCTCTCTCTCTCTCTCTCTCTTTCTCTCTTTGTTCTCCTTCTGTTGTTCCCTCAAGCACTAGGCAATTCATTTCACATAGGCTTGAAAACTCCAGGGGGAAACACACTGGAGGCAGTCTGAACTGTGAAGACGATTTCTGGAGCCTAGGTTCATAAAATACTGCTGTAAAGGAAGTCCAGAATTGCTATGAAGTGTGTCACTCAGGTCCTGCTCACACATGGCATTGGCATGCATCTTGGATGATCTGATAACATGGGGACAGCTCTAAATACAGGTGTGAAAAGTTAGTTAGTTAGTTAGTTAGTTAGTTGGGCTCCATTAATATACTGTTAAAACTGAATAGCATATGAATCCACTTGACTACCAGATGGACAGGAAAGGATGCTTCATTTAACTGTTCAGATGCTCACAGATTTGTATTGTTTTCGTTTTATCTTCTTTTTCTTTTAATTTCCAGCAGACAAGGTATGGGAAGTGCATCACTGTCTCCATCTGGTTAAAAACAATGCATTTGGACTCTGCAGATCCAGGTGATGTGTGTGCTTATTTATAACTAGCACGAGGTGAAGTGAGATCCAATCACAAGTGGTCAATTTAGACCCATGTGGAGATGTATTCTAATTCCAGGTCTGAACGCATGTGCTTAGAGCTGTCCACTTGTTATCGGTTCACCCAAGATGCATGTTAATGTAAGGTGTGAACAGGGCCTCAGTGGCTTCTAACTGCAGTCTACCCTACACCTGGGATTGATACGTCTGAATCTAAAATGGCATTTCAACTGCACTAATTTTGGAATGAATTATTATTGATCAAGATAATACACAACGTATGTGCCAAGTGACCTTTTTTGTACCAAAATCAGAGTGAAATTTGAGATTTGGGATTTAGAATCAGAATCATTTAATAAAGGAACCATAGGAAGGATTCACACTCCACTGTAATTCTCTCGCCACACACACTGAACACAGCGACCAGTGGGCAACAGCCCTTCTGAGCTGGCACACCTGGCTGGCTGTAGAGAACGCCTGCCGTTGCAGAGGAAGTGGATGGAACTCTTTCTCTCCTTCTGCCTATACAAAGGATACAAACAAGTCCAGTACCAACCAGCAGCAACACACCAACATACCCCATTATACATATACGCACTGACCACATTTTACAACCACCTTTCATGTAGCTCCACCTTCCTGGTGTACAGGAGGAGACTGGTAGCCTGGGTGGGTGCGGCTGCAGTTTTTCGTCCTACCAAAGCAGCTGCTCACATGATCAATCACTTGATTAAATGAGTGGAATCAGGTGTGCTCTTGCTTGGTTGAAATGAAAGACTGCGGTCAAGCCGGCAGATAAGATGAGATTAATAAGATTGGACACCCCTGCTGTTACCCATCTGTTGCTGCACAAATTTGTGTTTGTCATCCCGTAGCCCTTCATCAGTGGACAGTTTCTGACCACAGATTCTCCTGGACTGATATTTTTGGGTGGTCGGTCACATTCAACTTAGCAGCTGCTGCCTCCGATACACTTGTACCACACCACAAACAGACACACTGCCATGCCATTACCATGACTGTGCCATATTTGTGCTCAGAATAGTCCACACCCAGAAAGTGTCTGGCAGTTACAAGAAGAATGGCCTGGTTCCTAGTTCCAAAGCATGGATCAGCATTTGTAATTTAATGCAGGACTTGATAAACTACGTATTGGGCAGTAACTGCATACTGGGCTTCTTTGGGCGGAGGTCTGGAAATAGTTAAGCCAACTTACACATACATGCATATCCAATCACAAGGTATTGTGGTCAGATTCATGGCTTTAAAATACACCTGACATAAATGACAAAACTCTTTTGCACAGTGCTGTACACACTAAACCAATATAATGGATGGACAGTGGCCCTGAGGAGATTATGTGGGTTCATGATCAGAATCAGTATATTTTGGCCTTAAACATGAGCTTGGCAATCAGCCAAATTAAAAAAGTCCAATTTTGGCTGATCTGTTTGGCAAGTTTCTGATGGAAATAAGCAGGTAAGTGCTATTGCATTGTATGTGAATGCTGCTGCTGCACCTGTACCACTTTGTCACAGTGTAATCATACAGGGCTCACTGTGGTACAGGAATAAAAGCTTTTATCTTAACTTTTGCCAGATGTTAGTTAACTGATTTTTCATCTCGTTAAAAGGCCAGTTTGTCCCATTGAAGAGAAATTTTTTTTACCTATTTTAGCTCATGCTAATAAAAATGTAATGGAAAGGTGCTTGTGTGTTTCACATGATCTTTTTGCCCATACAGCTTCCAGTTAAAACATTCACCACAAAGTTGGCCATAAAGCAATCCTGGTGTAAAGAAATTGGAATGGGCCATAAATATTGATGGTGCACCCTTAGTTTCTAACAAAGTGGACTGTAAGAACATTGCAATTCAAGAGGACATTCAGTACTTTTACGTCATTCCTTTCGAATTCAAGGTGCTGGAGTACACAACAAAAAAAGCATGGATGCAATGTTTACTTAAAACAAAAACAGTCTATAATGTTTGATAGTGTTTATATGATACACACAGTTATTCCAACAGGTTCCAGCAGTGCACCACAGAAGTGCTTGGGGAGATTTGGCTTCTACTGTTTCAATGCACTGTAAATGAAGACATCACTCGTCACAGAGAACAAACTTACAATGACATGCTGTGATCGGGGCAAAGTGAGAGGAAACAGCAAAGACATTAGTTTGGTTCATCGATTGATAAAATATTAGATGATTTATTTGTCCATGGGTGGCACGGTGGTTAGCAATGCCCAGGTCTTTCTGTGCAGAGTTTGCAAGCTCTTCCTGTGTTTAGATACTCTATATTGCCCATAGGTGTAAGTGGTTGTCTGTCTCTGTGTTGCCCTGTGATGGGTTGGCCTCCTCTTCTGGGTAAACCCTGCCTTAGGCCCATAGTCAGCTGGCATTGGCTGCAGTTTCCTGTGACCCGAAATGGAAGAAGCAGTTTGGAAAATGACTGAATGAATGATTGAATAATTCATCCATAACAGAAATAATCACTACTGCACTATATACACATACTCATGTGAGAACGCAGACACAATCCAAACTAAGCAGAGCTCACATGGCACAATTCCACCAAAAGTCCACCAAACCCTGCAACTATCGTATAACATAACAACCATACAATACAACACCCACCCCCTCTTTCATCATATATGTCATTCTTGTTTTTCACATGTCTAACTCTAGAGATGATGCCAAACTCCTTCCCTGACAGCCTCATCATATGTCTTCCTGTAAAAGCAGAACAGTGGCTCATTAACAGGGGGAGCACACAGCCTGGCAGAAGCACACAGTACTATAGCCGTGAACAGCAGGCTGCAGGCATTATTGTAGAATAATAACCCCACACTACTAGCAGAGAAATGGCAACAGATTAGCTTTATGCATGGTGTAATGTGCTGCCCAGCACAGCCAGGCCAGAACACCTGAGCACTTCATCACTTTATTAGGAAAAACTGTGCAACAATTAATGGAGTGCTTGCTCTTTCTTCCCCTCGCTACTTAGTGCAGTAGAAGAACTTACCCTACACCCCCCGCTGAGTGTTTCCCAGCTCCATGCACCAATTCCAACCCAAGAAAGGCTTATTACATTATGACACTAAAATGTGCAGAACAGACAGGCTCTATGACCAGGAAGTTCCAGGAACACTTCCCTAATTCACATCATCCTTTTATGGAAACTGAGCTGCAGTTTTGATCTATTTTGTGATGTCACAAAAAATAAAATAGATGGTCATTTAGCAACAACCGTTCACTTTGAAGCTGTTTCAGCACAGAATGGTTTGAATGCGGCATGATACAATGCAGCCAATCAGAATAAGAGCAACAATAAAAAATCTTCAAGTTTCATTATAAGCTTTAAAGAGGAAATGAAATATGGTCATGCAAAAATAGAATTTGACACAAATTACATAAAATATAAATACAAAACAGAAAATAAAATACAAGGAGGGGGATATGAACATGTTTAAAAAATACATAAATGTAAGAATGTGATTATGAACCAGTCCTACTGATGTGAAATATCGGATTTTGGATGGGAAAGAGATGTAATTCTAAAGGTCTAATTTTTTAATACCTATGTGCGTTTCTGCCGTTCAGTGAGTTGAAGATATTTTACAGTTGGAAACTGTCATTGATTTTAATCAGGAAAGCACTGCTTTACTAAAACTATTACATCTGGGCTGGAATCAGGGGTTATTAGGATTTTTGGCTCCGTAAAATCCGCATTGGTTACAAAATGCTCCTATCAGCCAGACTCGACTGAAGAGAAGAGAAAGCTGGAGCAACCCCAACATCACAACAGCTCTCTGTGTGTGTATACAACTCTCAAGAGCATACACACTTCATCTCTCACCCTCTCTCTTCTCTCTCACTCGCACTCTCACACTTTCTCCTTCTATTTCTCTTTCTGAGCGTCTGAGAGTGTAACTATTAGTAAGAGTAAGGGAGGTCCCTTGTATCAGCCAGCTCAAGAATAAAACCATGCACTCAGACAGGGAGACAGGCAGACAATACATAGCACATGTGTATTATAACATAACTCATTATAACTACATGTGCAAATAATAAAGTAAATTACTCTAAAAACGTATCTCAAAATGACCGTAATAACTCTACGCCTCTAGAAGTTAATACGGTGGTATAGTACATTCGCAGTAACAAACTATGTCTGTACAGCACATCAGTGCAGTACTGAGCAGGCCGATTAAACGGCCACATTTGGATGAAATACAGGCAGCAATGTAACACAGAGCTGCATTAGTGAGGGCTGAGCATCAGAGGTGACCTTGCTGGGGAGCTCCTCCTTTCATTTGGAGCTCAGAGCAAGAGTGAATAATCTCTCAGCATGGATCCCAGGCATGAACAGCACAAGTAATGATAATTTCAGTTCAGTTTTACTGATTGATTCTTTCATACCGTCCATTTCTTTTTACTGATAATTGAATTCAGTGATTCATTAATTTGGCATTTTTCTCATCTCCATCATGGACAAATACAAGCAAACTATAAGGGGGTTGTTTAAATTCCACTGACTTGCCCTTGTGATCAGAGGGCTGCTGGTTCAAGTCCCGGCCCAATTACCACTCAGGTACCCTTGAGCATCCTGCTACACTGCTCTCTGGGTGCTGTTGATAGCTGCCCGCTGCTCTATGCGTGGATGGGTTGAATTCAGAGGTCACAATTCATTGTGGTGCACTTTCATGGGGTGTGTTCACAATGACAGATCACTTTCATGTTGTTAACACTAGATTTCCCGAAAGAATTAGATTCTCTTAGTGAGCAGCCCCCATTCACACCTGCCCAAACTGCCCCCCCCCCTACATTAAAAAGTGGCCAATCTGGGAAGTGTGTCTAGCATGCATTAATTTACTATGAATGGCTTTAGAAAAAGCTTTACTGCAAAATACCTAATTAGTTTAAAATAATGTCTCTGTCATCAGCAAACATATTCACAACCATTTCATGTAACAGCTTCCCGGGGTAGCTGCTGTAAGGTATCTTCAAAAAGGCATTAAATGCATCACTGGTGAGAACCATTTGTACTCTGTAAGGACTCTACAACGAATTCTTTCACATTAAACCACTCGGAATGACTTCCTTTACATTTTAATAAGTGAATTATGCAGAAATATTGAAAAACCAGTGACATTCCCTCTCAATATGTTAGCGTGCACAATTAAATGCTACGAATCTATGAGGATAAAAGGGGCTGACATGCCCCTTAGTTGCTTTCAAGAGTCTTTCAAGTGTCATTTGCTTTCTTTCTCAAAAATGTCACTCAATAGTTAAAACTAGGCGTCTAAGTGCATCTTATCGCACACAAAAGTGGGAGAGCAGAGGGACAACACACAAATGCTGAAGTCCTTGGGTTTTTATCAAAAGTTGCTTCTTAAATCTATGGGTTGCAGTCTGCTGGAGTTATGCAGTTTGAGGGATGAAAAGTTCTGTTTGAGAAACTTTCGTTTTCCTGAGCCAAACCAGTTGGTGTAGTATATAATAAGACACTTCAAGCATATATAAAATGTAATTGAAGCCCAGCATCAATAAGCCTGTCAAGCTTGATGATATTGTTACATCCCTAGTAAACAGCACCAATCTCTGAGCCCAGACACCATCCAGTCCACTTCCACTTCCACAGTGTTATCAGAGCTGTGGTCACTCCTGTAGCCAAACCCCAACCTCACACCAATTTCATGCATGTCACTGTCCCTGGCACAAACCGTCCACCAAGCGCAGGAGTCCGTCCCACTACCACTGTTCTGTTCATCCCCTCTCTCCTTCTCCATTCATCCAAACATGTCCAAATCCCCCACTATCAGGCCAGACACACAGAGCGCTGGGGTTTGTGTGTATTACGCTCAGGCAAAGCACTGCTAAGCTCCTCTATTACTCGCTAATCCCTGAGGAGTACACACGCTCTGCAATACACAGTGATACGTTGACACAGATACACACAGCGCACAGATACATTAAACACACAAACACACACACATGCTTAAATCTACACAACACACCATGGTAACTAAACCACAGTGACAACAAGCTAAAAAAAACTGTCACATGACAGTTATTATGGCCTTACCTATATTCCTACAGAAAGCATGCAAAAGCATGCTGGTTGTATAACTGTAAGTAGTGTGCACAATTCAGCTTCCACTTTCTGTGTTGGGGGGGGGGCTATAATGCATAAATCAGCCACATGAAGCTCTGAGATATGAAGTTACTGAACCTCTAAAAAGGTCGACCACACACATATACACTGATCAGCCACAACATTAACACTGATGACTAGTGAAATGAATAACATTGAGTATTTTGTTATAACAGCACCTGTCAAGGCGTAGGACATATAAGGCATTAATATGCTGGAAGCAGGAAAAAAGGTGAGCATAAAGATCTGAGTGACTTTAACAAGGGACAAACTGTTATGGGTAGAATACTAAGTCAGAGCATCTCCGAAATGATGGGGGGTTCCCAGTCCCAGTATGCAGTGGTTTGTACCTGTGCAATGATGTGCAATGGGAGTAAAGGCTATACTGTCTGGTCCAATCCAATGGAAGAACTACCGCAGCACCAAAAGAGAATGCTGACTCTGATAGAACGGGATCAAAATACACAGTGGACCACAGTCAGTGCTGTTTCAGCAGCATGAAGGGGACCTACAAAATATTAAGCAAGTGGTTTTAATGTTATGGCTGATTGGTGTAAACAGATACATTCTTTTCACGCCAACTGTTTGATTGATTTTTAGTAACCATTTTTGGGTTTTTTTTACCTCACACAGTCAACAAACGTAAGAGAAAGTAAGAGGTGCCTGGATATTTAGCAGAATGAGAGATTGTGCTATGACATTTATGTGCAGATGCAGCAGCAGTGAGAGCAGAGGGATGGGGCTTATGTTACGCACACACAAATGCTGAAGTGCTTGGGCTTTTATCAAAAGTTGCTTCTAAAATCTACGGGTTGCAGTCCGCTGGAGTTAGTGATCAAATATAGCTCTCATCTGCCTCAGTTATCTACTTCATTATGACACAGATCATCCAAAATCCAGATATTAAATTGGCCGTCTGCCTGATGTGCGTTCTGAGTAAAAATCTGATTCCAGATCTTAATGTTCACTGCTAGTTTTATCATTATTTATAATATTACATATGGGCATTTGATATCAGAATGACATTTCCCCCCCAATTACTAGTGCTAAAAATTTGAACCGATTTTGCTTTACATATTTCATTTCCATTTTTATCACCCAGGCCTAAACAGGCTGATCCACACCTCACTCACCAACTGATCACGCTGGGGCAGAAACGACAGACCATTAGTTCTAAAAGCAGAAATCAGAAAGTGGCTGTCAAACACACACACACACCCCCCTCACTCACAACAGCCCAGATGAGCTGCTGCACAGCATGCAGTCCTGCTCTTGCCCATTCAGTCCTGCAGACACCTGCTGTGGAGCTCTTTGTGTGTCTGACAGCACAGGGCTGGACAGCAGAGAGGCTCTGTGGGGCAGGAACTCTTCGTTTTGTGGGCAGAAAGGTGGACGCGCTACTGCACTCCGTGTGGCCTTGTCTGCCTCCATTTTGGCTCTGCTGGGCTGCAATGGGCTAGACAAAGCAGCAGGCCGACAGCAGGACAGCTTTACAGGCCACCACTGAGCTCCACAATGGCTCAGTTCAAACTGACTAATGCACACCATGCCTGTTCAGTAAAATGCACAACCAGAGGAACATTCTGAACAAATCTGGAGCTTTTCCGTGTGACCACTGAATGATTAAGCAATTTCGATAAACGTTGTAACGCAGTTAAAATACACCCTTTGCCTCGCAAGTCGGAGTTCTGACTGCCATTTCAATGCTCTGTGTGGCCGAGACCACTGCCTAGTTCAACAGGAAGGGACAATGTGACTGACTCAAACCGACTGAACATATACTGTTGTTTTTATGCGACATGTAGGAACAGGTTACTGTCAAGAAGGGTGGGCACAAACCCATGCTTTATGCCTGTCGGCAAACCTGCAGGCATCTTTTAACTGTCCACTAACTGCTTCAGATCGAGACTCCTGGGTGACTACATCTCATTCCAGCATGCTCATCGATTCCATGGTTTGCAGAGTGGACAGGTGATTGATGATAAACTGATAAAGATGGCTTAATAAGAATATAACTGACAAAACTTTTGACAGCTGTAGATATCCTAACATACAGTATTTCTTATATGCTCTGTGTACCTCTGTGGACTGACCCTCTGCGGCTGAGACTACACTTCATGTGACATGATTAAAGATTATTAATGTTAGTTAAACTACAGACCACCTGAGACTGTTCAGGATGCTCACACAGTACCTTACATTTTTTATTTGTTTGTCAGCAAGTTCCTTTGCATTTTTGCAGCCTTCTATGATATCAGTGTTGCAAAGCCCAGCACTGAAAAACTAAAGAAATATAGAAAAAATTAAAGAAAGCATCCGCACAATCCACGGTGAAAGAAAAAAAAACTGTAAGGATTCCAGCACACAGGGAGCTTTTTCTTTTCACAGGCCTGTGATCAGTCACTCGTGGCAAATCAAACGTTTAGATAACAATGAGCTAATAAACATGTAGTGAGCAATAAGAATAGAACAGCACACCCCTCTATCCACCACCAACCCCCACCAGCCACCTCCTCTATAAACAGGATGAAACCTGATAGCATGAGAACCACAAGACCTGGCACAGAGAAAGAGAAAGAAAGAGAGGGGGGAGAAAGAAAGAGAATGAGAGAGAGAGAGAGAGAGAGAGAGAGAGAGAAAGAGGAAGAGAGAAAAGAGGTGGGAGAAAGAAAGAAAGAAAGAGCATGAGAGAGATAATGAGACAGTGAGAGAGAGTGAAAGAGAATAAGCGAGAGAGAACGATTGAGAGTAAGTGAGAGAGAGAGAATGAGAGAGAATGAGAGATAGAGGGAGAATGAGAGAGAGAGAGAGAGAGAGAGAGAGAGAGAGAGAGACTGTGTGCGCGCGTGTGTGTGCGTGTGCGCTGCAGCAGCATCGGGACGGAGTCGCCTCGGAGGAGCCATCCGCCCTCGGAGCTGTCGCTTCTGCCTCGCGAGCGCAGGGACGACGTGTCTGCCTCTACCCCCGACTCTGCCGCGCGCGTCTTAATCGATCGTTCGCTCGCTCGCTCGTTTGTTTGTTTGTTTGTTTGTTTGTTTTTTGTTTGTGCTGTTTGTTTGTTCGCGAGTCCGCGCGCGAGCCCGTCCGTCCGTTGCCGCCCGGTGATTGGCTGGAGCACAGACCGCACAGCGCAGCGCAGGAGATGAGTCTGTTTTGGATACACGCGCTCTGGATCCCGGCGTTACTCGCACTTTTCGGC
>JBBPDA010000138.1:18305137-18315312 GCA_037974385.1 Arnoldichthys spilopterus | reverse complement strand
ACACACACACACACACACACACACACACACACACACACACACACACACACACACACACACACACACACATTCTTCCTTACACAAAGTGAAAGAGTGGGCATGCCCAGTAGCTCAGTCCACTCAAGGTCAGGGCTGTGAGTGTGTGAGTGTGTGAATGAGGGAGTGGCAGAGAATGACATCATTACTACTCCAGTGCTGTAGAGCAGATCAATAGATGAGTGGCTGTGGGTGGAGCCATGAGCTCATCTTCTCAGCCAGGGCCTGATTACTAGAGCCTGCCAGAGTGTGTGTGTATGCGCATGGGTGTGTGTGGTTTCGTAGATTTTCGTAGGAAATCCAGAGACAAAAAGTGGATACACACACACACACACACACACACACACACACACACACACACACACACACACACACAATCCATGAGCTAATCCACCTTTAGGCACCGCCGTGCAGTGAGTCAGCCATGTTTTTAATGATGAGAAACAACTTTACACAGCCGTTCATGTACTGAGGGATGTTCCCCATTTGCTCAGTGATACTAAAGCTCATTCATTCCCTTGCTCGCCACAATGACGGATGGTACTATTTACATTATTTTCACATTATGGAGAGTTGCGTTATGTACATTTCCCGCAAGCCTCAACAGCACTGGGCCTTATTCTCGAGAAGTGCCATATCTAATAGCTGCCGTCTTGTGCAATAAAAGCTGAAAAATATATTATGCATTCATTCGTATTGAAGAATCAGTCTTTGCTATATTAAATTGGCAGGTGATATAGGTTATAGGTTTCAACAAATCAGTGGCCAGTGACTGATTATCCAGGTGATTTTCAATGGGGATTTGGGGGCATCAGAGACATATGATAAACGGACTGGTGAAAAACAATGCAAGGATACACTTATATGTGCAACATGTAGCAAAATAATCAAGAGTTTTGCATTTTGTCTAACTTGCAAACAATAAGTATTTGAGCATATAAATCATGGCAAAGTCAGTGCAGTCACTGCCAATCTCAAAGCATGTCAGTCAACCCACAATTACCATTTAATCCCTCTGCTCTGTTCCTCTACAATGCAAAGGTGAAACTAGAGGTGGAACAGAGGACGCACATGCACGCGCACACATATTTTCTCTCTCTCTTTCTCTCTCTCTCTCTAAGCCTAAATAGCTATCTAAAGCTCTTCCACCCACTCATGGCAAGTGAACTGGATGGGTGTCAGCTCCACTTTGGCCTGGCCTGTGCTCTCTCCCCCTCTTTGTGCCTCCGTGAGCAGGCTGATGCAGAGATAGCAGGCGTCCTTGCTTAATTTCTCCTGCATCTGCTAACGTACCGGTTAGGACAAAAGCAGCAGTAAGCAGATAGCACTAGGTCTCTCAGGTTACCACACTGTACTGAAACAACCTCTCTCTCTCTCTCTCTCTCTCTCTCTCTCGCGCGCGCGCGCTTTCACACACACACTGAGGGCCTCATGGGGTTCAGCTCCTGTTCTAGGTCTTGCTTGACTGACACCATTGTGCACCAATCATACAAACCTGGGTGTACGTTACAATCTAGCATTGTTGTAAAGCCTCCCTTTTCTTTCCAGTAGGGTGAGGATCAGCTTACTGCCCACTGTGAGAGAGAAGCGGGTTTTCTAAAAGTTGGCTTTAAGAAAAAAAAGGGGTCCTGGCTACATAGTGGCTTCAAAAAGAGGAAGGGTACAAATGTTTGACAGCTTAATTTTGAATAGCAAAAGTACAGCAAAGGTCTGAATAACTAGATAATTATTCCTACTAATTATGTCTATATCTAAATATATGTCTTTGCACATTTTTTCTATTCTTTTGCTGAATTAAACATAAAACATTTAAAAATAATAAAAGAGAAAATATGAAATATGCCCTAACTTTCTTCCCAGGACACATTCTATCTTTTATTTTGTTTGTAGTACATTACATCCCACAAATAATCAGCAATTGTACATTAAATTATGCAAACGTGTTGAGTTTGAGCTTATTTACACTTACAAAACAACACATTTGACTAGAGGCTCCCAAACGTTTGCATACAACTGTATTTCCAGTGGACTGACCTCAGAAATCAGGAGCAAGTCAGACAATATGCAGAGACAGAAAACGCAGACAGATGCAGATGAATGCAGAAACGCGAGAGTGCACAAAATATAGAAGAGGAGAGAGACAGAGCGAAAGAGAAAAGAGTCTTTCTCCAAATTGCCCAGATTTTTCAAGCCCCCGAGGAGCCCAGAGAGTCTCCTGGAAGCGCGCGTGGGACTGCTGTTCCCCAGGACCCCTACTGAGAAACGAGCCGGAAAACAGACACTGCTGGCTTTCTGCTTACAGAAAAAAAATCCCACAATATAAAAGGCCTGCATTTATAATTGATGCCGTGCAAGAGAAGCAAAGGGATCATAAATATTCAGCACCTACACGTAGTCTGAATATCTTACAGATTTTAAAAGAAAGTTGTCTTATACTTTCCTCTACACACAGCGTGTATGTGCTCTGTGCAGAGGGGGAAAAAATCAATGGAACACTGCATTCAAAGCACACACAAGCAGATGGCGCTGTTCCGCTGTTCTGAGCGACATCCTCCAGTGTTTCAGGGGTCAGTGAGAAAATCCAGTCTGCTTATGTGTGTAAGACTGGTCTGAGGTCAGTAGTACAACTGTGCGAGCAGAAGCGTGTCTCAGTGCAAGGAGTGAGACAAACACCACTTCTTGATGCGTTCAGGTCTGCAGCAGTTGTAGCTTATTCCACACTTCGGCAGTACTTTGATCACACAGGACCAGCAGACTGTGCATAAATTAGTCATCTGGAATATTGCAGAGCAAAGCAAAGGAGAGCAAAGCACTCACACTGCAATTGGTAATCGACGCGAACAATGACTCGAGCAAATATGTCCGCTGAACAGCATGAAAAGGTCATAGCACTTCACCAAGGTAGACCAGCTGGCATGTGACTGTGGCATTTGGGATGGCCGTTATGTGAACTGTTAGAAAACACACTGGCCACCAACCCCAGTCCTGCTGCTTTCAGACTGAAGCATCACTGAAACCAAAGCGGAGAGAAACTCACGTATGACGCGTCCACACTGTGACCTCACCACTGGAACGCCAAGTTGCCTAGTAACAGAGTCACATAAAGAGCCGGTGGCATGGTTACAGAGTGTGGGGTTGTTTCACTGCGGTCCAGCTCAAGTAGAAAACATCATTAACAAGCTGACTACCTCACTACACAAACAAATCCTCCACAAAGAAATATGTTGAGGGGGCATGCTGAGGAAAAAAAAGATCAAATCTGGTTAAACATCTTACTAAAGGCTTTTTCTGACCGGAGGAACTTTTCCATAGTTCTGAGAACCAATGTTTCCCTCCTTTTCTGTGTGTTCACACTGCAGGAACAATTCTAATTCTTATAAGGCTATTTTTAAGAGGCTCCTACTTTAGAAAAGGTACTTTCTCGCACTAGACGAACAATGGGCAGTGGTGGCCTAGTGGTTAGGACATTGCCATTAGGACCTGAAGGTCCTGGCCCATGCACTTTTGAGGTTCCCTTGAGCAAGGTGCTGTCCCACTACACTGCTCCCTGTGCGCTGTTGGTAGCTGCCCGCTGCTCCACGTATGCACACGTGATGGGCTAAATGCAGAGGTCACATTGCGTTGTGGTGCTCGAGTGTTCACAATGACAAATAGTCACTTCACTTTCATGAAAGATGAACAGTGAACAGGCTAAAGTGTACAGGGAGCAAAAGGGTCATTTTTAAACTGTGCGAAACATTAAATGTGTAACCAACACACTTAAAAACTAAGAAAAAACACAAACACATGAACCCGACAGTAAAGTCCAGGCTTTATTGAGCCGATATGTGACAGAAGAAATAATGTATGATTTTGACGTTTTTAAGCACTCCTATATCATAACATCCTCTCTCTTCTTGTATGCGGGCGCTATACCAGCCATCGGCCGGCTCATGTCACTTCAGCATTCCTACCGGCAAAAGTGCAAAAGTAAACAGACAAAATGCCCCTGAGGGTGTGACGTTCTTAGGGGAGCCCCCCAGTGGGTAGTTCGTCTCAAAAAGTCCCTTAAACTGTTTGATCTGAAAGCACCTTAAATGTTTCCTAACTGGATGCTTAAACCACAGTAGTAATAAGGGGGAACTCCAGCAATAATAATGACAATCATTTTTCAAATAGGGTTATAATTACAAAGTCATTAAGTGGTAACAATGGTGCACACTGAGTTGACATCATGCAACAGAGAACATTTATTCATTTGGTTGACGCTTTTATCCAAAGCGACTTCCAGGACAGAGGAAACAATCAAGCGTTCGCGTTGCATAGAGTAACACTGAAGGTGGTGCCACAAGAAGACCAACACATTTCTTGTAGTTGTAGAGATAAATAACAAACGCAACTACTATAATACATACGCCCAGTGCTTATACTACTACAGACAGTACAGACAGGAACCTCACCAAAATACCCAAAACAAACCAGTACATTTTGTCAAATTTGATTGTTAAGTTGCTTTGGTAGCAGTAGGCTTCACGTTGAGTAGACTAAAGCCCCTTTCAGACATGCTCAGCAACTCTGTCACAATACAACTGTCAGAATCAGGTGGACTTTACCCTGCCAGCTGCCAGGTCCAGTCACTTGAATGTCCGACTGAGTCCATGTGTGAATAGGGCATCTCATCTTCTGAAAGAGTCATGACGTGGGTGAAATTATCATATGACTTGCAGGAAACCAGAATAAAACATCTGACGGTGAAAAAGAGAGGTCATTCACCCACCAAGAAATTGCATATTAAAGCAAAGATGGACATTAATCTGGATAAATCACTAGCTTCATTTATGATACAGTTTCTGCAGCATGTTTTTGCCTCATGTCCTGCCTCCGGCATGCTCTACCCAGGTGCCACCCCTCGCCTAAACCAACCAAAGTATTCCCAGTAGATGGGAACGTGCCTGACATGCCTGTCTCCTGTTGTGTGCTACATGTGTGAAAGGGACAATATCCGGACCTTATTTTCTAGCCATTGTCCAGAGTTTAGGCAGTGCATTTATGTTAGGAATGTGCTAAACCATGATGTGTCTTATAGAACAGTGTCAAGGCTTTTTTAACTCACAAAGTATCAAATATTACATTGAATCTTGACCTCATAACTGAAATCATATCAAACCTGAAAGTATTGTTACCCTCTTAAATGCCAGACATTTACAAATGCTACGTTTAGAAGGCATCCGCCAGCCCAGAGCTGTTAGGAGAACAGACAGCGAGGCATAAAAGATTGCTAACATTAGAGGACATGGTTGCTTGACATAGTCTCGACCATTATTTGAAAGATTTCCTTGGTGACTAAATAATCTCATGCCTTATTACCCCTCTCTACTAAACTCTCTCTCTCTCTCTCTCTCTCTCTTACTCACACACACACACACACACACACATAATATCTCTCATTAGCCGAGAGACTGAGAGTAGGTTAAAGTTTGCCTGTGAACAAACTAAGTAAAGAACGATATGGATCTACCACAAATGTCATGTGCACCCCCAACACACCTCATTTTGAGATGTAACCACAGTAGCAGATCTGTTTGTAATTGCATCCCCTCTGAGTTTACTGTATCGGTGCAAAAATAAAGTCAGTTTTCAATTCCAAAGTCAAGATTTTACCTAAATTGTAATTATATACAGGGCAGATTGGTTTGGCACAGAAAAATTGCAAATTTCACAAAAAACTGCAGTAGTAAGCAATACTGACCTATAAACATCACCAAAACTGCATTTACCCCTAAACTGAACCCCTGTTTGAACTTAAATAACTTTACAATTATTTGAGACATTAATAAGCATTAAATCTCAGGTTAATATACATTAGCAGAGCTTTGTGACAGTATTTCAGATACGAGCTGCGTTGGACATTCCTGTAATATCTCAGGACCGATTCATGGGGTTCTGTAATGAGGGAAAACTGGGGGCCCAATAATATATTCTGATATTGGGCCCAAAATTTCTAGTAGTGCCCCAGGACAGATGTACAACACATCTGCAGAGTCACCTGTATCACCTGTACATTACCCTATAGTGTTTGCAGAGCGAACTTCATTGGCCAGATTTTTCCACACATTTATTTGTGTAGTAGCGATTTATTGGACTGGAAATATCATGTGTCCAATGAATCCAATTAAAGCAGAGATTTAGCTTTAGAGACCCACCCATCACCACATCTGACTGCGGACAGAGTGAGTGTGATGCAGCATGTTGGCTTCATTAAAGGTTTTAAACATTAGACTTTTAAAAAAGGCCAAACACCTACAAAGGCTACTGAGGATATCAGTGAGAAGGACAGGCACACCTGAGTGAATGTGATAGTGATTAATTGGAGAAGCGGCAGTTAAGTTTGGGTGTCCCTGCTCAAATGACATGTTCAATTGATTTATTGTTTCTTTTCTGAATTTGACCATATTATGGAAAAAAATTCTATAACATTTGGCAAGAGTTATGGCACATTTTATATTTGGTTTTATTCTCTCTAATATAATAGGAACTATGCACTTAAATTAGCTAAAAAAAAAACTTTTCCACTTAAAATAAGTGATTTAACCAGGATTACTATAATTAAGCATAAATGTTCTACATTTTGTGGTTTGCACAAATTAAGACCTTTGGCAAGAGAGTGAGGGGTCCATTCAGCGATTAAAATTCGATACAGCGTTTGAACTTTTACGGGATGTTACGCGCTGCCTAAAGGTAAAGACTCTCTTTGCTTGTGTGTGCGCTGCAGAGCAGAAAATGGAGCCATGACCCTGTGCTTGTATGAGGTGCATGAGGTGTGTGCATATCGCTTTAAGAGGCGCGCGCAGTTCATTGAAGCTGCCACACACTGAGGGTCTATTTATAACCTCTGTGGTTGAGGTCTCCATTACATTTGCATGGGAGCCGTGCGCTCACACCCCACTTGCTCCTCATTTACATACGCCGGCTGGTTTGCACAAAGCCCTTCCTGATGCGGCTTACCATTCAAATGGCTTTCTGTGCGTGCATGCGTGTGTGTATGTGTGTGTGTGTGTGTGTGTAGTGGGAGGGACAAACATTAAGCCTGTATATGTGTGAGTGTGTGGCTGTCACTATGCTCCATCCTCTCTTAGCACTAGTGGAGTGTGTGTGCGCGAGTGTGTACGTGTGTATTTGTGTGTAGAAGCCGTTTAGCAGGACTGTGTGTACTCTAGCAAAGTGAGGCTGGCCGTATGTGTGTGATGAGTCACTGCCTGACACAGCAGGAGGATTAATTACACTCACTGAGCCTGTTTGTGTGTGTGTGTGTGTGTGTGT
Organism: Arnoldichthys spilopterus; assembly: GCA_037974385.1. Lineage (NCBI taxonomy): Eukaryota > Metazoa > Chordata > Actinopteri > Characiformes > Lepidarchidae > Arnoldichthys > Arnoldichthys spilopterus. The sequence continues at coordinate 18,307,977 of JBBPDA010000138.1, read as the reverse complement.
GTGTTTGCGTGCGTGTGTAGGTTTGCAAGCCTGAACGTGAAAACGCATATATTAGCAATAGCACAAGTATCAATGGCCATGTTTAAGTAAAAGAGTTCAGTTGTGCAGGATTGCAGAGTGTATCAGGTGCAGCTCTCCCACATGCTGGGCAGTCTCTCTGTTCTTGGGAGCGCAGAGGCCACTCACAGTGGCCACACATCATCACAAAGCTGGACAAAGCTCCAGTAAGCCCACTAACACCTAAAACACCTTCAGTAGAACACCACCGAGCCCTCTTTTCTACCCCCAACTAATGTTCTGCCCAAGGATGGGCCGATACAGTACGGATCCTATAGTATTTAACATCCCACAGTATGTCATTATTAATCCCCCTGATCTTGGCATTTCATTTTGAGAATGGATTTGTACACAAAAAAATGTTTACAGTAAAACTGCAAAACATTAATATTCGCATTGTGAAATGTTTGACAAATAATCAATAAATAATTCCACATATGGACTGTAAATATGAAGAGCTGTAACAAAACAGCATTTGCCATTTTAAAACAGGGGAAAAAATTGTAAGAAAAGAATCATTTATTAACATCTTGTTACTGTACTGATTTAGCTCAGGGGAAAACACTTAAACTATGAAAAACAAATGTCTGACAATATCTGTTACACTGAGGTTTACAAAGTAACCACAGCCTAAAACGTTTGCACACTTAGTTCCATGTGTGTATCTCAGGCCTGCCCATAACTCTGAGTTACAGTAAATGATGAGTAAGAACTAAAATAGGTGCTAATAAGAAGAAATATGTAGATTGTTGTAACTCTTCAGGCTGCTGAGTCATTTATCTCATTTGATTTTTAGTGATATTTTCATATTTCTGAAATGTGTGAAAGGTAATGTTGAGCGTCTGTGGAAAGTTGGATCAGACTTGCACATATTACATGTGACTAGTTCATCGTCCATTAAAAACAAATCCTTCCACACTTCACGTGTCTCTGAGCTTTCAGGCATAATTGTTCTGTTTCGTTGCTCATTACAATTCTACTGTGAAGCACCAAAGGTTTTTTATTCAAATTCTAACACAAATATCAGTCTATACATACTAATATGAAAAATGTGTGTGCATAGAAACATACCCACATTCATGTTAACCAGATGTAATGACAGACCTGTGATGGGTCATATTGTACACAGAACTCCTGTACATTTTTGAGGAGCTACATTTTACAGTATGTTGCTAAACAGACACATGCAGGCTAAGAGAAGACAACTGACTGAAGACTAATGTAAAAACTACATTTACATACATTTACATGTATTCATTTGGCTGACACTTTTATCCAAAGCGACTTCCAAGACACAGGAACAATCAAGCGTTAGAGCTGCACAGGGCAACACTGAAGTAAGCGCCACAAAGAGTCCAACATACTGCGCTTAGTCATAGAATACAGAGGGTAAATGCTACAATAAAAAACTATACGTTTAACATTACTATCTGACAGACATTCAACAGGTAGCAATAGCTTATCGAAGCACAAGCGTCAAGCATTAAATACATAAACATCACAAATATACACATTTCACTGCATAATCAGAGACATTTCCCCATGTTACATGCACAAAAAAAAGACTTAGAACACATTACTCACTGCACAGTCCCCAAAGTGAACTCGAATGGCCATCAGCATGACTCAGGGCCAATAAATGGTGTCTGAGCAGCCCATTTGTGAAACACTGATGTTATCATCACCGTTGCTGGCTTTGTAGCTTTGTCTGCACATGAGAGCGAATAACTTAAGCATGGTTAACGACAGACTGCTTCAAATCCACATCGGCCACATCAGGTCCTGTGTACCTCTGCTCTTTCTCCTGCAAGTAGAGCCAAGAATATATAACCACTGCACTAAAGACTCATTTAATCACAAATAAACAGTAGTAAGCATGCGCTCTAAAGAAGAAGGCCCTGCCACTGGCCATTATGCATTTCAAGCAAGGAGGTCATTAGCAACCCCGGCCATTAATATGACCCAGTCCTTCTGTTCAATACTATTTGCAATCCAATCAAACTTGACCTAGCATCCAAACCCCAGGCTTGCTTCACAGCTCAGCCCAGGGAGAGCGTATCACAGCAGCCTGCCTGCTTTATAGCTGTGGATGGCACTTTGCATATTTTGTTCTTAGCATTTTTACTGGACTGGCAGGGGGTTCCAGGGGGGAAAGATTTACTCATCAAAAACGTATTGGGTTATAAAGCAGGAGCTGAGTGAGTGGAGTCAAACCTACCTGTACTTCATGCACATTTTGCCTCAAACCTCTATCACACAGACACACACTCATTAGTCGCTCAGTGCATGGTCTGAGGGTGAGATGTTTCTGTGTGTACATTAACGCATATGTCCCCAGACCTCACTTTCATCTGCCAGCAATTTGGGGTGGTTAGTGGTTTATCTAACACAATGCAGGAAATGCTTAGGCATTTCAATTAGCAGTCATCTGATACATCTCAGATCTCAGTTGCAACAGTAAAGCCTCTGGGGGAGAGCGAGTGAATAACTCTAGCTGGCTTTAAAGTGAAAATTCAGGGGAAAGAAATCACATTTATACAATTTTCCCAACAACACCAGAAACAGTAAGGTCATCTAGAACATGCCTGGTGTCCAAAGTCTGCTTCTTTAGCTTTGTACTGGAGCTACGAGGCCAAAGCAAGTCAAGTCAAGTCAAGTCAAGTCGGCTTTTATTGTCATTTCAACCATATACAGTTCACACAGTATACAGTGAAACGAAACAACGTTCCTCCAGGACCACGGTGCTACATGAAACACAGGACCACAAACACTACACAACTAAC
>JBBPDA010000138.1:18292309-18305037 GCA_037974385.1 Arnoldichthys spilopterus | reverse complement strand
AGAACAAAATGAATATGAATTAAAATCTAAAATAAATGTATATTTTTATGTAAAAAAATAAAATAAAATAAAATAAAATAAATAAATAAATAAATAAATAAATAAATAAATAAATAAAGAGCTACAACGATGGAGTGCAGTCGCTAGAGAGAGAGGAGGAAAAAAACAAATGGGAGTGCAAAAACAACAAAAGTGTTATTCAAATTAAAGCTTCGTTTACTTCATTTAGAAATGAACGGAACTGAAGTGAATAGAAATGCAGATAAAATGTGCAGTGCTAAAAATACAATGCAGTACAAAACAATGTGTGAAGATGCGCACGCACACAAGAAGACATGTCTACACACTATGTGCGTGTCCTAACATCAAATCTGAGCTGTGTGAATGAGTTAAACCATGCTGAAAGAATGAGCAAGTGAATAATCATCAGGCCGCTTTCAGGATGTCAGTCTAAATGGCTACAAAGCACCTCTCAGCCTCCGCGATTAGCCTCCCCCCTCCCCTAAAGCCCAACCCCACTGCATTCGCAGCTGAGGGTGGCACTGAGGAGGACAGAGCCAGGAGACGGTCAGAGGAGTGCAAAGGCATTTTAATCATTCAAATTCAGAGCTCATTCACAACACAGTGGCTCGCCACACAAAGCCCCCTGCTCCGCCATATGAGTCATAAGGATTTAGCGAAGTCTGAAACTACACCCAGACTAATTGAAATGTGCTTCTTCCACCAGCCTGATATGCCTCTATCGACACCATGCTGGCGCTGTTGCTCTGCCTAGAATGCAGTCAGACACAGAATGCTTGCATAACAACAGCATAGAGCATGTACAGTATGTTCTGTAAGGAAGTTAAAGAGGTGGGTGAGTTTAGAGTATTTGGACAGTAATGCATGCGCGCGTGTGTGTGTATGTGTGTGTGTGTGTGTGCACCCGTGTGTCTACGCTGCCTTTGTAGCCTGCAGTTCAGCAGCGTACACACACTGAGTCACTCTCTGCGTGCCGTGATGTCACCTTATTTCTCTGATCACACTCTGGTTTTGTCTGTAGTACTCCCAAACACACACACACACAAACACGCCCAGTGCTCACTGCCAACGCGCTCTAAAAATACCCGTCTCCAAAGCTCTCTAGCTGCTGTGCGCTTGTGTGTGTGTGTGTGTGTGTGTTTGAGGATGAATCACTCAATCAGAGAGAGATACAATACTCATCCCTGTATTCCATGTCACGTCTGCTGCTATGGGTTTTGAAACTGTGTACGTGACACAGAGAGAGAGCGAGAGAGAGTGAGAGAGATAGAGAGAGAGCAGAAAGCAAAGATGGATACAGAATAAAGACAGAGAGGGAGGAAACAAAAAGCAAAAACAGAGACAGAAAAAGACACAGAGAGAGAGAGAGAGAGAGAGAGAGAGAGAGAGAGAGAGAGAGAGAGAGAGAGAGAGAACAGAAAGCGAAGACAGTGTGAGTGACAGGATAAAAACAAGCATGGCAAGAAGATAAGAAAGAGTAAGAGTGAGTAGAAGATGATGGGAAAGGAAACAGAAAGAGTCTGAGAGGGAGAGAAAAGAAGTGAGAGAAAAAGCAGAAGGAAAGAAAATGAGAGACAGAGAGTAATAGAGCAGCAGTCAGATAAAGAAAGTGAGTGCGAGTGACAGAAGAAGAAAGAGCTGAGTGAAAAGACAGAGAGACAAAGAGTGAGCGAGGGAGTAGGGGGGATGAAGAAAGGAGGAGAGAGAGAGAGAGAGAGAGAGAGAGAAAGAGAGAGAAAGAGAGAGAGAGTGAGAGAGGGAAAGCCAGCCCTGTTGACTGGGCATGTGGGTCCACGTGTTCTTTAAGCAGCAGTTTAATTGTGCAGAGTGTTCAGGGTGTGACAGAAAATCAGCCACACACATGGTTCACATATCAGCCAGGCCCGTGTCTGTCACTCACACGCATCTGCCTTCTCACGACACTGTAACAAAGACTGACAGATAGACAGACGGATAGCACGGGAGAGGAACGGGCAAAAACTAACTATACTAGAGGGAGGGAAAGAGAGCGAGCGAGAGAGCTAAAGTAAGAGTGACGGAGAGAGAGAAAGGAACTCCTCCACTGAAGGCATCAATGCCAGCAGTATCCGTCAATCAGGAGCTCCATCAGTCAGGGAGGCCTCTAGCATCTGGCAGTATATTCTGGAGGCTGTCCACAGTGAGCAAGCCGTTCACACACTCCTACACAGCTCAGCATCACACCACCTCCCCTCTACACACCATACGGCGTCTCTGCAGCATGTCTCTACCGCTCAGACTCTTAGACCAAGCAACTAAATCCTCCTGGCAAAGACAGACCTCGCTTCTTACATGAAGAGCATCTCCACCAGGGCTGTCACTACTAATTATATCAGTAAGGGAGTAATCTACCAATAACTTAAGAAAGGCCAAGCACCTGACCTACTCATGCTCCGCCCACATATGTGCTCTTTCATAGCAACTGTTGTCAGGTTGGACGGTTCTAAAGAACATTGGCACAAACAAGTTGTCAGTTTAAGCCGTCTTAACAGTTGCCAACCCTCAGTACAGTCTTGAATTTCTATAAAATAAACTAAAAAGGCTTTTTACATTTTAATACATTTTAATACATTTAAATAAATAAATAAATACAGTTGTAACAGTTTAAACTGAAATATTTGATTTGATTAGATTCCTAACACTGAGATTAGATTCTGAAGACTCCATTTCTAGCCCCCCAGTAGAATGGTCTCTAGAGGCCTGAGGCCTAATGTTGCTGTAGCTAATCAGACTATTTTAGTTGGAAAGGAAAAACGAATTTGCCACCATGCCAGTATGGGAGTATGTATATGGCATGCACCTGAATACAACAGCGAAAGTGAGTGTTTGTCTTTGTAAACACACTACCACAGCACAGCACACAGTGCACCACAATAAAATGCAATGTCTGCATATGACCCATCTGTGTAGGAGCAGTGGGCAGCTGATATGGCCAGTGCCCGGGGAACTCAGTGGTTCTTGTACTGGTCTGGGTTTTTAACTGGTGACCTTTAGGTCACAGGGGCCACTCCCTAAGCGTTACGCTACCACTGCCCCAAATGAGTGCAGGTCAATGAATGTGGACTCGACTGGACACTAATGAATGTTAAGCAATCAGAATCTATTTATCATAAGTATATTTTACACAGTATATTTTTCAGAGCAAATCATAGATGCCTGGTCAACTACACGCAATACTGAGAGAATGGTCATGATGATTAGACATGGGTTAAGTGGATTAAGTGCAGTGTGTGAATAACATTCGTTTTTGACAATATTGTTTTTTAACAATAAATATTTTAACACAACGCATTGTGAAATATTCTCCCTCTCACCCAGGCTTAACTCAAAGAATCAAAAATACTTAAACTAAAGGCTTGGTCTTTTAATAAGCTCACCAGACAAAAACGAGTCGTTTTCTTTCTTTGTTCTCTCGCATTAATGATCCTATCAGGTAACGACCTCTTGAAATAAGTCTTGTTTACTCTCACTCACTCTACCACTAACTTTGTGCTTCATCTGCCAGGAAGAACACTACACTGGCACTCCCACATTCCGGCAGTAGGGTGTCTATGTTTGACTCTTTGGATCAACAGACATAGGGAACACTGGGGCGCTTGGACCAATCAGTAAAACTACCCAACTTCAATCGCAATTCTCAATGTTGAACAGTGGGGGAAATAGGGACACACATAAACTGAGGCTCAAATGTGAGAGATTGGGCTAAAGCACACAGGAATTCTCTCTGTTGTTGTACTCACCTGGCAGGATTAATGCTGTGATTATAGGAAGAGATGGGGGAAAAAAACAATGGCTGCAATTTTAGCAGGTGAGCTTATAACCACATTAACTAGAAGTATGAACATAATAAGGCATAAATAAATAATGGCTACATCCATAAAGATATTTTTTTACTGTACTAGTACAAGAATATAAGTTTGCCTTTTTAATTTTATGCATAAACTGCATAAAACAGCATACATTGGGTTCACTGAGATGGGACATTTTGTTCATTTATTTTTTATTCCAGTAATCATGGCTGCTCTAATCTTCACAACTCCTGTCTGCAGGAGACTTGCTCTGTATTCCTCTCAGCTACGTTCTGTGGGTTACATAACTACTTACTGGCCAATGTCAGAGACACAGACAAAGCAGCCCTGCTGATCGTACAGGAACAATGAAGGTGTCAATATTCTATACATTAACCTGACAGAGTCCAGGTACCGACATGGCATGTCCCACTACAAAAAGCTCTCATGAACAATGGAAGCCACATGAGACATGCTCGGGAGGTGTATTGTCAGTCAGAAGCCTTGGCTACCTCAGCGGGATGTTGACGTCTCAGCTGTAGACTGCATCTAGTTAGTTAACGTGGGTCCCTGTACATTCAAAAGGTAATATCAATCAGCACTGCAACGAGAGCCGCAATTATTACATTTCCCTCTACGGAGCAGCACCTTCACAACCTACCTGCTGCTTCTAGAGTGCAGATAGATTAGAAATAAATGAAAAGTCAGACAAGCAATAAAAGAACAGAAATGGAGAACGAGTGCATAATGATTTACAGTTCATTGCTGTGTATATATGAGTTAGAACTCAGAAAGCATATACACAAGCAGGACGGCAAAGAGCCCTTGCTGCTGGGCAATAGAGATGCAACAAATGCTGCTTCACTGATATTCTGAGAATGACTGGTGAAGTCGCTTTCTGTTTCTGTGCACCAAAACTTTAGAACACACTACCCATTCATATTTGCCAGGCACCTACAGATAATATTTATAAAAGATTTTTTATTAAGCCCAGCTTACTGTTAAATTATTAATTAATATTTTCTTATTATTCCTGCAATTTCTTTATTAACTACCTTTATTACACCTGTTTTACTCAGCATTTTATAAAAAATGTTATTATTTTTTCTTTAAAGCTGCTACATGTACACAGTTTTGAGCTGCATTTTAATATTTGAAAGGCGATATAGAAATTAAGTTGTTTATTATAATAATTAGGTGGCAGTTTGGTCAAAAATAAAATCTTAACCATTTTCCTCAAGACATGTCTGGTATCTAAAGGTCGCGCTAAGGCTACGATGTTAATGTAGCTAACGAGCAGCAGATGCTTAAGCCTCATCAATTAGCATCAGGCCAATAACATGCCTACACCATCACACACGCTCATCAACCAATGTAGGTGTGTGGATATTTGGCGTTTGGATGATACGAACAGTGCTCCTGTTCCGCTGAATATGAACTGAGTGTGGATGTGGAGATTTTAAGTAATTTTTGAAGTAATCATTTCTTTTGGCTGGTTGTTAATGAGATTTTGACAGAGTGAAAAACAGCAGTTGGCATTTTCAATAAACAAACATACGAACAAACAAATAATAAATACGTTCTGAAAGTGACAAAATGTCCAGGTGGAAAAGAACTTGCCCTCTGAGCTAATCTGAACGCACAGTAAGTGCAGCACTTCCAGCCTGCGGCTCAAACCGAGCAAGGCAAAAATAGCTGCACTATATCAAACACTTTTTTTTTTTAATAGAAATGAATGTTCCCTTAAAGCACCTTGAAATAAAAAGATCAGTTCCAGAAAGCTCTGCGCAGGATTACAGGTATGACAACGGAATTGAACTATTGCCCCATAGTAGATGATCAAGTTAACACAATTCATGTTTTGGAGAATTATTGCTCATATTACCCGAACAGTTGCCGCTATAGATGAAACTGAAAGCTAATGTCAGTGTTATTTAGTATTTCTCACTCCTTGCCCAGGCCGTTATCAGACAAAGCCTATTCAGATCATTTAAAATGAGAAGGAGAAGGAGGAAGAGAAGCAGAAGGAGCAGAGGTAAAAAGGGATTCCAACTGAGTAAGCCTAACCTTTGGCTTATAACTTACCCAGCGAACTGAGAAATCCTGCTTTGTGATTTAGGCATCCCCCTGGGAGCCCCTTGGCCTGTTCATTTTTACTCTACCAACACACCTGACTCAGCTCATTAGCCCAGCTACAGGCCTTAAAGTGGGTGTGCTAAAGTACACTGCAAAAATTAGTGAATTTTTGCTGTTTTTTTTTTTTAATAAAAAGTTCTAAATGTTTGATTATAATGACCTTCAAAACAGAAAACGACTGTTCACTTCCTTTCAGTGGTTTAATGAGGAAAGTCTGATTGACTGATATGACTTGTTCAACTTCAAACAAATCATTTATACAGAGTTGGGAAATTATTATTAGAACACTTTTCCCACTGTATCAGCTCATCCACGTTCACGGTCACCTACCAACCAGCGGCACCTGTTCTCCTGCTCTACATATCCCCACTACTTTATCCACATGAGTGGACTTCAGTTTGTGTTAATGGCTCATATTCCTCTTCACTGGTTTGACCTTTGCCTGCTTCACTCTATCTAGGTCTATTCCTTTCTTCCCTTTCTGCAAATCACATTTACACAATGTCCCATCCTCCCCAGAGGTATCTGATCAGCCAAGACATGTTTGGAGTCCACATTTAGCCCACTTCGTTTACAACCAATGCAATAAGAAGCAGTAGAAGTCAAGTCACCTTCCATTATAAATATTTCTTCAAAATATCTCTCAAACTCAAACCAGCTTTTCAGTAAAATGGTACATACTTCACAGCTACAGTAAGGAATTTCAGACAACATGGTGTGTTTTCACAAACCACCTCAGGAATAAGAGTGCGGAGAACATTTCTGGTGATGCACTTTTGCAGAAACGGTTTCAGGCTACTTGGGCGCCTACTTAGCAATGGTGTTTGTTAGTTTGTCGGTTTGGACCCCAATCATGTCATAGCTGATCATCTTGGGTAAGTGGAAAATTGTGTGTATTATTTTTTTGCTGAACTATTTCTTTAACACACTAGGCTCTGTCATTTAGTCGTCTGCCTGATGCGGGACACACAGGAGACATTCTATCATTTTCCAGGAGCTACTCAACACTACCATCACACAGTATTGTACAAACACAGAGCTCCAGGATTACAAGATCAGGCAGGTGGTCTTGTAGTAAGTTCCCAGGAAAGAAGAAGAGATGGATGGACAGATGGATAAATGGATGGATCGATGGATGGATGGACGGATGGACGAAAGGGCAAAAGGAAAGAAGGAAGGAAAGAGAGAAAAAAGTCAGAAAGAATAAAATAAATGGTTCACAAGATCATTTTCTCGAGGGCGTGTTTTTCCCTCCCAGAAACTAACCTCCCCCTCCCACCACCACGGTCCTGCAGCTGCAGAGGAGGGATGGGCTCCTCCTGAAAAAGCAGAAGATATTAAAGATCATCAGTCAGTGCCCGGTGGCACATCACTAATGGAAATACCACCTGTAATGTCCAAGTGCTCCAGCGGTCTACCATTCCTGACCTTCTACTGGTTGCCACAGTTATGAGAGTGGACTAGGATGGCACAATATATAACTTTTTCATCTTTACTGCAATATCGGCATTCACAACAATGATATGACTAAAGTGTGCTACTGTAAATTGTGTATTGTGTATTAGGAAGCCTGACCAATCACAGATGCTCATAGGCATGAATCATTGCATTCAAAGTTTGCTATGCAAGTTCAGTTAAAAATATTGCATATCGGTGTATGGTCAGTATATGGGAATAGTTCTAATCTTTATTTTAGCCCAGAAAGCAAGGCAGATTAACTGATCAATAACATTCAGTTAGAGTTGAGATTAAGTTAAGATTCGAGGTAATGCCTCTTAAGTCTTTATTAGTGCCACTTGAGAAATACGAAGAAAAGTTTAAGACTGCTGAGCACTTTAAGCACTCAGGAAAAGCTGAAAAGTTCCCATCCCCTTCCTATTTAATCTGCACAATCCCTGTGTAACATAGTAACACTGTATATTTTATACTGTAACTGTACTATATATTTTATAGTCTATTGTATACATACTGTATATTATATCTGTACAGTATACTGTATATACGTTTTTACATTTACATTTATTCATTTGGCTGACACTTTTATGCAAAGCGACTTCCAAGACGTGGAGCAGAGTAGTGGGTCGGTACCTTGATCAAGGGTACCTCAGTAGAGCCTGAGCTGGGATTTGAACCTGCGACCTTCAGATCCCCAGCGTAATGTCCTAACAACTAGGTCACCACTGCCCACTGCCCGTTTTTATGTACATATGCCAGTATAATGTATATTGTATAGATCTGGTAAATGGTACTGTATATTGTACCATACTGTATATTATATATTGTACTCCGCATTGTCTATTGTATCTTGTGTATCATATATTGTCTATTGTTTTGTACTGTATTGTATTGCCTGTATGAGAGACACCATGGCCCAGAAACAAATTCCTCGTGTGTGAACATACTTGGCCAATAAAGCTGATTCTGATGCCGATTACACTAGCACTTCTATAAGAATTTTACTGCTTTCATGAGCATCAAGCTAACAGTGGTTTTCATTCACTTAACACATGGGGTTTAAGCCTAATACTAAGAAGATTGGCCTAACAGAGACATTCAAGAGGTACATTCTTTACTTTGTATGTAGCAGCTGTACAGTGAAAGGGAACTATATTATTGGTCACATAGCCTGTTATATGTCTGAGGCCCTGTTCAGCCTAGACCTGATCACACTTTCTACTTTATGCACACAATTTTTAATAGAAAACCATATTCTGTTACTTTTTATACATGAAATATATAATTACAAACATACTTGAAATATTGAGATTTCTGTGATGCTGGCAATAGTGGCACTGTTGATCGTTCCCACTGCAAATGAATCACTAAGCTGAGTCATCAAGAACAGACATTTTTTAATCATTTATTTTAAGTTAGCATAATGTACATTACCATTACCTCTTACTTACTGTCTAATTTTCTCTAGATTGTTAATTCCTGTTTAAAAACTATTCAGGTTATTACACAATTTACATTTACAGCATTCAGCAGTCGCTCTTCTCCAGTGCGACGTACAACAGTGCTTTGTAGCCCATACCTGTTCTATCCGTATGTCTGTCCTTCTGTCTGTAAGAACAATATTGCCTTTATTTCTGTATAATAATTCTGCTTGTTCTACTATGCACATGACAACAAACTAGAATTTTAAATCTTGAAAATGAGCTTTGTTTAGGTGTAGTTTTCCTGGATATTACATCCTTTATCACAACAAAAACCTAAAAAAAAACCCCATACACAATGCAACTTTTTCCCCAATTCCCTTAAAATGGACTGTGTGTTACGTGAAAGCGATCACGACTGGGAGCAGAGCTCGCTGGAGCAGCACAAAGCGGCTCTTTCACAGGCCGTCTGGAAACGAGCTAATCGACTGAGATCTCCTTAAGTGCGCGGACATCCTCAGGACCACACTCTCCGTAAATATCTTCTGCCCTGCTTTCTGCATTTATAAAACATACCAGAAACACACAAAGGAGAAGAATGTTCCCTTTCTCACTGATTCCCAACAGCTGTCAGTGAGTATTTTTACTGGTGTGTGGCTACACTTAGACTGCTCTCCAGTGATACAAATGCTCTTGACGAAGCACATTTGAAAAGACAGTGAATGAAAGAAAATCCATCTGCTCTAAGCAGGACGGAGAGGCGCAAGTGTGCTCAAATTACACTACGCATTTACGTGTCCCTTTAATGGACACAGGGACACTCGCTCCTGCAATAAAGACGTGAACAGCCCCTTTGTGTGGAGAGAACCTTACAGCTCAGCACTCCACAAGGCTTTAGTAATTACAGACTGTATGAATAAATTCATAAGCTCTGGTGCAGGTAATTAACTCATTGTTTAGTAATTAGAGGCAGGTGGGGAGAGAGAGGGAGAGAGAGGGAGAGAGAGAGGGAGAGAGAGGGAGACAGGAAGAGGGAGTGGGAATAACATGATGAGGAGTCATACTGCTGAAATCTATCTCAGGAATTTATGCTTACATGAGAAAACTTTGGCCCCTATCAATGACTAGTTAGCAAGACTGATCTGTTCTAGTGTTTTCCTAACATTTTCCTTCTTCTAATGCAGTCAAAAGGTATGTAAGTATGTGTGTGCACATCCCTTGTAATGGGTGAATTCAGCCGGTTTAGCTGCATCCTTTGCAGACACAGGCGTCCAACTGTGCACGTGCGTCTTGTATAATCTCCATAGAAAGCCCTCCAACGTTGGCCTGGATCAGTGGAACGCAGTTAACCGATGTTCAAGCCTGTTCCTTGTAATATTGAAAAAACTATATATAAGATTAGCATTATTTATTTATTTATTTAATACTTACTCAAGGACAATTTTACTTGCTTTTCCCCTTTTTTGCTCATTCCATTCGTTGAAATAAGCAGGGGTGGGGTTTTTTTTTTTTGCATTATTCCTTCAAACAGACAAAACTACCTGCATTAGAATGAAGGTAACATTAAGCTGAATGAACATTTTTATCAGAATTTACAAAAAACCTGAAACGATGTGTATATTAAAACATGAATTAGACTAACACAACTATAGTATTATTTATTAGCCAGAGCCACAATATGAATAACATTCATCTAATAAAAAATCTGCGGCCCTTTTAAAAAATGTGATTTTGACCACATTGCGAAATTTTGGTGCAGCAACAACGTTCTAACACATTTTGAATGCAATCGCCTGTCTTACGTTATTTACAGAAAACCAAAATAATTATGCACATTGAGCAAAAATGTTGATTATATTTCACTTGCCAAAAGATCATTTCTTGGAGAAAACGAGTCACTAAAACTGTACATTCTACTGCAGAAGGGTGAAGGTTAGCAACAAGTCAGAAACTGGTTCTGGAGCCCCCTTGTAATTATGACCTGAAGGTAAGTTGTACAACTGTTATGTGCTATTTATGATCACTCCAACAGCACGAGGGCAGGAAGATAAGTGGAAAAATGTCAAAGGAGAAGTCTCATTTCAGGGTTCAGGAGATAAAGCACCTTTCTATGTCAATCTCAGAGTGTCTGTGTGAGTGTGAGTGAGTATGAGGAAGGGGTGGTAGACTGAAAGATTTGGATAGAGGCCAAAAGCTACTTCTGGCAGCAGCTGCATCTGCAACCTTTCAGCTCAGCCCTGGAGTCTACTGTAGGTCTGTGAGGAACTGGACCAGGTCAGGCATAGAGACAGTGAGGCAGCTCCACTGTGAGGCCCCCCTTTGTCAATCAGTCAATCTCAAAGCAGGTCTTCCAGACTCACACTGACATTTAATGCCCAATGCATCAATGTGTTTGTGTTTCTTACTCTGAAACCATGTGTGCAACGGCAACTGTTCTAAGCACAGCGTTCCAGAGCATGAGCAGGTTTACCTGCCGGTGAGTGCTGCGGGAGACACAAAAAGGAGAGAAAAGGAAAAAAACAGGCTGAGCTGCTTTCCATTCAGACACAAAGGAAAGGGAGAGGGAGGGAGAGAGAGAGAGAGAGAGAGAGAGAGAGAGAGAGAGAGAGAGAGAGAGAGAGAGGGAGAGAGAGAGAGAGAGAGAGAGCGAGAGAGAGTTTACAGTGTTGGTGTACAAGCTTAATTGTTCTCATAGACTTTTCTAATAGTTGTTCTTCCTTTAAATCTCACCCATGCTTTGGCAGTACAAATGTAGCTGAACTTGTCATGCCAATAAAGCACCTTGAAATTGAATTGAGAGAGAGAGAGAGAGAGAGAGAGAGAGAGAGAGAGAGAGAGATAGGGGGAGAGTGAGAGAGAGAGTGAGAGTGAGAGAGTGTCACTCGCAGTGATCATTATTGCTGGCGGCAGGGCTTCGGCGGGCTAGTTACACATTAGATGTCATTGAGTATGAAACAGCAGAGGTGCTCTGCTAATCTTATTAGAACGCGGCACTTTAGCGGCTTTATAACGTGACGGCGGACGTCTGGTTCGAGCAGAGCACAGCGAAGGAAAACAGCCGCGACGCTTTTGTTTTATTTGTAAACACAAACACGTTTGATGAATTAAACTCGGAGCCGAGCCGCGTTGCCATTTTGCGCGCACTCTTGGAATCCCGCTCATTCTCGAGCTTGTTGCGCAGCGAGCGGCCTGTAATAACCACACGTACACACACACACACACACACACACACACACACACACACACACACACACACACACAAATAAAGCGCACAAACACACACACAATGACACACACCACATGAGCACTCGCACACACTCCCTCCCCCTGCGCTTTCCTGCGGTCTGGCCAGCCAGCCACAAAGCTCGCAACTTTTAACGTGATGTGACAAATTGTAGGTGCTCTTTCTCGCAGTTGGTGAACAGTGCGCGCAGAGCGTTCGTACGGCTGTTGGGCTGCAGCATCCAGAGAATAGGGTCTTAGACCTGTGATGATTACTCGAGTGAAAAAAACGACGGCAGATGTAGCAGGATTGGGCAACACGGGGATCACGATACTTAAAGATGTATTACCTTAATCGTTTTCACGATGCACAATATACATTACAACATCCTGACAAAGACTAAATGTTCTATTAGTGCCACATTTAAACAGCTGCTGTGAAACACTGAGGTACAGTCATTGTTATTCGACATCTCACAACCTCCTGCTGCGCTAAATGCAGTTGTACAGCATTAATGGTGATCTGTCTGACTGTCTGTCTCTCTGTCTATCTGTCTGTCTGTCTGTCTGTCTGTCTCTCTATCTATCTCTCTGTCTATCTGTCTGTCTGTCTGTCTGTCTGTCTGTCTATCTATCTATCTATCTATCTATCTATCTATCTATCTAT
>JBBPDA010000138.1:18245508-18283643 GCA_037974385.1 Arnoldichthys spilopterus | reverse complement strand
ATGTATACACAGCAAACGTCAGAATCACATGATTAGATGATTAGAAGTAGAATGATCCTACGGTAATGCACTTTGCATAGAATGCTTGAAAGCTTTCTGTCTGTTATATTTTTTCACTCTACCCCTTGACACAGTTCTGTGAAATGAATCGAAGAACAAGATAACCATAATTCCACTGAGCTAGTAACAAAGTTTACTTCTGCAACATTGCAGTGGGAGGGACGAGAGCCATTGCAATAGATAAGACACACACACACACACACACACACACACACTGCCTGTTTTCTCCTGACTCAGCGGTTGTCTGTAGCAGTTTCATTTCTCACTACGAGCCCCACACGAGCCTGACTAGAGTAACCAGGGCAGACCAGACAGCCCCTACTACAGTCATGACTGATCCCACTTCAACTTATATGACTGTATGGCTGAAAATGGGATGCCATTTTGTTTAACAATGCTTTAAATTTCTGACTAATCCCTAAGTCCTTCATCAGCATGCTGATCTTTAAAAATCAGGCAGCATCTAAAAATAACTGCATGCCTTAAAATTGCCCACATGCACAGTTAGGAGAACAATTAAGATGTTTAAAGCAACCAGAGCTGTAATGAACCTGCTTGGAAGACTAAGCATGTTTATTTTACTCCTAAACACAGTAGGGGTAAAACAGGAAGATGGTCAAAGAGGCAAAACTATTTGGAAGGCACGCTAGAAGAAAGCCTTTTCCTTCATTTATCCACAAATGTAAGCATCTGGAGTTCACTAGATGCTACTGAAAGCATGATTGGAACCAGGTTCTATAGCATACTCTGAGCTTTTTGATAAGCAGGGAAGGTGGGTTGGTGTAAAAAGAAGAAAGGTTATACTGAACAGACTCTGATTCCCAACTGTTAAGTGTGATGAAGAATCTTATCTTTAGGGGCTGTTTTACCCCAAAAGGCCCTAGGACCTTTGATAGGATACACTTCATCATGGACTCTGTAAAGTACCAGGAGATTTTAAATGAAAATCTGCCCCCTTCCAAAAAGCTAAAACTGGGTCATGGATAGATTTTCCAGCTGGTCAATGATCCAAAACATACGTCCAAATCCATGCAAAAACGGTTCAATGACCACAGCTTTTTTTCAAGGCCATCCCAGTCCCCTGACCTAAACTCCATAGAAAACATGTGGATGATCTGAAGAGGAAGAGAAGAGCTATGTTTATAGAGGATCTGGAGAGATTCTGAATGTGAGGGTGGTCTCTGATTACTCACTCTGTACCCTCTTCTATAACACTCATCACTGCTGTGTTTGCAAATGGACATTGTGCAAAATACTAAATGCAGGAATGCCAAAACTTATAATACATGGGATTTCGTTTTTTTAAAAAATGTTTTTTTTTTTGCTTTTCTAGACTAAATTTACTTTAATTAAAGCTGATTTATTTTCAGTGTGATTAAGCTTATTAACTGCTAAGCCTTTTTATCCATTTTATATACATATATGCATGTGGGTGTGTTCTGTTCTTACTGTAAGGCAGATTAGTAAGAGACTCTAAGATGTTAAATTGAATCATGTAATCCTGACAGCCCTACAGTCCACATTGTGAGTGTGTGTGTTGGTGGGGGGTGAGGGGCAACCAGGAGAAGGAGGGGTACTGCACCTATACATCTAGACTTTCCAGTGCAACACATGTGTAATTTGATTTATTATAATAGATCTGTAATTTATGCTCCCAGAAACTTTGCACTCAGATAATACCTTTATGTGATTGACGTTCTCCTCTTTTTCTGTTGCTATGCCATCTGACTGTCTGTTGCTAGGACTGAGTAGGCCAGCCAATAACAAGTCACATGAGACACAGTAGCCAAGGCAACTCGACCGAAAGAAACGTGGCCACTGTAGGTTTTTGCGAAGCTTATTCTCTTACTCTTCTTCCTTTCCACGATATGTTGATGGCGGCGCCGGTATTTGATTTTATAAACCAGCCAACACTTCCAGACTTTCAGGCTTTCAGAAAACAACAACTAGAGTTCCCCCTTCTTCCTTCACATAAAGACCCCACTCTCCGCCTTCTAGTTTCATCACAGCTCTGCAGCTCTCGAACACACTTTACATTCCACTCGGTACAGTTAGTGTAAAGTCTAGAGAGACAGCTGTGATAGTACAAGTGCTACATATATTGATTTTAAAACAAATGTCCAGACAAAATTCAGGCTTCAAAACAGCTGCTACACCTGTCTTTTGTCCATTTGGATTAAGACAACATAAACAAGTCTGAAATTGTAATTACTTAGAAAAAAAAAATGTTTTCTTTTTTTTGTGCAACTTTGATTTTTCAACTGAACTATTACTTTAAGATCAGGTGAACTCAGGTGAAGGAGCACAGCTCATCAACACAACCCAAGCAATTACCTTCCATTTTTATTAGTTTCATCAACAGCTACTGGCCCTATAGAGCCTACTTATGGTGTTTATTACAGCACCCAGTTAATTAATACTACACAGCGGTGCATGGATCCTAGTAGAGTGAGAGATGTGAACGGTAAGCCATAATCTGTTCTGAACCACAGTGACAAGCCAGCGCCCACGTTAATGAAGCACTGAATGACAACTAGCAATGTTAGCAATGCTAGCTTCATAGCTCCAGTCCTAAACTAAAGACCTTTGGAGACCAAACATGGCTGATCATTTACACTTGGTGTAAGTGTATAATTGTGTAAACTTGAATTTTCACTGAACTATTCCTTTAAGAACACTACCTAGCCGAACGAGCACAGTTCATCATTGTAACCCAAGCAATTACCTTCCAGTTTTATTAGTATCATCAACAGCTACTGGCCCTATATAGCATTTATTACAGCACCCAGTTAATTATACTACACAGCAGTGCATGGATTCTACTAGAGTGCGTATGATCCCTTATTAAAAACCAGTAGATCTATGAATAAGTGGTCATTACACTGTTCTAACTGAGATGCCCTAAATCAGGAGTCCAACTCTAGTACTGGAAGGCCGGTATCCAACACAGTTTGGCTATTTCCCTGCTCAAACACACCTGGTTCAGCTCACCTGTTAGTTTCCAGGTGTAGTGAGTGTGTTTGAGGAGGAAAACTACTAAACTGTGCTGGACACCTGGCCCTCCAGGAATGAGTTTGGACACCCCTGCCATAAATAGACAGATAGGTGAACTCGAGAACACTAGAATGCTTCACTTATCTGTGTGCATGAGAATGTAATCCAGAAATACAGAGAGAAACAGAAGCTTCGATGCTCTATAAACACAGCGACCCTCAACACCCCCTCCCAGGGCTACTGTGTGTGTGTGTGTGTGTGTGTGTGTGTGTGTGTGTGTGTGTGTGTGTGTGTGTGTGTGTTCCAAAGGGTTTTCTCTGTGTGAGGAAGAAATCACAGTACAGTTCATCTCCCTTCCACATAAGCAGCTGTGTTTATATTACAGAAAGATGGGCCAAGAGAGCTCTGCTTTCAACCCTCTGTCTCCCTCTCTCACACACACACGCATGCACACATGCACTCACACACATACACACAGACCAAGCATTCACGGGCACACACACACGTTAATAAGCTCTCATTCTTTCCGTCTGTCAGTCTTTCTCCCCTTTGACTCTGTCTGTCTGTCATTCTCCCTCAGTCGCTCACTCTGCCTAAACTTTCTCTCAGGGTAGCCTCATCTGTCCATCTGTCTGTCTGTGCACTTGTCCCTTCTGTCAGTATCCTCGTGTCTTTGTCTATCAGTGCCTCTCTACAATAACCTGTCGCTCTTACCTCTCTCTGCCTTGTATATGTAAAGTGTAGCCTCTTCTTTAGTAAAACCTGCAGCCCCAAATGTAACACTATTATGTATTAGGTAGTGCAACAGTATGTGACAGAAAAGAGTTAATGCCAAAGCATAATTGATCCAAAATCTAAAAAATATTTTAATGAACATATTTCTCTTTAACTAACATTTAGCCACTTTACTTTTGTAATGCTGTTTATGTTTAGTTCATTAACAATATCACCGTTATACGGTGTTAGTTATATGTTATGGTGTTTAATCTAAGTAGCCAATACAATAGGTTGTAAATTATGGTAATAGGACATTAAAGGAATGATTTATTTAAAAAAATAATACTAATAATAAAAAAGAAAAATTTCTGTTCATATGTAATCGATCTTTGGAGTCCAAATTTGCTTTTTCAGTTTAGTGCTGGAGTGAAAGTGACTATTTGTCATTGTGAACACACTCAAGCACCACAACGATATAAGGATATGAGGCTAACATATCTGATAAACCCTAGAAGTCAACAGTCACCCAAACTGTTTTCATGTAACACATCACCAAAACGTCCCTCAAATACATTCAGCTCTTCATTAAGAGGGTACAAACTTGTGAACAGTAAGTCATAATCTGTTTTAAAATAGTGACAAGTCTGACCCACCTTAATGAAGCACTGAATGGCAATTAGCAATGTTAGCAACGCTAGCCCCTTAGCTCCAGTCCTAAACTAAAGGAATCTGAAGACCAAACATGGCTAATCAGCTGGAGGAAGTGTTAAATTGTTTAAACTTTTTCAACTCAAATTGTTTTTACTGAACTACTTCTTTAAGAATCCTACCTATCTGATAAACAGAGCAGTGTCAGCACAAATCCCACTGGTAATGTTTCTTTAAAGTCAACTTGAAATCAATCATTTTTTAACTTGTTAGTTCATGTCCCTGGTAACATTAAACACGACTCATCATATATTCAAAATGTATATTTTCCTAATATTCAGGTTATATATGCTGTTTGGAATGCAACATGCAGCTGGTCAGCATTCTCTAAGCACAGGCTACATCACAATATGCTCAGAAAAGCGTATTGAGACATAATGTAAGGTAAATTACCATAATAACAATAAATATATTACCCAAACCTGGAGTTTGATTTTTGACCATTGAAAGTGATACTGGTTAAAACTATGGGTTATCAGCAATTCTTAGCACTTTAAAACAAGAACTAGTGACACATATATATAGCCCTGATAGATAGAAGGAGAGAAAACTAGACTCAGAGAAGATCTCTGTTAAAAACCTGTGAATGACTGTGCCTCTTATGGAGCAGAACTCACTTGCTAAGCAAGCCTCAGAATCCCTTCAAGCTTCTACTCAGCATTGTTATTGAATAAATAATATATAATATAATATAATAAATAATGAGTCTGACTTCCACTCACCAAACATGACCAAACAGTAGAAGCATCCACTAACATATAACAACAATATCAGCAGGCATGGCAACCACTGAAGAAACTCAGGCCTAGCAGAACAGGCATGTGTTATGCAGACAATAACAGCAACTGTCCATTAGTGGTGGGCTCAGGGCAAACTTTCCCAGGAGCAGGGTAAGAATCTTACAAGGTTTTCTGCAGCACTTACTGAACAAGTGAACCAAAGTTCAGCAGCCTGGCTCACACACTAAGCTCAGAGTACATTACATAACTCTAAGCACATGCCCCACTGGCCAGCTCAAAGTCCTCCTCCTCACCCAGCTGGCTGACCTCTGACCTATGTGTACTGTATGACATGCTTAAGGCACCAGACACTCCTGACATGGGTGTATATTCTACTGCAAAACAGCCCTGTCATACATACACACACACACACACATCAATTTATATCTATAATACTACCTGCAAAGACTATAAATCACTGAGATCACAAGCCTAAGCATCCTTTAATATGCATTTTACCTCTTTTTACCTTTTATATATTATTTCCAAGTTCTATGCGAACATTTGACACACAACACAGATTTCCCATTTTCACATTTACTTGGTCTTCGAGACAAAAAGGAAAACACACAGTACTAAGACTGATAAAGAGGAGGACACTAATGCTAACCCCCAACCAAATATGGCGATTCTTTGGACGGAAATTAAGTCAACTGTCTCAATGGGCTGCCTCAAAGAAAATGCCACTTCATTGTCTTTGATGGAAAGTTCGCTTAATTAAAACAGAGTAGTTGAAGTTGATTCTTGGCTGTTGAAGACGAACAAGCATGATATGCAGCATTCCAACCTAAAAAAAAGTAGCTTACACTTTAAAGCAGATGACCTGGAGAACCAGGGAAGAAAGAAAAATCTCAAAATCCTAGGATTGCCAGACAACATGGAGGGTATTACTCCACTGACAAAGTTTCTATAATCAATGATACCCTCTTGGATAGAACCACCTTCAAAATCACTGCCAACAGAAACTGAGAGGGCTCACAGGACCTCCTAGCTCAGTTCTGAAAGGCTTACCAAGAAGCATGCCAGTATGCTTACTACAATATACCACCAAGCAAGCCATTTTCTACTCCAGCCTTTTAGCTGAAGTCCTCTAGAGGCATTGAGAATTTGATGTGGTGTGGTGTGAAGTACTGTGGAATTGCCTATCCTGCAAAATTCAGACACATGCAGGATGGAATGTGAGACTGTTTGAAACCTCAATATCAGTTAAAAAGTTTATTGCGAGTGTCAGTCAAGGTCCCTCAGAGTACCTGAGGTGCTACAAAGTACAAAATGTTTTACGATTAATATATATATATATATTTTCATCCTTGTTATCCACCCCTGTTATTATAATTTGTATTCATATTATTGTCGGTTCTTCTGTCTGAAGTTCTTTTGGAACCTTAGGGACTTCAGAAAACATGTATGGTGTCTTTCTTGTTTAGTGTATGCCTTTTTATTTGTGGATAGGACTGAGGAGGTAAGGGTTAAGCGTACTGCATTAGATTGAACATTTTCTGTTTGTAGGTCATTGCCATTATGCTATTAATATATCTGTTATACAGGACTTGAAGCAAAATTGTAAGTTCAGAAGTTTAAACTAACATTTTTACTTTTTATGGGGCAGCCTTCACAAACTCATAACATGGAATGTGAATGACACTGGAGACAAAGGAAAAGGAAAGAAAAAGAAAGACGATTCTTAGCTTTGTAACAAAAAACTCACATAAAACACAAAACATTTCAAACTTGGAAGAGAATGGGTGGGTCATCATCCTTCAGTTCAAACAATGGACAGTGCTATCCTTACACAAAGAAATATCCTATTCATCCTGGAACATGAGGAACAAGATCCCAAAACAGACACGTCATGATAAGTGGGACATTAAACAGACAACACATTGCAATCTTAAATATTTACGCATCAAATTAAGAAAGTTGTCTTAGATAATATTATGGTTTACCAAACACTGTAAGGGTCTGAGATTTGTAAAAATGATTTTAAAGGCATTTACACAACATGAATAAATCCTCTATTATTTATAATCATCCTAATCATCTAATCCACAGTAATACGTGCATGTATTCAGGTATGGTCAATATTTGGAGAATCGCAGCCCAATTTTCCATACATTTCACATCCATCCTAATGTGACAATGTATATTTGACTATTTATTACACTTGGTAGCTTTATACACATAACGAGATCTTGTCAAATAAGCCCTTTTATTATCAGACGACAGTTGTCTACATTTAGAAATACAGTTTTATACCGTAATTTAAAAAAAACAATGAAGTATAATTCTTTAGAAATTTTGCTTATTTGTCAGAGAAAGATCAGTATTGGCAAGACAACAAACATCCCTACTTGTATATGCAACTAAATGAGATGCAAAATGACCCAGTGTGGACATTTAATCTTGTATATATATATTTTAAAAATGTAATTAAACAAAAACTCAACAGTAGAAGAATAGATTAGTTAAAAGCTGATAGAACTGGGCAATATGGCCTATACACAATATAATAACTATTTTAGGCTATATTATGGTTCACAATAAGTATCTAATATATCATATTTTTAAATCTTCTCTAAAGCATTTTTACATGACATCCTAGTTTGCAATGTTCTTGTTAAATAGTGTGCCATAACATTGTTTTATTCTGATCAATCAATAAATAAATATACTTCTTTAAATATAAATCTCAGATCTTAAATATGTAGCTAGTAGCATTTCACTGCACACTACCTCTGGGTGAGAGGTTAAGTGTATGGGTCATGTGTGTGACGTCCCAAACCAGATGCCTTTGTGCTTCACATACTACATTACTGAATAAATCTCTAAAGGCTGTGTCCTATTTTTTAAACACTATTTAGTATGGTAATTTGCAGTTTAGGACACAATGTCTATGTCGTGTTTTGGAAAAAGGAAGAATATCAAAGCTCCTAATGTATTCCTTGGCTGATCAAAGTCTTTCTTTAGTTACCTTTTTCTTTGCCATGTTCAAGATTCCCCATGTTTATTTGTGTTGCCTTCATGCTTATTTCCTGATTGCGTCTTTGTGTTGTAGAACAACTCAGCTCTTTATTAGCTTAATAACTTAAAAAGACGTATAAAATCAATGAAGGCAATATTACTTTTGGACCTCTAACAATTAAACTATTATATTTCTTTAAACTTCACTTAGCAAAAAATGAATCCAATATAATAACGTTTCTAACCACTTAATTCTTGTTCACTTTAACATGTGTCTTGGGAGATCTGACCACAGGTGGACAGATCTACTGTCAGTTTATACCTGGCATTAGAATAAGTCACCATATATGTCTCAAGTGACCACTTGTAATCAGATCAAACTTCCCAGCTTCTTACACAAATAAACATATACATACTGCTAAAAGAATGCAGCCATATGCAGCCCAGACCACCTCTGAATGTGATCTGAGCAGTAAGATTGCATGCCTCTTGGTTGCATAGGCCTGTAGAAAAAATGGCCAATTCTTATTAAGCCTCATCAGACAGGACTTACTACATCCAGGTATGGATCTGCTAATGTACATTTGCTACTGAATATTATTGACTTCTTTAGTAAGGTAGTCATGTGGTCTTAATTGCTTCTCCTGATGCAGGGATGGCGATTGACTGGGGCAAATGGAGATATTAGTTTGTTATAATGGGAAAAAATGACTTACTTAATTAACTCAATGCACTCAACACATACCCTACAGCTACTATACATATAACTTTCAGGTTTCAGGTTAGCATGGTTCCCAGTTAGCAGAGGTTGTAGATAGGGTTGTCCTCTTTCACCCTTGCATTTTGCACTAGTTTGTAGAACCTTTATCCAAATACATTAGGTCTAGTACAACTAGTTCAGGGGTTTGATCATTAGAGGTGTAAATCGTGAGCTTTATCACGATTCAATTCAATCCGATCCACTCCAATTACTTTAGCCAATGATCCTATATATATTTTCAATACCTCAAAATGCACTGATGTACCACTATTGGTATTCACACTTCCTTATATGCAGATGATGAAAGACACAGGGGTCTCTACCTTTGCAACCATAGGTATATTCTCCCATTTTTTTTGGGGGGGGGGGGGCGGGGGGGGTGCATGTGTCCAATATGATTGTACGTTGTCAGCCCAGCTGAAACCGATGAGTAGCTGGTTTCTGAATAAAAGACACATCATGGGTTGACATCCTACACTTCTTATATCACTACCCTTCATTCCTAATTTGACAAGACTCTACATTTAACGGAGTTAAAAGTTCAAACTGCATGTTGTTATAGTTCCATCTTTCTCTAAATCCTGATATACCTTCACAGATTAAGGATATTTGGATTTAGAGACTGGATGTCAGGTGCTTGGTGGATTTCTCTACAGTACATTACTCACAGATGGAGCACTGAGCTTTTTCAATCCGATCAGGGAATCCTTTAACATACCCAGTGGCTTTTTTTTTTTAAATTAGACACAATTCCAACCAGTCATTACAGAAAGTGGGTAATATAAGATTTCACGCACACACACACACACATACACACACACACACAGACATACTCAGACACACATGTATGTTTTTATATAAAGCATGACCGTTAACATCATGTGCGCACATGAACTTTTTGCGTCAGTCGACTGTGTGACTTCAATTATGAACACAAGCAGCAAAGTGCAAGCGGGGAGGCACTGTAAACTACACATGCAAACCATCTTAATCCATTTGAAACTGATGTAAAAAAAAATCCCTGTGCTAAAGAAGAGAGCCCCAGCCTCATCTAAACACATCAGCCTCGATATTCATTTAGAAACAGCTATGTCAGTTTCAGAATACCCCAACAAGAAAGATTGTTCAGGATCTTTATGTCTGAAAATAGCCCAAACAGCTTTGTTTTGGCCAGATAAGTGAATGCATACTTTAATGAACAGTGTTACAATAACTTACTAACCACTAACAAACACAGCTCTGCCTGCTGATGGCTAATAGAGTAATAGGTAATAGTACATGCTGCATTCTGCACTGCTTTCAGACTGAACAGCAAGAACAGGTACTGGGCATGAAGCCAAAAGAGAGAGATAGAGCCCAGAGCCAAGCAGCTGACCGAAAGAAGAAAAGCACTCTGGGGGGAAAAGTGAGGGGAAAATAGTGAGTTACAGAGTCTCTGCCAAGCCTGACTAATTACAACAGCACCTTACAGAAGAGAGAAAGAGTGAGAGAGAGAGAGAGACAGAGAGACTGGGAGAGAAAGAGAGAGAGAGAGGGACAGAGACAGCGAGTGAAGAACACATACAACAAAAAACAGCAGGTGAGAGAAAATATGGGCTTTTCCTGTGTAAAGGGGAAGATAGTAGAACAGTGTCAGCTTCAGCACTGGTAGCATGAAGGGATTGCCAGTAAAAACTTCCCTCCACCCTTTTTTTAGACTCTGAATGCCCTTCAAGATAGTGGCAGGGAATGTCCAAGTGACTAAAGGGGATCTTCAAAGGAATGTAATAAAAAAAAATGTTTTT
The DNA here is from genome assembly GCA_037974385.1 of Arnoldichthys spilopterus. Lineage (NCBI taxonomy): Eukaryota > Metazoa > Chordata > Actinopteri > Characiformes > Lepidarchidae > Arnoldichthys > Arnoldichthys spilopterus. Next base: position 18,272,880 of record JBBPDA010000138.1, on the reverse strand, counting down.
CTAGAAACGTCCAAGACGAGAACCATTCAGAAGCAATTCTCTTTATTTCGAACGTTTGACTACTCAGTATCTGAGTGTGTGTTTTCAATCGACGGTTTCTTCTGCTGCATGTCATTTCTGCTTGTATATTTTTCTTATTCTGTTCCATCTTCCTGCCTGACTTTGGGAAAGGCACTAAATAAATAAAGATAATTATTATGATTGTTTTCATTAATATTATTAGACTAAATGACTGCCGTCTAGACCTCACCCTCCATTTAGTCAGATCCCTTTAGCGAGGTCAAGGATGGCTCCCTGCTACCCCAACCCGTCACGGCTGCCTCCGCAGAGCGGGGTAATCCCCCCACCCAAATCCAATGCACAGCAGGTATAATGCAGGATTAGGAGTTTTTTCAAGGTATTAGCTCAAAATAAGTGCTTTAAAATTTGCACTTACCTCCTCCCTGTGCCTTCACACACTTTCCCTGTCACATACGCAGAAGAAAGTGGCTCAATTCATTTCCCACTCATCTCTCTCTCCCTCCCTCCCTCTCCCCCTCTCTCTGATGAAAAACGAGCTAGAGCTTTCAGTCTCTTGTAGCTAAAGAGCAGGCCCCCTGTCTATGTGCTGCAAAACAGTGGACCATAGGCAGTGGCCTGTTACACTGAGAATGAGACACCACAGAGCACATTGATCTGTGTGATCTCCAGTACAGCTAACTGCACTCCATCATGCTGACAGCACGGGCACTGTGTGTGTGTGAGCGAGAGACTACAGCAAGCTTCAAAACCCTTCCACACTCTCATATTTTTCAGATCAACAATAGCTGCCGCTGAATGGCCCACAATGAATTAAAGGCCACAGCTTTTTTTCAAGAGAGAGTTTATATCCCTTTCAATGAAAATTCTGCTTGCTTTCTCTCTCACACACATGATCTCTCTCTCTCTCTCTCTCTCTCTCTCTCTCTCTCTCAGCACAGGAAACTGTCCAAATCATGCGTTCAACAACTCATTCTAAAAGCATGCCAGAGAAGTTTCAGAGACTCAGAGAAATGGAGGGCTGGAGAGAGACCAAGCGCACACAGTATGTCATGTTCATAACCCCACATTTACACAGTGCGCACACATACACACACACACACACACAGAGGAAAAGGGAAGTTACATGCCAAGAAATAGCAACTAATTTAGGTAGAGGAAGAATTACTGACTTCTGTAGATGTAACACACACTTTACAGCATGTAGTGATTTTTCAAAGAGCAGCTCGGTGCATGTGACACACCTTGTGATTTTCATGGAGGGGAGGTGAGGGGGAATTCTCATTACTGTTTTCGTGAAGATAAGGATGCACCAATGAACCAATAGCATATTACGTATCATTTACGTTTTACATTTAATAAGTCGCACTATAATCTACATCATCACTGTCCAAAAACATGTCTCTCTTGTGGCAGAAAGGAAAAAAAAACCTTTGATATAAGTTAATGTAATACATTAATATTGGTCCTTTCACCTTCAAATGTTCAAAGAGCATAAAGAGCAGCTGTTGCTTTTAAACTGTATATCCATTAATCTATTATTTGAGCCATATTCCTCACCAGGGATGCAGCAGATGCTGGAGAGTATCCCAGCACTCATAGGGCAAAAGGCTGGGAAACAGCCTGAACATGTCACCAGTCCATTGTGGGACAGCCACAAATACAGTTACACATACAGTCTCACCAAGGGGCAATTTACCATCTCCAAATCACCTCATACAGTGCAGTGGTGGCCTAGTGGTTAGGACATTGCGCTGGGGACCTGAAGGTTGCAGGTTCAAGTCCCGGCTCAGGCACTACTGAGGTACCCTTGAGGTAAGGTACCGTCCCACTACTCCGCTCCACGTCTTGGAAGTCGCTTTGGATTAAATGTAAATGTAAATGTCATACATATGGACTTCGGACTATGGGAGGAAACTGGAGCTCCCAGCCTAAACCCATGCAGACACAATGAGAACATGAAAACTCTACACAGAAAAGACCCTGACCAGGGTCCTAGCACCTACACATTGCACCGCCATGCTGCCCCAATAGACAAATGTAAATTGACTGAAAATATCAGTCCATTACGGACAATAATTTAGCGGATCTACTGCCGAAAATATCAGTTGCCAATATCTAACACATCGCTGGTGCCATCCTCCAAGCATGAAGTCATACTGCTGGAGTTCCACTACAGCTCATGTAGTCAGAGAAAACATGCACAAAGCAACAGTTATGTAGAGTATGTCTGTCCTTGGATGTCTCTTCCCACCTGTGTGTGTGTGTGTGTGTGTGTGTGTGTGTGTGTCTGGTGCTGTATATGAGACATGTCAGAAGCTCTCAGTGTTCTTCTCCCCAGAGGCCTGTATATGACGACCCTGCTTATGTAATGAAGGTTGAGGCGACAGAGGGAGCACACACAAACGCTCGCACACACACACACGCACACATACACACTTACACTGGATAGCTGTTTTGCATTCCTGGCTGCTAGACAGTACCGTTACTTAATGCACACTGGGGCTAATGATATCTGCTGAGATGTGAGGTCTGCTGGAGCTGAGCCAGAATGTCAAGGCCTGAAAACTTTCCCAAGTCCCTCAGGGGAAAGCTGGCTTCTCTACGATCAACAACAGCCTCTGTTCAGGGCCCAGTGCACAGTGTGTGTATTAGTATGGGAATGACTGTGACATGTACTCCTTATGGCTGATCAGTGACTAAAAAGGAAGTTCATCCCTTAACAGGAGCCCAATATAAGTTCTGTCCCTTAGTAATGTAATCAAAGGAAATTCATTCAATTGTTTTGCATTTTCTTTCTTTTCTTGACCGAGTGTGCACTGTAAAACTGGCGATAGTGCTGTGACACACAGCTTACATAAAAAACATATACTTAAGTTATTTGATGATGTTCAGATCAACTCTTATGTTTTAGACACACACACACACAATTTTTGTCAATCCAATCAACCTACTGCAGCCTTTTGGACAGTGGGAGGAAACCGGAGCGCCCAGAGGAAACCCACACGAACACGGGGAGAGCTTGCACACTCCACACAGAAAGGCACCTGTGGTCAACCCTGGGATCGAACCCAGGACCTTCTCACTGTGAGGCGACAGTGCTAACCACTGCACCACCGTGCCGCCTGATTATGTTTTCTTTCATAATTATATTAGTGAAGTGACTTTTGTCATTGCGAACACACTCAAGCACCACAACAGAATGTGACCTTTGCATTTAACCCATCACACATGGAGTAGTGGGCAGCTACCAACAGCACCTGGGGAGGTCAGGTCCCAAGCAATGCCTTAACCACAAGGCCTCCACTGCCCACTATATATTAGGGCTGCAAAAACTGCCTAATCAATAATTTGATTTATAAATTGATTCAGTTATCTAATAGTTATATCACTTTTCAGTAATACATTCCCATTTTTGTCATAGTGTGTATGACTGGGCATCTGTTAAATAATTGGATAAATATTACTGTGTTTATTTCTGACATTTTTGTGTTTTTATGATTATATTTTTATTGTTTAAGCACACAACATAATTGCCATGATACTACTTTCCAGTTATCATCTTGTCTGCTTAAAATAGATTTAAAATCATTGTGTGCACAGGACAACAAAACTGTGTTGATCGGAAAGCTTTCTGCTATCTCAGTGTGGCATTCATGTTACTACACTGCACTTAACCCCACTGTAATCTTCCTAACACATAGCCCTGTGTTACATTTACTGGGCTGACATTAGCCACTTAGACCAGTTAAACCACTTTCCCTATAGCAACAGGATCAGAAATCGCATTGGAACATGTTTTGGTTTTGTTTGTCACTGTTGTGCTGCTATAAAATGCTATTTCTGCTTTGTGTATTGTGCATTACACCATGCTGTGACATTTGTGGGCCTCGCTTTCTTGAGCTCATCACCCTTTGCCCTGCAATCATTCACATTTATCTCTGTGGAACAAGCTAATTTCTTCTTATGATGCAACAAAACTGCAGACGTCATCTGGCTTGTGTGTGTATAGACTGCTAAAATCCACTGAGATTAACACATATGAACAATATTAGGCACTTTTTAAAGTGAATGATGCATGGAGAATAAAAAAATCACAAAAAGTAGCCTTAGTCCAATGATTGCTCAACACAATATACACATAACCTTTTAACCTGATCCAGTGCGGTGGCCTAGTGGGCAGTGGTGGCCTAGTGGTTAAAACACTGCCCTTGGGACCTAAAGGTCGCAGGTTCAAGTCCCAGGCCAGGCACCACTGGTACCCTTAAGCAAGGTTCCGTCCCGCTACACTGCTCCCCGGGTGCTGTTTGAAGCTGCCCGCTGTTCCACGTGTGCTTGAATGACAAATAGTCACTTTCTCCATCATAAGTGGACAGCTCAAAGCATGTCTGCTCTTGAGCGACCACTTGTGATCAGATCTCACTTCAATATAATGCTATATAACCACATACATCATTTTTGTGTGCATTGCTATTTCTAACCAGCAGGCGGCAGCGATCACAATTATTCAGATCGGGGCTGTGTCCATATAGTTGAATAAAACATCCTTTCCTATCCATCTGGTAGTGAAGTAGATCCACATGCTAGTCAGCTCCAGCGGTATATTTCAGATCAGATGAAATAGTGTCAAGCTGATCAGAAAGGAAGCTTCATTTAGTGAAAGTGAAGTGAAAGTGACTATTTGTCATTGTGAACACACTCAAGCACAACAAAATGTGACCTCTGCATTTAACCCATCACACATGCACACGTGGAACAGCAGGAATGTATCAACAGTCCCTGGGGAACAGTGTTGCGGGATGGTACCTTGCTTAAGGATACCTCAGTATGGCCCAGGCTGAGACTGGAACCTGCGGCCTTAGGTTTACAAGAGCAAGGTTCTAACTACTAGGCCACCACTGCCCTAGTTATTACAATGCAACCTGGGTCTATTTCTTAGTGTGTTTCAGACAAAGTATGAATTTGATAAAAAGCTGTTTACACAAATGAGTGACAGGTGGTGGGGGGGGGGTATTATTATTATATTATTATTCTCTGCTGTGGAGGGAGCCACAGAGTTATGTTATCAGCATTGTTCTTCAGCATCAACTTAAACGGAGTAGGCGGTGCTTCGTTGTGGCTCAAGACACATTTGCGTACACACAATAAGAATGTGGCCACATGCTGCCCAGACCACCTTAGAATGTGGTCTGAGTGACTGGATCTCAATGCATCCTCCATGCATCTTGCACGCATTCACTTCTGTATTTAGCGCTGTTCACTTGTGATCAGATCACCCAGGAAACATGTTAACACCAGGTGTGAACAGGGCCTCAAATACTAGTGTGTATATCTGATAGCAAAAGTGATAAATGCCCACTACCTGACCCCACAGTGTAAAAATGTCTAGATCAGGATCAAGGCCCCTTCAGGCTCAATCATTATAACAGATGCAGCATATAAACTGCAGAATGCACCACTGCCAACCTAAAGAAGCACATTTGTTCAAATAAATATATATAATATATGCATACACAATACCCCACATGAACTCTCAGACTACACTACACATTTCTTTCACAGTGTGAAGTGTGCTCACACACATACACCCACATTCTCGCACACACTCCCTGCCAGTCCATTCTTGAGATGAAAGACTAAAAGTGGGGCAGAGGAGGATAAAAAATGAAAAGTACTGCAGTGATAGAAACGAAGAGGGACCCCCTCCTCCTTCAGCTCCATTCTCTTATTAAAAGCCACTGAAAAAAAGAGCCTCACTAGGGGAGAGCCCCAATCTGCTCTGCAGAGCTGCACTGGAGCACAGGGGTAATTGATACGTAATTGAGGAAAAGATCTGGAGCCCTTTAATTAACTATGAGAGGATTGCTGTGCGCTATTAGCAAGTAGGGCTGCGGTTACTGCCATGCCCTTAAGAACAATAAAAAAAAATCTCAAACTGTGCATTATCTTTTTTCTTTTTTTTTTATTCAGGGACCTAGTCAATGACTAAATGATCATTATTATCAAATATGAGAACAGAAGCTTTTATATTTGACCTAGGGTAAGTCAGCTAATGCGATTATAGTGCTTGGAAAGGGACAGGTGAGCAAATTGAATAATCAGAGGCACAAAAAGACTCTGCGTGAGAAAAGCATTTGTCATGCTTCGCAAGCGTGGTAGCATGGTATCACTTCATGTCATCTTTTGGAAGAGCGTTTGAGGCATTAGGCAACCCGCGAGCCAGCTGGAAAGTGTCCCTGCATACAGAGATTCAAAGAAAAAAAAAAGAGATGGGGGGAGCCTGCAGGGAGTGAAAAAATGGGAGTGTAACTTGGACACAGTGCTTCTGAACAGTCAATAAACAAACTGAGGCTGGACAACCTTTTACCATGAATAAAAGCAAACAGCTCCCATTCAAATAAAAAGAATCCTCACCACGGGTGGGGGCTGGGAGGGCAAGCCTACAGTGCAGAAAGACTAAAGCAGGAAATGTGGGTAAGTATAAGCAATGCCTAAACCAAAGTATTTAAGCTTTCAGAAGATGAAAAATTATCAGCAACAACAGCAAGTACACAAATCCCTAAGTTGGAATAGGCAGGATTGGGAAATGTTACTATTGATGGAGCAGTCATGTGCTGCACTTGGCAAACAGCCTTAAGAGCCAGAACACACTTTGCAGGAGTTCAATGAAACTTGCTAATCCAGCAGGTTTTCAGTTATTGGAACACGTAATTTGGTAAGGGCTTTTCCTTTAACCCATTAGATGAAATCTTATTACATCTTAAGCCTTATTACTCAGTAATTACAGGGCAAACTGCCTCAGTTATTCTCAGGTTACAGGATTGAGGAATGAACGCCAGAAACCACTGGAAGGTCTTGGACATTTAAGCAACAAGAGTAGAATCTGGAAGCTGCTGGGCTTTGTTTTCTGTGCACACCACACAAAACATGTTTAGTAGGAAAATGAGGAACAAATCCGTTCGGATTTTTAGGTGGGCTCCTCAAAAATGTAAAAAACAGAAATAAACATGCTACCATCCTTGGCTCAGTAGCCTGTTCCCCATCTATTGTTAGCTGTGTGCAAGCAGCCAATGCTCTACTCGCACGTTGACTGAGGCTGACCAGTTCTCTTTTGCTGGAAAATTAGTTTATGGGAATATAAGCATGCAAATCAAATCATTTCCCCTCAGGAAAAAGAGGATCCTCCAGCCCCTCTCTGGCATGCATGCTCTGATGTAATCTCCAGAACGGCCGGACCAACGGTCCTCCCACTGTAGCTAAACTGCTCATGACCCTGGACCTTGGCGGTCCACAGAAGCACAGTCCCGGGAGATTGTGCTTCTGCGAGTGACTACTGTCCTCTCCAGCTGGGCTTTGGGTCACTCTGAACTGTTTCCATGAAAAGAGACAGGCAGGCTAGGACACCGGGCTGGCTTTTCAGACAGTAAGCTGCTCAGTGTCTGGAACCATTTTCATATTTGTTTTTTTTTAATGAAAGTTATTTTTTTAGGTATAGATTTTTTGATTTTTTGAATTATTTTCCACATTTTCCCCATTGATCAGTCAAGACATTTGCCACAAACCACTTTAAACTGTTAAATAATCTTGAACTTGTTTCCTCTGCAATAAAAACATATATGCCATCTGGATTATGTGGTAAATGCTAATTTTTTTTATTTAAAAAAAAATCTCTATTATCTATTCCCATTTTTACATTTTATTGTCTTTTATTGAGTGTCACACTAAGATGGCATTTTAATTCTGTTGTACTGGTTACAATGACAATAAAGAATATTCTCTTCTATTCTATTCTGAAGTGGGACTAAATTCAGATCCAAAGCCTGGCACGGATTAATTGTAATGCAATGTAGCAGAGCAGCAGAGTCTAGTTCTAGTCTAGGGACATTAGGCGTTAATCAGAGAATTTATTGCTACATCTGTGATCAATTTATTGGAAGCGTTCAAATACAGCATGAGTTCATTTTTTGGCTCAGATTATTTAAATCACAAAACTGCCAAAATGGTAATAAACTGTTCGATTACCGATTGCATGTTTGGAGCAAAAATCTGCTGATTCCCATCATCGGTTTTGCTCATGCATCCCTAAAACTTGTTAGGCCTGACAGATTAAGTTGCCATAGCCGCAAAATTACATGCGCATGAAATGTTACACTACTGCAGGCCGGCTAGCCCGAACACTGTTCCTACAGGCGCTGTACTCTCCAGCCAGTGAGGTGCATCTCATTTCACTGCCCCAAGAGCCAGCTGCTATAAAAGCAACCACTGTAAGTGCCTGTGTGGTAGGGAGTTGAGTGGAGGAACGGGTCATAACGGCATGTCATATGATATTAGCAAACCCTGCTTAATTCGGGACGTAGCACATAAATGATGGCACAGAAAGACAAATGTCTTCGGTCAAATTTCTGTACACAGATTAAGGCTTAATCCCAGACATTATTCCATCATGCCATTGAAAGTGCTTCACTGCAGTCGAGGCTTAAGCAGGGTCTGGAACACCACCCACTTGTGATACAAAGCAGTGAATATATCTGTCTTTGTGCAAGCATTAAGCAATGTGAGAACAATGTGCAGCTAGCAGGAGGACGTTCTCTGACATCCTCTCTGTCTTATTGAGCAGGCGTCCTCTCTGATGCAGATTTAACCTCTCTTCATAATGATTCTCCTCTCTAGCTCCCTCCTCATGCCTCTTGTTCTCCTCTCCAACTGTGAAGGACAAACAGCCGGCGTCAGAGGACACGTTATGAAAGGAATAACAGAAGCACAGCTCAGGCTATCCATTCAGGGTGTTCCCTCTTAGTGGCACACTACACACTAACATTACGAAACGTTTCCACGTAGCGAAAAAAAAGGGGATTCACTGAAATGACTGGATTCAAATCGGGATAGGTTTATTTTATTCATAAAGAATCTGAATAAACTGCAGTCAGTGGTTTTCTTATTTTTTTCAGTGTACCAATCAGTACATGTGCTTCTTTTGGACAATCAAACCCATGCAATTGACACTTTGGCCTCCATCACAGTCAGCTTCAGTCTGACTCGCATCTGCTGAAAAACAAGTTTCCAGCGCAGAGCTCTTATGTCGGCCAAAGAGAATTGATTTTATTTTACTACGCTCAATATGGATTTCCATGATGCTCAAAGCACACACAGCGTTAGTGCACGCCTCGTGGCACAGCTGTCTGACTTATCACACACTGGCTTGTTGGACATGCCATCTGTGCAGTGCTTTCCCATGTTATTTCTGACACGTTTTCCGCACCTCTTTCACTCCAGCAAAGTGTGCGCCGGCTTTCTGCACCTCTCTCAGTGCTTCTAGCCAAAAACCCACAAAGTGAGACGCTCACCTCTAAGCCTCACCAAGATGAACAGAGGGGAAACTAGAGCAAAGTAAAGTTCACCTGTTTGAGTGATGGGTGATATGAAAGTAGCTCTTGGGAACAACTTTCAACATGATCGTGTCACCATAACTCACAAAACTAACAACACATCACGGTCCTAATAAAACCATGTACATTAGACAAAATGATAACTTTATATCACTTTTGCATCATTTTTAATGTAAAAAGCGACTTCCAAGACGTGGAGCAGTGTAGCGGGACAGTACCTTGCTCAAGGGTACCTCAGTAGTGCCTGAGCTGGAACTCGAACCGGCAACCTTTAGGTCCAAAGGGCAATGTCCTAACCACTAGGCCACCACTGTATACTATATATATATATAAATATAGTATACATCCTAAACATGTTATGGGTGATTCCATGATTGAAATGCCATTTATTTGCTACTGATATAACTTATTATACTTAAACTTAATATGTATTTAAAGTAAAAGAAAAAGACATTGTAAACACATTGTTTACAAGTTTACCTACATGGTTCAGATAAAAAACGCTAATAAAATCTATCTGCAGCCAATCAATTTAGAATATCCAGTTAACCTATTGGATTGGCACGCTTTGAGATAGTGGGAGGAAACCAATACAAATGGAAGGAGAGCCTGCACACAGCAATGCCAACACAGGGATCGAACCCAGGACCATCTTGATATAAGGCAACAGTGCTAACCACTGCATTTTAATGCCGCTCATGTTGTAAGATGCTTTGAGACGTTTATATTTAATTTCTATGAAAAGAGTTAAATGGCACTCCAATCAAGGAAACACCTTTTTAATCTTTAACCTAAGGCCCCATATATAGCTCTCATCATTCTCATCACTCAAGTTTCACAGTAGTTACTGAATAATTCATCTTAAAATAAGTGTGGTCCCAAAAAATAATGTTAAAAAAAAAAAACTATTCTGACACAGTAGCACATTCAAGCAAGACATTCATCCAATCTTTCATTCATTTTCCAAACAGCTTATTCCATTTCTGGTCGCAGGGAAGCTGGAGCTAGCCCCAGCTGACTACGGACCCAAGGCGGGGTTCACCCATCACAGAGCAACACAGACAGACAACCACTCACACACACACTCACACCTATGGGCAATTTAGAGTATCCAATCAACTTATTGTAAGAGTTGCACGAGAGCACAGGAGTAAAGCCACACAAACACAGGGACAGCTTGCAAACTCCACACAGAAAGGCACATCAAGATTTTCATTAAGAGTAAATCATATAACTATACAGAATAATCTGTCAAATCCTATAGATACAGTCTTCTTATGTGGTCTTTTATTATACTGGGATTAGCATAATGAACTTCTGAGGTAAAAAAAACATGAATAGGCTGCTATATAGGGACACCTGTGGTTGTGTTGTACAGCAGTTTAAAGTAGCACTCATTCTCTCTCTCTCTCTGCCTGTGCTGACGCCTGGGATAGTGCATCACAGTGTGGCCCCCAGATTAGCCTCATTTATCTGTGTCAGGCTTCATCAGTCTACTGCCTGCTGCTCATTCAACCTGCCTCTCCATCTGAGAGCTGCTTCCACACACTCACAACTGTTGACTCTCCACATGCCAGGGATGGCCTATTTACCAAAGAATGTGCCGTTTATCGCTGCCAGAATCTCAATCTGAACTTTTCCACACTCTCTGAAAGATGCAAAAAGTTACATTTTTGTAACGCAGCCCACGTTAGTGCTGCACAGATTCCAAATGAAACCTGCAATGCTTTTCCGAAGACTTTGCTTTAGAATGCTTACGATCAATGAGACGTCTACGAACGTGTGGTTTTCACCCATGTTTGACGTACCTTTGGCTGGGCGGCACGCACACTTTTTTGGAGTGCTTTATGGAAAAAAGGAAAAAACTCCTCAGAGATGTGAAAGGCAGGAATGTTACTCTGGCAGCCTTCCCATCAGACTCTCTCTGGGCAGACTTCAGAGGGATGACGCATGGCCAGCAGAAGAGGTGGAGAGAGGAAGCATCTCTCTTTCTAAACACAGACGCTCTCTTCGCTGCCCGCATGACATCACACAGGCGTTATCACCCCAGCCTTCTCTCTGCACCCACCACTTTACTTAACACCAGCCTGTCATTCCTCTACTGCTTCTGCAATGGCTCGAATTCCACTTGGCCTGTGCAGGGACTGCTTGAACTCCAGGAAAATTGTCTGTGTAGCTGTGTGAAGTGACACTTGCAATAGTGGTGTACCATCACAATATTTCCCAGATTTTTCAGTGTCATGGCGTTCCTCCTGCTACTGATACTCTATGTGGTGGCAGGGGAAGCTCTTAAAAACCAACTGGCCAGTTTTGATCAGTTTTCTTCCCTTAAGATAACTTCAAAGGGAACCTTACACATGCATTTCTACAAGGGAAACTACTACTTTATGGATTATAATGTTATCACAGATATAATTAATATTATTTATCAGTACTGTTAAAAATAGAAGTTCATATTGTGCAACACCAATAGCGGTAAAGTAGCCCTGTGTGAGGATGATGCACTTTTTCCACAGAATCTACATTCAAGCACCTCGGGGTTTATCAGTTGCTAGCCAGTGCGTGTATAAGAAAGCATGCATAATAAGAAAGCATGCATAATAAGGAAAAGTTATGCCATGCCAAAAATAACAGTAGTAAGGGTGGGTTTTGGTATTCCACAGATTGTTTGTATCAGTGCTGTTTTCCTGTTATTGAATTCCTTTCTCGATGCATATCCTCCTTTGCGCTGGACGCATTTGTGGCTCATGAGATTTACACTGCTTGGCAGGGCTTTCTGTGCCACCCTCAAACAGCACACACACACACACACAAACGCATGCACACTCACACACACACACACCATCCATATAGCAGCTTGTCATGCTCTTGTCTCTGGCCTCCTGGGACCTGTCCTTCAAGAGAAAGAGTGTGCTTGTGTTACTATAGCCTCACTACACTGGAACAAAAGTAATGCACTCATTTTCTTCATATGAATTAGTGTATATATTATATAGTATTATATATACTTAATTATACCTGGTTTAATAAAATACTGATCAAATTGATATTAACAATGAATCAGCTTAGGGGTGAATTTGCAATTTAAATAAGAAACAGAGTCTCCACAGTTTATTATAAAGATGTTATCCACAAGGGGGGGCTATTAGCATTGCTTTTGTGAGCCTCACTGAAAGAGGAAACCCACACCAGCAGGATTTCACGAATGTGCTTATGTTTATAGTGATGGAATTCATGTATATGAAATTAAATTGAATGTTTGCTGTTATACATTGCATGTATATAGTTAATCACAAAAACAATTGATTGATAACTTTATTACTAATATAGCCAGTAATGAGAGGCCTAATTCAAATGTGTACATCATATGTGCATTACTAAAACAGACAGCATAATAAAAAAGTAAAAACACAAAGAAAATACTGTGTTTATATACATTATGTTGGGTTGGTTACTGTCTAAATCAATACACCTGTACTGGTGGTAACAACAATGCTCATGTTTAATCTTAGCAAGATTAACAGGTTAAAAAAAACTTTACAATGTATGCCATTTGTCATCTTTTTGCAAAGAAATGATCAAAACACATCAAAGCTAAAAGAAAATTAGTACATTTCCTCCCTGCTGATATGATTTCTGTCCTGCAGGATATGTCAAGCTTATAAGACTTTCTTTTAACAAGGAGCAACAGTTCTTAGAAAACATCATAATTTCATTTACCTTCATAGGAATCATGGGTTCATTTACTTAATTTAGGTAAACTTAAATATTATGAAATACCATGTTGCCATGATATACCTGGAAAATATATTAATGCTGAACTCCTGTGAAATTATGTGCTATTCAAATAGTAAATTCAGTGCATTTTTCAATGATTCTCCACTGTTCTCTCTCCAATCTCCCAAGCTGTGATCGCTTTCCAATCAGCTTATCACTTATGGTGACCTGATGACTGAAATCCCACCCTATCTAATCAACAGCATTAGGTTAGAACAAGAAAGGGGAGAGGATGGGACTAATTTGTTTAAAAAATGTACTGAATCGCTAAAATAATCAGATAGAACTTGCGATTTCACACCTAGCAGTCACCCATAAGCATGATATTATCTGAATAATGCTAATGCTATGCTTTCATACACAACATTCACGTGCTCTGCCTAAAACAAATCAAATAACATTAGAATTATTACAGATCTACGTCACAAGAAAAAAACATCATCTACACTATTTGGCCAAAAGTATGACCCTCCCAATTACTGAATTCAGGTATTTCAGCCTCATTCATTCCAGACAGCTGTATCAGTCACACAGCCATGAAGTCTCTGTAGACAAACACTAGAATGGGTCATACTGAGAAGCTCAGGGACTTGGCTCTGCCATAGGATGCCACCTTTGCCATAAGTCAGACGGTGAAATTTCTGCTCTGCTAGATCTGATCCATATAACTGTAAGTGCTATTATTGTGAAATGGAAGTGTCTTGAAGCAACAACAGCTCAGCCACAAAGTGATAGATCATGCAAGCTCACAAAGCAGGATAACTGTCCACAGCAAATAAAAATCACCTACCCCCTGTTTCATCACTCCCATGGAGTTCCAAACATCAGAACTGCAACTGTGTGAATGGGTTTCCACAGCAAGGTACTGCACACAAGCAAAAGATCACAATGCCAAGAATAGGTTGGAGCAGAGGAAATGTGTTTTCTGGAGTGATGAACCATGCAGACAGCTTAATCAAGTGAATCTAGGTTTGGTGAATGCCAGGAGAACGCTACCTACTAGAATGCACTGTGTCAACAGTAAAATTTGGTGGAGGAGGAATAATGGTCTGTTTTTCAAGGATTGCACAAGGCTCCTAAGTTCCAGTGAAGAGTAGTGTTAATGCTACAGCATGCAAATATGATTTAGACAATATTTTGTCTCCAACTTTATGGCAACAGTTAGTGGAAGGCCCTGTTCTCTTCCACCATGACTGTGTGTCCAATGTAAGGACCATAAAGACACGGTTTGACACGTTTGGTGTGGAGGAACTCCAGTAGTCATGACCTAAACATCTCTGAGAGGAACTGTAATGCTGATTGCATCAACACTCATCAACATCAACACTCCAAAATCTTGTGGAAGGCCTTCTAAGAAGAGCAAAGATTGTTATAGCTGTAAAGGAGGGGCAAACCTCTCTAAAATTAGGTGGAAGGCCTTCTCAGAAGAGTGAAAACTGTTATAGCTCTTAAGGGGGCCAAAACTCCATGTGAACTGACATTATTTTCACAGAGAGTGTCTAACAAGCTTATAAAGGTGTGATGGTCAGGTGTCCACATACTTTTGCCCATATGGTGTGTATGCTTTGTTAACAAAAGGCAGGTGAAGTTTGGACAGCTTGACTAGGTTGTTAACTGGTGTTTATGATTGCAACCAAATTCAAAATGCTAAAATTAACTTTTACCACTTTTTCACTCTCCACAATACACAATGTTACACTGTCACTAATTTCTGGTCAAATGAATAACAGAGATATTGACAAGAGAGCTCAGGCACCTTTGAGAACTACCAGAACTGTTTGTATGAGCAAGTGAAACACATCATTGATGGTAAGCCAGCTAAAAATAGAAGGTCATTTGCTAGTTGTGCTTTTCCACTAAGTTCCTCATTACACACAGAGTTGCTGGGAGACCTGCCCTGTCCATCATACTACAGAGAGAAAATGATCATATATGAATCAGAGCCAGCAGCAGGGATATGGATTAGCACTAGCCTCAGGTCTAACAAAATACTCACAGGCCTAGCTTTGAGCTCAGCCCTAATAGCCAGTGTTTAACACTCCATTACATTTGTTCCCAGAGGTTCCCGCTCTAGGCTCCACTACTGTTTCCACAACTACGTTACAGAGAAGACAATTCACAAAGCACAGACGGAGAGCCAGTCATTAGTTTCTGAGCCATTTACAATGACAATGAAAGTTACTGAGGCAACGCTAGGTAGTAATTGCAGTGGTAATGTTGTAACGTGCATTTGGAATGAAGTTGTGAATAGATCTGCACCCAAAAAACCAGGACACATGCTCTGATGAAATGAACAGCACATTCGGGGGTCATACACTGAAAAAAGGTGCTTCATACAGAGTAAAGTATGGGAACGGTTACCAAAAAACTTTATCCATGGTAGTTTTGGTACTTGCTTTGGATTGATCCAATAAGGACCTAATGGTATTGGGGAGGATACTCCTCTGTCTCTGGTAACACTCACTGAGTGGGGAAAGCTACAGCTTTCTGAAACAGGTGCAATAGAACTAAGATTCAGTTGGTTCTCCTTTGATTCAGTTCTTGATTGTGGAGTGCAAAAATGTCTAAAGTGTTGGTTCTTTAAGCAACATAAGAGAAAAAGCATTTTAGTTATCTAAAGAAGCTTTTCTGTAAATGAAATATGTAAATATAAAGAATCTTAAAATAATGCAAGACAAGAACCCTTAAACTGGTAAAAACTTTCACATTATGTCAAGGTTCTTTGTACTATGAAATGGTCCTTTACATTCCCATTTTAAAAAAGGTTCTTTAGAGAAGCACACTTTAAAAAGGTTCTTTAGAGAAGCACACTTTAAAAAGGTTCTTTAGAGAAGCACACTTTAAAAAGGTTCTTTAAGGATGTAAAAACTGTTTGTATGGCACTGCACAAAGAATCCTTTCTGGAGTCCACTGTGTTGAAAACTATCCTAATGAAGGGCCATTCGCTCAGATAAAGCTACAACCTTTCAAAACTTCAAAACAAGCCCAAATGTTGTTCACCCTCCCAAGCCAGTTTCGCTGATAAACTTTAAAGTTCATCAAGGCTTTAACCCTTAAAGTTCACACTGGCAATAATAAAACCATGGCATAATTCAACTTTCTCAGTTCACTGAAACAAGCAGATTCTATTATAGATGCAGATTCTACACATTCTGTTCATAGCATTCTGTTTGCAAGAAAAGTTGAAATTTTATTATAAGTTCAATAAAATTGTTATAGTGTGTATTAGGGATGCAGTGACCAGATTTATATATTAATAAATCAATGTATGCTTTTTCTTAAGCTGATCTAAAGCCCAAAATACATGTGTGCACTAAATGATCACGTAACTGTATTCTATTAGCCACAAGCAACTATATAACATTATTTTAACAGACCAAACTGGCATTTGAAATGCTTAAATGACAAATCAGTAGCATATTTAAATAACAGGAATCAAATAATCTGCTACATGAAAAGTAAGATGTTGGTGTCAATGAACAATGCACACGTGGAGCAGCGGGCAGCCACCAATGGCACCCGGGGAGCAGTGTAGTGGGACGGTACCTTGCTCAAGGGTACCTCAGTAGTGCCCGGGCTGGGACTCGTACCTGCGACCTTCAGGTCCCAAAGGCAGTGTCCTAACCACTAGGCCACCACTGCCCAGCACTACAACACCGAAACAGAAATAATGAAATTGCAGAGAGCATGTTTGGAGCAAAAATCAGATTATTTTGATCTGATTCTTGGTCTGTTTACCATCCTGTGTGTATTTGCGAGCAAAAAAACATCCTTTAAACTTTTGCCTGTTTTTTGTAACTCTTATTATAAAAAAAAAGAAAAAAGTTGGAAGGACAGACTCAAACTTTTTACTGAATATAAATCAAATGTACAAAAATGTAGTGAGTTTTTTTTTTCATAACTATGCAAATAAATGTGCATTGCATAATGACCTTTAGATAGAATATCCAAATAAATGTAATAAGTAGTAAATATTAAAATAAAAGTTTGAAAGGTTGCAGCTCAAATTCTGCTATAAATCACAGATCACAATGTTGTACACTGATAAAAACATGCACTGACTCATGTGCATGATTTATTTACTGAGGAATTTCCTCTGATTTACAGTATGCAGCGCTGCTCTCACGCACTGCGCATGGTTACACAGATGTGTCACTGCAGATTTCTACTAGGATGGCGAACATGAATGCAGGCACTGCATTAACATAAACGCTCCAGGTATTTTCCGATTTGTTGCATAGTTGAATTCTGCAATAAAAAGAACCGTGTGCAAGCAAACGCCGAAACTGTGCATGACGTTCTCACTGAGAGTTGCGAGGAAAAAGAATGACCCGCGTGCAGACATCCACTCACTGGCGAGAGGAATGTTTTTAATCTTGACATCAAAAACCTTTCTCCAACACTACAGTACAAAAGCAGCTTGCGCTTGTGTACTTCGCCCATAAAGACGGAGCAAATGAATAAAGCTGAGATGAAAAGAGGGCCGGAAAGGTCTGGAACCAGCACCATTCACTCCGTCCCCATCCCCTTCCCTTCCTTCCCTCCTCCTGTACTTTGTTCATGTCGCGAGTCCTCCTCCTTTTTGATATTTTGAAAAAAAAATGGATCTCCTGTAGCTGCTATAAAGCTGTTAAAGCAGAGTGCACCACTCAGAAGTCTTCTGAAGTACAGATAAAACAGCACTAGACTGGTCAGAAATATGACTGAGCTGATCAGCCCATGCACACATATTAGGGCTGCACAGTATATAACATATAAAAGAGTATTATTACATCACGACATCATAATATCAAAGTGCAAAACTGTGACGATGCATCTCAGAGAACAGATGTTCTATTCATTCCGCTGTATAATGCAACTAATGTTCACACACTCCAGCATGTTCAAGTCATACACACACTCCTCGTGTCTCCCAGCTCTTCAATAAATTGTGCAACAACATGATTCTCTTTCTTCACTTTAACTGTGCCTGAAATATTCTTAAAAGACCTGAATTGTGAACATAGTGTGAAATCTTGAGCTGAGTCAGGGCTGTGTGATATTTCCTATAAATAATAATGCAGTACTTTTAGGCTATATACACAATATATATCTCTATAATCTAAATTCTCCTCTAAAGCACTTCATAGATGCTTGGCTTAAGCCTTTGATGCATACTGTCTCACCAGTAAGATGATTCTAGTAGCCCCTGCAATGTATGTCTGCATTATAACAATCCTGTTTATGCCCATAAGTGGTCTCTATTGGAACAATTTTAAACTTTAAACTGCATCCACCTTAAAACTGGCAGCTTAAAAAAATGTGTTCTCAATTTGTGCGATTCATTTACTACACTGAACATAGACCACGCAGAGAAACACCGAATATTTTTGATATTACCCAGCCTTAAGCTGACTGTACTGGTACACTCCAGCTCATCTGAAATTGGGATTGTACAAGATGCTCACTGCATTAAAAACAGTAAAAAAAACAGTGATTAAAGGGCTCATTCACATAGTGCAATGTCTTAAGATATCAGTATTGCAAAGGTCAAGATCACAATGAAGCTTAACAAACAATACATTGTGTAACCCTAGTGAAAATGGTGCACGTCAATTTTAGCCACATTAAGAATTCTTTGTAATATATTGCAAGACACACAGAGTCAGCTCCTATGGGACAAATATAACATCATGACACTTCAACATACACAATGCGCATCACTGAATTTCCTTTTTTGGAGGTTTGACAAGTTGGAACAGCTAAAAAAAGAGCATGTAGTGCCTCATTTTTTTTAAATACTATCAAAAACGTATCTATATTAAGCGTCTCACTCGCTGCACAGTTCTAAATCCAATTAAACAAGGCTAATTAAGATCTTTTGTAATGAAACATGGAGTTAATCAGTGTTCTTTAAGTGATGAATTCCATTTACTCAGAAAAGCATATACTGTGATGTAACATGACATCATTTATCACAAGAACAATAACCTATAGTCATTCTGCCCAGCCCCACAGGCACATCATTACTGTGTGCAGCAATGCAATCACATATTTTTTTCTGCATCATGCAGCCTAAACACCTGTGAGGGAATGTGTGTCGAGAGCCTGTCTGGATAGGCCTAATTCAACAGAGTGTTCTCAGGATCAAGGTGAAGCCAGGCGGATACTGCTCCCTCCCCTGTAAAGTGTGAACGGGCTGGCTCCCCTCAGCCATTGGCTGACACTGTCCCTGTCAGTCACGGTGGCATTATGTAAGCCGTATCTGCAGGTGGAGGTGTGTCTCTGAATATTTCACTGGCACTCAAGCGTGAAAGGTTAGCCTTGCCTGCACCTGTCACCCGCTCACCATGCTCCAGCACACTGAGCCCGTTACAACACTTTTAGTGCCTTTAAAGGTGCAGCTGCACTTACATAGAAACACTGACAAGAATGAGCAACTCTGTAGTCAGTAGCAGGTGTGTGTGTGTGTGTCTGCATGTGACTGTGCATGTATATAACTCAGACAAATGGGCTGACGCACAAGCACGCTCGTGATTAGGCCACACTTTGTTTCTTAATTACAACTCATCAGCATTTAAAATTAAGTGGTGCTGGGGATAGATCCGAACTGGAGGCCTGACACAGCACCAAAATACGTTTCCAGCACATCATCACAGAAAAGCCTGGAAAAATCATAAGTAACAACTTTCCTAGCACCGGTCGTATAATCTTACAGCTATATAATACACTCCAGCTAAGAGTATCACATAATCGGAGCAGCTTGAAGAGGAGAGAACACAACAGATCTGTCCTTCTCTGTGGCATCCTGAGGCTTGTATAACTGTTTCACTTACGTCTGTATTAGCAACACTCCCTCTTTGGTTGCTAGATGCATTAACGCCTCTGTGTCAAGCTCCTGAGAATAATTTTTTCTGCATGAAAAACAACAAACCAGTAAGCCACTGCCAACTTGGGCATGGAAACTGCATACCCTCATATCGCCTACATGACATTATGAATGATCAGCTATGCATGTTATTTATTTATTCATGCAATAAAGAGACCAGGGAAATTGAGCACCCTGACAATGTTTTATGATGTTCTGAATGATGTGGAAAAACAAATGCAACTATAGACCAATCTGGGCAGTGGTGGCCTAGTGGTTAGGGCCTTGCCCTTGAAAACTGAAGGTCGCAGGTTCAAGTCCTGGCCTGGGCACCACTGAGGTACTACTGAGGAAGTTATCAGTCATAACATTAACACCACCTGCCTAATATTGAGTAGGTCCCTCATGTTGCTGAAACAGCTCTGACTGTGGTGCACTGTGTGTTCTAACCACTTTCTATCAGAGTCAGCCTTCACTTTTTTGTGGCTCCGGACCAGACAGGCTAACCATCACTCCCCACATGCATCGGTGAGCCTTGGGTGTCCATGACCCTGTCACCAATTCACCTGTTGTCTTTCCTCCTTGGATCACTTCTGGTCTTTACCAACTCCAGTGGACCTGGAACACGACACAAGACCTGCTGTTTTGGAGATGCTCTGACTTACTTTTCTTGCTTCCAGCACATCAACTTCAAAAACTGACTGTTCACTTGCTGCCTAATATATCGGCATTGTAATGAAATAAATAGACAGTCAATGTTATTCACCTCACCTGTCAGTGGTGATAATGTTACGGCTGATCAGTATATATATATTTATATTATATATATATATATATATATATATATATAATTATATTTATAATTTTTTTTTATTACTGTGTAAAGCGTCTTTGAGTACTTTAAAAAACGATCTATAATTTCCAAACTGCTTCTTCCATTTTGGGTCACGGAAAAGCTGGAGCCAGTCCCAGCTGACTACGGGCCCAAGACGGGGTTCACCCAGAACAGGATGCTAACCCATCGCAGGGCAACACAGAGACAGATGACCACTCACACACTTACTCGTTCAAACTTATGGGCAATTAAGAGTATCCAGCCAACTTACTGCAAGACTTTAGACAGTGGGAGGAAATGGAGAACCTGGGAGAAATACACATCAACATAGGGAGAGCTTGCAAACTCTACACAGAAAGGCACCCGTGGAATTGAACCCAGGACCTTCTTGCTGAGGCAACAGTGCTAATCATGGCACCACCATGCAGCCCTAACATTTCTTATAATGTATTATTTTAAAATGCAACTGCATAACATGTAAATTGTTCATTTGCAATAAAGGTCCAGTTACTTGGTGAGGAAAGTTTGCACTTCAGGGGAAAAAATGCAGCTACATATTTTATTATTGTTGCTATGATTGTTGCTATTAACTGTACTCCTATTGGCAGCGGTTGTCTTTTGTTGTCCAGAAAAAGTGGGTACCTGCATCACATAGTGCAAAAATGCATGCCCAGATTTAAGAATTATTAGAAAAGAAGTGACCTTTCCAGAAACTCAGACATGCCCGGCTCGTAAGGCGCAGTTATGAAATGATGTGAATGTAAACAAAGTGAGAAGAGAAAAGATCCTGCGCTGGAGCCCAGATCCCAGCAGCTCATTATATAACCAGCGAAGCTGAACTCACACACACACACACACACACACACACACAGCGCAGGCTAAACTACACACACACACTCAGCAGCAGCAGGGTCAATGAAACACACTCCAGTCTGTTTTAATACTGAAACACTGTGCCTGGGCCTTATCTACGCTTGATGTGTCGCACTTCACGCCGGTGTGGCTGTGTGGAAGTGTCACTAACTCCCAGTACAGTATTTCAACCAGTAAACACCGTAACGTTAGCGACACTTCCGCGATTGTTCACAACGCGACTGCCACTGCGTATGGACTCGGCGACAAAAAAGGGAAAAAAAAACTACGAGACGAATCGAGCTTCACGTAGTAAGAAAAAGTACAAACGACGACCCAAAGTGGTGCGAAAACGTCGGGGAGGTGAGGGTGTTCAGTAGAGAAGAAGCTGCGGGGAAGTTGGCCAGCGGCGTCTCCTCCCTCAGCAGCCCCACTCACAGCGCACCCTGGCCGGCTTCGCCTCGCACCCACCGCCGCGCTCTGGCTCTCGCTCTTCTCCTCTCGCACTTCACTCGGAGTTGTGTAGTTTTTAAAGCGCATGACAGCTGCCCTGCACGCAGTCACCCGGTCAACGGAAACATATCAAATCGACCAGTTTGCACTAAACAAAAAGTAACCTAAATTATTTCTGAAGCTTTCATTCTTTTCTTTTTTTTAAATGAACGCCGCTCTCTGATCCGCTGCGTCCTTCTCGCTCCAGCCATTTTTCTATCTCTCTCCGCTACTCTCGGCTCGCTCAGGGCGGGTAAAAGTGGCAGGAGAAGCGTTGAGCATGAGCGGACTTACTGTGCGCTGTAACGGCCAGTGAAGTGTGTGGCTCTCCGTGTTTGGGGCTTCCTGCGCCCGCTGTAGCCGATGGAACCGTCTCCCCACCACTAGCACGACGCCGTCTGCTGCAGCAGAGCTAATAGCTCTGTGGCTCTATGCCCCCACCTCCTGGAAGTGTGTGACCGAGGGAGCGTGTGTGCGTATGTGTGTAAGAGAGAGGGTGTGTGTGTGTGTGTGTGTGTCCGTGTGTGAGTGTGTGAATGTGTAACCCAAATATGGAGCAGTTGGCCGGCCCCGTTAGCTAAGGGCTTTGAAGCCTGGACTGTTTCATGAAAAAAAAAAAAACCGAGAGGAGGGTGCGGGAGGGAGGGAGGAGGGGGGTTCAGCCTTTAGCAGGGCTAACATTCAGATTCAGTTCACAAACAGCTGACTGGAGACCTGTGATTACATGTGTTGTAGATTATGACAGACAAAAGTACACTTTCATGTAAATGTCATGGAAATAAGAGTGTAAAAGGAAATAGGAGCAAGAGTGAAAGAACAGAAGAATATAGAACATAATTATAAATGAACATAAAAATATTAAAACGTAGATAATCTCTCAACAAAGAGTAAAATAATTGAAAAATATAAAATATAATTAAAGTGAACATAGAAGTATATTTTTTTATGTAGAAAGTCTCTCAACAAATGGTAATAGAATGGAAGAATATAAAATATAAACAAACAAAAAATAATTTTCAAAAAATCTCCCAACAAAGTCTATTTTTGAGTGCACATATGCTGAAAAATCTGTAATACAGTAATTACAAATGTGAAGATTAATCTGCATTTACTCCAAAAGGCTACACAATACACATTCTGTCAAATGGAGCTTGTGCTCTAAACATGAGTCCTGTGGTCACATCTATAACCCTGTAATAGGCCCAAACTATGACCAATATGACAGTATGTCCAAAATAAAAAACACCATTTACACCGTTTTACCATTTAAAAGGTTGGAAACAGCCCTTTCAACAATAAAAAGCAGAAAAAGCAGTATAAAATTATTTCATTTTAATGCTTTTAAAATATAACTTCAACCAATTTCAACTGCTTTGTTGGAAAATGAAAATAGACTAGTGTCTAAAGAGTCTAGAATGATGCAAAGATAATGAAATTGTATAATGTTTAGAATAAGGTAGTACGTTTACACCCAGAATGCCTTTTATATAAAAAGTAGTGATCAAATCTCAAGAAATACTGAAAAATTGACCATTAAAGTATATTATTATATATTATCACGCAATAAGTGAAAGGGACTATTTGTCATTGTAAACACACTCAAGCACCACAACAAAATCTGACCTCTGCATTTAACCCATCACGTGTGCACACGTGGAGCAGCGGGCAGCCGCCAACACTACCGGGGAGCAGTGTAGTGGGACGGTACCTTGCTCAAGGGTACCTCAGTAGTGCCCGGGCCAGGACTCCAACCTGAGACCTTCAGGACCCAAAGGCAGTGCCCTAACCACTAGGCCACCACTGCCCACTGCTTAATGTTCCCAAAAAATCTTGAAATATTGAATAAAATATCTTAAAACCTCTACAGGTGTATAGATTATAGTATTAAACCTTACACCGCAGATGCTATTATTGCATAAAAATAACAACATTTATAAATATGAGAAGTGACTCAAAAGATGTGTAAATTCACTGTCAAGTGTGAGTGTGAGTTTTAGGCACAATTCCCTCATATGTGGCCTACCGCTTTGTTTTTCCACAATTTGTGCCTGTGGCTTTAAGGCCTTCCTTGGAGACTAGAGTCACATGACTATAACAGTACTTACTCAGAAATGTTCAAGAACCACAGGTGAAAGGTCACGGGTGACAGATGTAATTGCAAGTGATGACACTGAGGAAAACAGAAGGTCGTTGTGATGAAAAATGCATTTTTACGCCATCACTCACAGCTTAATCCCTGTAAACAACCACAGAAAATGTAAGTTCAGTGTTTCTGCTGCGACTTGAGCTCTCAAACATTCGATTTAGAAGCGCAAATGTTATTTACTCACAGCGAGGCATGCGCTTGTGCTGTCACTTTTCTCTTAAACATGACTCGGATGGGACTTTTCCGAAGTGTTTGTCGCTGTGTTGCTGTGGAGACCACATACTCTGAGCGCTCCACCCGGGAATATATTATCATTCCTTCCCTGTTCAGCTGCACTGACTGCAGAATACACAGGCCTATTGATGCAGCAGTGCTGTAGTTCACCTTCTTAGGGCCGGTTTCCCGAACAGGGACTGGACTTAGTCATGAACTATATTTTCCTTTTAGTAAAAAAAAAAACCACCATTCAAAATGCAATTTAGTCCAGAATTAGGGTTAATCCCTGCACAGAAAACCCACACACAAGGTGTCAAGATTGAAGACCTGAAGTCAATGGGAGTTTGCACACACTCATAGCCACACAGGTCCAGAAGAAGGGTCCCAGAGAAGGGTGTGAGTAAATGTTTGTGTATTTGTATTTCTGTGTACAAATCTTCTTTGTAGGACATTCAGTGTAGTAAAACGTAGGGGATCTGTTTTGAGGTCAAGTTAGGGTTACAGTTAGGTTGAGGATTAGAGAGATTTATTTAAGCTAACACTTACGCTAATGCTCAGGCCCCACAGGAACACAAGTGTGTGTTTATGTGTGTGGATGTGTTTTTTTTGTTTATTTGTTTTGAAACATTTAATTACATTGTATAACCAAAGGCACTAACAAAATTTTCCTGTGTTTTTTACATTAGTGCTCACTTCAGGTACACGTCCCATTATGTATTGTATATTGTGTCATGTATTATATATATGCAATATATATAGCAAACAGCCATAACACTAACACCAATGACAGGTAAAGTGAATAACATTGACTATCTAGTTATTACATTACAGTGGCACTTGTCAGGGGTGTGGAATACATTAGGCAGCAAATTAACAGGCAGTTTTTGAAGCTGGTGTGCTGGAAGCAGGAAACATGACTAAGCAGAAGGATCTAAGCAATTTTGCCAAGGGTCTTATTGTGATGGCTAGAGTCAGAACATCTCCTAAACAGTAGGTGTGCGGTATTTCTGTTATGGGGAAGTTAGTACCCACCAAAAGTGATCCAAGGAAAGAAAACTGATGAATCAGCAACAGAGTTGTGGGCACCCAAGGTTCACTGATGCATGTGGGGAGTGATGAGTAGCATGTGATGCCACAGAAGAGCTGCTGTAGTTGAAAAACTGAATGCTGACTCAGATAGAAAGGGCTCAGAACACACAGTGCACCACAGTCAGAGCTGTGTCAACAGCATGAGGGTGATACATATATATGTATATTTATATGTGTGTGTGTGTGTGTGTGTGTATGTTCTAAGATGAACTGGACATTTGTGCAGCAACTAGTGCTTTTATTTGGCTAAGCCTATGGCATCCAAATGAAAGATGCTGCCTCTCTGTGGGCCTGCTACTGATCTATGTTATAGCACAGAGTAGTATACAGTTGCTGAAGTGTTTTAACAGTGATCCACTGATATTATTCCTGCGCTTTCATCCAGATGGATAATCACACCAGAAGCATTAGTGGATAAATAAGCGTAAGTGGTGTAATCATAGTGGCAGTTCTGACATTTTTCTTGAAGTGAAAGCTTACAGGTTGAGTTGTCTGTGCCTGTTTTTGGGCCACACCCAGACACTGGGTCTCTGTGTGAATTCAAAGTAACACCAATAGTACATTCCTCTCTACTTTGGCATGTCAGACGTCCATCTGAAGATTAAACTGTACATCAGCCACATTGAGCTGCAAGCACTGTCATGCTTCTCAACATGCTTTTATCTCACATGCAGTGTAGCTATGGAGGGAGGGACATGCGGAATCTCATGCCATGCACACTGTATAATCCCTCTCTGCACTTTAGTCTTGAACATAGACGTAGTAGCCGTGTGGTTTGAACAGATGTACAGTCAGGTTACATTTTTATGAGATACCAGAAGTGTCACACCCTCTACTGGGCAAATCAAGAGTTACACTGGCCTAGAGAAGAGGCACTGTATTACTGGTGCTAACCTGTATGGAAATGCTCATGTATTTGCTGTCTGAGACAGAACGAATTTGTGACATTATGAAAATACACCAACAGTGTAACAGATTCTTATAGTTTTGGTGCTTTTTTCTTTGCCAAAAACCATGCGCGCATTGAGGAACAGGATTATACACTTGCAAGTGTAGGTAAACATATGCTTCTTTTTTTAGATCCCTAATTTTTTTAAAACCTGACAGCATAAAACTGCTTTTATCATTTATGATTTTCAATTATTAATGTTTCTATCTCTGTGATAATAGATGTTAAGCAGGACAGCATCTCATTAGTGTAGCCTATAATAACAGATCTAAGCCATTAGCATCTTTGATAGCACCGCTAAATTAGGCTGTTTATGCCATATTGCCTAAAGGGAGCGACTGTGTAAAATCACTAGATTCATGTAACACTCTCTATTCTTTACTGTGGATACAGGTGTTTACCCAGACTGAACAGGCCTGAGGTACCTCTTTATTTTTTTCAGTTGTGTTTACAGTACAGAATGAATGAACTGCACAGATCAGAAGTGCTTAGAGACATAACCTAAATCATACCCATTGCACTTCACAAACACTATTCACTATTCTAATAGAGAATTGAGGATAATAAAATGTATTTATGTTCCGTCAGCCAGTTTTACTTTTGATACTCTGACAAGTCACTTTGTAGGGACACCTACCTTCTGTCTACACTAATCATCCATTTTATCAACACATTTTTACCCCATGCATCAATGGTCAGGACCTCAAGACCACAAGACTCACAAGAACTACAGCAAGTATTATTTGGATGGTGCCACTATATATA
>JBBPDA010000138.1:18233092-18244199 GCA_037974385.1 Arnoldichthys spilopterus | reverse complement strand
ATATATGTATGTATGTATGTATATACACACACTTACACATATATACGTCCTGTCCTTCCCACTTGAAGTGAATTTTAAAAAGACTCTTAGGTTGATTTAGGGTTGGGGTCAGGGTTATGGTTAGTGCTATGGTTAACTTGTGATGCCTATGACAACTTAAGTGCACTCTGTCAAAAGGAAGACACCAGCCTATACTAAAAATTCAGAAATTCATGCAAATATTTCAGAATTGTACTGTTTACTCAAATCATTGTTCTGTTAATATCATTTGTAATAACTAATGTTGTATTTAATTAGTAAAAGAAAAAAAATCTGGTTTGTTATGGCATATCTATACTCCACTGTATATACTGTAACACTTCTACAGAAGCATCATATCTGTGTCACAAATTAGACAGTTACTGTATGTGACACATACTCGGGTATGTAATGGTTACAATTTACACAGCAACACAGCTATTACTGCAAATGGTATGTGGGCACAGCATATGTACTGCTATGCAAAGTGTGGCTGAAACGCAAGGTATTCTGTGACATAACTAGTGCAACATGTGTGGGTGGACAGGCAGAGTCAGAGTCGAGTATGTAATGCCAGACAGCCATGCAGAGTGATAATGCTGTATAACATCTTAGAATGTGGAGTGGTATGGCTGACTATATGAGTTTCTACTACAGTATTAGATCGCCCATCAGTGGGGCCTCTTACTCATCTGTCTTTAGACATGTTTAACCAACGGGTTTTAGGGAGTTTTTCCTTGCCTCTATCAGCTTGGCTTGCTCATTAGGGGCTAGGACCCGATTTCTGTAAGGCTGCTTGGTGACAACTTCAGTTGGAAAAAGAGCAATATAAATAAAACTGAACTTAAAACTAAATTAAAGTTATCAAAATATACAGTCATGTACAATGCAGCCCATAAGTAATTGATTTTTTTTGCTGTTTTGACTCTGCATTCCAGCACATTGCATGTAAAATTAATCAGTGACAGAAGTTAACAGCTGGTGAGCCAGCTTACTTGTAGTTCAATTAAAAAAACTGTCTGGATTTATGCTTTTTGTTCAATAGAAGAGAATATATTTGTTATATTTGCTTTGTAGTGCAGAAATGAGCTATTTCTGCACTACATGCTATCATGCATACATGCTATCATTTAATACTAAAACAAACAAAAAATGATTACAGACTCAAGCCTGTTGGTAGAGATTGTAAATCTAATGTAAATATGATTCGTTTTGTAATGAACTGTGTAATTAATCATGTAATCATAATCACAAAAATCTAATTACATTTGTACAATATAGCGAAATGATTAAAGCTATGGTCAGTTGCCAGAGTTTGGACACCCCTGATCAAATGACACATTTTGTTGGTTTCGTAAGTAAGTGCATGTCCTCTACATGGAACATAAGGAATTCACATGTCCTGCTCATCTTAGTGCATATTATTTATGCATTTGCTGAATTTCATGTCTTTCAGTTTCTCAGCAAATAAACAAACATTGTATATGCAATTAGAATTACAAAATCCATAATATATACTGTTTTGCATAGGACTCTATAGACTCCAGAACAGAATGTCAGCTTTAACAGCAGGGCATCGTATTAGGTATTGTTATACTGGTACCTAAATGAGTCATTATATATAATACACCGATTTATTCATGTGCTATTCCAATGCAATTCTGGAGAAAAACATAATTTTATTGTATAATAAAGCCCAGTTCTGTATGTGAGCTTATCCTCTTATACTTGTTTTCATTGAGCACAACACATGGCAAGTGACACGAACATGATTACTATATTCAGTATTATGAAGCAAGACATGAAATTAAATCCTTGTGCTACCACAGTCTACAGTGTGTATATAGATATGTAAGTTCCTTTGAGGATGAGAATTACCTCTTGATGCTTTTCAGCTGTGGGATGAGACATTCGCAAGGGTTTTTTTTTCATACAACTATCACCTTGTTCAGCAGTGAAAGAAATAAAGTTTTTAGACTAGACATGGAGAGTTACTAATCTGTGCATTAAGAGCATCCAGTTTAATCAACTTGTTCCGTACAGACAGATTAGCTCTAATCTTGAAGCACCTAAGTGATCTTTAGAAAGTTTAGCCCTAATTAGTGGTTGGAAATCTGTCAGAACAGGCAGAGTCAGCGAGAAATCTTCCCTTCTCTGAGCCGGATAGAGGGAGCGGGTGACAACATCTGAATAATGCATGATCCAGCAGATCAAAAGAAACTCATCCTCCACTTATCATCCACAGGCATTCAGCACTGCCGAGGAAAACCAACCAGAGACATCTCTCAAGCCTCCTTCAGCACATTCACATGCTGTTACTGTTTTCCCGGACTGTGTGGATTTGTCTGGATCTTTCACCAGGCTGTTTCCATTCCCACAAGCGTCCATACATAGAGATGAAGCTGGTGAAGAAAACAGCACAGGGCCACACACTTGCAATAGTCCATAAATCAATGAGTACAATGAGTGGGAGATAACACTGACCTACCTTTAGAACCTAACTGAAGTGAAAGTAAAGTGTGCTTTACTCTGGAGCTTATAAATGTGCCTCTGTTACTTTTACTATTGGATCTAAAGGGTCATTAGTTTCTGCAGTGCCATGCTGTGTTAGAGATGCACACTCTGTACAACACACTGACTACACACATTGGCCTCTTTATTAACAGCCTGTATTTCTATTCAGTGGCCATTTCACATGTTTACTGTATAGCTGTACTATTGCATACTGTTGGCTATGAGCTACCCCCAGTCTATCCCATTCATCATTTGTCATTTCCAGATATTATTGTAATACTTTCTATGAGTTTCATAATGCTTACGTAAAATGTTATGCATTTATAAGGCAGTATGTAGTGTACATAGTGTTATAATGACTGGCATAAGCCATAAGTTTGTATGTAAAAGATATAGTTTACATGCACAACATTTTATAAATCTTGATAAAACAATTATCACACTCAGCATGTATAATTTCCACAGAAAAGCATTACCAACAGCATAGGAAGCTCTGAAGAAACTGCACTTGAGCTTAAGGTCACTATGCCCAAAATTGATTAAAGGGGTTTAAAGCCCCCCAGCATTGGGCTGTTGCGCAGTGGTACTACACTCTCTAGAGTGATGGAGCTTAGTCCTTTGGAATGAGATGAAGTGACATTAGTGACCCAAAAGTAATCATCCAAAATCAGCATCTTACCTTACAAATGCTCTTTTGGCTGACTGCAATCAAATCCTCACAGCAATGTTCCAAACTCTAGTGTGAAGGAAGTAGAGGCTGACAGACTCCCTATTTAATGCCTTAGATTTCAGAAGAAATGTTGGGTAAGCAAGTGTCTCTAAACTTTTGGACATATTGTCTACATGCACATGAAAAAGGCACACTTGAATGTACTCTCTGACTTTGTGGATGACATTCAATAAATAAGCAAAATAAATGCATAAATAAACATATACCTGTGTTCTCTTTCGCTGCTAAATGCAGGACCTGTCCAGTGCTGGTGTTCTGCTCTGAGACAAATGCTGGTTAAATATTGACAGGACAGGGAGAGCCTGCGTCTCCTCAAACCCCTGCCACCCCACCTTACACACACACATACACACAGCCTGTTGAGTGCCATCAGCCTGCTCAAACTGTGTTCCTGGGAAAGAGGGGTCACACGGGGGGCAGCTGAATTATGGATGACCGAAGTGGAGGCGGCCTATGAACAAAACGAGACTTAGCTTTCTCAGCAAAGTCAGAGAACGGCGTTGACTGAGTCAATGGGGTTCAAAGGCTTAGCTGATGTGGAGGTGTGTGTGAGAGGTGTTCGGGCTGCTTCATTCAGATGATGGATGAAAGAGTCAAGCAAATCAGTGCCGTTTGGTTGTAGCATATATAATGCATCTAACACACACACACACACACACATGCTTACAAAATGCCATTAATCATCCTTATTACTGCCAGTTTGCCTGCGCTACAAGCAATGCAGTAGTGGAAGTTTTGGAGAGAAAGAGAGAGAGGGAGGGAAGGAGGAAGCATGTTTACTCATGTTCTCCTCTCTCTGAGATCTTTGTTTACCCATAAAGTTATGCATCGCTGCTGCAGAGCCCAGGGCAGCCATGGGGGACCCACCTGTCCAATGCATTAGAGGGAAACTAAATCATCCATGCCGCACTGTAGCCATTCATAGCAACATCCACTCCCTGCACAAGCCCTGTCGACTCCCATCTACATTTATCTGTCCTTCTAAAGTCACAGTTCATTAGTTTGCCATAGTTAAACAGTCTGCTCAATGATGGCAAGATACTGCAGGCACAAATGACTGTTTTGGTCCTGTCAGTCATTTATTTGACTTTTGGATACACTGCATTTATAACACGCCTTGCTTTAAACTGCAATCCAAAAATATCAAAGCTTATACTTATTTCAAAATTTCATGCCCATTCACATCTAATATAATTGTGTTTTCCTTTATTAAAGGGTTTGTTCCATGCACACTCAAAACAATCATTATGTGTTATGTATCACTGAATAGCTTGTCAACAGAGGATTGGAACTGGACCTGGTTTCAATAAGACAAACAAAACTACATTTTTAACCATAAAAATTAAGCAGCATATTTGCAATTCTTGTCAGGAAAGAGATAATCCAATGCAATGTACAATTGCTAAGATTTGTAAGTTGTAACTTAGGAAAAAAAAAGACTCCCAAGGTGAAAAATCCCAACCCTTTAATTCTCTCACAATTACCTTTTAAGTACACTGTGCTAATTCCAACATCTGAATCACTGCATAACTTTTATTATCCCCCAGACACCTTTTACAATCAGTTTATCAATTTTTTTTGCGTGTGTGATCACATTCAAGAAGACATGCAAGGACCTGCAGGAGGCAGAACATGAAGAAGGCCCAGGAGCAGAACAGGAGTGGAACTGGTATTGGCTATTGCAACTGGGGCACAATGGGAGGAGCAGGGCCAGGCAATCTCCCTAAAGTTTGGATGAGTGAGGCACATGCAGCATTAATGCATCGCCATGGAGAACACACATCAAGAGCCTCCACCAATGAGTAGGGCTCCAAACTGAGTTAGGCCTTGTTGAGCCAGGGTATGGGAGGTGGAAGTCCCATTGCTTTACCCCCCGCCCATGTGTGAGGTAAAGGAGAAGAACCTAAATTGGAAAATCGGGTTTATGGTTGGTCTAGGAATTTAGCTGGGGGAGCATTAAAGATGAGGGGCTGGTGGAGACCCCAGGTGGGACTAGATCTGTCTGTAGTACAGTAGGAGGTTGTTAAGCTCTGGGGCATAGATAGGGTCAGGAGTGATTGGCTCCAGAGTGTAGGTC
Organism: Arnoldichthys spilopterus; assembly: GCA_037974385.1. Classification (NCBI taxonomy): domain Eukaryota; kingdom Metazoa; phylum Chordata; class Actinopteri; order Characiformes; family Lepidarchidae; genus Arnoldichthys; species Arnoldichthys spilopterus. The sequence goes on along the minus strand of JBBPDA010000138.1, from coordinate 18,238,860 downwards.
CCCTTTTGTCAATCGGCCCAGTATAGGTTGCTGGTTGGGATGCAGGTGTCATGCCCAGACATAGTGGCATTATTGTCATTAAATTGTGCTGTGTTTCTTTGCCTTTTTTTTTTGCTTTTCTTCCATGTTATGCCTTTTATTTTTTCAAATGTCTGTGTGTTGGCCCTATAAAGCAGGCCAACCTCTCCTAGTTATGAAGCATGTTGGCCGTACTACATGTCAACATGAAAATGACAGTGTTTTAATTAAACTCATATCTTTATGAATATTCTTTGCTTACTGTGTGCTGTGTTGTGCTTTGCTGCTGTGCTGCTAATCTCTGTAGGGAATAAAGGTTTTTCTACACTGTTCTTCCGGGTGCCAGTGTTGCTGTTGCTGTGGTCTATGGATCCATAGGATTCGGAGGGGGTGGGGGGGGGGGGGGGGGGGGGAACCCCCCCCCCAACACAACCCCCCCCCCCCCCCCCCCCCCCCCCCCCCCCCCCCCCCCCCCCCCCCCCACACTCCTCATGACACAGGCTAACAATGTTTAATGTTCACTTTCCCACACTGGGAAAAACACAACTACTACACAAAAACACCCTACTTAAACACAAGATTGCTATCATACCGAGTCCATCTGTCTGTCTTTATTTTCCTTCTGATAAGTCCTCTCTCTCTTCTTCTGTGTGCGTGCATGCTGGCACCATAAGACACAATACATTTACAGTACAGTAAAATGAATCACCCATTTAACTTCCTCTGTTTTTTTTGCATCGTAGTGCCCACAATCTTTCCCTTAGTCTGTCCCTCACATTTTTTTAATATTAATCAAATTTGGGATGTAACTCTAAAACTAGCGAGTGTCGCTACTTGATTTTGCTGCTACTTGAGTCTTTTGCAATACCAATATCATTCTGTAACTAATATTATCACAAAAAATATTATTTAAAAATAATTATAAAATAAATATACAATAATTAATTAATACAGTCTGCTGTTATTGTGATCTGTGTAGCTCAGCTCATCTTCTCAGTATCACTCCACTTAAGGCCACGTGACATGTACACAAGCTTGTCATGACAACATGACATAAACCTACATAAACATTTATAAAGGCTAATTCTGACAAACACCAGTTGTTAAAAAAGGCTTCTTTAGTTAATTTTGTCATAAGCCTTTATAAATGTCTAGGCAGGTTTCGGTCAGTGGTCATGAAAGGCTAATGTACATCTTATGTACATCCTAATAACTAATACTGGCTTTACATAAACAGGAGAGATTAAAAATACACATATATGGCAATGAATCACAGAAAAAAACAAAGAACAGATATAAAGATATGCCTGTCTTTTAAGAGAAAGCTAAAATAAATGATGCAGGACAATAAAAATACTGATAATAAATAAATAGCACATCAGAGATGACATATTAAACAACCTGAGCTGATTTCATCTATAGAAGAGTTAAAGTAATCCGTGCAGTCTTGTGCAACACTGATTGTTTCTGACTTGATTGGTCAAAGTGCATAGAAATTTGATTGCATACAGCTCACGTTACTAGTTGCATGAGACAAAAATTCCTAACTTTAAAAGTGCTTAAGTCATAGACTTGACTAAGTCCCTGTCCAGAATACCTGCCCTCCCTTCCACCATTACTTGCTGAGACACAAAAGAGCACATAGCAAACTGAGAGCCACTGTAAATCAGTAAATCACACCGTCGCATTTTTACTTCAATCTCTCATTCCTATCAGCCATGAAATGGTACACAGGCTCTGTGACTTTTACTCCACCATTGATGTCAGAGTCTGCTGAACCACAAAGGTATGTGTTTCTGTGTGTGTGTGTGTGTGAATATGGGAGGAGCTGCATCAGCTCATGGGAAAGAGAACGAGTAAACATGACAGAACACTGTTTAAAACCAGGAGGAATCACTCTGAACATCTCTGAATCTCTTCTTAAGGACAAATCCTAAATACAGAAAGTGTAACTTTTAGAGCTGCACCATTAAACTTATAGAGTAATGGTCAAAACTGAAAACATGTTTTTATAATAACTATCTATATATAGAACAGAACAGATATAAAGATATGTCTGTCTTTTAAGAGAAAGCTACAATAAATGATGCAAGACAATAAAAATACTGATAATAAATAAATAGCACATCAGAGATGACATATTAAACAACCTGAGCTGATTTCATCTATAGAAGAGTTAAAGTAATCCATATATATATATATATATATATAGTATCTAAAGCTTGTTTTAAAGACTGATCTAAATGGTGAAGCTTCAATGACAATATTTTAAATGTAGTTTTTAAAAAATGCCATTAAACAAATAGTTGTTCAAATCAACATCAAAGTGTTCAGTAAATTAATTAATTAATAATAATAATAATAATTCAACTATAGTAAATGTACAGTTCAAAGAGTTTCTAAGACCGGTGCTCTATAAATGATTACAACAGAAAATGAGACTTCTAACAACTGTGAGATTTTTAAAAAATCATTTTTTAAAACACAGAAAAGAAAAATGTGCCCTAAAACACCAAAAATAGACATCAAGTCTTCCCATCAGATGTGAAGCGAGGTTTCATATTATTGTAATGATAATTAGCTCAGATCTTGAAGAGTAGAAAAAGCAGCTGACTCAAAGACCGGAACTCTCCTTTAGAGGAAACTACAAGAAGCATAGAAAAATACACCAGATGGAAGCTATAATAAAGGGATAGGCATTGAATACTGAAAAGATTTATATTCAGTTGATGCTTCTTTGTCATTGTCTTTATATATATGTTTTAAACGTTTTTCTCAAAACCGAAAATCAATTAATTTGACTTAATGGCCATTTTGACAGGAAATGAAAGGAATGAAAGAGTGACCTCTAGCCATAGTACAGTCCTGTACATTAACAACTGCTTTGGCTTTTGTCAACATATTAAAGATTATCTTTTCACTTTTAATACTGAAATTCTGAAAAATCTATGAACATTAAAGGAGAAAAGAGTTGGTAGGGTTTTTAAGTAGCCTGAAACATGAGGGCACTGAGCACAAAATATCACAAAGTATCTCCCCCTATAGCCCCATGGCCCTTAAACACTACACACGAACAGTGAATAGGGAGAGATGCCTGAGCAAAGCTTTTGAAAGCCTTTCGGCCTGTGAGTCTGCACTCTGAATGCACATCTGAAGAGCTTTCGGAGCTGCTTTCCTACACACTCACTACCATGTGAAGCCGCCACAGTTCATAACTCACTTGAATTAAGAGGGTACAATAAGAATAAGGTGAGGGTCAAGGAAAGATTTGTATTGATCTATGCTTCTGTCAACGTCTGCAAGGCCCACTTATGACATTGTGGTGTGCCGAAGACTTTCATTTAGTTCCGTCTGATTTAACGAATAAAATGTTTTCCGAGAAACGTAGGTCAGCAAAGGTCTCTGGAGGGAATAAAGTGTGTTTGGTGAATAATTTTAGGTGAGAGGTTTCGTAAACAAGGCCCAACTGGTCCCTTTGTGCCAGGCTTCAGTAAAGCTGTGTAAGCTGTGTATTTTTGTTGTTGTTGTTTTTTTAGCAACTTATTTTCTTGGTCAAGGGCTCTCCCTGTGGCAGACTGCTACTTTGTAACTCCTTTTTTAAAAAGAAAATCCTGCAAACAAATCAAGCCTCTACTGAAATCCACATACACAAATCAGTGCACACACTAGATTTATACAATATCAGGATGTGAGGCCACAGGGAGAGATTTGTAGAGACACAAAACCTGTTTTTCTTTTGCGACACCTTGAGTTGAACCGTAACCCTAGTTCAATACTCTAACTCGATATGTCAGTTCAATGCACGATTGGATACATTTCTTTACAAATTACCAAGCTGGATTTAACTGAAGCACTTCATATAACATATTAAAATGTGCAATGTTCCAATTATTCAAACACCACAAATAGAACCACACAGCAAACAGGTCGACATTACACAGTGTGAGTTGTTATGCTGTTTCAGGCAGATCTGTTGCAGGACTGGGTCTGAACTATGTTTTTACCTTCCACTATCTGAAACAGCATTTCTGTTGATGCTGGCCTGTTACAAAACAGACCAGTCCACCCCTGCCCAAAAGTACTGTATATATTACACAGTGTCTCACAGTTTTTGTTCCTGGCTTCTAAATGTTGTATTTCAACTGCTTATGTCTAAAGCCTATGTAAAAAAGGCTATATTCATCACAAACTTTGGTTTTATGATCACTGCCCACAAAGGCTTCATATAGTGACCAAACAGGTGAATTTGTACCTTTTCTGGACAGTCCCAACACGTTTTAAATCATATTTTACGACAGGAGTGCGTGTGGGAGTGTTTGTCAACCTTGGTAGGTATTGTTTCAAAAAATGGTGTGGGCATATCGCCAGCATTTCCAGCATAAATGACACCTATGCTGACAGCAAATATGAGCTGTACTCCACTGAGGTATTTCAGTTAGAAATGGAGAACAGCAGCAGCTCTGTGTCGGGGCTCTTTGGTTAAAGAGTCACTGTAAAACTGCTACATGTAGGATCAAATGTATTAATATGTCTGTAATAAGACTGAACATACAAATAAAAGTAAGAATTAAAGACACATAGCAGATATTTAAAAAACTTACAAATCTGTGTTCTTATACATTATGATTAGCTTATCGTTAACATAGTACTAGAATTCCAAAGGGGTGCTAGCAGAAATTAGCATTGTTGTAGACTGGGTCTTAGAGGCGAGGGAAAAAATATTCATACACACACACACACACACACACACACACATACACACACACATGCACGCACTACTGCATTATTGTTCATAACAGCCTCTGGATAAAGTGGTTTGAGGGTGTGTTCTATTACTATGCACTGTGACCTTCTGTAAGATACATAACATTACTCTAGCACAATCTGGGTGAATAAGTAATATCAACCCCACACTGCACACTAAAGGGAAATCAGCAGGCAGAGTAAATGGTATGCTCTTATGGAGCTTTTAGCATAGTAAAATGACTGGTCTGACCAGCAGAAAACAGCATAAACAAATAAACAAATGCTGGAACTGTGGCTGAGCGCATCAGAGGGACGTGCAGTGACCATGTACACAAAGGTTAGACTCAGACGTGCTCGTTCTCATACACTCTCCCCAGAGACTTGAGTCACTGCTAAGATGTGTGTGAATACGTGTGTGTGTGCATGTGTCCATGTGTGAGTTTGACAGAAAGAGAACAGGGAGAGAGTGCAAGAGAGAGAGGGAGAGAGAGAAGGGGGGGTAGAGAGTAAAAGTGCAAGAGAAGCTCACAGTAAGAGAAAAAGAGATAAAGAGTAGAAACGAGACAAAGTGAGAAAGAAAAAGAGAAAGACAGGAAAAGAGAAAAGAAGGAGAAAAAGAGGGAGTGGAAAAAGGAGAAATGGAGTGAGAGACAAAGAGAGAGGGACAAAGAGTGGAAAAGGGCAGGGGGGTAATGGAAAAGACACAGAAAGAGAAATTGAAAGAGAGAGAAAGACAGCAGGAGAGTTAGAAAAAGACACAGAGATATAGAGATGAGTTTTGTGCTTGTCTGTGTGTCTTTCCTAAGCCCTGCTTACCTCTCTGTCCTTGGGGGCCTTTGCTCTGTGCTTTTGTGCTTTTGCTTAGTCAACCATTCCCCTTACACATTCACCTTACAGCATTAACCTCAGCTCACCCCTCCACCAGACCCCCACCTTCCCTGGCATCTCTATCTCTCTCTCTCTCTCTCTCTCTCTCTCTCTCTCTCTATCTCTCTCTCTCTCTC
>JBBPDA010000138.1:18213724-18225913 GCA_037974385.1 Arnoldichthys spilopterus | reverse complement strand
CCAACAGCGCCCGGGGAGCAGTGTAGTGGGACGGTACCTTGCTCAAGAGTACCTCAGTAGTGCCCGGGCCGGGACTCAAACTTGCAACCTTCCGGTCCCAAGGCAGTGTCCTAACCACTAGGCCACCACTCCCCATCTGTCCAAAAGTTGAAGTTTGACCATAGCACAGTAGCATATCCACCAAGGAATGGCTCAAAAAGAAGAAGTTGAGGTTTATGGAATGACACACATGAATTACGTATTAATCATTAATGATGAACATGTGTCCACTAACACACTGGTTTAATTCTTAAATTTCAGAATTCCAGCAACTTTACAGTGTACTGATTGCTGACATTCAGTGTTGCTTGCATAATCACAATAGAAAAGCCAATAAAATGAAATACTCTGTAGCAAACTCACATGAAGGTAGTGTCAGCTAGAGGGGTTTACAGGCTGCTGCACTGGGCTGCAGAACCATGGAACTGTGTTTTCTGAGGAGCTGGAGCTCCATCCAGTATCTCTGGAATGAACTGAAGTAGTGTTTATATTCCAAAACTAATCATCCAACATCAGTATTTGACCTCGGTAATGGTGTTGGGGCTTAATACAATCAAATCCTCCAACATCTACTGTAAAGCTTTCCCAGATGAGTAGAGACTGTTACTACAGTAAAGGTCCATATAAGGTCCATATTCCATAGTGTATTTGATCTTTTTTTGCAAATAGTGACCATTAACATAATAAAAAAAACGCAACCAGATTTTTTCTTTTCAGATGTACCACAAATTGCTATTTATGCAAAACACAGTTGTGAATCTTTCGGTCTGAAGCACTCCAGGCCAGGCTCTAAATGTTGCTTCAGTCTATTTTAAATCCACAGTGTATATAGTGCAGCTGGTGTTGAATAAGGCAGAAGCAGAAGATTCTTCCATTAGATTCTTATGTAACTGAGCTTCACTGAAGCCTTCTGAATGTTAATGAATTTCTGCAGGGGATTCCACACCCTCTGGACTCGCAGTCAAGAGATCAGAGAGAATACTCAATCATTCAGCAATGTCCCTATTTCTCCCCATCTCTCTCTCACACACACTTTCTCTCACTTTTATGCTCAGGTCTTTTATGCTCGCTTTGCATTTGACTCACTTGAGGCGCAATTCAAGAGAAAAGCTTCATGCTTCTTTGCTTTGTGTGTGAGAGAGGACAACATACGCTTCTTCTCCAAGCTTCTTGCTGTGAGAGACTGCTGCAACGTCTGACCCCTGAATGCCTATCACAATGGTGCAACACATGCAGGGAAAGGGCTTTTTGCTCTGCCACTGCACACTGTGTGTGAGGATGCAGCCTGGTTAGCATTCTGGAGAGAATGGATAACTTTCAGAACAGTCTAACAACACACTCTAATTTGACAGTGCTATATACAGTATATGGGTGTATATATAGCTGAAGAGATTTTTCATTGTCAAAAATTTTAGTAAGCTGATGTTAGAAAGACATCCTACAAGAAGTTATTTCTGCTAAAGGGGCCAATAAGAGTTGTTAAGTGACTAACACATTTTTTTGTGTGTGATTTTGTTCAAGTACATTGCCTTTATCTGTAGTCACTGTTTTAAAAAGGTGAAATGTTTGTACAAATTTGTTGAAAAATTCAAATATTTGATTGGGGTGTACTTATTTATCACATCCATAATTAATATATATACAGTATGTGTGTGTGTGTGTGTGTGTGTGTGTGTGTGAGTGAGTGTAAAGCATCTTTAAGGAAATGTTTTTTTTTTTTTTGCTAATCAGCACTAAAAGTCTACTGTTTCCTAAACCACATTAACAAGTTTGTGCCACATTAATAAAGAGCTGGATGTGATTTGAGTGGGTTGAGAGATGTTTTGGATTGCATTTATGCTACATTAGCCTTGTAGCTCTTTTGATGTAGTATTTCAGTGGTGGTGTAATGGTAAGGGAGTTGTCCATGTCAGATGCTCACTGCTCCTACACTGATGGGTTAAATGCAGAGGTCATATTTCTCTGTGGTGCACTGTGTGCTATGTTCATAATGACTTTCACCTTCATTTGGATACCAAAAATGTTTTTTAATGATTGATTGATTATATGTGGGTTAAGTGGTAACTGTAAGATTTTTCACTGAACTACTACTTTAAAAACTGTACTAGGACTACTGTACAATTATTAAAAAATACTCAACCTCTTTCAGCATATTTTTTATCATATTTTAAGTATAATGGTTGAAAGAAGCGCTGGTAGTCTGTTAAAATATGTTTAAATTAAAACCTATTCTGAAAAAGAAAACATACAGGCATTCAATAAAATTACCTACATTTTTTCAATTGTCAAAATATCTTTTCTGCTCTGAAAACAGGTTTGACTGAAACATCTGTAAATGGTGTCAGTCAGGCTCACTACAGCATCATTAACAGAACCCGGTGACACAGATTTTTCATACAGAACCCGTTGAAATACAAACCCCATTACTGGAAAAGTTGGGATTTTTCATAAAATGTGATTAAAAAAGAATGTGATGTGGAGGCATATTTTGGGATTTTAGAGACATATTCTGCCATCAAGGCTGTGTCTTTTCCCAGGAATTGTAATTTCAGAAAGACAATGTCAGGCCTAATTCTGCACATGCTATAACAGCATAGGTACACAGTGTGTGTGCTTGACTGGCATGCCAGTGGTGCGGATATGTTTCTTATTGAAGCTTAATGAAAAGGAGAATCAGACAACAGACTGTTGAGCAGCTAAAGTTTTATATAAAGAAAAAATTAGCAAAACATTAACTTGCAGAACTGCAACAATTAGACTTATTAGTTCACAAAAGATTAAACAGTGTTAATAAAAGGAAGGTGATGTAACACACTGGCAAACCGGCCTCTGTCCCAACTTTTTTTGAGTGTGTTGAAGGCATGAAATTCAAATTTTGTTTATATTTACAATATAATAACATACTTATGTTTTGTTAAAACACTGGAAATCTTTTCTTTGAACTTTTATCAGTAAAACAAAAAATAAGAGAGTTAACAAATCTCACATTCTTGTTTTTATTGCATTTTATGAAAAATTCCAACTTTTCTGGAAATGGGGTTTGTAGATTCAAATCCTGTCTCCCAGAAATACAACCAGATGAGCATAGGGCTTAAAAGTGCTGATCTTCAGCCAGTGGAGAGTAACTATCAGAGCTGCTGGATAGGCAGACTCGACTGCAGCCTAGCCATCAATGTCCCAGCTTGCACAGGGACAGACAGACGGTCAAAAAATGAAGGCTCTTGAAAGCCAGCTTCAGCTTCATTTGTGTGTCTGAGCCCTTGGAGAAATAAAGATGGTTAGAAACTGGTGATTACTAATGCAACAAGATTAATGGAGGCTATTTAGGAAGCCTTTATGCAGAGCAGAAAAGACATTGACACTATTTGTTGTTCTGAAAATCAGTGCGGGGGAAAATCCATGGATTATCCCCTGGAAGGCTGGGTTGGACCATCGTGCCCAGCAGCATTCTGAGACTGCTGTAAGCACTTTGCTCACATGGATGTAATTAAAGCTGGAGTATAATCTGCTGAATAAAGAACAGCAATGAAGCAATAGACACTTCATCAGAATTTACCATTAGCCAGCTAGCTTAGGCTTAGGCTTGCCATGAAGGGTTCCTTGGAATCATTTCAAGTCACTTTGGTTCCTTAAAAGCCAGAGCAAACCACCTCAAAGCAAAATCACCAAGACACACCAAATGGTTGATGTGCCATACCTGTGTATAAATGCTGGGAGAATACAGAATTTTACTTCTTCTTGTCACACCATTCTAGAATGTTCATCTTCCACAAAATTCCGGAATGCTCCTTCTAATTCCCTTTGATGTTCACATTGCAATCACATGGCATTCACACAATTCTAGAATGTTATTCTTATTCACACTGTTCTGAATTGCTCTTTCTTATTCACAGTGTTCCAAAATGTCACCTCCAATTAATACTGTTCCAAAACTCCCTCCTCTATTCACCCTATTCTAGAAGATTCTCCCCGTATTCACACTACTCTAAAACGTTCTGCCCTATGATGTTCTCCCCCATAGTGGTTCTTTTGACTAGAGAGTAATATTCTGGAACAAAAAGCCAAATGCAGAAATTATAATGCTGGAGTGTGTTGACTGAAAGTCCCATTTAAGATTGTCCTGGTTGTACATACTTGCAAGAGTGATGTTTCATGTAGTTTTGGCCTCAGAAAACTGGAACAAGATTGTGTATTAAACAATATTTAAGTGCATAGTAAAGTCAAACATAAAGTTGCTCTGTCTATACTCAGCAGCACAAAACACATCTTGAATATAAGAGGCATCAATACTTTAGTGCTAGGATTTGTGCAGCAGAGCTCACAGAGGGATCAGTGCAGGCTGCTTCCTTCCTGTGTTGGATGGGCTTGTTATTTTTCGCAGGATCTCTCTCCAGCACCCCTCTCTGTGATATCTCCTAATTAGCCACTTCACTGCAGCGCTCCCCTTACCTGACTCCCAGCTGCTAGCACACAACGAGTAAAGCAACAGACAGAAAACAATAGCCCGTTTAATGAGGACCTGTTTCTGCACACACCACAGACGACAGAACAAATCGAATTTTGCGCTGATGACATGTTACCATGTCGCAACAAGAAAAAAGTTAAGTGAGGTCTCATTCGTAGGGTGTATTAACTGCACTAAAATTACAGCTATGGCACAGAGGGTAATAACTTCATTGTGTTTGCCTATTGGTAAATGATTCTCACATCACACATATACATGTAGGATGTTCCATATTGACTAAGAGAGAGTAAATATTGTTGCAAGATAATTGCATGTCACATTCTAGGAATGGCCTGAACAGACATTAGGTCATGTAAGTTGACTGGTCCAGGAAAAGGACAGTATGTATGGAAGATAAGAGCAGGTAAGGGGTATGGAAAGGGTACTGGAATATACTGCCTTGAACCACAAGGCAAAATAAGGTATGACCTCTGTATGTAATATGTGCATGGCTGGGTGCTGGGGATGAGGACCAGGAACCAGAATGGGTCATGGCATTAATGTTAAAGTGACTTTTTTTTTTTAAATGTGAAAGTGACTATTTGTCATTGTGAACACACTCAAGAACCACAACAAAATGTGATTTTTACATTTAACCCATCACACATGCACACGTGGAGCAGCAGGCAGCTACCAACAGCGCCCGGGGAGCAGTGTAGTGGGACGGAATCTTGCTCAAGGGTACCTACCTCAGTAGTGCCCGGGCCGGGATTCGAACCTGCGACCTTCAAGTCGCAAAGGCAGCGTCCTAAACACTAGGCCACCACTGCCCACAATTAATGTGGAAGCAACTGTGCCACCAACCTAAGCATAGCTACAGGCCAAGTACACCCTTCATGTCAATGGTATTCATGGCAACAGCAAAATCATTCATGCCATTTTCACTGACTATGATCAAGATAATGTACCTCAGCACACTGCAACACTGTTCAGAAATGGCTTGAGGAACAAAAAGAGATCAAGATGTTGATTTGGCCTTCAGAGTCCCCAGATCCCAAGCAGATTGAGCATCTGTGGGATGTGCTGGGCAAACTACTCTGATCCATAGAGGCCTCAGTATACATCTTACAGGATATAAAGGATCTGCTGCTAACATCTTGGTGCTACATGCCACAGGACACCTTCAGAGGTCTAGTGTCCATGCATCAACAGGTCAGAGCTGTTTTTTGGTGTCACATGGGGGACATACATGGAACTAGGCAGGTGGTTTTAATGCTATGGCTGATTGGTGTATAGATAAACATCAATTATATAAAGTACTGCCAAAATGATCAGAGCTGGGTGTGTGTAGGCAAAATGAGACACATCTTTACACCATTATCCCGGTTGAACAAGTGGTGGGAGCCAGCAGTGGCCCTGCCAAACTCTGCAGACCCACTGGAGCAGATGTGCAGCTCAATAAGAATTACTTTAGACATGAAGAAACAGATGGGTGGGGTGCTGGGCGGTGTACAGGTTTTGTCTTTGTTGTCCGAGACACGTAATTAAATACGCTGCTCATGTCAATACTGATTTTAACATCCTCTCTCCAACTTGGCTTTACAATATATGTCATAAATGCATAGAATCTATCAACCTGAATCACCAGTTTACTGTATTTTTACAGCCCTACTTGAAGATAATGAGCAGTGGCTGAAATGTTATTTTTGCTGCAATAGTCCAGAGTGGATGCACCTTTTGATCACCTGGCTCTCTTCAGTAAGCATCGTTGCTTTAAAAAAAAGCCTTGTATCTCCAAAACTGTAAATTTACAGGGTCAATTCAGCACCTTCCTAAATTATAATGGAAGAAAGGGTAAAGACTTTTTTTCAAATTAATCTTGGACTTTTTATTTTGGTATATTTATGTAAAAAAAATTACACAAGGTCAGCTGCTGTTTTTCAATTACATAAAAAGTGGAAATAGGAGGTTTTGTTTCGACGGCAACAATTTAAAGTACATTACTGGGTGACAAGAAACCTAAATATAAAGCCTTAATGGAAATGAAATACATGATCCATCATTTACAATGTGTCAGGATCCATCTGTTGCCACCCACTTCATCTGACCTGAATGCTTCTTTGTCTTGAAATCTGATTGTGCATGAATCATGACCCACAGATTGTTACCATATTGTACAACTGCTGACTTTTCAAGAACTTAAATTGTCCTGGAAAGAAGAGGTGCTCTGTTATATTTATTACTCTGTCCCCCACCCCCCGTTCCAAGAAGTGAATGAGAGTGAAAAAGACTGGCCAAGATAAAAAAAAAAAAAAGCGATAAAACATATGGGAACACTGAAAACACTGCTCAGTAAAGATATGTCAGTGTAAACGGTTCAGCTGTTTGTTTAACGAGACTCCAGTCAGATTAAACAACATTTTAGGAATTTTTCATGCAGAAAATCCAGATAATTCCAAAACTGTTCCTCATAACTGTACAAGTTAAAAACCACTTAAAGTTGATTGAAAATTAAAATAGACCTTATCTTATTAGCTCTGACATATTAAGTACAGTTCTAGTTGAACCACACAAAACATTTGTTCTCTTATAACTTTTTATCTCCTGAAGTAGTTTCAGAACTTAACTTATGAGACCATGCGCCAGAAAAGCAGATCCAAATCAAAATCCCACCACCCTCACCCTCCAGATCCTGTGAAGAGATCAGGAATGATCCCAGAGATGGGAATGTTTCGTTCAGAAATACATCACAGTATGGGAGGAAGTTGCACCAATAACTGTGCTATACAACCCCTTGCTTAAAATGCCTTTGTTAATTTTCTAAGTAGAAACACATTGTGTGCAGAAAACACACTTCTACAATTAATGCAGTTAGTTTAACTGATCAATTGTCATTTATCAATCAAATTAAACATAAAATATGAAATTCAAAAACAGAAAATATATTTTTCCAATTTGGTAAACCCAGTAAGAACGCATTGTGTAGTACCGTGTGTGAAAAAAAAGCCACATTTAATTTTGTTTACTGCAAAAGATGTTTTAACAGTTTCACTTATTTCCAAACTAAGAAACCGTCAGCTGTGAGCGACTGAATTGCAATCTCATTGAGTTTATGTGTGTGCTTATTGTCACAACAGGCCCTCCATAATTACACTTGAACGTTTACTCATAAACCAACACAAATGTTGAAAAGATTAGGGACAATGTAAACTGCTTCATGCTTGTGACATTTGGATGTTTGTTTGCAACCATAGCAAAGGATTGTTTCCATGCTTTTGTAGATATGTGCATTGAGAGGCAAGTTTGTCCCCGTTTTCTTTGTTTGATCCATGAGGTTCTGATTATGAAGAAGGTCTGTGAGACTGAGAGACCTCTGTCGAGTCCCGGCAGGAGAAGCAGAAGAAAAAAAAATGAACAAGGCTGCTGGGTAATGGACTTTTTATTTATGCCAAAAGATTGAAATCATCATTTGTTTCACAGTAATTATCCCTGATTGGCCATGATATGAAAAGAAGGCTTATTTTGTTGGCTTGCCTTGGGACTGCTGCTATGAGCCAGGGACACAGGAGCGTGTAAGAGCAAGGCATTTCCTTATTGGAACTCAATGAGCCTTTAAGTTTGGACTTAACTAGCTTGTGTACAAATAGCACCCTCTAGTGGAGATCACAGCAAAATAAATCATCTCAATTCATACAGAGTTCAATTTTATCACTTTATCCTGTCATTAGGATGTATCGTTAACATTTTCCAGCCCTGCAAATCATTGCTATTCAATGGTACACAGTGACAATGCATTTGCTATGAAGTTCAAAAGATATGGTGCTCTCTTCAGGTTCACTGGAGAGATGTAATAGAATAATAAATAATAATCTAAAGAAACACTTTGAGGCTTTAACTGTTTAATTTTGGGGGTAAAAACCTTCATATTCTGAGTTAACGTGGAGAAAACTATTTTAAACATAAACAATAAAGAGCCTTTAATTGTAAAAAGCCACTTTGTCGAAATTTAAAGGATTTAAAGGGAAAAAGCGGTTTTAATTCTGAACATTTGGACCTTAGTGCTTAATATCTGACCATGTCAAATAAGTTAATAATATAATAAATTTTGAATGAAGCACTTGAGAAATAGCAAAACTAAACCAACGCTTACAATAAGGTCCAGTTCAGTCAAACAGAACAAGGGACGGAATCGCTTTATCATTACGTTCACACATCTTGAAAATGTCAAGCTGCACTTTTCGCTTCAGATAAACACGCTCACTCTTAAGCTCCAATTTACTGAACTTGCTAAAATAAGCACAACTTTGAGCACAGCCAAGAGTCACAGGCATTAAAAACCTTGGATCTTTCGCTGCAATACGTAATAAAAACAAATCCATAAATGATGCACAAATGATGCAAAATGCAATCTACTATATTTAATCCAAAATCTCCACTGAGTGTTATTTTCAGGGTATGGCTTATGTACATGCTGTAAGTTGCACTCTTTAAAAAGGTGCCAGACGTTCTTTAAAGGTTCTTCAAGCGATGCCATAGAAGAAACACTTTTGGCTTTCGATAGAGAGATGTAAGCGAAATCTTTTAAAGGTTTAAAGAACCTTCATAAAACCTCATGGTTCTCTACTAATTTAAAGTTTCTTCTTAAGACATTTACATCTCATAAAGGTTCTCATTAACAACAACGAATCTCGAAAGAGCCATCACCGGAAATATTCTTTAAGAACCCAACAAGAGAACTTCTATAGCACTGTCAATTTTGTTTTTAAGTCTAGTATAGCTTGTGAATGGAGGGAGAATATATGACACCGTAAGAAATGTCCATAGCCATCCAGAGAATGATGCCTTTAACAAGTGTACAACGGTGCAGACAGCGGCATGCGAGAAAAGAATTTACTCCACAGGACGAGGGCAAGGCAGACATTTACCAAATGTCACCCGAAGTTCCTCAGCTTATAACAGTCATGTCTGGTTGGTGTGTACAGTCTGATACTGAGTAAAACTAATGAAGGTCCTTTAGTGAATAAAGTGGACAAGACTTGTATTCTTATGGAAATTCCAGACAAACGTTTCATCCAAAACTTTCAATATGAAAACTACATAGAAGTCAAGGCCTATTAATAAAATGCTAAACTCATCAATACATATTGGCCTAGCAATCCAGAGCACTTAGGAAGTTCTTTCTTAAATATTTTTAATGCTAGAATTAACAAGCACCTCAGTATTGAACAACTAAAATGCTGAACATCAACACAGCCAAAATATGCATTAATCAAACATTTAAATAAAACAGCAAAAACAATCTAGAAATAATGTATGGCCATAACCTTCCAGGCATCAACAGAGTAATACTCTCTTATCATCAATACTTTTAGTTTAGTTTTTTTTCTTTAAGATAATCAGTCAGAGTCATTCTTTGATCCATGGCCCTCGTCATCTGGCCCCCCTACGCCGGACTACAATGGTTCCAGCCACAATATCATATACAGTCCTGTTGTGCTGGAAGAAGAGCAGTGTGATGAAGACGGGGAAGAGGAACGCGATGGATAAGTTCTTATTCAACGCTCGTACAGTGGAGCTGTTGGTGAAAACAGGCATAGGACAAAAATAAGTGATGATTATACTGATGCCTGCACGAATGCATTAACTGCATCGTCCCTTATTAACACATTTATTAAATATCAACTATCAGTGCCAGATATAGTGGCATTACTCACGCAGATAAGGTGACATTAGACGCTGGTACCACCAGAACACGGTTGGGTCTTACTAAGACTGTAGAATCACAGGTGACAACTCGCAGGCCAAGGAGGAACTTTCCAGGTGTGGCGCCTCCCGCTCCCCAAATACAGATGATCTAGAGGGTGAAGCGAAGGTTCATTTTGGTTGAATGAAGTTGAAATTTCACAGTCTAAACACAGGCATGATTTACAGACACTGATAATGTGAAAGATAATAGGAGTACACAGTAAACCCTTTTTTCCATGGTATATAGATCTTGAAATGCTTCTTTTTACTTGTCGTTTAATTATTAAGCCATTATAGCTCAAAAAGTGCAGAGTCCAAATAAGCAATCTTAAGTTGAGCAGACTGAGTCTCATACGTTGCAAGGTGGAGCCGCTACAGATTAGACTGGTTTTTCCAGCACATCCCACAGATGCATCACTTGAAGGGGTTGAACTGATCCTCAATAATGTGTTGTTAAGGTGTTGTCAATGTTCAGGTACATGTCATGCACATCAAATTAATGTCCAGATGAATGCCTCAACCCAGGATTCCCCAGAAGAATATTCCTTGGCCCCCATGGGTTTGAGAAGGGGGCTATATGTGTGACCTATTATTATTATTGTTATGATGCAATGTCCTCCATGTTTCTTATGCTTTTACACATTTTTCTGATATCCAACATGCTGATTATGAGAACTGACTGTTTGCTGACCAGAACTTAGCATACACAGGTGTAACATGAGAATGTTATTCGCATCAGCTGTAAATGGTCATAATGTTTTGGCTCATCTGTGCATTTTAATAAATAATGAAAAGTGACAGTGTTGTTGACAGTGAAAAACAGACTCAACCCTATCCTTAGAAAATGCAAATCAATGTAAATGTAACATCTTTATGTAATTAGTAATGCAATTTTATAATTATTTTTAAAAAATTATGCCAAAACAAGAATAATGTTTCTTAATCCAGCACCTGGGGACTCATCTCTGCACATTTTTTTATTTTATTTAAATGTAATCCCTGCCTAATACTACCTCATCCAACTCATTACATGCTCCCTAATAAGTAGAGCTGAAGAAACACTTGAAACCATACAGTGCTGTGGATCGCCAGGAGCAGCTGACAGTCACTTGCACAAAAATCTGAGGTAACTGAGCCACCAATCACTATGTGGACAGCTTGTGTATTAAGTTATCCGGAGTGTAAAATAGCAAGTAAACATTAAATTGTACACAATCATGAGTAAAAGAAACAGAAGCAATGGGACCTTCATCATTAGAACGATATGGAAAGGTACAATGAGCTTGTTTAACTACACTCTTGCTGCATTTGGTTTTGGGACCCAGAAAAAAATGAAAACTGCTATTAAGTTACATTTTGAAGTCACTTCAGAACATTTGTAATTCGCATTCATTAGGAGTTTGGCTGAGCATCTGACAATGTGTCACAGCTTTATAGAAAATGTCTAGGCATGGGACTGACCATCCTAAATAATGGCTCACTTGAGTATTTGAATGAGGGAGACTGAAGTGCACAAAACTCTCGCTCACCTCATAAAAACAAACCAAAACTCTGTACACTAGAGCAACCGCCATCATCTTCTGCAGGTCCTCCAGAGATGTGTTCTCATCTATCTCCTCAACCACAAACTGCATTACAACTTTGGAAATGTCTCTGTGGACAGAGATGATCAATGGGACATGGTTTAACAGATCCTAAAGGTGACGACAGACTGGTAGTGATGATTGGTAATTGTAAACTTCCCTTTAACTGTTGACAGAATTGCTCCCAGCACATACATATTATATCTGCACATTTCCAGAGTAATATACTGTATATTTTGTACTGTCATTGTCTGTTGTATACCATATAGCCTACTGGTTATAGAATATTGTATAGATTGTATATTGTGTTCTTCATACTGTATAATTTAAATACAGTATATATATATATTGTATACTGTATTAATAAATATATGTATA
>JBBPDA010000138.1:18194630-18209638 GCA_037974385.1 Arnoldichthys spilopterus | reverse complement strand
CTGTATTAATAAATATATGTATAAATGTCTATATACTGTTTATTGTTTAAATTGCATATACTTGGCATATTGTACCATATATTAAAATGTACCATATATGCATATTGTAGTTTACAGAACATTGCATTTTTTGTATCATACATTGTCTATTGTGCATTGTACAGTATGTATATTTTATTGAACAGTAGTGTCTGTATTAAACACTAGTACTGGAAAGACACCATGGGCTGCAAACAGACTCCTTGTGTTTGTGCAGTCATACTTGGCCAAGAAAGCAGATTCTGTTTCTGGTATTGGTAATATATAAATCCAATAACAGATGGAACAGCACACTTTTGGCATAAGCGTGTTATCAAAGGTGACAGGAAAGTGTTGCGACTTACTTCATCCCACTTAGGTGCATAATCCACAAGACAATGGTTGCTTTAACACAGAAGAGGATGAAGAAATCCACCATCTCAGCTAGAAATCTGTGTAAAGGGGAGGGAATGGTATACTCTCTGCCTAAAACAGAAAAAGGAGGTGTGGGCAAACCAAAACAAAGACCGAACACTGCTTTGGTAAAGTGTTGCTGTAGACACAGTTTACCAAATACAGACTTCTGGCATTTTTAACTTGGAAAACTGTAAAGCTGAAAGGTTTTGGAGGATAATCTGGTAGTATTATCTAGACCTAAAAGTTCCTGCTCATTCTAATTATATTGATTAAGCTGATATTGGGCTGATATTGAGCACAAGCATGAGCTTTACTGGCGCGCTGACAACACTGCTGCACAGACTGCAGGTTTTCAGTATAGATTGGGTTTAATACATAAAAACTAATTAGCTAGTTGACTCTCAGAGAGACTAAAAACTATGGGAAAGCTTGAGAACCTCAAACATCAGGCCGAATCCTTAGTCTGACAGTTAAGACGCATATTGAGCAGTTAGCTATCTGGCTAGCTAACTAGCTACCTGCTTGCTGCCCCGGCGCGTTTCCGTTCGCCTGTGCAGGAACTTGCGCTGCTGCTGCGGGGCTCGACGGCGACAAGCTCCCTGCATTAGCACCTGCTGTGGCAGTCGACTGGGGGGGAGCGGTGAGCTGGCTGTACCAGCTGGCGACGTCTGAGGCTGTGGGAAAAGGAGGGGCAGACGAGTCGGCCGCTTGCTGGCTGCCAGACTGCGGTGGAAAACACGGAGGAAACGGCAGCGCCGACATCAACATCCAGCTCTGCCAGTTGGCATAGCCGCAGTAATACTGCCACATCCATTCCTGCAACTTCTTGCAGTACTCGGTCCTTGACATAGTCACATCCCTAGAAAGCCCTTTGCCGTCTGTTGTTTCCTCCTCGTTTCTCGTCGTGTCCATGTTTTACTGGTGTAAGCTTAGCTTCTTCTCAATGTTTACCTGACTCAAGAAGCGAGCTAATCTGCCCGATAGCAGCGGCCATGCTCAGACGACATGGAAGCTACCAACGTTACTGTTCCCGTGCTAATGAACGGTTGGATACTGTTTGCGCAGGATAGATCACGGGCCTGTCGGGTTTTAGGAAATGTAAACGTCTTTTATATTAATTAGAGATATTTATAAATGCACGTTGACGATGAATGAACAAAGAAAGACACGGTTTTACGAACAAGCAGTTAAATGAACTAGCGCACCCCTAATAGTGTCAGTAATGGTGTAGACCAGAGACTTTTCTTCTCTCCCTCACCTACATGAAGTGTTTAGATCAGATGAGGGAATTCAGGATTGTCAGATTCGGGGAAAAAGGCAGAAAATGTGTAAAAGGGTTAGAGGAGTGCTGCAGACCATATATTTTTTTTAACACCACTTTTCAAGAAGGTGAATACAATATTTAAAGCAATAGATAAAAAATACAAATAATGTACACAACTTTCCATTCACCCCAGATGTAGTGAACCAGCAAAGACATGTTTCATGTCCAGATTTAGTTTAGACCAGCAGCAGCAAAACTTGTCTCAACCTGCTGAAACCACATCCACCTCTTAACTGAGTAGCCACAGACTTGTGCATGTGGTTTAGAACACAGTACGACTTACTATGAGCTATACAAATGAACGTAAATGCAGGCATTTTTGACAACACCATGGCAGATGTTTACAAATCAGTTCTCAATTCTCAGTCCTAAAAAACATCCACAGTTCTTTCAGTGATTTTTACAGAAACGTTTTGGGCTTTCTGTGTGACTATTGACTTCTACTGTTTATTAGTGACTGTTAGCTTTCATGCTAAACTGATGAACTTCTTCTAGGGTATGTGAAAACTGTACATTAGATTATTTGCTAAGCCATTCCTTAAAGCTATTTGAGAAAGCGTGAGTAGACATATTGTGGATGATGGCACATTCATAATTGGAATGAAAGAAATTCAATCAGTTGGATACATTGAACATGAAAATAAGCTGGTGTATGAAGGACAAGTCTTAGTCACATCAGTGAAAACTACAGTTTATTCTGGCTTCATTTAAAGAATTAAGTAAAATAAGAGTTTAGGGACATGTACATCTGTGGATTAATGTGTTGGTATTTTGAGAGCATTGCCACAAGGAGGCAGCCGTGTCTTTCCTATGCAATGTTCAGGCAAAGTAAGGTTTCATTCAAAAACATATGCTTATGCTTTACCTTAACTGTGTGAAAATTAAGTGCAAAATGACAATTCTATCAAAAAAGTCCAGAAGCTCCAAATGTAGATGAGGGGAACCCCCAATTAAGCCCACGTTTTTGTTCATTCATCAGGCTTAGAATCCTTGGTTTAGAAGCTTTAGGAGTCAATAAAGAGCAAAAAGATGGAAATGAGGGAAGTCCCACAGGATTAGATTAGGAACTAGTTTTACTAATAAAAATGCATTTTAGTTTCTGACTATCTTGCTTGGTATATAACTCTCTGCTGAAATAAGAGCACATTGAGGGCACCAAAGGCATCAGGGTCAGAGGCTGCTAGCAATCAAAATCTCTTCCGGAAACAACCTGGTTTTCCACCCAGATGCTTGTTGGGGTGGCCAGCTGTTAAAAAGCTGTGAAGTATTTATTTCCCTGTGTCGCTCTCTTTCTCTGTTAGTGGTGTATTTGCTGACTGGGCTGCACTGGGCCTGTGAGTAAGGTCTGGCTTGCCTAGTGACTGTGCTGGGCCCTGAATGGAGGCCCCCAGGCGGAAAAGAATGAGCCAGCGTGAGCCTGATCACCCCTGACAGGCCACGGGGTGACTTGCCCAAAAATAATCAGGGTAAAATAAAAGCTGTGTCCAGCAAACGCTGACCCCCATGGAACTCACCAACAGTCGAGGATTATGGATGAAGAGTGTGTGTGTGTGTGTGTGTGTGTGTGTGTGTGTGTGTGTGTGTGTGTGGCCAGTCAATGTTGGGCTCGATGCTGGTTGCTGCAGGGTCACACTGTTCACAGTGCTATCAGTCGTTCAAAAGGTGAAATTGTTCCCATTGCAATAGCATGATAACTGAGGACAAGAATCCAGATGGACAGTGATTTCTTGTGAAATTTACTTTTTTAGTCTAAACTTTGTTGCTAGTCCGATTGTGTCAGCTGAAGAGGTTTGGACAGGGGTGTGGAGGAGAACACACTCATCAGTTCTCACACTTGCTCTGTCCCAAAGCCATGACCCTTGCGTCACAAACAGAGATTATGAATGTAATGTGTGGAAACTGTCTGGCTAGTGAACAAGTGCTGTTGGCCAATTTGATTCAAATGGAAATTTAACCCCTCATTACAAGCACATTTAAGAGACAGAAAGGAATGCTGGTACCATTTCAGGTTCATTACGAGAATCTGTACATGCTGGTATGAGGGGAATGCCATAAAAATTAAACCAGAAGAAGAACTGAAGAAGAAGTGATTACAAATATCAGCAGTAATATGGATGATAGTAAGTTGGGCCAAAAACTGTCAGTGCTCTATCAATCAGTTTATTAATCTATCAAATCTATCCTAAGTATTTTGCTATTTGCTATACATACTGTTGCATAACCATAGAAACGTGCAATTTACAGGCCTACTGGATCAGCCTTTATTAGCACAATGAAAGTAAAAGTTTCTTGACCTGCTTCTTTATGGCCATTTGCTTGAACTCTTTTGTACTTTCAATATGACCACTTCCAAACTGGCTATTGAATTTAAAATACAATATCTGGCGCCAGCTATTAAAGGCCCCATTCAAAAACTATTTTGTATATAAAAGTGTAATGTTATACCTAACCATTCTTTCAAAGTGAACAGTCATAGTGTAAAGTCCTTATTCATATTAGGAAATTATGATGCAAAAACAGTTTAGAAATCATTGGTTTTGTGACATCAAATAACCACTGCTTTTTCAGCCTACAGCAGTTTAGGCCACACATTCACACTGATGTTATGAAGAGTGTTTCTGGCTGAATTTACATGGATCATTCACAATTAAACCACCTGCCTAATGTTGTGTAGGTCCCCCTCATGCTGCTGAAGCAGCCCTTTGGTGCAGCCTACTGTGTGTTCTGACACCTTTCTGTCATAGCCAACATTAATGTTTTGTGCTATAGAAACTCTTCTGTGGGATCAGACCAGATGGGCTAGCCTTTATTCCCCACATGCATCATTGAGTCTTGAGCCTCCATTACCCTGTCACCAGTTCACCAGTTATTCTTTTTGGATAACTTTTGGTTGGTGCTAACCACTGCTTACTGCAATGACTCTATAAGTCTTGCCATTTTGGAGATGCTTAGACTCAGATTTCTATCTATCACAATAAGGCCCTTGTCAAAGGGGTTCAAGTCCTTACTGTTGCCCATTTTTCCTGCTTCCAGCACATACGTTTGAAGAAATGACTGGTCACAGTCTTACAAGCACAGGAACAAGAATGGCCTGTTCACTACAAGGGTAAGGAGCGGATAGGAAATTTTCAAAAAAAATAATTTAATGAATGCCTGTTGTCAGTGTAGCTCAGATTTACATTTACCCATTTTTCCTACTTCTAGCACATCAACTTCAAGAACTGACTGTTCACTTGCTGCCTAGTATATCCCACCACCCTGACATGTGCCATTACAATGAAATAACAAGACTCAATAACTAGACTCTATAACTCAATGCTGTTCACTTGACCCATCTGTTAATGTTCTGGCTGATCAGTGTGTAATCCCATACCAGTAAAGATCAAGGGACTAACATGGGCGGGTATTCTCATTTTCTCAGACATTACTAAATGCTATAAAAGGGAAGTATACATGCAAGAACTGCAACTAATGTAGCAAGAGAGACAGACAGGGTCTTGTGACATCACCACAGTTCTGAGCTTGTAATTAACTGGGAAATGGATGGCTTATCTAGAGCATTTTGGACATAAATAACAGAATACAGTGGATGCATCTTCCTGTAAGGAACTAAAACCTTGGACCTCTTTGTTGTATCTACACAATGCTCTTTTTTCGTACTCCAGACAAGCAAATCCCCACCTCCTGGGATTTGTAACCTGCCTTATGCAGCTGACACGGTGACTCAATTAAGTAAATTATGTATGCTTTTGGAGATTTCGGAGGCCACCACCAGTCTTAGGGGAGTTAGTGTCCCGCAGTCAGCCCTCATATACCTCCCACTACCTCCTTTTTTGTGATCTGGCCGAAGCAGCATTCAGCCCTATATGTGGCCCTGTCCGTCTGGAAGTCACATGAGCCACTCCCCACCCTCCTGCTTTTCTGGATCAAAAGTTAGCCATGAGAAAAACCCCGGAGCGTGCTGAAACTCCTGAGCCACTGACAATGATGTTTGCTTTCTTTACTCACAGCTGCGCTTTTACTCGAGGTCGAGCAGCCCTCATTTCAAAGAGCTGATCTGTGTGCTTTATCAGACATGTTTAGCTCTAAATAATTCTCATGAGTAATGGGCGATGTTGCCATTTTTGACTCCACATGCTTTGTGGTTTGTTGCACAGGATACTCCAGTCCAAGCCTTGTTTGTGAATTTTCCCCAGTTCTGGGCTAAATGGACGGTGAATGGTCAAAGCCTTATTTACATGCAAGAAGAAGAAAGGTTAGTAAATGACAGATGGCTTCCTATTTCCTCTAAGCTATCACAAGGCAATGTTATCTTTCCCCCACAGTGTGTGGAAGTGCGTGTTGTGTTGGAAAGTAATCGAAGGGTGTTCACAAACCATTGTTTAAAACGTGTGGTTTTAAATATGATAAAGGCCAAAGATGACCCATGTCATCTTTCACGTGTATATTGAAAGGCATCAGTCATGGGGAAAGGCTCAAGGAGTGTATGTTTACATGTTCACTTGCCTATATTCTAGCTTTCTTTCCTACAGGAAAAAAGGTCTTGCTCATTGTTTGAACTGGAACCCATCCATGGAAAACAAAGGCACCGGATTAAAGGGCACAACCGTTGAAATAATCAGCATCTGTAATGACACTTACCCTACAAAACTTCTAAGTGATGAATTCATGGCCTCTGGTCAAGACATTTTGTAGGCTGAAGTTTAATTAGAGTCTTATCTACCGCCACAACACCCCCTCCTTCAAAACAAGCCAAATTCTTCACGTTCCACCCCTTTCCCTTATCTGCCCTCTTAGAGCTAAAGCTGAGCTCTCCTAGGCTAAAGGTCTGTCAACCCTGTTTTCCCCAAAATTCCAAGGAAGACCAAAAGCCAACTCCCTGTTTCAGACTTGTTGAGCTACATTCAAAAAAAACAAATTCTTAATGCAGGACAGGATGACAACATCTCCTCCACCTTGTATCAATACTGTTTAGTGGAAATTCCTTTTTTTATTATATTTTATTTTAAACAAAATCATTGACAGTGGTGTGATGGGAAATGCTCCATTTTATAGAGACTTACCAAGTTAAAATGGTTCACAGTGGTGGAAATAGGAACCTGAAGTGTCTGAGGTGCCTCTAAACTCCTCACAGAAAGCTGTTGCATAAAATAATTATGAACAAATGCACTGTCTGATGATGATGATGTTTTGACATCATTTTTGCCAAACACTTTTGGCAAAATAGTACAAAAATCTTTTCTTATTTTTCTACCAAAAAACAAATGTAAAAACAAAGAAGACACATGTTGCTTCACTAGACAGTTTGTAAAATAACTATATTTAACATGTTGCAAATAGTACAACTTCTGGTTCCTATTACCAGAGTTCAAAGCAAAGCACCATTTCACATCAAAGCACTCAACTTTGTTAGCATCTCAGTGACTCAGTTATACAAAATTATGATACATGACACGTGAAATTCCCCATTAAATAGATCCTTTCACAATAGCTGCATAAGTCATTGTTGCAGAAAGATTTTACCAGACCAGCGCTTGAGGTTATGACGACCAGGCACTACAGGCACACACATGTGGAGCGTTACCTAAAAACACACACACACACACACACACACACACACACACACACACACACACACACACACACATAGTTAAACCCCCATTATGTAAAAATATCTTTATGCTGGTGCAGATTGATTACTTTTCTATTCCTAGAATCAATAAATCAAAATTGACATGAATGTCTTTTCTTGTGAAAAATGAACAATGTGAAAAAAGTAATATTTTATATTTATTTATTCTATAGAGCTGCCATTGTGGACACAGATTAAGCCTAAACTAAATTTTCCCCTGAAATGCAATACTAAGTCCAGTCAATCCATCCACTTTTAACACTTTTACAAACTTGTTTCTCTGTGGCCTGACAGCACATACTGTACTGTGTATCAGGATTTTATGTTCCAAATTAAGAGTTAAGCACTGTATAATGATCTTGCTGGCAGAGAGCCTTTGTGGTTAACTGGAGTCCCACAATTCTCACATCCCGTTGACCTCCCTTTTTTCCTCTCTGCAGTTCTGGGATCTGATAGAAATCTGTAAATGCTGTCCAAGTCAGGTTGGTACGGATGTTGCAATCGAATACACAACAACACAATGAAGTTAGGTAAGGACAAATGGCACGTCTATATGACGTAGACTTCAATGGGACATGGCAATCATTTCACATAAACTGTCTAAACAAAACAACTGAGTTATTTTCATTTTCAAGAATATCATTTTTCAGAAGCTGTCAGTTTTCCAAAAGCTCATGAGCTCTATCCTTGGACTTGGGAGCTCACTGTTGTATTGTACATTTATCTTACACTGTAATAAATAAAAAAGAGGCTAAATTAAAAGCTTTTATTCATAATTCATATTGCTTTACATTCTTTTATTCAAGTGTGCACTCAAAGCATTGCTGCAGCACACATGTTCTTTAGTTTCACATTTTTTGCTGCTTGATGCTACAGAAGTATTTAAAAATGGCTTGGGGGACATTTATTTAAATAGTGGGGCATGATGATTGGGTGGTGGGGCAGCTCCTCAATAAATAACCCCCTGGGCAGTGGTGGCATTGTGGTTAGGATCTTTCCTTGGGACCTTGAACAGAAAGTCGCAGGCTCAAGCTCCCCGGGCGCTTCTCATGCCCGTTGCTCTAAGTATGCATGTGTGATGGGTTAAATGCAGAGATCACATTTCATTGTGGTGCACTTTGTGCATGATTGAGTGTGTTCACAATGACAAAATACTTCACTTTACTGATGAAAGGCCTGCCCTGACAATCTTCAAACAGGTGTGTTATACTGAAGCTGTATCTTAGCTCTGCAGGAGAGTAGAGCTCCTGGACTAGAAGTGGACACCACTGCACTACATGAACATTGTCATCAATGAACACCACTTATTAGACCATTCCATAAGTAATGAACACAACACATTTCACAAACACAAAATACATCCAACTTTTGGGTTCTAACTTGATATTTTCGTGTTATAAATCTTATAACATGAAAACATCAAGTTGGAACCGAAAAGTAACTTTACTTGAAAACAAATTATGGTAAAAAAAATCTATGGGAAAATCTGCTCCACACTAAAGGAGATCTGTTTCTGTCTGCAGCACATCTGTGGCCGGTCACACCTGGCTCTATGGTGTTGTTTTACCATGAAGGGGCCAAAAGATCAGCATATTCACAGCTCCATACTGAGCACAGCACCTGCTGAGGGTTCCTGATTACATCCCCTGACTGCAAGAGAGGCTGAATCATGGGTATGATTGGCTTTTATTCACAGTAGCATAGGAAAGAATGAAGGGTGATGCTTTTGAGGCTTTTGACTTTTCCGTCTTACATGCTTCAGTTCTTCTTATGTTAGCCAGTCGTTCTTATACAAGTGTCAGCATATGCAGAACCGCTTGGAAGTGCCACCAACCTCCACAGCTTGTACAAGATATCAAGGAATATCTCAAGAGACTCTGTGACTTTTGATCTGCCTTTGAGTCCAACATGAAGAACTCTAATTAACTTTATCAGACATGGCGCCCAGACAAAATTCCACATTTTTTTAAAAGCTTTGCTTCCTCTCAGTTCACTGAGTGAGAGATTGAACTAGAAATAGTGGGCTAACAAGCAAGCCTCATTTGTCACAATAAGTAAATATAAGTTCAGAAAAAGTAAAAATAGCTGAGCTTAATTTAATTATATAGCATATTTCCTTTCAGACAAACAGACTTAGCTTATATGCCTATGTTATTTGTACATAAAATGCAATTTGTTTCATGTCGATTTACAATTTAGTCAATTTAAAATGTACAAACAACCCACCTGATTTGAGAATATACTTTTATCAAAATCTGAACGGCCCTAATGTTGGTATGAAGGAGTTGGATTAAAAGCATACATATGCACTAATATAGTATTCTACATGGGAAGAAACCTTTACAAACTGTTTGGCAAAACTTTTTGCATTAAGGAAAAAATTGCACTGTACTGAAAGGGCAGTGAGCTGGTATGATAAGGAAAACAATTATTCAGTCACTTTGTTTGTTCATGCAAAAGATGAAGGAGAGTTCCCAGGGGTGGCATTATTAATCAAGACCCAAGTGGAAAAAAAAGCTATAGAGGCTATAGAAGTCCTTATCCATCCCTGACAGTACAATAATGTTCAAATGTAAAAGTTCATGAAGCCACAGTAAATTATCCCTAGACAAGTGCGCCACACAAGACTGTTACAAACTGATGATAAGGAAGGTAAGAGAGAAGCCAAAATTCACCTGCAAATAACTGCAGAGCAACTTGAAAGCAGCTGAAAAAAACAATTGCCCAGAGGACATTATGCAAAGAACTGTATCACAATCCTCTCTGTTCCTGCACCCTAAACCTGGTCAGCAGAAAAAAAGCACAGAGATGTGTGTCTGTAATGTAAGCATCATAATTCATCTCACTACATTTGGAGAAAAAAGGATTGCATATGTCATCCCAAGAACACCACACCCATCGTGAAGTATGGAGGGGGGAGCATTGTGATATGCAGCTGCTTCTTTAAATCATGTCATCGAAACATGGAGTGAGTGATGTTCAGGGACAGATTAGAGGAGAACAACAACAAAAATGAACCTTTGTGTGACCCCTTTGTGCAGCAACAACTTAACATTTGCAATGTCTGTTTGTCCTGCACATCAGCTTGGAGGAATTTTAGTCCATTCCTCTGAATGAAACTTCAGCTGTGGGATATTGGTGGGTTTCCTCACATTAACTGTTCACTTCAGTGACTTGTGACTTTAATTCACCACCGCGAAACATTAACTGTATCCTTCTTTAATGATTCCTTGGTAGAGAAACCTGTGTGCTTAGGGTTGTCATCTTGCTGCATGATCAATTTTTTTGAGATTCAGTCTACAGACCGATGTCCTGATGTTTTTTCTAAAGGTTTCTCTGGTATAATTCAGAATTCAGTGTTCATTGTTCAGTTTGTACTTAATATGACTGTGGACTGATCAGATTTTCAACTCTTTAGAGATGGTTTTGGTTTTGATGGGTTTAATGGTTTAATCTTTTTCAGCATTATGAGTATCAACTCTTCTCTGTAGTCCTAAGCAGTTTCTTTAAAAAATGTAAAAAAAAAAAAAAATTAATAGTATAATAGTGCAAAGGACTAGCTTAACCATTTCCAGACCTCTCCTCCTGGTTGGCCACTGAATACCACGTGTTGCTGATGGAGTTTCATATCTCCATGCAATCCTGTGTCCTTCAAACTAGCTCACAAAATATCAACTTTTTTTTTTTACAAACAAACCATTCTGGATACCTTTTACTGCTTTTGTGTTTGTTTGCATTTATTCTTATTTTAAATGGGGGTTTTTTGCCACAGAAATACTTTTATTGGTGAGATAAATGGCTTAAAGGGCAGCACAGTGGTGCAGGGGTTATAGATATCACCTCATGGCCCAGGTCAGCTATGGATTTGCATGCTTTCCTCTTGTTTCAGTGGGTTTCAAGTAGGTTGAGTAGATACTTTAAAACTGCCCATAGGTGTGAATGGTTGTCTGTCTCTGTGTGTTGCCTTGCAATGGATTGGTCTCCTGCCTTAGGCCCATAGTTAGCTGGGATTGGACAAGGCTCCCCCATGACCCAGCTCCCCATGACCCAAAATGGATAAGTGGTTTGGATAATGAATGAACAAATGACTTTAAGCTGTATTTGCATGAGACTTTTGCACAGTACTCCAAAATTACAGTTGTAAATAATTAAAACATCTATGTTCCCATCACTGTACGTAGCTGCCCTACAGTCCTGCTGAAAGCAGTGTGCAGTGAATATAAGGAGGTAAACTCATAGCACTTTCAGCTTTCTATGTCAGTAGGCTCAACAGTATGAAAAACAATCAACAATGTTGTGACAATTAATTAGGTTTGAATGAGTGTGAATGTGTATATGGCTAATGTTGACGTTACAAGTATTGTAAATATTAATTACATAGAGCTTAAATAATGTTTAACTTGTGCAGTTGGTCAGTTCAAGGATTAATCAGTGTAGGATTAGTACAACAATGCACAGGCAATAACAACTCTGCAGCAGGTCTCTTCAAATTTAATGGCCTCTGAGTGGAAAACATGGTAGCTCATTGAATAACAGAGGATGCTGGGGAACTGAGGGATGGACAACAGTAGCCTTGGCCTCATCCTTAGACTAGGGCAGACATGGCTGGATAACAGCATTGTATGGGAATAAGGAAGGAGGGCGGAAGGGTGTGAACGCTGTCCCGCGGAGCTGCTTTCCAGATGTTACCCAGAGGATATGACCTCACTGCCATAGTACTATCCAGGCAAAACAGGTTCTAAGACAAAATCATAGCACAGTAGCACACTGTATCAATAATGCATACAATACCTCAACATCCTGCGATGTGACCACCTATGGTGTGATACACAGACTCTGTAGCAGTGCATTGTACAAAGCATCCTTATTGACATACTAAGTATACACCATGTACATTACCTGGATTTAACTGTAAAATTTAAATTTTTCCCAGAGTACTATGACTACATTTCACAACCTGCACCTTAAGGGTATTAGCATTTTTTTTCTTGTGTATTTGCATTGTTATTTGTATTTTGTATAATGTGGCTACTGGTACCTACATTTCCACACACATTGGGAATAATAAAGTATCTGTCTGTCTGTTTGTCTGTCTGTCTACAGGTTGTTTTTATTATGATACTGATTTTAAATAAGGGCCTGTCGCTGTGCAAAGTCTAAAACTAATTGTCAGTGTCAGAAAAAAAAATGTACCTTCAAAATAATTACTTCTAAACAGAAGTTAACAACGTTCTGAACACCGAAGGCATATTCGATGTCATTCCATATCATTCAATACCACATCATTGTTTGTGAAACCTAGATTGCAGAAACATATTGTAACTAATATCTTTAGACAGAAAAATTCATTATTTTACAATAATAAAACAATAGGTAGTGCGGTTGTTCAAAAGCCTCTTATACGGTCATGTTCAGAAGTATAGAAGCAGTTTTATAGGCTCATGCTTATAAAAGCAGGGGAGACAGAGAAGCATGACGCAAGACATTTCATGAGACAAATTATAACCATTTATATCCATAAAATGTTACAAAAATATAATGAGCAGTTGGGATTTGCATCTACAAAAATTAAGTTACAGAGGTTTTGGTCCAACAGTGACAACATTCCTGAAAGAAAAGAATGTCATTCAACATTTCCTGCAACATCTGATCTGCACGTACATACATTTCTAACTGGTATAAAACACAACATTGTAGGCTGTGTTTTTGTCTTTTGTAACAGTTCCTATATAAGTATTTTATGCATATTATTTATTAAATAATTGCTTACTTGAAAAGCAAGTGAATATTTAAATTAATATTATTTCAGTGAAAGTGCTCATTTTGCTCCTTTAATTTCCCACGAGCTTCTCTCTGTTCCCCTTTCACACATAAACATGCCTGAGCCTTGCGTACATGTCCTTCTGGAGCACTCCCTTGCATCATGGTGAACTCCCACCTTATTACAGTCCCAGACCATAAGGAGCAAGTTAACCCAGTTCTGGAAAGAAAAAAAAAAAAAAAGACCACATACATCCTATTGTGCAGGAACCCTGCTTTGAACTGGAACTCCTTTGTAATGATAACAAATACCCCTGGAGCAAATCAGCATCACATGTCCTCCTCCTCTGATCTCAGCATGGTCAGGAGGGGCACTTCTGCAGTCGGGAGTCCAAATCCTCTAGAATTTGACATGTCCTCTTTTATCAGCACGTTCATTTAAGCGAACGCTTTCCAGTGCCACCTACCTAAACTTTATACAGCATGGGCAATAGGAAAACGCATTGTGTTTCTTGAATAGTGTTGGCCCAGAATGCACCTGCTTCAGCTGTTTTTGCTGTTAATCACAATCAGTGTATCTCCTCTTTTTCCTGTCCTGGGAAAGTGGCCACCACTGGAACAGTCGATGATTTGAGTGCAGGCCAAAGGGAGCGCTCCAGCAGGGACCTATGCTCTGGTTTCCTTACACATGCTGAAAGTATGTGCAAAAAAGGAAATGTCTAACCAAAAAAAGGAAAGGAAAGCATGTCCTCACCACGAAGAGCACTTTGACATTTATGTTTCCATGTAGTACTATTGTCCTGCAGTAATATTTTATGGCAAAAGGCAGTTTTGCTGCATGCACTTACTGAGGTGGATCGTTTGGAGGGGGGCTTTTACTTACTTTATTTGACTATATTAAAATAAGAACTTTTCTCAGCTCCTCAATATGTAAGCTTCTATAACTCTAGATGGTTATAGTTCCAGGCCTTTCCTGCTTAAAAACACTAATTCATCCTAAAACGTCCGTAATTCATTACTGAAACTCTGCAAAGCAGTTAGTGCTAATACCTGGCATTCACAACCCCATATTTTGATCAACAGCGAGAAGAAACCATGTATCTCAAATAATCAGATTAACATTGGCGTGAATTGTTTGTTGGTTTTGAAAGATCTGGTTATTTGGACAGCAAGCAAATGAAATGATTGGCCCTAATTAGCTTGAGAATAATTACGTTGCATCGTCAAGCACTTACATGGAAAAGGCCTATGATTCAAAGTATCTTTCCTCATGAAACCCAAATCAGATATAACACAACAAACAACACAGCTGAAGGCAAATAAAATCAAGCCTTTATTCAAAGAACCACATTGATTAAAGTTGAATGCATCTTAAAATACACTGCATGCATTGGCTTTGGTATCAAGGAGAAAAAAAAAAACAAGGGAAAAAAAACAAAAAAAAAAAACAAGAAAAATAAAAGGACTCGTTGGCCATATTGCTCATTGAACTGAGCCAGGCGGTCTTCAGGTCACATCAGGATAACTTCATTCTTTCACATACGTCCTCACTGCCACCACATCGCCCATCTTGCATTTCTACAGAGAGAAGAATCATATTTTATTGTGCAAATAATTATTATTATTGTCAAATAACATTAATAATTATAACAATTATATTATTATAATGATGTAATAATTAAATAGATTATTATAATAATTATTATAATAGTATTATTACATATATCATCACTAAAGCATACTGTAGCCTACAAAAGTAGTAAGCATGTAAAAAAAATGTAAATTATTCTATAATACTATCAATATATATATATATATATATATATATATATATATATATATATATATAGAGATATC
>JBBPDA010000138.1:18172150-18185849 GCA_037974385.1 Arnoldichthys spilopterus | reverse complement strand
TCTCTCTCTCTCTCTCTCTCTCTCTCTCTCTCTCTCTCTCTCTCTCTCTCTCCCCCCCCCCTCTCTCTCTCTCTCTCCCTCTCCCCCTCTCTCTCTCTCTCTCTCTCTCTCTCCCTATCTCCCATTCTCTCACTCTCTCTCTCACTCTGTTATGGTACGAGCATTGAGCGGTGATTACAGCGCAGTTGTGAGTGTAAGCCCGGGTAATGGGTGAGATGAGGAGATGCTGGCAGCTCAGTGATGGAGCCGCTGGAAGCCAAAACCAACTGGTGGCTTTAGAGATCATAAGTTTGCCAGTAGAAGCTCGGGCCTCGTTGTAACTGCACTGTTGCTTTCATTGGAGGGGATCGTAGGAGTGGGCGATCTGACGATATTCGATCTTTATCGCGATAAATGACGTATCGTGATAAATAACGTTAACATCTTTTCTGAGCGGTATCGTAGGTTCTGAAAGAAACTGAACAGCATGTATCAGTAGCACATAATGGGGATAGAATAAGCACATTCAGAATCAGAATCAGAATCGTGTTTATTGGCCAATATAATTCAGTATATATGTATATGGTATATGTATATGGTGAATATAGACTAAACTAAATCATTTTACCTGTAGTTTGTAATTGCTATTCTGTCTAAATGTAGAAAACAGTTTAAAAATGTGTAAAATGTTTAGAAAGATTAAACTATAAAAGATTTATAAAATAGGAGTATTTTTTGTTCGGAATTCATGGTAGACATCTATGTCCTTACTCTTCCTCTCTTTTTTGTTTTTATCTGTTTTTCAGGGGTTTTTTAAGTGAACTATTAATCATTGCCTGGTAGTGTCCCTTTTTGTCTTCTCTGCGCAAGCTGTTAGTTAAGGGCAGTTTAATATTTACAGTGCAGCATGAAAGAAAACTGTGTGCACATCTGTCAGTGTATGTACATTATTTTTTAATCTTAACAAAACATCATCAAACTCATTCCATGTAAAAATGTGAATGATGTATGGCCTGCTGCTGTAACCTCTCCACAATCAGACAAGTCAGCAGGTTTAAGTAGGATCACAATGGATTCTCTTAAGGCCATTGGTTCCCCCACATCTTTCAGGGCATCTAAAAACAAAACAGTGGGATTGAGGTCAGATGGAGGGATGTGCCGGATGCCTGCCCCCTCAGTCTTATTAGACCTATGTTACTGTCTTGGTTGGAAGAGCTTGGCCCTCTGTTGGCACTCTGTGCTCTGTTGGAAGGTGTCGCCCACTCAGTGACTGCACCTGTCCCCCTGGTAGGGAGTGTACAGTGTCTGAAACCACCTGAATTACATGAACTGATTTCTTTATAAACATCAATACTGCAAGATAAATATTTTGTGGTTTTGTGCCATATTTAAGAGCAAAAAAATCTATTTTAAAATCACTCCCAGTAGGACTTTCTGTGAGACAACTGGCTACCGCAGTTGTTGTCATACATTTTACTCAACATATCTAAATGTCAGGGAGATATCTTGGTTTCCCTCAAATTCTTTTACCCTCCAACTATAGACCGAAACTGAGAGCTGGCCAAAACCACTGGTGAGAAGTTCAGCCCTTGTGTTCACAGAACTCTGTGCTTTGCAAATTAAAATAGTAATAAGCTTTTTACAACTGCCATGGTCCTACACCACGAGATGAGCAAGCTGATAGACTGAGCCTTTGTGTGGTTGTTTAGCATTTGACACTTTTTTATATTCTGGTGCTATAGTCGTACACTCTGCCTGTGTCTAGCCCAGTGGCATTCCCGCGCCTGGATGTTTCCCCAGCTGCGGCATGTTTTCTTTAACAGGGCTTCTCAAAATGGGCTTAGTGCCCAGCAGGGGGTTGCTGAAATCTGCCAAAGTGGGCTTTTTGGCACACAATGATGGATGAACATGCTTGAATGCAGTATTATCCCCAATACATGAATGAACATACAAAGTATTAGCATTGAACTGTGTCCTAATGCCCAAGACAAGATCTGTTTCTGCCTATTGGAGCTATAAAGAGCATATGAAGTGTGTAAAACTGTCTTAAATACCTATCTCAAAATACCATTAAAGTTGTAAAAGGGTCAAATAGTATTGTCTAAGTGGATAATGCTATGTAAGTGATTTTACAGGTAAATAGGAATTTTACTCATTACTTAGTAAAAGCTCAGGGCATCCAAGGAAAGAGGAAGTATTCAGAGCCAATGGAAATGATGTTTTTCATCAGTTACACTGTCTGCAAACAGTGGTTAACTGCGCTAGTTTTTCCCTGTTTAATCCCATGCCTGATGTTAACTGCATCTGCAATGTCATTTGTATTGGTGCCCATTAAATTACCCATTAGCGTATCCAGATTTATGTTCAGTGGCTATTTTTCTGCACATTTTTGTCGCATTTGTCATTTTTTGTATATATATACCATCTAGCAGTCCAATCTAAGCAAGGAAAGAGCTTTAGAGACTCCCCTCCCTCTCAGTAGGGTTACAGTAACCTCTAATTTATATATATATATTGCTTAATGATAGTATGTCGCCTCAAAAAAAAAATTGATGTACCCAGTCAGCCTCTTTCAGACATGTACTGATAATGGACTTGATGGACATGCTATTTTAAAACGAATACACATGCGGTTATTATGAACTATGTACAGTTTAATACAAAAACACACAGTTATAATGGAGTTGACCCGAGCATTTCTGAACAGGTTATTTTTGTAGGACAGTTGTTCCAAGACAGAATTGTTGGCATGCAGTAGTACACAAAATAGAACAGATGAGACCTAATCTTAGTGAGAGATGCTTAATGATGTTCATTATATGAAGCATTGATTGTGTCAAAGGTGGTGTACTTTAAAAACCTCTCAAAACTATTGACCCTGCGTAGATTGATTTTTCATTTGCTCTGAAAATTGGAATAGTACTCATTCTCCACGTTCTAAATGTCACAGAGTGCTTGTAACTCAAAGTGAAGGCTGTTCTAGAGGACAGTGTACATTATTTGAATGTCATTTGCTGCACTCTCTCTTTACAACGTGATGCAAATTTTTTACATAGAAGTTCCTATTTTTGTGTGCATGTACGGACAGCTGTTGTGGATGCAAAGCAAACCAATTTAAATATAGACATGTTTGATCAGAGCCTTTATTTTTCTCCCTGGAGTCAATTTTTGCTGTTTTTTTTACATGACAATTTTTAACATCTCTACATCTCTTAGACTGTTTTTTTCCTTTACGACTGTTATATGTAAATGACCTCTATTCTGATTGGCTGCCTCTATTCGCATTGTGCCTTATCACAAATTGATCAAGGCCGAAACCTGTCTCATTACTACGGTATGCATGAACAAAGCTAAAGAATGTAGGTTGAATTGTGATGCCACAAATAAGTTAATTTAAGAATGGGCTGTTTTTTTGTAGCTTTTAAACATGTACTGCATGGTCTGAAGAGTGAATGTTACAGTCTGATACAATCTATTTATTTATTTAAAAGTGGAAAATCTGAGATTTCAAGAGAGGATTTTTGTTTCATTTGAAGGGTAACTAGAATTTTCTCAAACAAATTTGGGTTTCACTTTAAAAAACATGTATTACGGATGCCCTTTTTTAAAGAGGAAGCAGGAGTGAAACTTTTCTGTCCAGCCGGTTTTTAAAGAACTAAACTGAATGCCCATTTCAGTGCAAATTCTACACATTGTGAAATCTAGCAGTTTACAAGTTGTGATGACCTAAGCTCTGTAAAACTCACACACATTCATCTCCAAAGCTAATTTATTATTACAATGATGCCAAAAGTGAACTCCCCTACAACCACATTGGACACCCCTTCTTTTTGTATGGAATGTCCTAAAGTAAAGTCCAAGAGAGGCTTTTGATGACTTTGACTCCTTTAAGCTTGTTTAAATCAGGAGCCGGTTTCCCAGACAGGTGTTAACCCATGTCATGGACAACTATATTTTTCTTTAAGTGGAGAATCTCCATTCAGACTCCTATGTTGACAAGAACTAGGCTACAAAGTTACTTTTGTAAAACATAATTACATTTTTATAACTAAATGAAGGCAACTTCCAAGCAAAGCTGATAGTTAGTGAATTTAAATGTATTTTATTTATTTTAAATGTATCACTTAAGGAAATGTTATATTTGCAGTATCACCTGTATTGGTGGTTATTAGATTACATTGTATACAGATCGAGGTTCCTACACATTTTTTCTTGTTTGCCATCACTCAACCTGTTAAAGGAGCAAACATTCCTTTCAGCAGTTTTCAGCAGTCAAAGCAAAGAAAGAATTTTTGAGACCCTCCAACACGGCCTGTTGACCATCCTGAGAATATTGATCACAGACATGTACATAAACACATTAAGGGCATCTAGTGACTTTGACTACTTGGTAATTGTTCAGATTTTTCAGATTATTTTTTCAAATTATTTTGCATTATGTTATCATTGTTTCATGAAAATTCAGTTTTTTTCATGCATTTTTTTATAATTACTTGTTACTTAGTTGTGCTAAAACTGGTACTAGTATTACTGAAAAGCTGAGCTTGTGCTGAATTAGAGGATATAAATAACGACATCCCAAATCAGTTCATTCAATTTGGGCTTTTTGCAGCTTAGGTTTTGTATATGAGCAGAATGGTCTGTGGAGTGAATCGTGTATTCAGAACCTTTTTGAATTTTGGTCCAAGTGATGGGACTCTCTTAACTAAGGCGTTTTAGTTGGCCTATTGGTTAGTGCCATGCGCCATGTAATTGGAGGGTAGCATGTTAAAGTCCCAACCCAGGTACTACTGAGGTACACTTGAGCAATGTACTGTCCTTCTACACAGCTTCCCTGGTGCTATAGCTGCCCATTGCTCCATGTGTGGATGAGTTAACACATCTTTGCACACAATGCCCTTTATGTTGTCAGCTTTGTAGTTTTTGTGGTCCTGTTCTTCATGGAGCACTGTGGTCCTGGAGGAACGTTGTTTCGTTTCACTGTGTACTGTGTGAACTTTATATGGTTAAAATGACAATTAAAGCCTACTTGACTTGACTGTTTGAGACTTGACTGTTTGACTTGACTTAAATGCAGAGGCACCGATAAATGTCTTAGAGAAGTCTACATCGCTAAAGCTTATATAAATCTACAGTGTATCTGAGAAGTTTAAATCAAGCAATCTCATAGAAAAATAGGCTTAAAGAAGTCTCCTCGTCTCAGTTCAT
Source organism: Arnoldichthys spilopterus (assembly GCA_037974385.1). Taxonomy (NCBI): domain Eukaryota; kingdom Metazoa; phylum Chordata; class Actinopteri; order Characiformes; family Lepidarchidae; genus Arnoldichthys; species Arnoldichthys spilopterus. The sequence continues at coordinate 18,180,662 of JBBPDA010000138.1, read as the reverse complement.
GCCAGATATATGTGCTTGACTATTCTATGATTAACTAATACTCAAGGTATTTCATTTCACGTAAGAAAAGTGAAATGATGGGAAATAATGGATGAGAAACCACTGCATAGTCATCATCAGAACAGGTGGAGGCTTGAGTCATTTGATTTGTTTGACCAAATCCTTGTGCACAATCCGTTTTCGGCCTCAGGTACTGCGTTGCAATGATGATTCACAAATGCTACCTGTAATATGCAGTGCTGACAGTGGTTGTCCAGACTTACAGCAGGTCTGATCTTGCCCGCTGACATGCACTCTATTATCAAGCAAGGAGCCCATAGCAATTTTTTCAGGACAACAGTGCTGTCTCATTTGTGGCTGTTACTTGCTGGCTGCACTCACTTTGCACAGTACAAATAGAAATTTCTTTCATGGCATAGAGGTAGCCCTGGATTTTCAACACAACAAATGTGATTAAAGCAAATTGGCAGAGAGATGCAGGGAAATTACAGGTTTCCACTTCATCTCTTAAATCAAAGACCTCCCTTAGGGTGAGCGGATCTTTTGTCACAAAGCGATCTAGTACTGTTTGTCTTTAGCCTGCCTCACTGTTTGGTGGCAGGGGGGTGGCTGGCCTTTTACAGCAATCCACCATGCACTCATGATTTGAAATGTAGCATTAAAAAGTCAGGCAATAATTTAAAGGGATTACCGACTGCTCCTCTTTGGGTGTGACAGGTGTGTGTCATCATCTCATGTCGGTAATAAGACTGAAGTCATTATTACATTTTTTATGTGAAAGTATCTCATAGCTACTCTCTGCTCCCCCCTTTAATTGCATGTGAACAGCAAAACTAAAAAAAAAACATAAAAAGTGTATTTGTTTGGTCTTAATACATGTGTTAAATAGCCACTAAATTGAACAGATTTCATGGAGTCAGTGTAAGGCTGAAGGAGTGCTCTACAGATTCTGCTTTAAAGCAGGACAGCCCAGAGGGCTCTTGAAGGCTTCTGTTCCCAGAAGTTCTGTCCCTATGGAAAGCTCTCCCTCAAGCATAGCTCTACTCATATTAGGTGATACATAATGCAAGCCAGCCCTGTTTCTGTATGGTTGTGTGATATATGGCTACATTTTAACCCTGTTTGCAGCCAGTTGCAGATTCCTTGAGTTCTTATCACACTGCAGTGATTTTCATCAGGAATCAGAACAGATTAGAGCTTACACAATATAACAGCTGTCACAATATTGGCTTTTTCAGTACTGACATTGCATATAGTAGTGTTTTTATGTACTGTAACAATCTTGTTAATTTTTAATTGATAAAATAATTCTTGAAGTCTATTTCCCTTTGATGGATGCCTCAAACTGTTTTGAACAGTTCACAGTAGAAAACCTAAATAAATGTTTTGATGGAAAGAACGGTGTAGGTTCCCCTTTTGGTTTAATAAATTAATTAATTTAAAAAATCTATTGGTTTGAGTCTGACTAAAACAAATTATGTCAAGATGGTAAGACATTGTTTTAGCAACACTTGAATTCATGAATTTCCACAATCTGATTTGATAATACAGTGATCCTAAAAAGTGTTTGGATGCTTTAATCATTTAACTTAAATATAGATATTTAGGTTACTTAAAAACATTTTTACTAATTTGTCTGAGCAAAACACTTTAAACACAATATCATACTTAATTTTTTTGATGTTTAACCTTGACCAGAATCCTGTGGCTCAAGCACATTTAACCTTGATCAGAATCCTGTGGCTCGAGCACATTAAACCTTAATCAGAATCCTGTGGCTCGAGCACATTAAACCTTGATCAGAATCCTGTGGCTCGAGCACATTAAACCTTGATCAGAATCCTGTGGCTCAAGCACATTAAACCTTAATCAGAATCCTGTGGCTCGAGCACATTTAACCTTGAACAGAATCCTGTGGCTCGAGCACATTAAACCTTGATCAGAATCCTGTGGCTCGAGCACATTTAACCTTGATCAGAATCCTGTGGCACAAACACATTAAACCTTGATCAGAATCCTGTGGCTCGAGCACATTAAACCTTGATCAGAATCCTGTGGCTCAAACACATTTAACTGTGGTTGGAAACCTGTGGCTTAAGCACAGTTTAAAAGGGACTATGATCTACCATTTGAAACATGGGCATAGCTAGATGCCTATAAAGCCTGGTAGCTCTGACACTGAACACAGAGCTCTTAAGGCAAAAATAAATATAAGGCCGAATGTACCGTGAGCTGAATCGTAGACTGACTACATGAATTTTAGTTTCATTTGAGAACTGATACACTAAAACATCCAGCATTCCTGGAAGGCATATTTCATCTGCCCCATGTAGCAGCATATTTGCTGAATGCTTAATTTAAACCTAGACTGCAGATAAATAATGGCCATAATTCTGTTTCAGTTCATGTTTTAAATGCAGTGTCAGGTGTTGTGGTCATGCGCATGAGTGTCGGAGAGCTTAAACCCTAGTCAGCGCTTCCCCTGCAGCTATGGCATATGACTGTGCCATACAGATGTCTTTCTGTTCTGTTCAAGGAGGAAGGGGGGGGAGCTTATTTACTTAATGGCTCGCAGCGAAGTGGCCACAGAATAAAACAATATGTGTGTTGTCAAACAGAAACACATGAGGTCAGGTTTCTAATATGCTGAACCAGCAGAGGTATGAATGAGAGCGATCAGATGAGAAATGTGATGACCAGGAAAGTGGCTTTCATTGATCGGGAGTGCAGGGTGGGCCACACGCATCAAGCTTTTCAGCTTTTTTGTCCCAGAGGCCTTCACTGGAACTTCCTAATCACAGTAATCTCTTGTGGACATGGCCTCGAATGGGTGGAGACAGAGAGCGTCCATCTGATATATATATAGGTAATTTTTTCATGTTAACGTCCCAACATGCTCTGCACAGAATGCACTTTTCACAATTAACTGACCCTCCCTCTTCCTGTTCCTAGTCGGTCTTAGGGAAATGGGACTTGTTATCTAAAGAGGACTTATGAATAAAAATCTTAGAAAAAACAAAAAGCAGCTCACAAAGGGCTGCCCAGCTCCTAAAGGTTTCTCTTAAAAAAAAACACCTCAAACCACCATCAAAGAACACCCATTTGCTTGGAAAAGCAGTTGTTACATGCTACTGGCAGTGCTGTTAAGAAGAGGAAGCTTACCTAAAAATAGTAATTGCAAAAAAAAAAAAAAATACTTAAAACAGAACTGAACCTCAACTGACACAGTGATCACAACAGCTGAAATAGTCTGAGGTTTGTTGAGGGGACACACAACGTGAGAAACTCTCACGCTGCGCTTCCGTATCAGAGCAATGCACAATTCTGAAAAGTGTAAAATAGTAGTAAATCAGTTAGTCATGACATAGTGCACTTTTTTTAAAGAACAATGCAGTTGGTCAGTGTTCCTTAAGCACTTATATCCAGAAATGCATGCTGAGATGTACTGTGACACAATTTACCATGATGACAATGAATATGGTCTTATGTAGAGATGTCATTAATCTGAGAGGATTCTACTGATTATTTTGGTGGAATTTTGAAAAATCCAGGTTTTCTAGAAATAGACCAGATAATAAAATCAGCCTTACCTAAGCAAGAACAAACCACACATTGCTTTACTGAAAACAGAATGACAGTAGATGGTCTGCTGTATGTTTGAAGGTTTGCAGACACAGGGATATCTGGGATATTTAGGATACGAGTCTACTTTTTGGAATGGATTTTACACTAGGGGTTGCACCACTGCTGTGGCATTTTGCAACAGGAGTGTTAGTGAGGTCAGGTACACCAACACATTTCATTGTACCGTTGACCCTGTGTTAACCTACATGTGACCAATAAAACTGAACTGACAACTGATGTTGGAAGATTAGTTCTGGATCACAAACTCCACTCCACTCCATTTCTCCAAAGCTGGGGGAGCTTTATACCCCTTTAGCTAGTGACTTGCTCCCATTTTCTTTGCAGTGCTTTTCTATGGAGATTATACAAGCTGTGTGTGCACAATTCAATGCCTGTGTCAGCAATGGGTGCACCTCAAACAAAATCTGAATTTACTAGTAAAAATGGGTATCCAGAGACTTTTGAAAATGCATTTTAATAATTAATTTTGAATAATTGTGACCGCTTTAGAGTACAGTGCATATTCCATGGCTACAAAAAGGCTGCTAATGGTACCATAATGGAAAACAATCCCATCACAGTGAAATTCTGGTCGACCAATATCATCTGGCAGCACATTAGTGCAGCCTCAAAGACATCAGTGTAGGGAACCATGGAGAAAACCAATGGTTGGTGATGTGCCAAAGAAAACAATTGGTGAATATGCTTTGGACAATAGCTCTGAGACCCATGAAAGACATGCTTTGAATGGCAAGACTCTAGTTTTGAGAGAGGGCCCCTTAAAGAAAGCAGTGAAGGTTTGTCCCCCTCTTTTTTTTTACTGAAGATAGACAAAAGGAGCATTTCACACAGTTATGCTCTGCTGTGCTGTGGAATATTTTCAGTGGTTCAGCTATTTGGAATCTTCTGGAACCTTGGACCATCTCTGAGCTGCAAGATTTGTGAGAGAAAGAATTATTTCATGGGGCTTTTATTTGCAAGCTGATTATTCTGACACCCCCTCCTTTATGGTAATTATTATCATAATTACAGTCACTGTTTTCTATCCTGTTATTACGGCCTTTCACCATTGTAATAAGGAGTCATACTAGAGGACTGGAGCAGTGAGAGTGGGTTATCTTCTCTTTTTCTTTCCGTTGCTCTTTCACTCTCTCTCTCTCTCTCTCTCCCCCCCACACTCTCTCCTCCCTTAAGTTATCTCCCTCAATCTGTCTCTCTTTTTCTCTCTTTTCTGCCTCTCTTTCTGTATTTTGCCACTTTTTCTTTCCATCACTTTCTCTCTCTTAATCACTTCTCTCCTTTTTTTCCTTAGTTATCGCTCTCTCCTTCTTTCTCTAGTTCTTCATTCTTTCTGTCTGCCTCTTTCTTTCTCTTTCTGTCGCTCCCTCTGCCTGTGTTTTTCTCTCTCCCTCTCTCTTACTCTCTGTTTTGCTCTCTCACTCTCTTTCCCTCTCTGCTATTTGTTTCTCTCTCTCTCTTTTGCACACGAGTGTCTGTCAGGATAATCTATCCAAATGAAGCTGCTGTTTGTCACTGAGGAGCGCAGCAGGGCCTAATGGAGCATCTCTCTCTCTCTCTCTCTCTCTCTCTGTGTATGTCTGTCTGCCTCTGACAGACGCACAGGGCCCGAAAGACTGCAAACCCTTCTCTCCCGTCTGCCTCATTTGAATTAATACTGCAATGGAGCCTCAGGTTTGCAACATTTCAGCAAACCTAAGTCCCACAAGACTCACCTCCTCCCTCTCTTAAATCACTCTGTGAGAGCAATTCTGTTTTTAGACTACCATAGCAGAAAAGCACAACATCCTCGAATGCTGTGGCTTTTTCCAGTTTTGCAAATAGTGCCTGATGTGTAACTTTTAATCATCCTGGAAGCTAAATCTCCATCTTGTTTGAAGGCCAGATGGCTTGAGGAGTCTAGAGAGGAGCAATATGCATTTGAAGTAAAGTAACTACAGCTAAGTGAAGTACTGAGGCTTCCAGTAACTGCTGATTTTATTTTATTTTTTTTCATAAATAGGAAGTGAAAAATGGAGGGTTAAAAATGGAGAGAGAGACAGAGTGAGAAAAAAAGACAGTATGTGTATGTGTAAGGGAGAGGTCACAGAGTCACAGCTGGGTTGGTACATCAGTGCAGACCAGCAGTGACCAATATTTCAGATTGTCGCTGGAGCACAGACGCTTGTACAGTGGTGAGCAAGGGAGCGAAGAGACTTAGCCCAGCGACAGCACTGAACTGGTCCATCAGTTCTTTATTAGCAAATGTTGCCAGCTTGGACAAGCTTTATTGAACAATTATTCAAATAGCCTGATAAGAAACTGTAGCACATAATTATTAGCTGGACCATCTTGCTGTAGCTGATTACTAGAAAGGGCTGGAAACAACAGCCACAGTGAATTTGGCACCATGCTTTAACAATAGCACACGAAAAATGAGGAATGGTGTGGTGCTGGGGTGAAAAAATACCTTGAAATTCATTAAATTGTCCATTTCTTTTTTTGACAAAATATTAATTTCAAGCCCAAAAACTGTTAAATGTTTTAAAGCTTGACTTTATTTTTTCACCATGCAAATAATTTATCCAGTTTGAGTTTTTGCACTGATGCACTAAATCGTTTCAGTTGAATTGAGTAGTGAGGTCAGAGATTTACACACCAAGTGTGGTATGCAGTTTGTAGTCATTTTGAGGTAGCTTGCATGAGCTGAGAGTTGGGGCAGAGGGTTCAACATAAAACATTTAGAATGAGAACGAGGGAGAGAGTGAGAGCCTGAGCGTGGCGTGACAAGGGGGTTGTGGACGTGCAGCAGCAGATGGGGAACAAATGGTGGTGGTAAAATAGGAGGAGCAGGCAGAGTATGAGAATGGACATGGAGACTGAGATCCAAGGGCAAGTGGGAATGGTGGGAAGAAGCTCTGGAAAAGGTCATGGGACAGGATGTATAAGGGAAATCCCTCATGTAATTAAACACAATGAAGGAGATGAGTAGTGATGCAGTACTGATGCACTAGAGATTTCTAATGATAGACATATATACATATCATGCTATTTGTTGTTTTTGGCTGCTGGTTAATTCATCCTGGTTTATGCTGGAGACTCTTTTGCACAGGTTGCCTGAGAGGGATCACGGCACTTCATTTAAAGCAATTCCAGACCATGTATGGTGCATGGATCATCAAATGGTGGAACTACTGTGTAAGCTCCCTTTTCATTTCAGGCATTTTAGCTCTGTATTTTGAATGAGATATAATAAGCAATACCACTGAAATATCACCTCAAAGGACAGGAAGTCTATGGATTTGTGCAGTTCTCTCTTTATTTTTCCCTTCATTTCTCTTTCAGAACCCAGTAAATCTCTGGCTTTTCCTCAGAGCACTTTTCTGTCTGGCATCCATACAGATGAGAGAGTTTTCGGAGCTAGACGTTTTTAGTCTGAATCATCACCTTCCAGACAGCATAGGGCTGGGAAGCTATGCCTGTGAGGAATAGCTTGAGACACGAAAGGGATGAAAACAACATGTGAAGCTATGCAAATCCTACAAACCTGTTTGCCATGGTTTCTATGGCAGCTCAAGAAGCTCACTGTGCCATGGCCATCAACATGGTCATTATCTCACTTAGAAAGTTAATGTAGAGAAGCAACTCAGAAATCCATGCAAACTCTTTCTCTCTCTCTCTCTCTCTCTCTCTCTCTCGCTCTCTCTCACAAACATGCATGCGCACACACACACACACACACACACAGACACACACACAATTTCTCTCTCTTTCATATCAGCTGCTTCTGTAACATTGAGAAAAATAATTGACGCAGAAGGGTGGAGAGATCTTTTAGGCTTGGTTCCCAGTGAGAACCCTACAGCAGAATCACTAGCAGAAGTCACAGAGCATATTGGAACAGATGCAGGGTGTTTCTTCCAAACGTCACAGTGACCTAGAGGGTTGAGGATTATGTCTCTGACTGAAGCTTTGCTATTTGTAGCTATTTGGGAGGGATGGGTGTTGTATATTTTATTAAAACCTTATGTCTGAATTGACAGCTCCTTTTACACCAGGGTAACAGTAACAAGTCAGACAATAATTAAGTTCCTGGAGACAAGTAAAACAATAAAGAACAATGAAAGTATAATTTTTCCCCAAAGATTCACATTTATTTGATTTATTTATTAGTCCTTTAGGGGTATTAATAATATTGCACCACATGTATTTGAAAAAACACACTATTATAAAAAAAGTGTTTTTGTAAGAATGGTTTATATTAGATAAAGGTAAGGTAAGCAGTCTCCAACCATTTCTGAGGAATTTTGAATCTTTGTGTATTTTGTGTTTTTTTGCCTGTTTTCTTGAGGTTTGCCACCAGTTCTGGTGTTGACTGTGTGTATTTGTAAAACCATTTTAGTAGCTTAAGTCAAGCTAGTTTTGTAGTTTAACACTGGCTGGAATGGAGAACAGATGTCTTGATATTTTCATTTAAATTTTGCTGGTAAAAATCTGAATTGGCAAGGCTTCTTAGCAGTGGTACAGATAACAGGCCCAAATCACGATACTGCCACCACCATGTTTCACAAATGGGATGAGATTCTTATGCTGGAATGTGTTATGAAGATCAGACATTGAAAGATACTGGTTTCTTTAAATAAAACAGGGGACTTACTCATACCTGATTGTGGGCACATTGAAAACACATGACTCTAATCTTACCTTTAAATTATGTGCTTATGCTAGAGGTTCATCTACTTTTGCAAGTATGAGTAATATTGGATCATTTTCTTCAATATATATATTTCTTTGTCCAATGACAAAGAAATAAAAAAAGTCTCAGAACAATATCATTTTAATGGTAGGTTTATTTTAACAGTGACAGATAGCACATCAAAAGGAAAATTGA
>JBBPDA010000138.1:18145405-18155991 GCA_037974385.1 Arnoldichthys spilopterus | reverse complement strand
ACTCACTCACTCACTCACTCACTCACTCACTCACTCACTCACTCACTCACTCACTCACTCACTCACTCACTCATTTTCTCACTTTTCTCTCTCTATTCCTCTAGCAATCACATAGACTGTAAAAAATATGATTGTAAGCCAGTTATACCTCACAGTGGCTCACTCACATGGCATTTAGCAGATGTTAGAGCTGGGATCCAGCTGAGAGTCTATATGGACCCTGTGGAGAGGAAGGGCCAGAGGGGCCAGTGGACCGTAACGCCATCCCACTCTGGGCTCCAGCAGGACATTTTTCACGCCCCTTAAAGGAAGTACTCACAGAGAGCCTGTTCCATCATGAAGGATGCGACTGGCACATGATGTCATGGTGTTATCATTATCAGGCCGTCCATCAGCGTAGCTCTCCCAGGGCAGGCGTGTGGCTCTCTTTTCTGCTGGATGCTGCTGTGTGTGCTAAGCCTCTCCCCGCCTCTAATCTCCCCCCCTGCTTTTTCCCCTTATCTGTTCCATTGCAGGCAAGGACGAGCAGCAGAGCCAAGCAAGGGTCCAGGTAGGGCCGAGTGCATTTCTCATTGCTGGCTCAGGAAATTGCACAACTTTTGCGCCATAATAGATGTGTTTGGTCTTTTTTTAATGGGATTTGCACTCCTCGTTCCTGGAAGAAGCTGGAAGCTGTGATCGTAGATGTTCAGGCACAATTTGTGTTTTGAAACTGGCATAAAGAAAACTTTTTGCCGCTTATCTTCTTGTACGCACTGGCTTGATTTGCATAAATGTCCCTGACTGTCAGCCGGCTCTCTGTTCTTATTCAAGGAACTGTAACAGGAAGCGTTTTGACTGCCCGTCAGAGCATTGTGGCATTTTGTTTATGTCTAAGCATGTTATGACCCATTGCATGAGTGATGTTATGACCCATTGCATGAGTGTACACATCAGACGTAGCCCTCTGATCTTCCTGCCACATTTCCATATGGCCTTGGGTACTACAATAGGCCTTTTTTTGGAACATTTACACACGCAATATAAGTATGTTCTCTGTTTTAAAGGAAAAAGCCAAATATACCCAAACAAGGCGAGTTCACTGTGCGTTCCCAGTGCTTTGTCATTGTGGGATTTTAAATATGTTTTCCAAAGCTCTCCACTCCCTGCACTATGGTACTCGAGTGAGTAAGTGAGTAAAGAGGAAGGACTCTCCCTTTTGAGAGAGACCATAACTGTCCATCTCTTCTCCCTCCATCTCCTCCAGCACAAAAGAGACTGGGCCTCTGCCACTCTCTGGGATGCCAGCCATCTGATTGTTATCTGTCTATTCAGTTTGTAGAGGTGGGGTGTACTCCGCACTCCTCCCAACCTAAAAATAACTCAGGACAGGGGCTCTATTGAATCTGGCCTAAGTCCTTGGATCGTTGTCAGATCAAACCACACAACGTGTGGGGGTTGCTTAATACACCACCCAAAAGCCATTTGTTTAGACTCCTGGACACCCTGGCTGCAGTCTAACGTACAAAGGCTATGCGTGGAACTTTGGAGAGTTGTGCGTCAAATCTGCATTTGTGCGCCCCCTTGTGGCTGTTGCTTTTCAAGGCATGCGAGAAAAGAGGACGCTCTGATGGAATGCAACAGTATTGCATGACGTCACCTAGATGTTTATCTGTTTATGGACCTGACTGGAAATGTATTTAGAGAACACTTGTGTGGTTTTGTCATTCGTGCTGCTTGTGGTTGATGCCTGTGATATGACGCTTAAAGAATTGCTGACTGCCATACATCATCCTTTACAAATGCATACAATTGAGTTTCCAGTTTATTAGGTATACCTGCCATATACAATCATGTGCAAAACCTTGGGTGCTCCTGATCAAATGTCATAAGTACACGTTTACTTATATATCTGTTGAATTTAATTTACTGAAGGAAAACCATTATGTTTGCCCTGTGCAAAAGTTCCAATACCTTATACTGGGTATATGCATATGAACAGAAATTGCTCACAATTATTGGCAGGAAAAATATCATATTTTATGTATCTTTTGTAAAAGACGTTTCTTTTTTTAATTTAGAAAATCAGAACAGCAAATCAACAAAGCAGCTGTAGCGGTCAGCCACCCTGTGCCTCGTTTATTAGTGGAAAGGTGCAGGACCAGACACCATTCTCTGTGCAGCAGTGATAGCACTATGTTAGTGTGTTGTATGAATTAATCAGGCACATCTCAGTTGCTGGATTTTTTTAAACTACCACCCAAATCACATTTACTCAGTCATTGCCCTGTGGTGATCCACTTCCACTGGTGCCCACGTTATACTGGGGCTGGTAAATTGTGAAGTGACAAATGGTCTAGAGTGAGAAACCTTTAACATGCTTCAGTTTGGGACCTGTCCCTGAATAAACGGTCAGTGAGAGGACAAACAGGCTGGGTGTACATAATAATATGTCTGTCTCCTTCTCTCTCTCTCTTACTCTCCAGCTCCTGGCGTAACCTGTGTATGGCTGATACGGGCGGCTCCTCAGTGTGATGTGTAATGGCTCCTGCACTGAGTGCTCTGTGGGGGTCAGGGGGTGCAGGGACAGAGGTCGGAGGGACCACAGTGCTGGCTAATGGAGAGCTGGCTTTAGTGGGTACTCTCACTGCCCTTTCTGCCTTCGTCATCCTCACCCTTCTGCTGCTGCTTTGTGCCAGCTGCCAAGGGTAAGTCCCTGCACATCCTGTCACTTTCAGCTTCAACGTTTAACAAATACTATACTATTAACTATGGTAAAACGAATGTGTAGTGTATGTAGTTACTAACAAGGACCTGAAATGTGGGTCTTTGCAATTTTGGGGGGCTTAATATTGCATCTTGTTATACTTATAGCATGGAAGGAACAATATATATTGCATATAATATAATGTATAATATATACTTATTCTGTATATTGTACACATACTGTTTATTTATTTTATACTGTATAAGCACATGTAAAAAAGACTACAAGCTGCATACAACCGCACCCACATGCCACATCGTACCACATGTACTGGACCACACAAGAATAATGTATATTGTGTATACAGCATCTTGTGTACAATAGAGTATATTGTACATTGTGTCAAGTGCACCTTAAGTTTGTATAGTGTCTAATATTTTTCGTATTGTACAGTTTGTTTGTTTAAGAAACACCATCGGCCGAAAACAAATTCCTTGTGTGTGCAAACATACTTGGCCAAATAAAACTGATTCTGATTCTGATTCTGATTAACATTTCCTGTCATGAGATCAGTGACCGGATGTGTTTAAATACACATGAAGTTTTTAAAAACCACTAATACATTATTACATAATATTGATACATAGAATTATTAATACATTAATACAGGTATTATACTGAGACTTTTATTGTACATGCCATATTTGTTATTACACCAAAATATCTGCAACGATTAAAATATATGTGTAATTATCCCCAGAGATACTATTATTTGCTGTAAGACGTGTTGTCCTAACATTTCATTTGCTGGAAGACTGTAGCAGCAGGGTTTCTACTCCCACCCTGACATTTACAAAAGAAGGTTAATCATATGGTTATTGTAGCTATTTAAAGATAATTGAAACAGTATGATTATTTTCAGTTTCGCTTTTTTTCTCGCAGTATGTAATTAAAATGGCAACTGTACTATCCCTAGTACTGACTGATATTCATGTTGTTTCAGCAATTCACAGTATCTCTAATTAAATAACATGCATTTGTAAATTGGCATTGGCAAGTTGGTATGCGGGCCCAAGCTAACTAACTTGAGGCATATGGATCTGGTTAATTAATTATCCACATGTGGTGGGGCAACATGCTATAGGTTCAAATTCCACAATCAAAGGAGCAGAGTTAATCAACATTTTTTCAGTAATGGCCCTTCTCTTTTTTTCCCCAGGCAGAAGAAAACTAATCGGCTCCCTGGAGACCATGAGAACCTGATGAATGGGGTATGTTAGCAGGGAAGCTTTCCGTGTTAAGGATTTGCTGCATTTCAGATCATTCTCTGCATGACTGAGACTCCAAACAGAACCCTGAAGGGCTTTTATGAAGCACTTTTTCCTTCAAGGTGTTCTCAGATTGCTTTAACACGAGCAGCGTTTTGAGACTGAATCTTTTGGTGGTAGCTGCTTTGGTAAGAGCTGATCTGGATAGTTTTAAATGGTGCTAGAGTGATAATAAGCTGCAGTGGATTAGAGCTGCACAATATATTGTTGTTTAACTGTAATGGTGATATTGGGATTTCGTACGGCAGCAGTATGCAAAAGAGCCATCTAACCCCGCAGTTTTTCTTGTGTACTGTGAGCGTCCTGAACAATCTGCTGCTTCTGTTTTGTTGAATCAAGATATTCATATAGTTGAAGGTAATCACTATCTATTGCACTAGACATCGAGTAACAATAATTAAGTCAGTCTCTGACAGTTGCATATCTTGAATGTTGCTAAACATGGATTTATACTAATCTCCTAATGCCAAATTTGTCATTCATATTGCAAATTAACGACTAGGCCGATTCAACAAGAACATTCATTTAAATCAATGAGCTTTTCTCTTATTTGAGTAATTGTGACAGCTTGAAATATATTAAAACAAATTATTTTGGCCTTTAATCTTATTTTGCCTATGTTGTTCAGCCATAAGGCACAAAATAAAGCAGACTAAAGAGGCTTTGTGGAGTCTTTGGTTAGTGGGAGGAGAGCATGAAGCAGACAGACTCTTTGCTTTGTCTGGCCAGGGAGATGGGGCGGCTCTTTGGATGTGGCCTCTGCAGGGAGGCCAAGGCTGCTGGGAAATTATCATGTGAGACAAAAGGTCAAGAGTTCAGCGTTGTTTGGAAGCAGGGAGCATCTATGAAAATCACATTTAACTTGTCATGTGATGAATGCACTCGCATATGGAAACCGAAGGCTGTGCAGAGAAACACGCTTGTATACACACACACACACAGTCAGACTCCCTCCTGCACACACAGCTGTGGGAAAGTGTCACGGGTCTGTTGCTGGCCATAATGGTCTGTAAGTGAGGGGGTGGTGTGTCTGCCAGTTTGTTTTCATGGCTTGTTGACTGGCAGTGCAGGCTGCTACTGCTGCTGCTGCTGCTGCTGCTGCTGCTGCTGTTGCATTGCCGCCTGTGGATTATGATCTCATCTCGCTGCCAGATGGGGCGAGGTCGTTACCCCTCCCACCAAATGATTTTGGTCAGGTCCTTTGATGGAGACATTTTATTGGAAAAACAGAAACCTGCTCACCCTTGGAGTCCTGCATGCTAACATTTACCTCACTGTTTAGCCACCGGTTCCCTGCCCTTTGCTTTCAAACGATTTCATCTAATCTCTTCTCTGTCTCGTTTTATGTAAATATGGAATAATGGGTTAGGAGCACTAGGCGGGTAAAGGGCTGCGTCAGTGTAATGTGAAGTGAGTGCATAGGGATGGCAGCACGGCTTTTGGCAAGAATCTGACATAATCTCTTTCTAATCACACCCTGTCACATGTGCATACAAAACCCAGGGGAAGTGAAAACCTTTTAAGTAGTGATGTATATCTAGAGGGCAACTTTTACACAATAATGTATGCCTCGTCAGGGAAAATACTGAGGAGGTGTTCGCTTAAATGGCAATGTCTGTCACAGACTGACAGGTTAAATGGGGTCTTTGTCTTTCCATGACAAGTGGAGTGCCTCTGTGCTTTAACCTCCTGTCTTGGTGAGGCTTCATCACCCTGGTAACAGTGCGTGTTGAAAAACTGCCATGCGGTGGTGCCATAGAGTCACTTTCTGGCTTTGTGTGGTGCAAAAAAACAAAGAGCTCCATCCACAGGCCTTTTGTCTCCAAGTTTGAGCAGTCTGACCTTGTTAAGAACATCTGTATTGTTTGTTTGCAGGTGTCTGAAAAGGAGACATGTAGCCAGTCAGCGGATACAGGTAGCCATGGGACTGACCTGGTGGCCAGTAGCTCTCACAATGGGCCTCTTACAAGTGGTACAGGTAAAACTCCTCATGATGTTGGAATATTTCCAGTTTAGGTTAATGGACTACATGCATGCACCCGCTCCTGAAACAAGCAAAAATATAAGACTATGTCTGTACAGCATCATTCATTATTTGTAAATGTATATCTAGGTCTGTATAGCCTAAAATATGAGAAAATATAGCAAATATATATTTCTAGATTTTTGTTGTATAGTGCATTAGACTTTTAGGGAGTTTTTTGTGAGTTCTCAGTCCCATAATGCACCACGATAAGTAGCATCCAAACCGTGTACCAAAGCAGAATGCATGTGTGTGTTGGAATCTGGCCACTGTCACTGAATTATGAGCAAAGACATGAAAAATCTATGAAATTGTTTGCTGAAATCATTCCATGTTGCCAGTAATGCTGTTGTAAGTAGGTTAAGTAGGTCTCCTAGTTTTCTAGAATGAATAGAAGACTTGATTTTTTTGTGTGGTCATTATTTGGACATTTTGTGACATATTGTAATAAATATGTTTTAAAAATAAAGGGGGAACTCCAGAAGGATACTAGAACACAGAGGTTGTGTTCCCTTCACACCTCTTTTCCCATTTACAATCACAATCCAGTCCTGACTTTTGTTACTGCCTCCTAAAACTCAGAAAAACAATTCTATACAGTTCAAGTTTATTGGATGCATTTAACATTTAAAAAACATAAAATGTGTTCTGTGCAAAAGTGCATAACATTTTATGTATATATTATGTTTTATTTAAATAATAATAACAATAATAATAATTATATAGGAAAAATCATTTGCAGAAATTCTGTTAGTGGATGTGTTGTTTTCATTTTTAAAATTAAAAAAAAAAACATTTGACCAGCATTGTATGGGAATGTCAGGAGTAAAAAATAGCACATAGAATGGGAATTAGGACACAATTTCATACACAGTATAAGTCACTGAGATTAGGCACTTTTTTGCTGGTTTAAAATAATGTAGTTTAATGTTTTGAACTTCATATTAAAATTTGTCCCCAGAGCTGAGACATATGCAGGTACATGTTTAGTAATCTAAAATGGACCAGTATGTGCAATTGGAGCTTTCTGTTTTTTGTAATTGTATAAAAAAAATATTATTTGCAGAAAAATTGATCACAACAGCTTTTTTATTTCATCATGATCCTGACAGCCATCCTCACTCTCTCTCTTCATCCGTCTCTGGCCACAGTGCTCACAGACACCATGGACACGAGCCCTCACCCATCAGAGGAGATGCTATCCAGCCAGTCTGAGCTGCGCTCCTCTAAGTGTCCTCAGGACCGTGAGTTACCCAGCATCCCACCCAGCGGCACCCTGCAGGATGGCCCCGGAGCGTCTGGAGACGGCACATATGAGGTGTTAAAGGATGGAGCCCCACGAGACCTCAGTGTGGAGGACTCGCTGTACGAGACAGTCAAAGAGCTGAAGGATGTGGGCCTGCCCAATGGTACACTCACCCCTGAAGGGCCCCCGGTGGCCCTCCTTAACGGCCGTCTAAGCCCCAGTCCTGGCACGCCTGAGCGCAACTCACTGCCCAATGGTGTGGAGTATGCCTCCATTGACCTCAACAAGAAGAGCCGCTACAGCGCAGACATAGAGGCCCGCCGCTCGGCCTCACTGGTGACCCCAGCAGAGCTAGAGGAAGAAGAGAAACCCCCACCCATACCAGACAAAGCACTGGATGAGAACGACAACCAGCACATCAATGGGCTACAGAATGGCCAGGTGAGGGAAAACGAGGGGTGTGTGTATTGTAGTGTCATTGTAGTGATCACCAACTCTGGTCCAATCTGCCTTCTTGTAGAGTGTAGTTCCAACCACAATGTGCCACACCAGCTTCAACTAATAAATCTATTAGATCTATACATCTACTATGTTAGTCCCCTAAAGATTCCTTTTTGTATACAACCACAGATGGGTGCATATACATAAACAACCAGTTACAGGTATCACATAATGCCAAGGTTCAAGAAGGTAAGGGTGTTTTCAAGAACCTTTGCATTATGTGGATGTACTTTTAAAATGTTTCTTAACACTCACATCTCATTTGCAAAAACTGATATCGTCTTTGAGATGACAGTCATGGTTACTTCATTAATCAGATTAAAAAGTGCAGAAATCAGTTTATCAGTTAATTACTGTTCCATTTTTAACATTATGCATTAGGTTTTATTTAAACAAATGAAAAACACAAGAACCATTTCTCCTTTTGACCAACACAAAACATCCAGTTTTCTAAATCAGGTTGACAGAAAACATGAGGGAGTTTCTCTAAATGCTCATATAACAGTTGCCTTTTGTCCTTCAGTCCTTTTGTCTCTAAATGCTCGATTGTCATTATCGAGCTTCTGTGAAGCAGGTCTATGCGATCTAGAGCTGCAGAAACACTAATATTTTGGTAGTTAATCAATAGTCAGTAGTCAGTTTGATAGTAATTTGTGCAAATTAACTGAAAAATAATTCATTACTTAGTCTACATGTGGCAAGTAAATGTAAGAACTGTAACAAAACAATATTAGATTTTTAGTTACTCTAAACTTTAGAAAAAACATCTAAACATTTAAACATTTAAACATTTAAAACATTAAAAGACATTTAAAATTCTTGCAATGTTTTGATCTTTACAACAAGCTAAGTGGCCAACTTGTTTAAAAGCATACATGGCTTGGTTTAATGTGTCACTCTTGAGTCTTTTCATAACTCTGTTACTGTAAGCAATGAGCAATAACTAAAATACAGTATGTGATGTTAAATGTGTAGATTAATTTTAAAGCTCTTTAGGCTGCAGCAATAATTAATCTGTTTAACATTTTAACATCTGGTGATATTTTATTATACTAGAGCTGTGTGAATAGATTTTTAAGGATTAGCAGCTTTGAGTTGTACTGTAAGCTCATTACGTAGTTTTCCTTAGCTAGCTAATGTATGTAACACTCTGAGGGGAAGAGCTACTGAATATTCGAAGCAGCTGCTGAAAACTTCTAACAAACAGAACAAATACAGCCCTGAATATTAACAGTGGTGTTAATGCAGCATATTGAGCATTTTATAAGGGTAGCATTAGCTCATTCTGACAGGTGACTTAACGTGTGCACTGCATGTTCTCAGAGAGTAGTTTAGTTCACTGACGTGGGACAGCTATAGGTGTTATTTTTCTTTGTCGACTTACTCACATACAAACAGCCCTTAAGGAGTCATTAACTCGCTCTAGGTTGGACACAGATTTGAAATTGGGTCATTACATACCAGCTCACCTAGACCTCCCAGTTCGTGTCATTGTTTTTTTTTTTAACTATTATTATATTAATGTAGATTTGCAAATGTTTAAAAAAAAGTTCAAAAACTCTACTCTAAATACTTTTAGCTATGATGTTTAAATTTTATAATTTTTGCAATTTACAAATTACTTAAGTTTCACTAAATTGGGTCATATTTAGGAGTTTGCAAGCTCTCCGAATGTTCGCGTGGGTTTCCTCCAGGTGCTCCGGTTTCCCTCCATGTCCAAAGGCTGCAGTAGGTTGATTGGATTCTCTATAAATTGCCCGTAGGTGTGAATGTGTGTATAATTGGTTGTCTGTCTATGTGTTGCCCTGCAATGGGTTGGCCTCCTGTCCTGGGTGAACCTTGCCTTAGGCCCACAGTCAGCTGGGATTGGCTCCAGCTTCCCAGTGACCCAGAAATGGAAGAAGTGGTTTAGAAAATGGATGGATGGATGGGTTATATTTATACTGAACATTCAGGAAATCCTAGGGATAACTTGCAATGTGTATTCATGTTTTACAGTATTTTTTTTTGCACACTATAATCTATAAACACTATAAACACTAATTTTATTTTGAAAAGTGTATTCCTCCATTAGTTTCCACTTTCTTGATTCTGTTTAACATTAATATAGTTCTAGAAGATTCTGCATTAAAAGTTGAGTGACACACATATTGTTAAATATAGAATAAAAGATGAAAATAGATTAGGATATGTTCTTGAAATGTTTTTATAGGTAAGTGTTAATGTCCAGTGAATATACATAATAAATTAAAGATGTTTTATCATGCCTTTATTTTTCAAAAATATTTTTTTGTTATTTTTTTTGTGAAGTAGATATTTGTATGATGTTGACTTTAAAGTTTTCACTATGAGTCTTGATATTGATAGTAATATTGAGTCTGTTTCTCATTGAGTTTAGGAAATTGCATTTACAGCTTGTAATGGGTTTTTTGCTGCATACTAGTTTTGCATACTAGTATTGCAAAATACTAATCTTACTTTCTCAGCTCAACACACATACCCACAGACATATATAAGAGTGTTAACATAATTAATTTCATCATTAAGCAGTTTGATTTTATAGCGTGACGGAATCAGCCAAACCTAAAACGTTTTCATTAGTGTATGTTGCCATGTGACAGTTGCCCTTTTCTTTTATGCCTTTTTTCCAAAGGAGCAGGACTCCAAAGTGATTTCATAGGTTTACAAAGAATTGCAAAAATGCTCAAATTTAGCTTGTAGGCCTATAAGTGAAAGTGAAAGTGACTATTTGTCATTGTGAACACACTCAAGCACCACAACGAAATGCAACCTCTGCATTTA
>JBBPDA010000138.1:18121756-18145305 GCA_037974385.1 Arnoldichthys spilopterus | reverse complement strand
GGTACCTCAGTAGTGCCCGGGCTGGGACTCGAACCTGAGACCTTCAGGTCTCAAAGGCAGTGTCCTAACCACTAGGCTAGAGCTTTAAGAAAGTAGAGCTATAAGATTTTGCAAGGCGCCACAAACTGAGTATTTTTGGAGAACATGCATGACATGGGAGGTCTAGGTTAGTTGGTATAGAATGACCAAAATGTACAAGAAAAAATTATATTAGGATAATCAGCTGATGCTTTGCATGTTTTGCATTGTTCCACACCTTTGACATTCTGTGTGTGGGTGTCACCTTTGGTTGGCTCACATTCCCATGCCAAATAATAGGGGTCATATCAGCCAACTACACTAACCGCATTTATTACTGTAAATGGTATAGAATATTAAAGAGTGCTCTTTTAAAAGTCAACATGTTGATAACAAAAACCCACATCTTCATCATAAAATCCTCCACATTCAGTGTTGTCAGCATTGTCTGCTCCTTGCAACCCTCGGATCAAACACACCACAGTGCTTCTTCAGAGTGAATGAAGAGTGTTGTTCTCAGCAACACATCAATGCCTGTAGAGCAAGGGTCTTCTTGGCTGACTCCCTTTTTGCTCTTTTGCAGCAGACAGAGCTAAAGTTAGATACAGGAGAGAACAATAGCTAGCAGCTCCTGCTTAATTATGATCTTTTAAGGTGGCATGCTCTGGGTGGCTGATCAGCGTGCACTGCTGCAGCATACAAATGAAGCCATCTGCAGAGGAGCATGGACAGCTCCTGCTGCGCCTCGCTCCCAGCATGATCTCCATGCAGTCGCTCCATTCTGCATCCTCTGCTGGCACTAGAGAAGCTCCACTCTTCTCTTTGTCCACCCCTTCACCACCACCACCCCCA
Source organism: Arnoldichthys spilopterus (assembly GCA_037974385.1). Taxonomy (NCBI): domain Eukaryota; kingdom Metazoa; phylum Chordata; class Actinopteri; order Characiformes; family Lepidarchidae; genus Arnoldichthys; species Arnoldichthys spilopterus. The sequence continues at coordinate 18,144,435 of JBBPDA010000138.1, read as the reverse complement.
CACCCCACACCTCTTTGTCTTCACACCTCCAGCCAATTAGTTAGTAAGTAATGAAGGTTAGTAGTGTATGACAGCCAGGTTTGCCGAAAGCGTAACTGGAGCACCTGCAGCCCCATGTGCCCGTGTGGAATGTAACATAATATCAGCATTTTTTGGGAGCCTCCCATTTGTAATTTCCCTCTCCCAACACCCATATGGCCTGGGTATGGTTTAGAGTTGACTCCTACTGCTCCACATACACCTCAGAGCTGCATGTGTGTGTGTATGGAGCAGTGGTCATTTGTCTTATGAGTCAGACAGTGAATGTGTGTGTGTGTGTGTGTGTGTAGTAATCTCGCATAGCCAGATGCTGCTCAGCTCATTTCCAAATCTGGAATTCTTACGTTTTTTAATAGTTTAGCGCACTTGTATAGTCTGTTTAGTATGCATCCAAAAAGTTATTATGTTTTGTCCCAAATGCAACAATATAAAGCTTGGAAAAATGAACAGTATGTCCGACTCACCTCCATTCTTGCCGTTTAGCTATTACAGGGTCTTTGTAGGTCTCTTTATCAAAAATGTTACTCTCTCAGAGTCTCTAAGTGTATTTTTATCTTCATTTAACTTTTCATTTTATCAAGCCAGATATTCAAAACATATTCACTTACAAAACCCCATTTCCTGGAAAAATCGGGAAAATGCAATCAAAACAAAAACCCATGGATTCTAATTCTCTTGAACAACAAACAAAAGTACAAAGAAATGAATGTAATGTTTTGGCTGACCATCTTGATTGTATTTTGTAAATATAAGCACATTTTGAATGTATAGCCTGTAACACTTACAAATCTGGGACAGGGGCAAAATAAAAGGGGAGTGGTGGCCTGGTGGTGGGCAGTGGTGGCCTAGTGGTAAGGACATTGGCCTTAGAAACTGAAGGTCGCAGGTTCAAGTCCCGGCGCGGACACTACTGAGGTACCCATGAGCACGGTACTGTCCCACTACACTGCTCCATATCTTGTAAGTCGCTTTGGATAAAAGCGTCAGCCAAATTAATAAACGTAAGAGGGGAAACTTTCTAGAATATGTAAGTTACACAGTTTTTAAACATGCTACAATAAGCAGGTGAACTGGGAAAAATTACAGTGTCAATCATTATGTTAAAAATAAGCATCCACCAAAGTCAGTCACCAACATCAGTTCTGTTCAGAAATGCCACAGAGTTCTTTGGGCCCAAGCTCATCTCGGGTGAACAGAAAACATGTGAAAACATGAGTCTGTGTTTCAGCTTGTTTTGGGGAAAATATTAGCATAGAGTTCTCTGTGCCAACGACAAAATGTACCATCTAGGCTGTTATCTGTGAAAGGTGTAAAAGCCAACATCTGCCATGGTATGAGGCTGCAGTGACTTGCATGTGCGTGAAGGTACCACAGACATGTACATTTGGATTTTAGAGGCCTCATTCTGCTTGCCCTACAACAGTAGTGGCTTTGTAGACACAGTTTGTGTGCTTTACTGGCCAGCCAGCAGTATTGATATGTGTCCTACTAAAAATGTAGGGAGCATCATGAGGGGAATCAGACAACAGTGATGTCTTATTTCAAGAAGAATGGGCGAAACCTCAACTTGCAAAACTGCAGCAATTCTATCTTCAGTTCCCAAATAATTCAACAGTGTAATTACATGGAAAGGTGATGTACAGCAGTAGTAAACATGCCTCTGTCACAACTTTTTTTTTGCTGCAGGCATCAAATTCTAAATTTGTATTTTCAATATTTATTTAATTTGGCCAGTGAACACACTGGATTTTTTTTCTTTTTATATTTGTCAGTTGAGTTGAAGACAATTAACAAATCACAGGTTTATCTTGTATTTTACCATTTTTTTTCCCAGAAATAATGTTTGCACAATGTTGCTAGAAGATACTTGTGAGGGAAGGGTAAAAAGGAGGGGGAAGAAATTCTCTAAAAACAATAACAACAGAGGCATAATGAACAGGACAAAAATAGATAGAGTAAGAAAATAGGACATGAATAAAATGAAGAAATGTGTCAAAATGATTAATTAGGACTAAAACAGGTACAGCAATAAAATAATCTGCCACCCTAGAGAGGTGAGTCTGCGGTTGACTGGTAGTGTAAGCTTGCTATTTATGTGTGTGAGGTTGCTAACACATGCATTTTGTGCATGCATGTGTTCAAGCATGCGTGCGTGTGTGTGTGTGTGTGTGTGTGTGTGTGTGTGTGAGAGTGTGTAAATGAGGAGCACAGGAGGTTCCAGATGCCCACTGTCTACCTGACAGCTTGCCTTATTGATGGATGAGATGAGAGTGTATTTGCATGAGAGGCCCTGTCATGTAGTGGCGGGACAAACAAATATACCGTCACACATGCTGTGCACAAACAGACACATGTACAGAGGAATATGTTCCAGTGTATATGGCTATATGTAAGATACGGCTGTGTGATTTGTCAGTAGGAGAACATTTTAATGAGGTACAGCTCAACAGGTAGTCGACACAGAGAGGAGATCCCTTCTTCATCTTATAAAAGCATCAAAGGACATTTAGTGAAAGTCTTCATGTTGCTTTCTGGGCAATAGGCAGTTTTACTTATTTTAGATTTGGTATCACATGTCTGTACTTGTTGAACTCTTAACAGTTGCTGAAAAGTTTTCTTTTTAAAGTAAGTCCATAAAATTAACCTGAAACTAACGTCTCACTACTTCACTGACACCTCTTTACTTCAAGGGCCTGGTTATATTAAGCACAGGTCATCATACCATACCATTTAAACGAGTGAGTGCTTGTTTTCATATATATCTATAGACATATACAGTCTTAGCAAAAGGCTTCTATGTAGTACCCAAAGAGTGCTTTTGGATTTGTGGATTTTTGTAACAATTCTTTAAAATAGCATTTTATTATTATATTTATTAGATTATACATCTTGATTAATGTCATATTTTCATCCAATCCAATTTCAGATTCACACTGGCTGCAGAATTGTTACTTATTTATTAATCTTATTCAGTAACAACTATAAATTAGTCACTCTTGGGTATGTAAATGTCTTTTCACAAACAGCACTCATTGTCTCATTACTTTTTTATACAAGGTATTCAGTGAATAAGCACTTTCACATAAAAAGACATTGTTTATATGTAAAGCATTATATGTGATCTTAAGGCTACAGATGTAATGATGCTCTTTCCATTAATGACAACTGATCAGTAAGACAAAATATCTGAGCCAGATTTGATCAACCTGTTGGCCTACTTATTGTGTGTGGTTGCAATGATTATTACAGTGAATTATATTTAATAATATCATTAATAAATAATAAAAATAGGCCTATATTAATTGTTAATCACACTGAAACTGCAGGGGTCCACGCTCCCACTTGTCACTCTCATAATTACAAATGCTACACATTACTTTTGTAGTCCTTACTGAATAATGCAATTTTATGTAAATATGTCTTTAAACTGAATTCTGAATAGTACCATTATAAACAAAATGAATTATTGACATCTGAGAATTCATAATGCCTTGAATTGTTTTTCTGAAGATACAGTAATAACTACATAACTTTCATATTCGGGCAGTGGTAGCACAGCCGTTAGGGATTTGCCCCTGTGATCTGAAGGACACCACTTCCAATCCCAGACTGGTAAATCCCCAAGCCCTACTCCTACATGGATGGGTTAAATGCAAAGGTTGCATTTTGTTGTGGTGGTGTCATATTGTTTAATAATGCATACATATAAATAAATAATTTATAGTTATAGTGGTGAATAGTGAGTAGTGAATAATACGCCTTAAGACTAATAACTGAGAGTTAAAAAGAAAAAGAATGTTGTATGTGCTGTTAAAAACTGTTTGCCACCAGTTGGCATGATATCATAATTACTGCCTCTTGGCTTACATTTGTTGTTAGCAGCATTTATGCTATGGACTTTCTATTGATAAAATCTCCTGGTCAAGGGGTTAAGGCTGTAGCCTATTGCTTTTATAATTGGATGTAATTCGACTGTTGAGATGTAAACAAAGCCATTCAGAATAGTCTGATGTGAAATAGTTAATTGTAGAAATATATTCAGACTGATTTCTTCATGGTGGTGGTTGAGGGACCAGAGGTTGGTACGTCTACAACACTGATATAGCAATTTTATTTACTTCGGAAATAATCAGTGAATTCACATGTGCCTTTTGAGGTTTTTTTATGTAATGCTCATAAGTAAAGGATATGATTTGGCCAAAAGCTCAAAACAGGTGCAGTAGTTTTTAGAGGCATTCAACTCTTAAGATATCTGGGTCTGATCACAAGCATTTTTGACTAGGTAGGCTTCTAGTCACTAGATTGATTTAAATGCAAAAATTAAGAAAAATTGGTGGAGTTCACTTATAATTAACAGAAGCTGCTAAGACACTTGTCTCTTTGCGTGTGATAGTTAAGATCGCCACCATTTTATAGTTTCTGTAATGGCTGATCTTGCTCACAGTACTCAGAAATTGAATCGACCTCATAAAATACTGACGAGTTTACCAGTAGTAACTATTATGACACTAATATGTAAATGATGTGGTTGAGAGAGTATTGGCTGTTGCCTTTTAAAGAGTTCAGTCATAAATTGTGTGTTGGGGGCTGATCAGAATGGCAGGGTGTGTGTGGCAATGTAGAAAAGAGTCTGGAGCCCTTCTATCAGCCTGCTGCTGCTGTGGTGAACTGGGGGTGGCTTTTGAAGATAAACTGTTCATGCCAGCATGTCCGTGCTCCAGTGTGCTGCTAAAGGGAAAGGCTTTCGCTTCTGGAGCAGACCTCTCTCTCCTTGAGTTTCTGGACATGTTTATATCAGTGTGATGAAGGCGCTTGTCTTCATTAACTGATGTGACTGAACACAGCATTCCAGGCCACAGCCCCTCAGCGAGTGCCCTCCATCAGCAGCATGTCATTTTTAATGTCCTTTGTGTCATCACTCTCTCATACGCCGCTTTGACACAGCCAAGCACATTGACTTTTGAGACAAGCCTCTGAACACGCACTCTTATGCTAGTAAATCAATTGAATAAGCACTTTAATTAATACAGAAGGCTGGACAGAGTGAATTAGTGGACATGCTCGGTGCTGTTACAGGCGTTTGTTGGTGACATTGTCATTGTGAAGCTACACCACTGGGCTCAAAGGCCATTAAATTAATCGCTTTGCTAATTAAACCAATATCAAAGCCAATATCTCCAAGCCTGTGCACACTGACTAATTTGGATCAGTGCAACTGTACTTTCAAGTTCACAGAGGCAAAGCAGGCTAAATCTCAGAAATAACCCTTACCTGCTTCTTCACACAAATTAAATTTGGCAATTTCATATCAAGACGTATGTGTAGCTAACGTTAATCACAGCACATTCACAGTGAAGTACACTTTCGCTGTAACCCTAATGAAGTAATCACTGACTGAAAAATTCATACTTTTCCAAGGCAACCAAGGTGCTCATTAGCCGCTGACTATAGGACTTTGTTTTTTAATTAAATGCCATATCTTCAATATGGCAATAGCTTTAGCCTAGACACAGACTGAATTCTTGAGCACAGGTGAATGTTACCTGACAAGTGCACTGTTACTTTTGACTGAATGGCACGCAATAATAATGATTTTTGTCTCAAACAAGCAAAGAAACTGTGTCAGATATTTGGATTCTAAAATTAAATTAAATTTAAAGACAGTAAGATGCTGATACAAAATGCAAAAAAAGGTAAATGCAGTTTTGTAAATGGTAATGTAATATAATTAAACTGTCAGTACATTTAAATAATAATGTAAAGTGAGTGAATGTATAGAAGACCGCCAGACAGGGTGGGATCTAGACTGGGTTGATTTGCAATAATATAAATATAAATAATGTTTTATTTTCTTACAGTTACACTCCCCATCGTCAAGTACTCCAGAACCACAGAACTGTGTAACTCCAGTTGGTGAGGTAAGTCTTTCTCAGTAAATAGTTACTGAGATCTCAGAACATCTTTCCACTGATCTTTTGTGACTGTGACTGCTGTAACTTCTATGAAGCCAATATGCTAGTTTTGTCGTAGTAAGAGGTGGATCCATAAAAAGACCATTGCTGTTTAAGCAGTTAATGTGCATCCTTAACATCACTTCCTTTCTTATAGACTGCTTAGAATAAGATGTTTTAGAAGGTGAACTAAAAGGAAGAGGTCCTTATTCACTTCTTGTTCTTCTTGCCTGCAGTTATCGCCCGTGTATTCCACAGTAGTTAAGCCAATGGAGGAGGAGAAAGAACACGACTACAGCTGCATTGGAGAAATCAAGGGACTGATGCCAGAGTCAAGTTCCAGCGACCTGTATGCAACAGTGCGGGATGTGTACCCTTCACCCCCTGGCGAGCAGCCCAAGGAGGAGCCTGTGGAGAACGTAGACCCTGGATATGAGACCATCAAGATCCCAAAGACTGTGGAGGAGGGCCAGCAGGGGAACGGGCAAATGGAGCCTGACTACGAGACCGTTGGAGAGCTGGATCTAAGCAGGGAGATATCCCGCCTCTGACTGACCCACAGAGGCCTACAAACTCACACTGCACTGCATCAGCAGCTATCTGATTGATATTTAGTGAGGTTTTGGCTCATACCAACTCAGTCTGGCACTTATATGCTTGGCACAGCTGCCCCAAATACATTTGACATGGTGCCATATTTGCTAAATATATGGGGCTGACAGAAGTGATTCATAGTCATTTTTTCAGTTATGTACCTCATTTCTACATGAATAGCGTATGTTAGAGCAACACAGTTTTGGCATGGGTTTAATTGCTTATGGTGATTGTTGTACATACTTTATTTGTGTGGAAATGACGTACACCTTTAAAACACGTCAGTTAATTTTTTTCATTGTGTACTTGGTAGTAGTTGGCTGTGGCACTAAAATTGACATGTTTATTATAATTTAGTGTTTATCATTTGATGTGAATACAGAAAGGTATGGAGAAATAAAATGATTTTAGTGCCACATTCATCCTAAAGAAAAATAGGGAATGAAGGTTATGTGAATATTTGGGTACAGTGAATGGAGGTGTCACCACAGTGCTCTTGTTGTTTTATTAATGCAGTGTGTACTAGTAAGTGCGCTCTCTGCTGGAAGTGGGCTTTGCTGGGAGCCATGTTAAGCTGCTGAGCGAGGTGCAGGGTGAACAGACGGCAGTCAAACCCTCAGCTCACCCTGAGAGCAGACAGCAACGTGGCGTAAGCAAGAACACTTCTGCTTCGCTCATTCATGGCTTTAGAATCCAAGAGGTCAAGCGCTGCATGTAAAATGCACAGCACATATCGATGGGGGAGACAATAATAATTTTCATGGTTGTGCCATTTTTAGCTCAACCAGTGTTTTCATGGAGCTCATGGTTAGAGGGGCTAATAATATGCAGATAAAACCAGCTCGTATGGTACGTATAGTCCTACTACGCTTCATCAGGCTGATAATCATGGTAAAACCATATCTATTGCTGATGTGTTCTAAACTTCATAAATTATTTGTGATGTTGAGTATATTTTTAAATTCTGCTTAAGTACCTGTTTAACTGTGTATGTGTCAAAATGAATTAGCGTTGTTTATTAGTGCAGCAGTATTGACTGAGCGTATCACATGCATTCTTTGAGACATTTTTTTATTTCCTGTAGTAGGTACAAAGTTATAAAATAGCAAAGCACAAAAGAAACTCCATGGTACTGCCACATAGCACTTGTCTTGCAAATATTTCTTTATGGGCACAATTCAAATATGAAGCGCTTTTCCCTCTTCATAAGCAGTGTAATCCAAAAAAGATGCAACACACAGACACTGCATGTGAGTTACATGCCAAGAAAAACTTGTAAATACTAATTTCTTTATCGATCGGTTTAACAAATAGGACGATTTTACACATTTTAAAAAGTTATCTATTTTCCCTTAAATAGGAATTTAAAATAAACATAATTAAATGGCTAAACTATAAACAAAGTCATTCTACCAATTCCTTTTAAATGAAAGCTTTAGTGTGTTTGTAGTTTGTTTTCTGATGGCTTACAAAGCCCAGAAATGTGTGGTGTTTTGGTTGCAGTGTGGTTGTCTAAAGGGAATTCTGCGAGTGTTGTGTTCATATAAAAAGGCGACGATGGCCGCAGCCATTGCTTGGCTATGACTCTGTAAGAGGTTACTCTGCTTCAAATGTGGTTTATGGATATGACATACTAGCTCAAGTCCCTGTAGTGAAAATGCAACGTTGTCTGTGTTTGTTTTGCAATAATGGTACATTTTCTTGGTACAATCTCTGTATTGTGAGGGTACTTTTATTATTTAATATAGCTGCACATCTTTGTTTTTGTTTTTTGTTTTTTTGCGTTTACTTCAGAGTGAATTCCGTGTATTTTTTTATTTTATGATTATTATTTTTATTATTTTGTAAATTAGTATGAACACATTTGTTTATATCATAATCTTTTCAAAGTGTCACTTGCCAATTAAATACTGCAGTCATGCTGGACCAATAGCAGAGTCTGCGTTCTTTTGTACAACCGCATCTACAGCAGCGCCTGAAACACCTGATAAATGAGCAAAGGGCTTCATTCCACCTGTAGATGTAAATAAACAACCTGCCGCGTGTGCATCTCTGACAAAGGACAACAGTGATTTGACTTGCACGTCATTCATTCCTCACACGGCCACAGGTCACGGACTATCGTCTCGCCGTCGCCGAACGCTCTAGTCTAGTCGAGGATAAACACGTTCAGTAATCGTTTCGCCCTCCCTCCTCGGCTTTCTCTTCTCCGGCCTTGTGTCATTGTTTTGAATGGAGCTTCCATACAGACTAACGTTGCAGTGTGTTGGGGAGGGAAACTGACACACAGAGGCGGTGTCGTTTTTTCCCCCCACCCGTATTCCGGAAAGCTGCACCTCCTTTGCTACGACTGGCTTTGTAGTTCGAGACGTTCACGTTTACACGCCGTGGACAGCGTGTGAATAGCAGCTAACGGCCAATCGCAGCGTACGACGCGGTATTATCATCCAATACCGGCGCAGGAAGCCTGGCTTTCCGGAATACGGGTGGGCAGAAGGTAAAGCCCGCGAAGGCGTGTGCGCTCTCGGCCAATAGGCGCGCGTATCTATGTGCCGCGCGAGCGCACATGTTTACAGGCAGCATTCCGCCGGCAAAGGGCTCTGGCTCACGGCACGACCGTTACGGATCGGAGCGGGGTTTTTTCCTCGCCTCCGTCGACTAAATTCGGCATTTTAATATCTATACGCGAAAAGCCGGCATACAGAGACTCGCCAGAAAAACAGTAAAAGTTTAATTCTCGAGGAAGATCGACGTTTCCCCGACGAGTCTGCGCGTTTTTATCGTTTAATCGTCCGCGTTCTTGTCGGTCCGAAGCCGTCGTGCCGTTCCGTGTTTTGCTGCGCTCTCGCTAGCTTGAAGGGGAACGGCGAGGAAAACAAACAGGGTCGAAAAAAAGAAGACAGATAACGGTTACCGGTTGTCGAGTTAAACGAGCCAAACGCGTCATTATAGGAAGCTACAATATGCCGTTTCTCTTCGCGCAAGCCTTCGTCGACCTCGAGCCCAACCCGGGAAACGAAAGAGGTGTGGAGAGCTAGCTAACGTCAACATGTTCCCGTCTCCTCGTGCTAGTTTTGCGTTCCGACCGCTGCTGCGGCTTTTATCGTCCTGACTTCGACCTTTCCCTCCCTTTTCTCTTCTTTTTTTTCTTTTACTTTTCTTTATCTTTAACGACGCATCCATGCACCCGACGCCGTGTCCGTGAGCCATGCACACCAGGCGCCTCGTTAAGCGCTCCGTCGTAGGCAGTCGTGTGTATGCGCCGGCTCTGGCCGGCCACGCGGCGCCGCTCGCCGGGGTGGTGCAGGCCGTCAAGCAGGAGGGCAGGGACACCTCAAGTGGCCACCGGTGCAGCGTGTACACCGTGCTGATGCAGGACGGCACCGTGAGAGAGTTCTCCGAGGAGGAAATCGCGCTCGGCTCCGCTCAGATGGCCGCCAAGGGACCCCTGAAGTCCAGCCTGAAGGTGTGTGGTGGACAGCTCGTGCTTGCTTTTGTTTTTCTTTGCGGCAACCCCCCCTCCTACTCTGAGCCCTGTGTGCATCGGTCACTGTCACCGCTGTACCATGCCCGAACAGCAGCGAGAACAATGTGTTTACGGGGCACGAAGCGATGCGCGCTCATAATGCGCTGTGAATGCGTAGTAATCGCGGACGTGCGACGGTGCGTGTTGTCGTTCTCAGAGAGCGCACGGGCTTCGTGCAGATCGTGGGTGACCGTAATGATCGAGCGCGCGTTGCAGCATTCTGGCCAATCTAGAAGGAGCATCTGTGTTTGTTCATAACAACCTCCATTCCCTGCGTCCTCCTCCCGCCCTGGCCGGCTGTTAAAGCTTTTCTCTGAATTGCACAACGCTGTCTGCTGCTCTAGAGGTTTCAGCCGTCACTACGTTAGCCTTTCTTAGTGCACATTAGTTATTATAAAAATGTTAGAATGTCATTTTCGCATTTCTGATCTGACATAAATGAGGGTTCACCCGGAACCGATGGCTGAACAAAGACTTTTTAATGACCTAATCGTCTGCACTGTAAAGTTGCAGCGTTTTATCCTACAATCATGCAGTTAAATAGCTCATACATCAGCAATTGTACTCGATCCCAGCAGCACAAGCTGTTGCACAATTTTTATAATGGAAAAGATCTTCTCCAGCATGATTTGGTTGAATTGATTTAGGCTACTGTATATTGGACAAAGTTGCATCATGTTTTTTTTGTTAATTGAAGATTGTGCAGGGTGGTCACCACTAATCAGGAAAAATAGCAAATTAATGAAGATCGTAATGAAGAGAATGGGGGAGCTTTGAGTTCTTACTACAGCCCAGGACCAAAACAGTTGAACTATACGAAGTGCAGGCAGGGAGGACGTGGTAGAGGATGTGAAACTCCGCTGGGACAGGACAGAGCAACCCCAAGCAGCTGCTATTGTGAGCTGGTGAAACGAAGTGCTCCAAATGGACATGCATGCTGAATCTGTGGCTCTGGCAAAGAGCCTGGAATCCTAAATGAAGACCGTTCAGCTTGGGGGAATGCCACTTGTTGACTTGTCATATGGGGAGGGACTTTACGTTGAGTGTCGATACATGTGAGCCCCGAAGACAAAGGCGGGCTGTTTTTCTTTTCTTCCCATTTTTATTTCCGCAGTTTAATGTCATTAGTGGGTTGAAGCATTGCCTAATGCTGGTGGTAGGAAGCTGTAGGTTTGGGTTGGGGTTCACAAAACAGTGGTGAGTAGGAGGGCTGATATCAGGTTCGATTTGTCCCACCTTATTATTGTAACAGTCTAGATCGACTCCACTGAAATGGTTCGTGAATACAGGCTGTGAATGCAATCGGCATGGTGAGGACGCTTAGATCTGATCATATTTCCAGAAAAAAAACATGATGTGCTGTTGGATTTTGCTTTAAGGACTGAAAAGCCTTTAGATTACTCTAAGTATCAATAGACATACGTGAAGACTGGACAGGACAAATAAATGTTTCATTACTGGTCTAAAAGTACTGCATGGTTAGATGAGATCAAAGTATTGGCAGAAAACACAGCGATCGCTGGCTGCTGTTAAATATGTGTCCGTAGTGACCCCAAGGAAGCATGCTAAAGTGGTTCTGCATATAAGGCACTGTACAGTAGTGCATGTATGTAGTGCGCAGGTGTGTGGGGGGTATCTTTCTTTTGTTTAATATACTAAAATAATGCAACACTCATTTTCATGCGTCAACTCCAAAACCCAGTTCATTCTGTAAAATTAAGATACTCTTGCTGTAAGACCACTGAACTGTTTTTGGTAAATATGACTGTGTATGTGCACACTAAATTATGACTTGCTTGATTGACACAACTGAATTATGACCCATGGGCCCTTTTCATCATTTTAGAGTGTGCTCCATGCTGGGTGTTAACACTGTAGTTGTTTACAAACATTCATCAAAGGGAGGGAATTGTTTTTGTCTGTCAGTCAAAATGAGAGCGAGAGCGCGAGAGAGATGGTGCGCCTGAGCTTGAGAAAGAGACTAATGCGTGCACATAAACGTGAACTTGTGAACTCTCTTTTCTGATTTATGGTTTTGGGGATTGCTTCACAACACAAACTGCTCTAACCTAACCTCGTGAAAAAATACAGAATTCAGCCTTCTGTCCTGTTTGAGAATATTATAGTTACTATCAGGAAGGCCAGTGGTGGTTTATTTGAGTTAAACTTATTATTTTACAGTCGCATGAAAAACTGTTTGACATATTTGAACAAATGCTTAAATACAGTGACGAAAGAAGGTGATACTTCAAAGAAAAGTAGCTTTTCAATCATTTTTTCAACAAATAATCAAGAGATATAAACATTTGTGGAAAAGGTAAGTATACCTATAGCTTCAGAAGCTATTCTTGCCTCTTTTAGCAAAAATAACCTCTTGTAGGTGTTTTCAAATCTCCTCAAGACATTTCAGTTGGGTTCAAGAAACCTTCTTCCTATTCCTTTGTGGATTTGCTAGTGTTCTTAGGGTCATTGTCCCGTAAAAATGTCTGTCAATGTTTAGACAGATGGCCTCACATTGTCTTTAAGGAGATATCACTGATGCAGTATTCATTTTGGAATCCGTGACTACAAGTTGCTTAGTCCTTTAGGCAACAAAGTTATCCCAAATTATGACCTTTCCACCACTGTGCTTTTACACATGGTAAGTGTTTTTTTTTCTCTCAAAAAGTTAAATTTTGTTTGTCACACACTTGCACTTTTTTTGTGTCCAAACAACGTATCTACATTACTAAAAGGTTGTTACTTTGGCAAACTGTAGTGTTCTAATGTTCTTTTTAGAGAGCACAGTTTTTTTTTCCCATGCAGGTCAATTCTGTTAAAACCCTTTCTGATTTTAGACACGCACTTTATTTTACCAACTGTTGGAAGAGATACCTGCAGATCCTGTGCTGAAAGTCTGTATTCCTTGGAGACTTCTTTTTGCATCCAGTGGTCTGCTCTTGGGGTGAATTTGCTGTGGCAGCCAAATTGGATGTCACTTGGAAACTATAGAACTATAGGCGCTGTATCAAAGAAGCTGAAATGTTTGCTTGTGTAAAAAAATGTGCTTATTTTCTCCCATGTCTATATAATATTTATTTGTAGTTTATATGTAAAAATATAAAATTGCCTTTTCCTTAAGTGATGGACTTATTTGAGTTGGGTTTCAATAGAAGTGTCTGTTCCTTTCAGTCATTATGTGTGATGAACTGGACGATGCTTTTTCCCCTAGACATTCTAATCGTGTTAATGGGAGAAAACGATCTGGATGGTTTGCTTTGTATTTTAAGTGCATGCAGCAGTGTTCATCTCTTTAGCCTGCTTGTACCCTGTGTGTCCAAAGCATTTAGTCACAGTGTGGTAACATGTATGGCTGCTTTGCAGAGCAAGAGTGTAGGAGGAAAGTCGTGCTCGTTTGTGCATAAGTGCAGCCACCAATGGTTTTGAGCAATATTGGAAAGGAGCAGTGGAAAAGGGTTTAATTTTTATTTGTTAGGAGTGTACAGATCTGTACAGATCATATTCACTAAACAAATATGTCTGCCAACTGGGGAAACAACCCCTTCATCTATTATTTTTGCTCCAGTGTGAGCATATATACATGTATTAAACAATAATGGCCCAATAGTAAAGCGTTTGCTGGTGTGCATTTCTGTTAGACTCTTTTTTGCATTTGTTTAGGTCTTGCCCGCAAGTTAAAACACATCGTTGTCTTAGGCCCTGTGTTTAGTGGTGACGGTGTTTATATATTTTAAAAAGAGTAATGCTGCATGCGTGGAAGATGGTTCCCTACACTCAGTGAGCTGCATCTGTGTTTTCCCTTGGCAGAACTCCTGTAACAGTGGTCAGCGGGATGGGCCAGTGCAAGGCCAGAATGGTGGTATCCAGAAGGGTGAGGTCACATCACTTAGCCCAGAGGGGGTGGAGGATCCTCGGCTGGTGGAGCATAAATGGACAGGCCGGGCATTGGACCAGGAGAAGGACCACACCCGATCTGTCTCCCTGCTAGAGCAGAAACGCAAGGTGGTCTCCTCCAGCATTGACGTTCCTCATGCCAGGTAGGATTGCACTGCAGAAAGAGCGCCCCTCTCTGGCAGAATAAGAAAGTGTAAGAGTAAAGCAGTAAAGATAATCTACCATCAACCCACTGTGTATTTTGAGAATAGGGTGATTCTAAATAAAATATTAATGCATATTTTTGTGTCCCTGCTAATTTTGTGTAATTTTAAGAAACCCTGATAATACAGCCACACATTTAAATTTGATGTACTTTAAGTGTAGCATTATGTATTATATTCATAAACTTGTGAATAATGTACATCAGCGTACATCAGCATAGAAATTAGTTGTTTCTTTTGCTTTTGTTGCATATAAACAGTTTAGGTTAATATCAATTCAACAATTTTCTCTGGGATCAGTAAAGTTTTCTGAATCTGAATATAGATGCACTTTCACAGAACGGTATAATAGTTGCATCACTGGACAATTGTACTTATCACTTACATGATACATAAGCAAAGTTTTTTCTTAGTAATATCTATAGTGTTATGCAAGTTGAGCAGTTGCGTATTGATTAAATCAGAAATGTCACGGGATTTGAAGAGTGTTGTTCTTATTATTCACTTAGAGTTGTTTGTATCTTTTCCCCATTTTTTGACATAACTGATCATTTTTCCCTTATAGAAAAGACTTAATATACTTACAAAATCTTACAGTGTGAAAGTCACAGGATTTATAAAAAGTGTTTAATACCATATAACAGGTGCCTGGGTTTTGGAGGTGGACATTTACATTTACATTTATTCGTTTGGCTGTTACTTTTATCCAAAGCGACTTCCAGGACAGAGGAAACAATCAGGCGTTTGCATTGCATAGATCAACACTGAGAGTGGTGCTACACGGAGACCAACGCATTGCACATAGTTATAAAATAAATAACAGACACAATTACTGTAATACATACATACATACGCTAAGTGCTTATACTACTACAAAGAGCAACTACAATAACTACATACATACGCTAAGTGCTTATACTACTACAAAGAGCAACTACATAAACTACATACATACGCTAAGTGCTTATACTACTACAGAGAGCAACTACAATAACTAAATACATACGCCAAGTGCTTATACTACTACAGAGAGCAACTACAATAACTACATACATATGCCAGGTTCTTACACTAGCTACAGAGAGCTATAGCAGCTATACCATATATATATATATATATATATACCAGCTATAGCAATAGATAGATAGATACATTTATGCAGAAACACCATTTTTACTTGTATATTAAAAATATGTTTTACTATCATTACACATGTACTGAATTGGATGGTGAAGCTTTACCTGTTTAAGTGCCTGTTAACCTTTATCAAATCTGCACATGCTCTGATGTGTTTCTTTGTAATGGTTCTGTAAGAATTTAGTGTCACTATAGTTAAAATCACATCTTTTGTGAAAGTATGTTCCACAGCCCACACCCTACTACAGTGAAAATGATGGTGTTTGTTTACAAATTCTGTACTTCGATTGGATAAGTAATCTTTAGTGCTCATGTGTTCGCTGTAACCAGCAGTGAAAGAAAAGCACTATTAGTTGTTCAATCCTACATAAAGAGCCTTTTAAGAAAAAAAAGCTGCAGACACAAAATAAATGTCACATGTTTGACCCAGTTACAGAAAGCTATGGGGAAGGCCTAGGCCTGTGTCAGGGTTTAGTTGTGGTCTGTGGTGAGGTGCACCCTATATGCAGTGAAAGCGCTATGTGAAACTACAAAGGTTCAGTGATCTGCGTTACTGCATTTTTCCCCTGACTTAAAATGTGTGATAAACATTTCACCTCTATGATCATAATTATGTAAACTGATGGCTATTTAAATCGAACTGAACATTTTCTCTTGCTGTTATTCTGATCTATGTATTACTTTATTTGTCTATAAAGTACTTGTGAAACCTCATGTAATATGCTAACAATGCATCTCATCAAAATTAAATTTAAATTTAATTTAGTTTCTTTTGATGTCTTAATATTAATAAATGTATTAATTCTAGTAGGGCTGCAAAAATGAATTGATGAAATTGATAAAAATCGTAAACCTAATCATAAAAACAATTGGCAATGGACGGCTGCGTTACGTTGTGAAAAAAACATGAACACGAGCAGAGAAAACTGAACTTACTCAACCAAACTTACTCTTTCCATTTATTTTTAAGTAAAAAGTGCGTTATCTGCAAACCAACAGTGTACACGAGATGCAAGAATATTTGTAGGCTGAAGAGAACGAGACCTAGAAGGACAAGCTTTGGAGAGCATGCAGAGAGAATGAGGGGACCTCAGCAGTGTGAGAAGCCGAAAAATTCATGTTTATTACTGCCATCACCAATCAAAACTATAAATGTAAAACTGTTGTCGCATGACGAGAGCGCCACAGTAATATAGGGTGCTCAGCTCAGCAGCAGGTTGGGTTACAACAGAATTTCCATGAAACAAGTTTACAGTGCCGCTTTTTGAAGTAAGGAATCATTTGTCTAAAGAATGTAGTTTTTGTTTGTTTGAAGTGAAGTGGAAGTGAATATTTATCTTTGTGAGCACACCACAACGAAATGGGACCTCTGCATTTAACCTAACGCACATGCACACGTGGAGCAGCAGGCAGCAATCAACATCGCCCGGGAAGCAGTGTAGCGGGACGGTAACCTACTCAAGGGAACCTTAGTGGTTCCTGGGCCGGGACTTGAACCTACGGCCTTCAGTTCACAAGGGCAATGTCCTAACCCCTAGGCCACCACTGCCCGTGGCTGGTGTTTACATGCAATGCAGTTTTTACAAATGTGTTTAACTAGCTGGTTAACATCAGCTAATGTTTCCCCTACAGCAGGGGTGGGCAACACCAGTCCTGGAGGGCCTGTGTTCTGGACAGTTTGGTAGTTCACCTCCTCAAATTCACTAAACCTGGTAATTGATATGTAAGTTAAAATTGTTGTGTTTGTGCAGGGAAATCCTGTACAATTCAGTGTCCTCTAGGACTGGACTTGCCCACCCCTGCTGTAGAGACTGAAAGTGAGTCAGTGAGTGAGGGAGTAGCTGTTAACGTAGACCTCCAGAGCCCGTGGCCTGTATTTAAAGCTGCTTGATGTTGGAAAGCCAGTTAACACTTAATTTATGGTTTGGGCTTTGCTTTTTCTTATTTACAATTCACTTTAACACTCCAGATCTGTTCAAATGAAAAAGAGCAAACATATTTTGCCCATGTTTTATAGCATAGATTTTAGATTTACTATTTGTTTTAATGTTGAGAAATTGAAATAAAATGTAAAAAATGAAGTGTTTTAGTTGAATTATTTAATTGAACTCTACAGATGTACTGATTTATTAAAATAGTCATTAATTGCAACCCTAATTTTCTAATTTTAATATTAGCTTTGTTGGCTATTCTGTATTATTTGCTTTGTATTTTTACTCCCATGTTTTGTTTGGCTTACATTATATCATTATGTATCATTTAGTCTAATCTTTGCCAGAACGTTTTAAAGTATGTGCTTAAAAGTGCATCAGTAGAAACATGTGCTCCTCAGTTTTAACTCTGAGTAACAGTG
This sequence comes from Arnoldichthys spilopterus, assembly GCA_037974385.1. Classification (NCBI taxonomy): domain Eukaryota; kingdom Metazoa; phylum Chordata; class Actinopteri; order Characiformes; family Lepidarchidae; genus Arnoldichthys; species Arnoldichthys spilopterus. The sequence continues at coordinate 18,126,738 of JBBPDA010000138.1, read as the reverse complement.
ATTCATTCTGTCAGTTGCTCACTCTGTTGAGGAACCAGATTTCACCAGTGAGGAGTTGAATTTGTTTAGACAACATAAATCTGTAAAGTATGTGTACAGAAGCTGCTGCAGTCTTTCAGACATGGTTTTGGATGTATTACAGCACAATATCCCAACTGTAATTTCCCCCATGAGTTATTGTGGCTTTTTTATGGCAGGAAGCATCAGACAAACACAGATTGAGTAATGGATACTGTGGTGTGTTTTCCTATTCGGTTTCTCTTTTCAAACGTCTCTCAGTTCCTAATGAGGTGGAACTACTAGAGGGCACAGTAATAATGCCATGCTTCCAAAGCCCCGTGCATAGTTTTATAGTGTTTGTGCTCTTGGACAATGTACAGGACTAAGTCCCAGGAAAGCCCCTGAGTTTGTAATGTTTTGTGTGAAATTGCGTGGAACATGACTCGAAAATTAATGAAAGGTGATGGTCCCACAATAAACTAAAGGGTTTGATTGAAGTTCACTTTGAGTTTGTCTGACCTAAAGAGTAATCTCTGGAGTGGATGACACTATTATTATCCCTAAACTATGATCTATTGCTTTAAAACCACCACTGTGGACCATTTTGGAGAAAGGATGGAAGTTTTAAGAGCAAATTACAATGTTCGGGGCTGAAAACCTGGAAGGAATAAGGCCATGAAGATTAAAGTGCACTTTGCCCTCTCAGAATGTGGCTTAAAAGAATAAGCCACACACCCTTAAGCTTGCGATTGCACGCCAGTCATCAGTAAATTACATACCCCATTTCTGGAAAAGTTGGGACATTTAGAAAAATGCAATGAAAACAAAAATCTGTGGTTTGTAAATTCTCTTGAACCTTTATTTAACTCACAAAGGCACAGGAATGAGGAATGACTTAATGTTCTGGCTTTTTTTTTGGATTTTATGTAGTAAATATAAAGACATTTCGAATGTTATAGTAAATTAGCGATTGTCATTGTGAACACACTCAAGCACCACATCAAAATGTGATCTCTGCAGCTATCAACAGCGCCCTGGGTGAAGTGTGGTGAGACGGTACCTTGGTCAAAGGTTCCTCAGTGGTACCTGGCCTGGGACTTGAACCTGCGGCCTTCGTTCACAAGGGCAAAGTCCTAACCACTAGGCCACCACTGCTCAAAACACATCATGGGAGAGTGCAAACTCTCTACTATCCCTACTATCAGACTTTATGCATTCTAGATTCCCACATTTGGGGAATTTGCTTGTGTCTGTAACACTGGTTTTTGTTTACAGAAACATTTTTTATGCTTTTGTTGGTTAAACTGAAGTGAATTAACAAATCCCAGTTTCTTGTTTTATTGCATTTCATAAACTGTCGCAACTTTTCTGCAAATGGCGTCTGTAGAGAAGGAAACGTTTTAAACGGGTCGCAGTGTACAGCCACTTGAGGCATGTTAAATCACTGTAAAATAGAGAATAATGTGTGTTGGTGAAGGGCTGGAGGGCAGCGTTCCTGGGAGGAGTTGGAGGTGCACCTTTCACTCACTTGTCAGCTGTTTTGGCTTTCATTATTGAGCTAAATAGCTTTGCTCATCATATTTGTTTACAGTAATTCAGCATAAACATTTTGACAACTCTCGCAAAAAGAAATCAATAAAACCTATTTGATGACTGGCCTATTTTCCCTTTGACTGCGTACCCTAGAGATACAATGTTATGAAAAGATTTTTTTTTTTTTATTGCTGCATCTCAGAACATGAAATTAGTCACATTTGAGGTTTGCTGTTCCTGGCTGCTCGGGCTACACTGCTTTGCATTAATCTGCCCAAGGCACTTTGTGTCTACAGATTTACTTGTCCTTCCTCTGGAACAGATGAGGGCCTTTGCAGCTTTTTTCATGCCTATATATTTTCCCATAGCAGGAAATGACCAATTGTTACAAGAGCGGGGAGTCTGACTTGTGGCATTACTGCACTGAAAATTTGACGAAAAGCTTTCAGACAACTAATTGCAAACTAAGGAAGTAAAGCATGGTTTTGTGGGAAGTACCGAAAGCGCTCTGCTTATTATTGAGAAGTAAAAACCGTAGACTCCTGCCAGTAACCTCATCAAACATCGTTAGTCAGCGGCACAAACTCCGATCACACATCTCGCTTACTTTAACTTTTTACTCTGTTTTTACTCATTTCTAATGTAGCACTTCTGGCCCAAAGGTTAACCGTGTCTCTGCAACAACCAGTAATTGCTTGGTGCTGTTCCAGCGCATGGCTCATGGAGTGCATTATCAGATGTACAATAGGTTTTTCCCCAGAAAAAAAACCCCACTGTTTAGCGGTACAGTGCTGAGCTCAGGAAATGAATGAAACTAAAGCATTAGGTTTCATACGACCTTTCAGTATAACATATGGCCTGTAATAATGGTGATGGCTTTATTACTTTTTTTCACTTTTACAACTGTGTTCTTCCTTTTTTCCTTTTTCCCCTTCCTTTCAGTGTTAAAGTAGTATGTGATTTGGACAAAGAAAAGGAAGGATCACTTTAAAAAGTATGTTTTTCAGAAGAGCATCTCTGTGTCAGCCAAAGAAAACGATTTCCCTCCGAAAGGGGATCGTGCAGATAGTGTAACTTAAGGGACCATGTGATTAGCATCTAAAAAGCGCTCTTCTCTGAAGAGTTGAGTTTTCTGATTCAGGACATTTTTAGCTCACTCCAAAACGTCTTGTAGCAGCCAACTGGTCTTGGGCCTCTTTTCAGATTGGCCACAGGTGTTTTTGCATGACTTCCTTGACTCAAACCATGATTTAAGTTTTTGAAATCCAGATCACATTTGCTCAGCAAGCAACAAGCTGCTGAAAATACACACAGAATAAAATGTAGAAAACAAATCTGCTGAATATTGTATCTACTTTTATAAATACCAAAAGGTGTTGAATACTTTAAACATAAATACTTATTGCTAGGGCTGAATAATATATTGCCTGTACATTGTTCTTGCAATATTGGCAATACTGATATCACAGAAGGCGTCAATATGCAAATGAGCCTCTAATCCGTCACAGAACTTCTTAAAACTTCCCTGTGAAGGGGCTGGGCTAAACCCTTGTAGGCTAAATAAGGAGATATATGTAAATGTGTCAGCCCTGTGACCTCACAAAACCTATGATTTAAAAATGGGCCTTTTATTAAGAGGAGTGTGATGGACCCTTTAATATATTGAAAAACATCGCCTATATAGGGGTATAATCACAATACTGATATTTTGCCCATATTGTGCAGCCCTACCTATTGCCTACCCATGTGGCAGGGTTGCAAGAAGAAAGCCACTGCTTTCCAAAAAGAACTCTACTGCCCCTACAGTTTGCTAAAAGATTGCATGGACAGAAAGCAATTTAAACATTATTTTGCAGACACATAAGACCAAAATTGAACTTTTTTGTTTTTAAAAGAGAAGTGTTATATTTGGAGGAGGGATTTTCTTTCCCCAATTGATTTGGACCTTAACTCCATATAAATGTTGTGAAAGGACCTGAGGCAAGCAGTTCATGTGAGGAACCCACCGAAATCCCAGAGTTGAAGCTGTTCTGTAGATAGTAATGGGCTAAAACTCTTCCAGGACAAATTACAATGCACACAGTGTTTAGTCTATACTTTCACATTAAAACTGCATGCTAAATAGGCTCATTGTGCTTGTCCTGTCTTGGCTGTTGAGAAGAAAATGCATACTGAGCTTTGGTTAAGGGAAAAGTCATGCTAGCATGTGTATCTGGCATTGTATCTTGTTGTCTGGGTGTGTTTGCATAACATTTTAGTAATTTCTAGTCATACTAATGTTGCCCGTTTAGTTAGAGATGCAAGTAATGCATTCCCATGTTAATTACTATAACTGTCCCTTTAAAGAGATCAGTAACATGCATGTGGCTGTGATGATTGTTCTCAGTTTCATTTGTGTTACTCCCATCAATTCGTATTGCAGTTTACCAGGCTGAGTATGGAGAGAGCTCCAGAAAGGACTGAAGCAGTGTGCAGAGGCAGGAAGCAGGGGCATTGCTCAGAGGAATTAAATATTCTAAATAAGATCTTCTCTTAATCTACTTTACTTCTTTTGGGCATTAAGGTCTGTTTGAAATCCGTGATTATTGAGCATTGTTTTCTATTTCTCAAATTCAGCTTATGAAAAACAACTTTTCTCATTTTCTCATGTTAGCTCACCAGTGTCTTAACTATTTTTGACAAGTCTTGACCTAATAATATTTATGTAAGGAAAGTATAAAGTGTCTTTTTTTTTTCCATAACTCTCAGATATATTTTAAAATCTCTCAGAAGTCTATGAATTTAATAGACCTCATGCTGCTATTTGTTAGTCTCCAGTTGTCTTACAATTATGTTTCTCCATCTGACAGTTATTATATACCTCCCATGGTACCTCCAAAATGTTTCAAAGTAAACAGATGGGATGTAAAAGCCATGAACCTCATGCTCACTAACAATAACATTTGCTATAGTATATCTTTTCAAAGCATAGAGGAAGGATAATCAGGCAACTTAAATAGCATTGTCAGTATCCTCAATTTTGTCCATCGCAGACAGGACATTCGCTGATAGGTTTCTCATGGCTTCTTCATCATATAGACGACGTGTCTCTCTTTAACTTTGGTCCTAAATTGTAGTTCTAGCTTGATTTTGTCTTTAGGCTACAACAATAGTTTCTTACAAAAGTCTGTGAAGGATAGAAAGACTTTTTAAATGTAAATATTCCCATAAACTGTTAAATGATATTTATTTATATAGATATTTTTATGGGCATTGGTGGCCTAGTGGTTAGGACACTGCCTTTGAGACCTGAAGGTCGCAGGTTCAAGTCCCGGCCTGGGCACTGCTGAGGTACCCTTGAGCCGTCCCACTGCACTGCTCCCCGGGCGCTGCTGGTAGCTGCCCGCTGCTTCACGTGTGCACGTGTGATGGGTTAAATGCAGAGGTCACATTTCGTTGTGGTGCTTGAG
>JBBPDA010000138.1:18101922-18113541 GCA_037974385.1 Arnoldichthys spilopterus | reverse complement strand
TGCCCGGGCCGGGACTCGAACCTGAGACCTTCAGGTCTCAAAGGCAGTGTCCTAACCACTAGGCCACCACTGCCTAGTGGTTAGGACAGAAGTTTCATGTGGATTTTTGAAGTCTAAATAAAGGAATTCACAAAAAAAAGACAAATACTATATGAGCACCAATGAGTCGGGACGTCCCGATCAGATCTCAGAGCCAAATGCTTAAAATGTCAGCGAACGTGTTTCAAATTGGAAAATAAACCAACAGCCACAAGTAACATCTGCAACACGAGCATTTCATACAACTCTTAAAACCATAAACACACAGAATACAGCAAGTTCACGCCAGTCACTCAGGCAAATGCTCACAGGAGGAAACATTTACGAAAGAAACACTTCCTTGAGAGCGCAACATGGTCACAAGACGTGTGGCAGAGAATACGATTTTTCTTTGTATTTCTGAGCTTTTGGAGCTTTTGACCACGTTGGCTTTAAAACATGAGGTATTGCATGCTCATCACTTTTGCAGATCTCACTCAGCAGAATGTGTAAAACAGGCAATCAAGGAGATGTTGAGCACCTGGGAAATAAACCAGAAAAGCATCCTTGTCATTTTGCCGGGCAGTGTAAGAAATATGGAAGAAAACAAATTGTACGTATACATGTGCAAATGTTTCCTCAGAACAGCATTAGACATATTAGAATAAAATTGCAAATATTGGCAGATACCTAATATTGAATTAATCGCATTGGGTTTCGGGGTTAAAAAAAATATGATCGGGACATCTCTGCCACTGAGTGGTCTTAATATTCATATTGATGCCTGTTGAAAGGGTCATTCTGGATGTTAATATACTTGAATATTCTAGTTTGTCTATTTGAGATGTGCTTATTTGAAGATTTCATTAATTGACACATGCCATTTGTGTTGCCATTACCTTTCAAAATTAGCACTTGCCACTTGTCAAATGCTTGTAAAAATCTTTGGTGAATTTAATTAATGAGGTCAGTCGCCATTGTATGGTTGCTGAAATAATTCTACTTCACTATAAACTTTTATTTCTACAACACACAGCTTGTTTCACTACATTTGCAGTTGTTTGTTGAAGTCTGCTGTCCACCATCGCTAGAGCTCGACGTAAGAGATGTGATGCTGTGATTTTTGCCGCTGGGGAAATTTGTGATTTGTTCAAATAGTTGAATGAAGCATCCTTTCCTATCTGCTTGCCTTGTTTTAGCTGATTAGTAGCCCATGGCCTAATGTATTCAGGGAGCTGACTGGCATGTGTATCCACTTGACTATCAGATCATGTTGGTAAGCAAGTGCATATGTCTACAATCAGAAAGAGATGGGACAAATTTGACCTGCACGGGAGGCATGTCTTTGCACTCCAAAGAAGAACATTAGAGCAAGCCGAAAAGCATAGGCAAAGACCAGGCCTTCTATAATGTAGATAGGGTTGTTTGGCCATAGTAACAGTATACATGTTATAGCTTGATGCCTTAGAGAATGAAAACTTCTGCATAATATTAAATAGTACTTTTAACAATTATGCAAAATACATGCAAGAAACTATTTCTGCTAAATGAGGCAACGCTAGCTTCTGAGGCCAAGGGAGTACTTTCTTTCTCTACAGACGAATATTACATCTGTTGATATTTTTGTTTAAAAAATGATTGAAAAAGCTATATATAAATTTATATAAAAGCCCCAAAATATAAAAGGGCCTAATTTAATTTAAAATGAATTTATTGATAAATGTTTGACTAGAGTCAAATTACACATGCTCAACTTTGAGGATTGTAAATAAAATATTTATAAGTCATATTTAACTGGTTTAAAAATACACAGAGTTAAGATACTCTATAGATTATAAAATGGCATAAAGGAATGACAAAAACAGGTAAAACAATTAGTATATTCATATTATTATACACCTTACAGCAATAGCAGTAGTGAATTAATAAAAACAAATAAACAAATTGACAAGAATAAAAATAGAAATAACCAACAACAGAGCAAAATAAAATCCAAAACTAATTTAAAGAATAAGCAATTTGTAAAAGATGTGTTTTTAGCCTAGATTTCAAAACCGCGATTCCGTGAGTGTTGCATAAGTGTTGTGGAAGGGAATTCCAAAGACTAGCAGCAACAAAGCTAAAAGATATAAAGTGGCATTGACAAAGTCCAGCCAGTAAATAATGATCTACATGGTAAAGCAACCATAGATGTGGGGAATTCATAATTCACAAATAACGTGTGATTTAGTGTTTTCCTAAGTTTGTCCTCTGTTCATATTACCTCTGAGTATTATATAGATATTTGAATGTGGATGGTAGTATCGTTATCTGTTAAGGGTATAAAAGCGCTTGGGGCGAGAGCCTGGAGGTGTCTGATTTATTATCCATTATACAGGAGGAAATGAGCATCATAGCCCAATGACTGTAATAAACGATACACTGCCCAGCCAAAGTCGGCTTCAAAAATTTCTTCCCTCCTACTATGTGTTTTTTTGCTGCCCTAAACAGTGCAGGGGAGGAGTGGTGGGTGTGGAGAGGCTGGTGGTGTTGGGTTTTTAGGGGAATTCCCGTATGCTTGTTGAACTGCTTCGTTATTTCTTTGAATCATGAGCGTTTAGTGATACTGACGTACTGCGGAAAATACTTTACAATAACTCCAACTGCCTTTGGTTTAGGATGCTTTAAAAAAAATGAAATTAATTCCTAGAAACTGTAAATAGTATAAAGCCCATTCTATCAGTGCTGCAATAGTGTACCTTTAAAAGACCCAGATCATGAAAAACCAAACTGTTCTTCCTTTATGAGGTTAAAGAGCTTAATGTAGTATGTACACAGTGTTAATGTTGTGAAACATATCATTTACTCCTCAGTCCAAACAGGTTGTAAACAGGTCTAAGCAACAAAAACAGCCCATTTGAATAGACTATTATCAAAAACACCAACACAATTACAAATATAGGCATGATCATCCTACACTTAAGAGCTCTGCTCTGTGGCACCGTTAACAATTCATGGGTGGTTCAGCCTGAACTGCTTTTTGAATGAGGTACGATGCAAGGTATTCAGTGGATAAAGAAAAGTTGGAACATGGTGATATAAAACGAATAATGACTGTTTTTGTTATGTAAAAGAACATAATCACCATAAGCTGATCCTGCAAGGAAAAATGAAATATGATAAGCATATGAGTATGTAAGACCTGTAAATGGCAAACATGCAGTACCTCAGTATCTTGTCTGAACCAGCTACTGTGGAGCCTGAAGTTGGTGTAAATGTTTTATGTGGGTGAAGCTGGGAGTATCTTTCTCTTCTCAAACTGTGTCCCAAAAATATACATGACTTCAGCGGCAGTGAAGCAACAGGTGATGGGTGAATGGTTCAGCAGAGGGGTGAAAGGAGAAATTCAGAGCAAGGAAGATGGTAACGCAGTCAGTTGTTAATATTTCCCCCGAGTCCGTGTTTGAAACTAGAACCATCTCTGGTTCTGTGGCATTTCTGTGGGCTTTCAAAGGGGCTCTTGTAGACAAAGGCCCAGATGTCTGTGAAGGGAGCGCTGCCTGGGTGGGTGGATTGCATTACACCAGCCACCAGCCATTTGTCTTGTGAGTTTGGACATGCACAAAAAGTTGACACATCTGTCCAGTGATCTGCAGCAGATGTCAGCAGGCTGCCTCCCTCTGGCTGGTAGCCATCTCACCCATTTACCCCCTCACCAAAAACCTCCCCTGTGTAGTCTGCTGCAAAGGAGGGTGACCTTGGGCTGGATTACAGGACAGGCACATTCCCTCAAGACAGGATAATTTATATGTTTTATATCTACCCCCCAACAACCTCAACCCCCCACACACCCCATTATATTTTAGTGGTAGTTTTGATGTGTTTGCCTTGTGTTGAGCCTTGGTAATAGAAATAATATGACACTGATGAAGAAATTTCTCTTCCTTTGGAACATCGTAAGAATATAACAGGACATATACTGTACTGATTATTTTTATTTTTGAATAAATGTGGGGAGAAATCTTTTTGTATTATTTTATTAACCTTAATCTTAAAAATAAAATAATATTTGGTCAGCTTTTGGAAATCAATGGGCGTTCGCTTTATACTGAAATTTATCAAACCTCAAACGTCAAGAATTGCTCACGATGTACTAAATCGCGGTCTCTGAAGAGTCAGATGTGCGGGGTACGCTACTGCTGACAAGCTTGTGTCTAGATTGGAACACAGCATTTCTATAATATTCCATTTCCAGGAAAGTTATCTTTTTACATACTGAATAATTTAACATAGTGAATAATACATTTTGTGAATTGTTCTATCACTGGAAAGTTAAGTTGGAGGGTTCAGAATGTTTAATTGTTCTAGGTGTTCGAGTTATCATACGGTTTCACCAACATGCAAATAACCATCACAACTAACTTTAATTGTGTGGCAACTAAAGTGTGTTGGAATGCTTTCGATATCGCCAGATATAGTGTTGTTAAAAATATGAATATATTGATATATAATATGTATTAAACAAAAACAATGCTTTTTTCCATATTTAAATATTTTTATATTAAATGAGTTTTCCTGCTCTCAGTTTTCTTTTGACACGTGAACTTCCATACTGCATGTCTCATTTTCAAAAAAAACAAAAACTCCTGTACCAGTACATTTTCATATCCTAAAATGGTAGCACTAAAGTGACATGCTAACCTGTACATAGGTTGTTGATTTCTCCCATTTTAGTGGGTTTGAAACATTTAACCGCTGTCTCAAGGGATCATCCTGATAAAAGTTTATAATTGGGCTAGCCTTGTAATTGGACTAAGCGCTGTGTAGGCTAGGCTAACTTGAATGCCTTTTACTGTAAAAAGCTCCTAATGGGCTCCAAAGATGTTTATTTTGGCCACTCTGCACTCCCAGTGTAAATTAGACATAAAGAATTTGCTTATTAAAGTTGCCTGCACTGCTTTTATGAACTCACTTTATATTAGAACAGCCTTCTCTTCTGAACTTGACCGTATAGGAGCCTTTTGAACAACTGCACTACCTCACAAGGACTTTATCATCTATAGACAAAAATCCATTTACAATAATAAAAGTCACGCAGTGTTTCTGTAATTGACATTTGGATGCCATAGTCTGGGTTTCTGAACATGAACAACATGAAGCCTGAATTTTGGACCTGCCTTTGGTAGTGTATGTGAAATTAAATATCGTTATTTTTCAGAGTATCATATTTAAGCTAAAAATGTAGGTGTCGCTAATAACACTAATTACATGTACATTGGTAGTATAAATCTACCTAAATGTCCCATTAAAGGTGACTCTTTGTATCTTGTCAAATGTGTCATGTTTGGTGGACCATCTCACTCCATCTTGTAGGAATGGTCTTGTTCTGCTGCTGTGATTTGATAGGAGCAGTATTGATAGATGTGCTAAGCAGGTTTAAATTCTGCTTTCGTGGAGTAGCAATATATCACATGATGATAATTACAGAGGTTCTAATGTGCTTTTTTTTCCATTTACAATATTTCATTCCCATTGAAGTATTAAGGGTGTTAATTAGATGCTGTTCAAGGACGTCTCTGTGGCATTATCTCAAAGCTCTGTCATGCGGCGCTGCTTCATTTCGTTTTTTCAAGGTGACCAGGAAGTAGCCGTCTGTGGACTGGAGTCCTGGGATAAGTGTTTTTGGAGAAGGAGCGCCGCTGCTTTTGATTTATATGAAAACTGTAATGACATCATTTTCATCACATCAGGGTCATAAATTGGACTGTATTTAATGGAGGTTCAAGAGCCTGTTTGTCAGGCTGGGGTCTCTCCTACTGATGCCACTGAGATCTGGATCTAATGCTGAAGCTGTACTATGTACAATGGTGTTGGCCAGACTCCTCAGGTGTTCCCATGGGCTTCTGCTTTTGTCAGAGCTGGCTGGAAAAGAGATTAACTATACTCTTCACACATCAATGAGTCCGTTCTCTTTCCTTTGATGATAATAATAAAGAATTCATTGGTGTATTTTTTTTATTGTGTTTTTCCCTGAATAAACTACAGCATTTGTCCTCTGGTCTGTTTTGTTCTCCCCAAATTCACATCAAAGGGGGAACTTAGAAATATCCGCTTGTTAATTCGTAACATATTAACCGTCCAGAAATACAGTTTCCTATTGTTCTTGTTCAAAAACCAACATGGCATGACTACCATTTGAAGGCGCCTCAATAGTGGTGAAATAAAGAAGCTCACCTGTGTCAAAGCGTGAGCAAGGAAGTGCGTTTGACATGAATAATATTGACACATCTGGAAATCTGTCTGAATGCAGGAGCATATGCTGAGTTCTACATGTGTGACAAGATCAGAAAAAAAATTTGTCCCACAAGTGGGAAATTTGCAAAAGGAATTGGATGAAAAATGGCGGACCGTTTTGCAGCTGCATAGTAGCATGGTTGTTAAAATAAAAACAAAAAGCCTCAAAAACACCTTTTCACCATTAATGGTGTCTCACTAAAGAAAGATGCGGTGTTGCAAAGTTCCCTTTTTTGTGATCCGAAGGGAACTGGATACAGACATGGCTTACGTCATGCATGACCTCAGATGTCCGACTTTACCTGAAAGATCCTCATTTGTCGTCATTATAGCTTTAAGAAATGCATTTCTGACACTTGTGTGTGTTTGTGTGTAAAATACTTTGAGCTGCATTGTGTGTGTGTGTGTGTGTATATATGTATGTGTATATATATATATATATATATGTATGTATGTATGTATGTATATATGTATGTATGTGTGTGTGTTTAATGTTATATATGAGAGCCAGTGATTATGATGCACGTAAGATATATTTTTTTACTTTAACAGGAAATCAGAGGAGGAGGTGGACATGGATAAAGTGACTGCTGCCATGGTGCTGACAAGTCTGTCCACTAGTCCTTTAGTGCGCAGTCCCCCAGTCAAAGTCAGCGGTAAGTGCGCTACAGTGTTGGTGTGAAAGCTGCTCATGTGCAGTCTTCTCAGCAGACCAGTCTTCTATAGCAGCAGCTGCACATGGCTTTGCTCAGTAGTTTGTTTTTTTGTGATTACGTATCCGTGACACTGTAGTGTGCTGAAGATGCTCGGCCTTCATGATTAAGCTAGGGTTATACTGTAGTAACATTTAATCTTACAAACACAAACGTTTCTTCCCTACAGAAGGTCTGAATGGCTCCTGGAAGGATGGAGGCTTCACTCCATCCAGTTACAGCAGCAGTGGCTACTGGAGCTGGAGTGCTCAGAGCGACCAGTCCAACCCCTCCACACCTTCTCCCCCACTATCAGCCGACAGTTTCAAACCATTTCGCATGCCCAGTCTCAATGGGCCACCAGATGATGCTCTGGATGAGCAGGATGGGAGCAGTCTGTTGTTTGATGAACCCATTCCCCGCAAGCGAAAGGTGAGCCACCGTCTCAAAACCTGCGCCGATTTCATTAGGCATTACTCAGTGGTCAAAGGGCAAACATAGTTTGCATGCCAACAAACAGCACAGAGGTGGTCAGGCTTTCACCTATCTGTCACCAGATCCTGATGTGGAATTCTTGAAATGAAACTAGAATTTTGCAGGAGACAAATAACACACTGTTACACAATTTTTGTTCCCGGCTTCTAAGTGTTGTATTTCACCTGCTTATGTCTAAATCCTATGTAAAATCAGCTCTATTTGTCACAAACTTTGACTTTATGACCACAACCCACAAAAGTTTTGTATTTAAGTGGCTAAATGGACAAATATCTTCTCAAAAACACAAATTCTAGAAAGTTCTAAAAGATTCCAGAAAGTTCTAGAAAATTCTGGACAATTCTAGAAACATCTCAACAGTTCTCACAGTTCCAGAACTTTCAGGAAGTCTACTTAGCATTTAAAGTAAATGAAGAATGTTCTTTAAAACCGATGCATTTCAAAATGTCATTGTCCTGACCACAGAAGCAAAGTTTTAGTGGAACAACAGCCATTTTCTGTTTGTTTTAGGCATAAAGGATCGAGGAAACACTGTTAACATAGAGCTTCCTTTTGGCACAGTACAGTTTTAACTGGCATTTGTGGATGTAACTACAAATTATGGTACTTGACAAAGATTTGCCAAAGTCGTTCTAAGCCCATGTGGTGATACCGCTTATAGATGAGTGACGATTCTTGATGCACTGCCGCCTGAGGGATCGGAGATCACAGTTGTTCAGCTTAGGCTTGCGCCCTTGTCCTTTACGTGCTGAAATTCCTCCAAATTCCTTGAATCTTTTAATTGTTCTGCACTGTTGAAGATGAAATATCCAAGTCTCTTCCCATCTTTCTTTATGGAACATTGTTTTTAAACATTTCAATCATTTTCTCACGTATTTGTTGGCAAACTGGCGATCCTCGGCCCATCTTTGCTCCTAAAGGACTAGACCTTTCTCGGATGCTGCTTTTGTACTAAATCATAATTACAATCACCTGTTTCACGTCACATCATTATTTAACCAGTTTACTTCATTACTAACCCTAAATTGCTCCTGTCCCAAGTTTTTTTGGAATGTGTTGCAGGTCTGAATGACAGGAAAGGATGTATATTTACAAATGAAATGAAATTGACCAGACAAAACATGAAATATTCTGTGTCATATTGTCTGCAATGAAATACAAGTCAAAGTAAATTTAAAAATCACTACTTTTTTTTTTTATATGCGTTTTCCATACCGTCCCAACTTTTTCTGATTTGGGGTTGTATTATGAAGGATCTGAGAATGTATGTGTGCGTGCATATGTGCATTTTCCTTTATTTTTTTCTGCTAGATGGTTCTTCTTCCTCGGTTCAATATGTTGTGTGGTCAGTGTAAAACGTGAATCTCTTTGTTTTATGAAACCATGCTTAATATAGTCAAGCCATGTCCTGTGTTCGCTGACTTCTAATACCATTGCACTGTGCTTGTTATGATGCTGAATGATTTGAGATATAGTGCAAAGTGACAGGCTGCACCCACACATATGGAAATGTTTTCTGCTATAGCTTTTGTAAGAACGTCGCTCACTTGTCCCTTTTCTGGGCTCTTGTCTACTTCATCTTACTGTTTGGCACACTGAAGACAAGCTGATCCCAGTTTCTGTCATTCCTTCCTCATTTATGGGAATGAATGCCTCTGTTATCTCCAGTATTGTCCCCCAGCCTTATCTCTGGTGCAGGATTCCACCACGGCAGCAGTGCTGGTGTTTGTCATCTTTTTGCCGCCATTATCCCTGCATCCAGAGTCATCTGTCCTGCTTAATTACCTTGGTGCCACACACAGAACTGTCTGCTGTTGACATAAATGATTTTTATATCTTTCCTGGCAAACATTACAATGCAGTTGGACTTTCATCTGGATCAATAAAGTCTCCTGTATCTGTGAAAGAACATCAGCAAGATACAATCGTGAATAAATTGATCCTAAAGAAAGGATCGAGCGAGAGCTGGGCAGTGAAAGAGATGAGGAAAGATAAAGAGGAAATTGTAAACAAATACTAAACAAAAAGACAAAAGTAATGATTTTTAGTAGATGTTAAAGTTGTTCCAATGTGTGAAAGGTTATTTGTTGCCCTGTAGGACATAAACATTATGTCCTCTGGTCTTACTTGGCAGCAACAGGTAGAGTTAATTACAGTGCATTACTAGTTTTAGGCCTTCAACTGTTAATTAGATGCTGCTTGCCAGCAGTGCATGAACAGTGCCCAGGGACAGGAACCATGTACAGCTTTGTTCGCTAGACAAACCGATGGCCTTCTTTTGAAAATTAAATTAGTGCACTGACAAGGTAAACGAGCAACTGTATGACACCCACCATAATGGCATATGGCCAGGGACTCGGACATGAAGGCATTTTACCCTTTTGGCTTGCAGTTTTAAAACAGTTCGTGTGTGGAAGAAATGGCTTTTTGCAGAGAATGCTGTAATTATCATGGACAGATTGTGTGAAAAATCACACAGCCCGAGACGGACGCCTTTAGAGCGTCACTCTTACTATTCGCTAATTACCGGGCTCTCTGGCCTCCGACAAGGAGCTGAGCAGTCAGCGGGTGTCCGCCGCTCTCTCTTGACTCTGGAAGGCTAATGGAGGACGAGTGAGATAAAGAGTCTCTTTCTTCTCAGCCCTCCATGTCAGGTCTTTGTTAATCTGCGAGCGTGGGGAAGAAGGGCTCTGTAGCTGAAAGACGGATTAGTGGTCTCACTATGTGCTTGTGTCTTGGGCAGAACTCCATGAAGGTGATGTTCAAGTGTCTATGGAAGAACTGCGGCAAGGTGCTGAGCACTGCAGCAGGGATCCAGAGGCACATTCGAACGATACATCTTGGGTAAGAGATTCCAAGTGAACATCAGTAATGAACACAGGAACATGGCCACATTAATGTTTGTATTATGAACATCATAATTCCGCTTGGAGGACAATATATTAGATGTACTAGCAGCATCATACACACAGATAAAATGTCAGAGTCCTACAGACATCGCACTAAGCTCCAGATACCGCTTAGTGTGAGTGAGAAGAATGTCTGTAACTCAATATGTCAAAAAAGAATATATGGCATGTGTTCTGCTTAAAGGACCCGGTTCTCATATAATTACAGAACCCTTCATGAATGAATTAGGGCAAGTCTACATGTTATTATGCTGAAATTACAGAATGCTGAGAATTGTAATAGCTCTGGGATGCAGGAATGGCTAAATTAGACTAAATAGTTAATGGAGAATTAAGTACTACGTGTTGTTTCAGTTGCAGCACATGATGTATTTTCCTCTAAGGTTCAAACAAGCTCGTCAGTAACCAGCCTTTTGACTGTATTTACATGCATCTTTATAATGGAGTCTAATAGTAGCTCCTCGTTAAGCTGACGATAATTGCCAAATAATTGATGAAGGGAAAGTGCAGTGCTGGTCATAAAAGTAATTAGATGAATTCAGCTAAGGAAAGATCATGTTAATGAGAGGCAATATAACCTTTCTTTGTCTGCTTTATTCTCAGTCGCAACTGCGACTCCGAGTGCAGTGACGGCGAGGAGGATTTCTACTACACTGAGATTAAGCTGAACACCGACTCTGTGGCGGACGGCCTGAGCAGTCTGTCCCCCGTGTCGCCCTCCGTGGTATCCCCTCCATCGGCCGCAGAACAAAGAAGGCCTGACGCCTCCAATGGCGGCAGTGGGGCCAAGAGTGAGAGCAGCAATTCCACACCCCTGAGCCGCTCCGCACCCAGTGCACTCTACCTGGTGCACACTGACCATGCCTACCAGGTATAACCAGTTTAGGCTTGCACCAGTCATGTTTCATTACAGTGGCACCTGTCAGAAGGTGGGAAATATTAGGCAGCAAGTGAACAGTCGGTTCTTGAAGTTGATATGCTGGAAGACAGAAAAATGGGTGAGTGTAAGGATATGAACCACTTTCACAAGGGCTTTATTGTGATGGTCAGATGAGTCAGAACATCTCCACAACGGCAGGTCTTGTGGAGTGTTCCAGGTATGCAGCAGTTAGTACCTAACAAAAGTAGACAAGGAAAGACAAGTGAAGTGAAACTTTGTCATTGTGAACACACTCAAGCACCACAACGTGACCTCTGCATTTAACCCATCACACGTGCACACGTGGAGCAGC
>JBBPDA010000138.1:18084738-18101822 GCA_037974385.1 Arnoldichthys spilopterus | reverse complement strand
CCCGGGGAGCAGTGTAGTGGGACGGTACCTTGCTCAAGGGTACCTCAGTAGTGCCCAGGCCGGGATTCGAACCTGGGACCTTCAGGTCGCGAAGGCAGCATCCTAACCACTAGGCCACCACTGCCCACAATTGGGCGACAGGGTCATGGGCACCCAAGGCTCACTGATGCATGAGTGGAGTAAAGGCTAGCCTGTCTGGTCTGATCCCTCTGCTGTGGTTTAAAAAGTGAATGCTGACTCTGATAGAAGGGGACAGAACACACAGTGCACTACAGTCAGAGCTGTTTCAGCCACATGAAGCGGACCTACTCAATATTAGGCAGGTGGTGTTAATGTTATGGCTGATTAGTGTAGATAAAGAGTGAGAGAGGCCAAAATAGGTAATACCAGATAGGTAAATGGATACTAATGGTGTAAATCACAAGTTTCATCACAATTTGATACTACATTGATTATTTTAGCCAATCACCTGATACATTACAGTTTGCAGAGATGTGTTTCTGTTTGATGCAGTTTGGTTGAGTTAGTTCGATACTGGGGTCTGCAGTCAGTGTCAAATATGAAATTTCAGTTAATTTCGTTTCTATGATCTCACTCAATTTGAACATGTCATTATTAAAGGTCAAATACAGAAGTCTGGTCATTTGCAAAAGCAACTTCTCAGTACAAAACACTGCTCACAGTAAAATGAAGTAAAATGTATTGTGGAGGGAACACACACACACTATCAGATCATGCTTGTTTTGGTAGGTGAATCAATAGACTGGTGTGGGGTAGAGTGTCTTGTCTCCGTCATCTGCTCTGATGTGATTTTGCATTGCCACACCGCACACACACTGTGCTAGTAGCTGTTAGCTAGCTAGTTTATTCCTGTACTGTTTTGTGGTGAGTAGCAATCACAGGGGCTCTACACTATGCTGATATTCTTAAACCACATCTACTCTATGCAAAATATAAAACATATACAATAATATAAAAAATATTTTACATGTTTTTGCACTTTTTTAACAACTAAGACTTATTCACACAACACAGAGCGTAGATGCAAATTCATACCGATTGACAATGAAGCATCTGCCGTGCAGGACCGTGTTCTGTTGCATAGTCTGTTAAAAGCCCAGCGCTACTCTTGTCCATCCACAGGCCACGGCCCCAGTGACCATTCCCTCCACCAGCTCTGCTGGCTTTACTCCCTGCAGCAACAGCTTCAGCATCTCCTGGCAGTCCCCACCTGTTACCTTCACTGGCACCCCTGTGAGTACACGTTCACCCCAAGCCCTCTGCACACACACACACAAACTGCAAGCTCTGATGTTTTTTGAACATGTCTGGACCCTGTATGTGCAGGCTGTTTGATGCACACTCATTTTTCTATTAATGCTATAACACCTGTGGACCTTTTGCTACCTTTTAATTTGAATCTGTTACTACTCAGGTGATTTTATTACTCCTTAATCTTTCATTTAACATTGCAGCAGTAGAACTTTACTTTTAGTAAAATTAAAAAGTAAACTTTTAATTTCTTTTGTTACTTTTAAACTTTATCATCTGTCTGTAAAAAACTTTAAGTTGCTACCTGTATCGGAAGTGCTCTAGATCCATTATTCATTATAACCTTTGCATTATAAATGAACATGGTTCCTTATGTTCCCTCTGTTAGCTGAACCTAAAGGGAATTTTAAATGAGAAGGAATAATGGAAATGAATTTGTTGTTTGATATGCTTGAATTTAAATTTAAAAAAAAAACGCTGTTTGACGATATAAATATAGGTACAAATAAGGAAGATGTTAAAAAAGAATATTGAAAAACTTCCACACTTCCTGTCCCAGCCGTTAAATGACATCAGATTAACTCTTAGCCTGCCAAGCTGAACAAAACGTTTCCAGCAGATGTCATTGTTTTGCATCTAACGTAAGGCTCATAAAGCCTCTAAACACAACCACATTTACTGACTCCTTTGAAAATATCGATAGGCAAGACAAGGCAAGTATATTTATATGGCACATTTTTATACACAGAGGTCATTCAATGTGCATACAGCAATAAATTATGCATAAAAAGAAAAGTAGGCAATATAATTTGAAATAAAATCAGATTTAAGAAGAACTGGCGGTCAGGGTGATATTCATTTTTCATATGCATCACTTTTGTTCGTGCCAGTTCACGCACAGGTTTGTGCACAGAGCCAGAACAGCCCATTTTATTCCCCTAGTGGTTGTTTTCTCAACCAATCATTTACAATAATCATTGCAGCTCTGCCCATCAGACATAGTCATGTGAAGGAACTTCACTTTTGAGTGGAACCTTGACACTGGGTTGAGTACAGCATGCACGGTTTACCAATGGTGCACGTAAACACTCAGGAACAAACACAACAGAATTGTAATAAAAGCAGCTTTGCCCCACGAGATATCACAGGCAAACCAAAACATACTGCACAAATATGAATATTCAGTTGTTTAACCTCACCCTCGGAGTTACACACTCATCAGTGACTAATACAGACACTTTGTGTCTCAGTCTCTGCACATGAAAGACTTTTTTTATTTACTTTTTAAAAAAGTTGCTTTTAACCCACATGTATATCTCTCATACAACAGATGTTGTGCAAAACTTGTAATAATGAATTGTATTGCAGGCCTCTCCCACTCACAGTCGCACACAGGGATTCAATGAGCAGCGCTCTCAGACCATAGCAGTGCTGTCGTCTCCCCCGCGAGCCACAGGCTCACTCAGGTACAGTGTTTCATCCTTCTACGCATGTACACAGTTAGTGCCTACAAGCTGTTCAGGGTTTATTTTCCACAGACATCACCAGATGACAAGTGTCAGTAACGGATGTACTGGTGTAAAAATAGGGATGAATGATGCTGTTCTGTGTAGCCTCTAGCCGGATTGAGTTCTCACTGCTGCTGTTTGTGTGTGGGTATATCCAGCAGGAAGTCTCGAGGTGAAGGCAAGAAGTGCCGTAAGGTGTATGGGATGGAGAACAGAGACATGTGGTGCACAGCCTGCCGCTGGAAGAAAGCCTGCCAGAGGTTTGTGGACTGAACCCAAGTCTGGCTGCGACGGAGAGGAAGCGGGGCTTCTCTTGCATGCATAACGTCATCTTTTTTGTTGTTGTTCTTTTTGCCCCGCCTCCTACGCCACACTCTCCTATTACCTGGTTTTTACCCAGGAGCTGAACTCTTCAAACATTCCCTACCAAACCAATGCACCCATCCTTCTGCCAAAATGTGGAGAGAGGCAAGTAGCTCTACAGTGCAAAAAGAGAAAACTTTGTGATCCATGTTTTCTTTTTTTTAATTTGTTTTTGAAACATTCTTGCGTTGTGGAGCCACTAGTGACGATGGAACCAATTGCGGCCCAACCATTTTTTCAAGAGAGAAGAACGCTTTCTTTGAGAGTGCTATAAAACGGAGTGGGAGAATGGTCCTTGTTTTCCATGAATACTTTTCCATTTCTGCATTTCAGCAGGGGTAAAGGCTGGCCAACCAGACACCCCAGACTCCTGTCCTCCTCCAAGAGAATGTTCTGCTGTGATGGCTTGTTGTCAGAGAAGGAGGGGGAGGATGAGCTCCCCCTAGTGGATGGATTAATGCAAAAAAAAAAAAAAAAAGTTTGGGGGAGCTAAGTGGACTTCAAGCGACCCTTTTCTTCCACATCATCACAAGCAATTAGACCCATAAGGGAGAGACTGTTTCTGTCTCAGTGTAAATGTGTCGTTTCTTTCAGGGATGCGATGAGTGAAAGCAAAACCAGCAGCTACATTTAACAGCAGTGAAGGTAAATGGTTTTTCGTCACAGGAATAATCTACCTGCAACCAAAAAGGATTTGATTTTTATGTGCCATTTCTCTTTATTTGCTCTTTGTTTCTTAACTCAGTGATATATGCTAAAGTACAAAGACTAACGGGCTTATGAAAACCCAACATGGCAGAATGGCATCAACACTAGCGTCGAGGTGGGCTGCAGCTTGAGCCGTACTGAGGCGCCCACTCTGATGGTCATGTTTTCCATCAGTCTCCATCTGGAGCATGGACTTTATTCATTGTACATTAATGAGAAGGCCAGCACTCTACATCTGCCACGTGCGGGAGGGTCGTTCAAAAAAACTGAATCGCGTTCACAGGTATGCCTGCGAATGCTTGGAGAGGCAGCCCATTTACCTCTTCAAGTAAAAGAGCTCCATCTACTCTCACCTTTTTTCTTGACCTCATACTTTTAAGTAAGAAGTCATAAAAGTTACGGCACTTACCACATCTGCCCCAGACTGGCCCTCCCCCGCTGCAGGAGCTCACGCATTGAGTAGGCAGGCGGGAAGCGGGAAGCACTTGAGCATGTTTTGCTATTTGTCTGTGATTCGAGTATTGTGCAAGAGCACTGCACACGCTACTCAGAATGGTCATGTGAGGAGGACACGTGTTGCATGGGGCTTTTGCAGTTCTAGGTGATGGGGACTGGACAAAGAGGGGCTTCATTTAGTCTGGTATGTGCGTTCTTCTGAAACTCATCACCTGTGAAGACGCTAGGATCAGTGTCTCATGTAACGCGAGTAGAAATCAGCTGCTCATCGGGCAGTTGTAAGTTCTCTAGCGCTATTTTTGTTGCTTTGATGCAGCATTGTATTAAACCATCCAAAACACAGCAACAACCAGCTTATATTGAACCCCCTCCACACCACCACCACACAACACACGCACACCACAGCTCAGTCCCTGTTACATCATTCTCACTCATTCCTTAAAATTTCTTTTTCACGGTGTTCCTTTTCAAACTCATGTTACTATTAGGATGTTTATGTACGTAGATCTGAGCGAAGTGTTTTTCTTTGGAAGCTGCACTGGGAAATATTACCTAACCATGGGAACAAAGATGTTTATGTACAGGGATGACCGACTCGAATCTAAAAGTGTTTTCTTAAAGAGCGTTTTTGATGAGAAACCTTTTTATTTTTCCAAGAAATCATTGTGCATTCATTCGTATGTGAGTAAGTGTACACAATAGTTTGAAATGGAAGAAAACTGCCATTTTTATTATGTGAATTTCATTGTTGCTTTAAAATATACTTTAAAATGTACACATGAGCTGCAGAAAACCTGTTATGTTACCTCTAAGTGAAAAGTCAAACATTTGGCTGTTTTCTTTTGCTTCTTGCTCTGTGAAAATTGTTTCTACGTTTCTCACACATTCTGCTGACTAAATTCCATTAATATTGTAACAGTGTGCCCTTTCTGGCCTTGTCTAAATATGAATGAACATGTTGTGCAAGTACAGCTGTGTTTCACACAGTATCAAGGGCTCTAGTTCTGAGGGTCAAAATCAGGGTCACTAGAACTCTTTAGAGCTAGAAGGCTTAGATGTTACCATGTTCACCGTCATGATCTCATATTGTTGCTGTATATGAGCGTGTCCGCTGGAAGCGTGTGTTCACACTAGCAGGTGACCTCAACGGGCTGCCAGTCATTTACTAAGAGAGTAGGTGATTTGTATCTACTGTACGGTGACAAGCAACAACTCGAGTGGAGATTTTCTCGACAAACTAGACACAGGTTTAAAGTGTGCTCTGCCCATGCTCTGCCTTCTGAATTCCTATTCACAATAGTATTACACTGAAACGTTCATAATTCAAGCAGATTGGTGGCATATACATTTTTAAAATGTTTGTAAAAATGGTGTTCGAGTTTTACATTTCCTTGTCCAAAGCTGGGCAGTGTACACGTCCACATGTGAACATGCCCTACAGCAGACTCAAACACACTCACAAGAGACATTTATCACATTCTAGTGTGAACATATAATGAAAAGTTAACAGTTCCTTTGGTCAGAGCTTGTTTCTACCCCTGATTGGTTCCCTGGTGCTACCTTAGACCAAAGGGACTCCGACACCTTAATGTAAGGGGCAGGCCAGCATGCTCTGTTGTTTACACGCGAACATTAATCATGATGGAAACAGGTTCAAGTTTTCTTATCAGATTTGACGGAAGAAGCAAGGTAAAGATTCGGGTGCTTTCTCTGTGTAATTTGAGACATCTGCAAATACTGAAGCTAGAAGATTGTGGCGTTTACTGTGGATTCGTATTTTTTCACTAAAATACTGCAGTACAGACCGTGATCTTCTGATGATGTTTCCACACTCCTCTAACTGCCATCATGTTTCTCATGTATGTTTTAACTGCCATTATAGTAGCTGCCCACAAAGCGTTTTCTCGATGGAAATAAACACATAGTTACGGTCCACCTTAAGTAAAACATTGAAGCCACATCGCTATTGTTTCCCATCTTTACTCCCATGTTTTGTTTTGTTTTCTGTTGGTTTTGTTGTGTTTACCATTCATCTCCCTTTTACTGAATATGCTGTCTGTCACAGGTTAAAGTATATATTCTGTAACTGCAATAGATATTCCTATATAGCTACATATAAAACAGCCATATTTAGGACCTGTGTGGTCCACTGAAAACAGCTACTTTGGTCCATGTGACTTTTGTGCAGTATGAAGTTTGTATTGTCTCAATAGCAGATATTGCTAAAAGCGATAAAGTTTCAGCTTGTAGTCTCACTTATCTCAAGCATTTCAGCTCGCTTCTCCTATTTCTCTGTGTAAAGACAATACAGTATAATATCTAAGGTATAACCAATCATATCTGCTGCTCACAATATGACCGTCTTATTCAAAGCGTAAGTGATGTCTACACTGATATACGTATATGAATATATGAGCTGTTTATATAATCTTTCTTGCCAACCTGATACAGAGATCCAGTTCATTTGTCACGTCGACATTTGGCAAAGGTCATGTCTCGTCATCTTTTTCTTTCCCAAATGCGAGTTCACTCTCTGGCTGTGGATATGCGTATGAGAATCGAACCCTTGCACACATCTTCCGCTGCTCTAGCTGGAGTGTTCTGTGCAGATGTTTGAGTTTCCATGTGCATATCCCATGTCCCGTAGCTCTTATCGAGTTAGCCTGATGAAAGCCTCGCTGTCAGAAGACACTGGCTTTTCCTTTGGCTGGCTGTGCCCCTTTGCCCAGACTGAGTCCTTTGTGCTACTCTAAACCACCACTCAGCAATGGCCAGATGGCAGATGGGCGACTCCGTACTCTTCCCTTACATAAGTGTGTGTTTGTCTGTGCGTGTGTGTGTGTGTGTGTGTGTGTGTGTGTGTGCCTGCATTAACAGTAGCAAACTGCAAGCATGAGTAGGGCCATATAGGCTGTGAAGGGAAAGGAGTGTGTGCCGTTGAGTCTGTTACAGACTGTAAGCGTGACAGAATTGAAAGACAAAAGCCTTGAGAGTACTTTTTAAGTTCGAAATGAGCTGCATCATACTGGTTTACTCAAACACCACCAGAATAAAATCATCAAAGTGTTACAGAGAGCTTTGAATTGCAGCCGTCATGGTAGTGCCTTTGAAAAGGCAGAACATGACTTGTGATAGAGTTCTGCAATGCATTTTACCAACAAATTGGGCTCCAGGTCCCTTTGCAGTGGGACCAAGTCATGCGCACCTGCCTGTGTTCGCTCAGTGAGGGGGGGAGTCGGGAGTGTGTGGGTTGCTGTCTGTGCAGAGGGCCTGTGCCTCTGACTGCTTTCAGGAATGTAATGTTGGGGAGACACTGGAGCCTGAATGTGCCTTGGTTCGGTTTGACGTGTGTGTACGTGGACATGCACAGAAAGCAAAGGAATGTATCTGGTGTCGGCTTGTTTGAGTTCTGCGTTTTGTACCAATTGAGTAGTGTGGACGTAGGAGACTGTTTTGCCCTTTTTTTTTTGTTTTGTTTTATAGTGAAAGTGTTTTGACAATTTTAATGCTAAGGGGTGTCTTTTCCCCGCTGTACTTTGTAATCGAGTTTCAACTGCAGTACTGTAGTTTTTGTCATTGTTGTTTTCTATATGGCGTCCAAAACCTAGATACAGTTGTACATGAACGTTTGGGTCACCCCAGGTCAAATTACACGATTTGTTGATTTTCTGAGTGAAAAGAAGAACAACATTAAGTTTATTTAGAGCCTTTCACAACCAAGGTCCCCTTTATTTAAAAACAAAAAAAATTAGCACCACCTCTGCATGGAACTTAAAAACGACATTTCTACAGATAATAATGCATAATTACATACATTTAATATACTGGAAAAAATAAAATGGAGCTACAGCATATGTTTGGATACTTTTTGTCGATGTGTAGCAAGACCCTGTTTTTTTAAATCCACAAACCCTAAATTTGCTGTGGCCATTTTTGTTTTTTCCTTGCAAATAGTTAAAAATGATTTATTCATTCAACCTAAATCTTTTCATTTAGTGTAGTTTAAGGATGTTTGCTGTA
Organism: Arnoldichthys spilopterus; assembly: GCA_037974385.1. Taxonomy (NCBI): domain Eukaryota; kingdom Metazoa; phylum Chordata; class Actinopteri; order Characiformes; family Lepidarchidae; genus Arnoldichthys; species Arnoldichthys spilopterus. The sequence goes on along the minus strand of JBBPDA010000138.1, from coordinate 18,093,495 downwards.
TGTATGTCTTATAGTTTTATATCCTCAGTCAGTTGCGTAGGTGAGCCCATGGCTGAGAGGACTGAAAGGTCATGTAATGTGTTGGACTCTGCATTTGTCTACACCTGATTTTGGTTCAGGCTGAATTCAACAAATAAGCAGGGAGACAAAAAATAGCTCAGAGGAAAAGTGCCTAGCATAAGTTGTGGCACATTTTCTTTTTTTTAGTATAACAAATTCCACAAAAAAAGATGAATGTGCATTAAAATTGGTTTAATTAATATATGTTAATTAATATAAATTATAAAAAGTTTGTTCTGTGCTTATTTTAGCCTCGAAAACTGACAGAAGATGTAACCTGACCACAGGTGCCCACACTTTCGAATCCAACTGTATATTTAAATCAGCGTTTTGATTGATCGTGAGTTGGTTTATTATGTCTATGTTTTGGAAGCCTTTTCTTACAAGATGCTAAACCAGTGAGATCATTCATTATAGTCCGAAACACGAGCCTTACAGAAAATATAAAGCCATGCGTGTGACAATAAAAGGAACCCTTCAGTGGAGGGGTAAGCTCTGTGAATAGCAAATACAATAATTAATTTGTGGATCCTAGTATACAAAAATTATTCATAGACAGGCTGTGTCAAAACAAGCATGTCTTTGGGACGTAATGGTAATATTGCCCCTGTTTTTTTCTGCCTCTTGCAGCAATTTGCATATTTTGTCAACATTTCTCCGCATTTAAGCTTAAAACTGGTGTTTAAGATATAAAACGCCAAAAGCAAAATGCAGCATGGGAACTGTAGGCTGGGTGGCCTATAATGGATTATGTCACTGCTGTTGTTAATCAATGACCATGTTAACCTCAAGAACTCAAAGACTGTCGCACTGGATTTTTACACTTTTTACCATATACTCTGACTGTATTTTTAATACTGCATGTGCATGCTAAAGAAGATTTATAAATGTGTATAACTGTGTTTTGTCAAGAGACCAGACAGAGGGCAGGCAGGCTGCAGTACAAAAGTGGTGCAGGTCTTTTAATAATGTGGCAGTAGCAGCTGTCATTGTCTGACTTTAACATTTCATTTCTCATGGTTTCTAGGTCACCACTGAAACTGAGTCTCATATAAACACACAAGGGCCACTCCCTCTTCCCCACCGCCATGCAAAATGGCCGCGCAGTCCTTGGGGGTAACGCCATGCCCTGATTGGCTGGAGTACTAATAGAAGGGAAATGTGCTACATACTACAAGCGTATTACTAGATCTGGGCAAAAAGCCAAAATTGAGTGGCTTCTTTTTTAGGCCTGCGCTATATTTAGCAGCACAAATCGAGTGATATTATGGCACATGGCGGTGGGAGGCAATAAACAAGTAGGATGTGGCTGCCGTAAAAGCCTGCAGATGCCGATGATAAAAGATGGTGACTTCCGTCCGCAGAGGCAGAGGTGATTACAGTGGCCACATGGAGAGGAAATCCATCTGTGCTTATCTTCAGTATGGCTTTAACATCTCTGTTATCACTCCATACTACATGGAGTGGTGGTAACTGCCTGCTCTTGCTCTGTAACCAGTTCAAATTGTGCTTTTAAAACACTTTTTTAAATTTCCTTAAAAACAAAATCTTTATTTATTTTATTTTTTTTGGGATCCCATCGTCTTCCATTGTGGCTCTTTTTAATGTTCTTGATTTGATTGGGTATACTGTGTATACAGCAGAGGGAGACGGAGAAGCATGTTATGTCATCACTTCATGCCCCAGCTGTTAGATATCGCTGCTGCAATAGAATTCTAAAGCCATAGAAGACAGCTGTGTCGAGCGGCCCTTGCTGTTTACTAAACTTGCTATATCCCAAATTCTTAGTTCATCAAGCCGTTTCATGGAGTGTTCTGAAGACTACACGTGTTTCACCATTCAGACCGTTGTTCCAGGGGCAAAATATTTCCTCTGTAAAATGGTACCTTTACAGCAGAAGGAGAAAAATCTCGAATGGGGGGGGGACGTTCATGAAAGTGAGGGAACAAAATTTTTCAAAGTAACTTTGAACATTTTTCGGGTTTTTTTTGTTTTTGTTTTTTTTTCACGACAGCGAATATGCTTAATGAACCCCTGACTGGTGAAGTAAACACTTGGTCTGAAAACTGGACATCTTACTGGGGTTTGCAGAAAGCGGATGATGGTTATGTACTGAAAAGTTGGTGGCTTCTCAAACACTGTCAACTCGGTATATTCCTTTTTTTGCTAAGTGTGTATTTATCTTGTATGTTTATCACAGTGATTCGTTGGTACCGATTGCTAAAACCACAATTTAGATTTGGAAACTACACACTGATCTTCTACTAAGCCCCAGGCCCATATTACACATTTATGTTTACCCAAACATTTACCATTCACAGTTACGGCTTCATTTTGGCTCTTTGCATCACTGTCCTTTTGTTCTTGGATGCATAGTGGTGCTCCTTATCACGTCAACAGCTGTAGAGAACTCTGTGGTAGGGCTTTTCCTTCCTTTCTCTTCAGCTATGTGTAATGTGTAACATGCATTTACTGTACATGTTTCACTGATAAACACCTACATGCAGTTGTGTTAATAAGCAATTACACTCAGCACCACCAACCCCAAAGACTTTTCAGACCTGTGCTGGTTAAGGAGAGTGAGATGGAGGCAACAGAAGAGTAAATGTTCAGATGAAGTTAAGTGTTCTACATGTCCTAGTAAACCTGTCTCTGTTGTATATGTCCTATTGTAGTGAGATCTGTGTAGTGCAATAGAAGTTTGCAAGCTGTGGCAATGGCAGAACACATTGTATTGGACTTATACACATTACACCGTTCCGCTGAACTTGAAAGTATAGTGCGTGAAAGCAGGTTATATCTCATAGACCATCAAAGTTAACCCTGGGAATGCTTTATCGTCATGTAGAGATGGAATGGAGCTTGTGTGCACGTAGGCCTTTTAAACCAGTGGATTAGGCTCCTGGTGGTGGATGCATTTGATATGTGGCTTAATCCGAGCATTTAAAATGCCTGGGCACGGCGAGGACTCTGACGGCTTCCCCATAGGAGCCCCTGCTTATCAAAGCCATTCATTCACACTGCCCTCACCTGGCTCTCCCTAAGGAGTCCTAGCTTACGTTTAGCTCCCTCAAGCAGCAAGTGCTCCGGAACGACAGGTCGCTTTCCCAGCCTGTTAAATACCGGAGTGCTGCTGGAACGTCTCGGCGGCCGTCAGTGAGACTCCCTTGAGACGAGTGGATCTCCTTCCACTAAATTCTCTTCATTCTGGGCTTTGCACATACGCGGTTAGAGTGCAATAGACGTCTCTGCTGCAGCTCCGCATTCACAACATGGCTCTGCAGCCCCAAGGGCATCACGGAGAGAGTCTGTCTGGACCGTTTTTCCCAGTGACGGAATTTTCTCTCAAGTCTGTTGTCTCTTTTACTCTCATAATGAGGCTATTCAGCAGCAGATGAGCTTGGGTTACCAAGGTTCAGAGCCTTTTCCTAATTGAAGGTGGTAATTGCTGCGGAAAACTGCTAAGCAGGAGCCTTACAAGGCTTTACTGAAACCAAAACACTCAGTCCTATTGTGCAGCAGTGTTCAGCGTTGAGACAGCCTTTGTCGCACTGCATTGCTGTTTCTCATCTAAATTATGCAAACCAACGCTTTCAGTGCACAGGTCCACATGACCACACCTCAACAGGTAATCCCTATAAAATTATGCACCTCCAACAGTCTTAATTTAGACGTGAAGAGTGGATAGACTCATGGAAACAAAAGAGTTGACAGTGTCAGAGATGCTTTTTTGTAATTATCTTGGATTGCTAAATATCAGCAATACCTTGAAAATGAAAGCACTTGCTGTGTGTATGATGTTATTGTGTTACAGTGGTTTCCAAAATGAGCTTGGGGCCCTCAGCCATCTACAAAACACAGAAAGCTAAATAAAGGGGGGGGGGGGGGGGGATTGTCTTTCACAAGCTGATGAACATTTGGAAATGGCTTTCTAGCCAAATAAGGCATTGGTGAAAAAGTAAAGGAGAATCTCCACTGGAAATGAAATTGGCCTATAAGAAAGAAGGTTATAAATAATACTACCTGCTGACCCCAGTGTCCAGTGAGTTCTCTTGAAGCATGGCATTTTTTAAGGGTGGCATGCATCTTCAGCTGTAAAAGGGGTCCTTGGCGTAACATGTTTGGGAACCCCTGTCTGGTCACTTTTTTCCTATTCTTGTTCTCTTGAAAGAGGACACACTTAGTGACTGTTATCTTCTCACTCACAGGCTGTGCTAGATTTTACACGAAGCCGTGTGTACATAGAGACTGCCATTGTAATTGTGCTAAGTTGACAATGTCCTGGTGCTCGTCAGTGCCGCTGTTGATGTTTCCTTTGGTGTAAGTAAGACCTTTCAGAGATGTTCAAGTTACTATGAGCTCTGAGTTATATTGGTCACAGAAAAATAAAAGATTTTTGGCAGCTGTTTACTACACTGTGTTTGCTTGTGTTTTCATTACGACCGCCACCTGCAACACAGCATGCTCATTATAGTATTTGTCCAAGGCCCCCCCCCCCCCCACTGATTTTTGGTGGATGATCTATACTTCGACCTCACAAAATCCACACACAACTTTGTACCTGTAGTTCCATATGGCGGATATGGAACAATCGGTTTGTATCCCTAGGTGGTCATGACCCTGTGTTGGCGCCCCTTGAGGAGGGATTGGCACACAAGGCACTTTATAGACTGCTAGACAACAGTTTCACCAAAAATGCTGAAAGTTCTATGGCCATTTGGCCTCTTGGAGGCATTTGACCCTACAACATTTGTGGAGTAGCACCACCTAGTGAATAGCATTAATAACATCTAGAGCTTCACTGTATCTAGTGATACAAATGTTTAAATTTGACACACTGCCTCACTACCACATTCAAGCTAAACATGGTCAAAATCCATCCATAGAGGGCGCTGCAAAAATGTATTTTTGTGGTGGTCCTATGCATTGCAGTCCAGTACATCTAGGTCCTTTAGAAATTAAAAAGGCTGCCTGGTAAGAGCCTTACTGCAGGGTGTATTCCTTTTGCTATCTGAGAGCAGGTTGGTTTTAGTAAAATGAAACTATTTCATTTGAGAGCTACATGACATTGTTTTAGGTCTAATATGACCGACATCTGCCAGAAAATTCCCTTCGAAGACTAAACAAATGATAATCTCATGTTATAAACTAGCTCCGTAGACTAAAAATAAAGTCAGTAACTAAATATAGAGTAGAAATGCACCCAAACAGGAACAATATGGCATTACTGAAGGATATAAAACAATCCTTACAGGTTTTGCTATTGATCATAATTTCTCAGTACTAAATGCTGATCATGTCCCTTTAACATTTTGCAAATATATGAAGGAATATTATATGCTTTGTTTCATCACCTGCTGTACAGTCTGGCTTTGCTAGTGGCCAACCCTCTATAGTATATTTCCCGGCTTCTGACTGGTCATACGGTCAGTCACTAAATCTGCCTTGCACAGACAGCATGTAAGCAAACATGGTCAGTAGAGCTTCTATAGATTGGACAGCCATCTCCATTGTTGCCACTAGGATCAGTGTGTCTAAGATGAGAGTTGAAGAGTTTGAACCTTTCTGTTCTTTTATGATGAGCAGACTTTGTCCAGACAAGCCTGCTGCCCTTTCGGTCCTAATGCAGTATGCAGATGTATTGCGCTGCACTAGACCGTCCAAACCGCATCAAGCAAATATGTGGCTGGGGCAGCTTGCAGTCATTGGTCTATTTTAGAGCATCATCTAGTGTTCAGTGACAAAACTGCAGCTGTATTTCTAAAGGAGCATTACCAGATGAATAAAGGAGGCAGGCTCAAGATGTAGCTGTTGTGCTTTATTTAGCAGCAGACATACAAATGAGCAAATAGCATGTTTGAGCTGTTTATGTTGCCAAAGTGAGATCAACCAGTGTTTCTCAGGCAGCAGGAGTGAAAACAGTAAAGAGGCACATCCCAGACAAAACCCCTGTAACATATTCAGTGTAAAGTAACAATCCAGTGGGCAAAAAAAGAGAAAATGTGACACTCGAACTTTCGCTTTGAAGATGAAACAAACTGGAAGTTTAACTTCAAAGTTTCCACAAACACGAAAATCCAGGAATTCATTAACCGACCACACGATCTACTACTACAGTGTAAAATAATGCATCACTTACATTTCTTACAGTCATTTTTAGTTCTACTTTAGAAAAGAAGTCACGGTCAGAGAAAAAACCCCAAAGACAAATGACTAGTGTCATCGCTGCAGCATTTGCCAAGATCTTGAGCCAGAATCGAAGACAAATCGCTAGAAAATTATGACTTTCATACGGGCTCTATACAAGGGCTTAAAATAATTCTGCCAAAAATACAATTTTCTAACAAAGCAACACCTTGTGACAGAGCAGCTTTAAAGCAAAAGCCGTTAGTGTTACACAAATATTGTGTAATGACAGAAAAACACCTGGCAACCCGAGCCTTTTAACCATTGTTAGCCTCTTGTTCTTTACGTTCGCTATTATTATACTTCATTAAAATACGCATCAATATATATTTCTACTTCCAACCTGACAAAATCTACACAGTGTTTCCTTTTTTAGAACAAAATATAGTTGGAATGTGTAATAAAATTGAAGGAAACCAAACACCTGCACCAATGTAGGGCAAGAAATCCTAGCACCCTACCCATGTGTAGTGCTTTTACATCACACAGAGTTGTTGGGGCAACATTTATTGGTTGAAACCTTACACATGATACGTAAGCAGTCTTTCAGTTAGACAATAGTGGCTGTGGGACCATACTTGATGCTAATTAGCTTGTTAGCTCACCAGTAAGTGATGCACATGGACCTCCACAGTGAAAAGTCACAACCTGTAGTTAAAGAAAATGATACGAAGTTCATGACACTGAATTTCCAGCAGCAGTGACTTCACTCCAAGCTAATGAAGACTACTGATCTGTCAAGGAGGTACATGTAGGAATGAGCAGTAGGGTCTTTTGCTTCTAGACTCTACTACTACTTTTGGTAGAAGTGAACTTCTCACCTACAGATTGAGTTATCTTGACAATATACAGATATATGCGTTTGTTTGGGCCCTGGTCAAGGTACATGATTCGTTGGCTCTCGCAGTGAAAAGAAATATACATTTTCTAAATACCTCTGGAAATTGGAACCCCATTACTGCTAATGTGCAAAAAATTACAAATGGGGAGGGGAGGGAACAAGCTACAGTCATGCAGAAGTTATAGCACATTCATACTTTTCTCCAGTCTATTAAACTCTGCAGTTAAACAGAAAATGTGCATTAGCAGAAAATATCGAATGAAGTCACAAGTTTACGTTTCTATTGTCCTTTCAGCAAAATGTGTTTGTCCAGAGGTGTTCCAACTTACATGTGGTTGTAAATGCACTTAAATGAAATGTTTTTAGTTTTGAACAGCAGACACACTGAAGACTTCTTTCAGCTTTTAGAAACAAACGATGGCTCGTTTAAAGTTGGCAACTGGTTCAGATTTTCTGTTTTATCTTTATGTTAAACTTATGCGTAAACTCCACATGTAGCATTTGCACGCAGCTCCGTTAATGTTTTTGTTCTGCACATATACACAGCTTTTGTGGAAAAAGTGCTGGCGTTACTGGCTGTAATGTAGACAAAGTTATCAAAACCTCACACTACATTTTTGGCATTTGTTTCTGAAAACTTAAACGGAAAATCTAGAAGAATAAAGAAAAGTGTTTCACTCTTCATCAATGACCAAATTTACTCCGAGGCACTTGCCCCTAAGTGCTAACTCTAGTTTTGGTGGTGACCACAGATGTGGGCATTATTATAAATCTGGGGAAATGTAATTATTAACAAATCTACATCTACACACACAAGTCACATCTGACCCTAGACAAAAGCTTTACGTCCGTGGTGAACTAAGCAGATACTACTGCCAGAGGAGTGAGGAACAGACCTTGTGTGAAGTGTGCTAGAGGGACCTGCTGCCTCTTGTAAGCCAATGTCCATCTCCTTCTAACGGTCAGTGACGTACAGTACATCAAGATCATCTCCAGTGTAGGGCTACCATGCACAGCCCAGAGAGGCCGCAAACATTTAAAAAGACATTATGGCAGCTAACGGAATCTACAGGCTCAGTGGACCTCAGTGATAAAGGCAGAGCTTTGATAAAACTGTGTGCTTTATATGCATGTCCCTCATAGAGCATTTCTGTCTAAACATTGCACGTTTTCAATCTAAGCTTGAACTGTATACTCTCAAGACAACATGTCTCCAACAGACGGTTTAATGCACTTTATGAAAAGGAACCAGGGTGTGGAGTTTTTGGTTTTTCTGCTATCATATGATGAGAAGGGAGAAGTAATGGGGAGAAGGGAGGAGGTGGAGAAGGTTGGTCATTAAGGATCAGTGGAGTGAGGTAAGTGGGGGCTCCTCAGTGCGCTCTGGAACGGTCATTCCCTCTGGCTGCTCCACCACTGGCTCTGCATTAGGCGTCGAGTGTGAAACATCAGCAAGTTCGCTCGATGATGGTGTGGGACTTATCTTGGTCTGCGGAGTCAAAAGTGAACATAAGGTTTGGACATTGTCTCAGAAAATACACACTTTTAAACGTGATATATCGGGGACATAAAAGTGTGAGAATATAAACAGCATGTACAACACACACACACACACACACACACACACACACACACACACACACACACACACACACACACACACACACACA
>JBBPDA010000138.1:18065867-18079887 GCA_037974385.1 Arnoldichthys spilopterus | reverse complement strand
GTAGTAATAGTAATAGTAGTAGTAGCAGTAGTAGTAGCAGCAGTAGTAGTAGCAGCAGTAGTAGTAGTAGTAGAATCAGAAGTAGTAGCAGTAGCAGTAAGACTAGCAGTAGCAGTAGTAGCAGGAGCAGTAGCAGTAGTAGTAGTAGTAGTAGTAGTAGTAGCAGTAGTAGCAGTGTGCAGCTGGATGTGCAGAAATGCAGCTTTTTATCTGCAGGGTGGTAATTTCCCAAAGCAATGTGTGTTCTCACTTGGCTACAAGTCAATACACATGTGTAAAGTATGTAACATGGAAAATATTTCAGCATTCATTAACTGATGACATGCCTTAAGCCATGCTGTCTAAAAGGAGGATCTCGTTTATGAAATATAGGTTTGGTTTCACACCCAACTGCTTCACAGGGAGGTAAAGTGACCTCAATTAGTCTAAATTATAATAAAATAACGAACAGCAAAATAACGATTCTGGATTTGGATTGTGTCTAAACAGCCCAAATCGCCATTAAAAAATGCTGTAAAACCCAGATTGTACAGAATTTTACAGAATAAGGATGAGACTCCAGTCTGAGCTTTAAGGGTTTATCCTGGATAATCTTCACATTTCGCTACGTTGCTGCCACACCCAAAAAACGTTTAGTGGGCGAGGCTGAAACACAGATAATGAGAGAGGGGGAGAGGGAGAGGGAGAGAGAGAGAAAAAAAAGACAGATACTGTGCTCAGCGTTTCCTTCTGTTCTTATCAAACTGTATACGGGTGTAGGATGTGCTTCTGAGCTGGTGTGTAGATTTGATACATTTTAGGCGATAGGTGGCGCTAAAGCACGGAAATAACTTTCACGACAGCGCAAACTCCCTTTATCCAGTCCTCTCCCAAATGCATTATTAATGTTTCTCTCGATCTCTCTGGATATTCTTTTTCTTCACATGATCACTGTACAACATGCAATGTGTGCATTGGTGGGGGTACAACAACAACAACAATAATAATACAGCCTACATTGTTGATTGCAGATAAAACTCTTTTAAACAACGAATTTGTTAGAAATTATTTTTCTGTTAGACACAGATTTTTGTATTAAAATGTGTAAATCAATACCAGTATTACACAAACTACCCGAAACTACCAACGTGTACTTATGCACGCAGCAGCCCCAGTAAGCCCCCTGTGACAGCGCAGTAATGACAGTGCAGCTGTAACCGAGCCGATGCCCGTACAGAGGAGAGCGCGACACCTGCTGGGTGACACACACACACTGAACACACACATACCTGACGGGAGGGAGGAAGAAAGAAAGAAAAAAACTAGACATTAGTAAAAATGTTCATTAATAAATGGATTTTACTGTCACACAGACATACATAAATGTAAATAATGATATTCTCCTTGATAAAGGACAGAAAAACGTAAACGTATTCGATGTGTATTTATGGACATATCAAAATTATATAAAATAAAACTTTTTTCAGTTTTAATTTCCATTTGGGCGGGTCTGGGGTCTTGGGCAGTGGTTTCCCACCACGATCTCCAGTGAAAATCTTCCCCTAAACACTCGGCTTTTCCTAAGGTTTGGCGTCACCTGTCCTCTCGCTTTTCCTTCCCCTCTGTGCTGGAAACCGAGCCCCGTGCGGTGCGTTTATAATGTCGGACAAGGCGCTTATTAGTTCAAGAAGCGACTTCCAATGATAAAACGCGCGTTTGGGAGGGAGATGTGGGTGCAGCCTGCGAACACAAATGCCCCCATCGCTGTTTTAGTTACCCCCCACCCCCCGTTTACAAGTGCCCCCGACCCCCCTCACTCGAAGCGAGGTGCATTGTGGGGAAAGTCGTTGCCATTCGACCTCTGCGGGGCCTGCGCGGACGGAGCCAGAAACCCTCAAATTCATTATGCCTTTAAAACCCTTATTTATTTCCGCATAACCTACATACTCTCTCCGGGAAGCCCAGGCGCAAAAATCCCGACATTTCGATGCGGAATATTTCATTTTCGACAACGATTTTTTTTAATCGTCATTAGCAGGTTGAAAATAAACAAATATATATATATATATATATATAAATCGTCGGGAAAGTAGGTTGTGTTTTATTAAAGCAAAATGTCCGGAGAACGAAACCGCAGGTCGCTGGCTTTTCGGGGAGGTGGATCAGCCGTGACCGGCTCCAGTGGTGTCCGAGGCAGCAACGGTAACAGCTGGGAGGCCCAGGCCTGGCAAGATCGGCATTTAAACGGGAACAGGCCGGATCAAGAGGAGGACAGGGATCTGGGGGCAAAAGGACCGTCGCTGGGAAAAGTGGAGGGCGGCGGATCCGTCAGCGACAGCACAGAGCCGGAGGCAGAGGAGGAGGAAGATCCGGAAGGGGGTCGATGGACAGCCGGGAAAGACGTTGACAGCATTGGCTGGACGGCCGCTAACGTCGGAGGGGAGGAGGGTGAAAGCTGGACGGTCGGCAACGGTGTGAACAGCGAGGACGGGGCGGGCAGCGGCGCCACGGGATCCGAGGACGACCGAGAGCGCGGCGAAGCGGGGAGCGGCGGGGATCGGGAGGAGGCGAGCGCCAGAAAGCCGTGGGTAGAGATGAGACCGCAGACGCTGCTTCAGAAACACTCGCTTTTTCAAGCGTCCTGGCTACAGGAGTTCCCCTGGCTTAAATTTAGCCGAGAGACGGGACTCATGTCTTGCTCTTGGTGTCACAACATTGCCGCTAAAAACAGCGACGAGCTAGTGAAAGGCACCCGAAACTACAAGCGGGCCTTGCTGCTCAGGCATCACCTGTCCTCCGAGCACGGCAGGAACGACCCGACCAAACAGGTAAAGTTACACCGCACACACACGGAGCTCTCGGTTTTGTGCGTTGTCAACGTCGGGTTATTGCAAAGCACACATCCTCCAGGCGAAACTGACGTGTTTCATTTGATTCTGGCGCACAAGTCGCACTTTTCAAAGCTGCCGTGTGTTCCGCGATAAAATTATCGCGCTAACGTCTCGTTAGCAAGGCTAGCCAGCTAAGTAATTGCTAAGCTAACTAGCGTACTGCTGCCGTTGCTAATGTGATTTAGCGCACTGGGAGCTTCGTGAGTTCTTCGGTAACAGTTAATTTTGCAGTTAATTATTTGAATGCGTTCACGTTTGTTAAGTTCGCTGCATATTTATTGAATTGTCTTGGAAATTATGCTCTGCGAAGTCGATGTTTGGTAGCCCGGTACTTGACAGCCATGTCGGTACAACTCTTTAGTAATGTTGAGTTGTTTATCTTCTTAGACTGACTGGACATTTAAAATCTGATTCTTCAAAGACTTTTTAACTAGATCCGTCTAAAGAGTGATACTGTCCTTAAAACCTTTCATCTAAATGACACAAGCTTCGCTGCCCGGAGAGACATTTGTCTTTAACGGTGACAGGGACTTGTTTAGTTCCAGACAGTGTACATGTTTTAAATGCACACGGCAGAATTATTTCGGAGTTTTTGAGCGTGGCCATTGTAGTGTTGGGTGTGTGTGTGTGTGTGTGTGTGCGCGCGCGCGCTTCCCATGTCTTTGTATTGGGCTGGTTTACTCTATGCATGTATTACACTGCAATTATCAACCTTAGTTGCCTTGGTAACGAGAGTTGATTACCAGGGAGGTCATGATGGCAGGAGCTCCAACAGCAGGCTTTGGGGAGCCGCGACCCCACCCAGTCCAACCTTCCCCTCCTCCTCCTCCTCCTCCTCTGCTGCCTAGCTGTAAAAGTGACCTCTGGCACGTCTAATCTTCCCCTTTAGGGCACCTAAACCAGAGCCATTGTTTTAGATGGATCTCTACGATGCATGCGTGGTTCCACTAGGCCAGAAGTGTCCCCTAACTGCGCTGTGTTGGCCGTGTACTGGTGGAACCAGTATGAGCAGGAGAATAAATATATTTAGTATATGACCTTCTGACCTGATGGGTTTAGCCCCACACTCTGAGGAAAACGAAGATCAATATTGTGCCTTTGATCATTTTCTGAGGATACGCCTGAATTCGACGCTAGTCATGGTGCTCTGCAATGAATCTTTAACATGTGTCCCCATTAAGACAGGAGGACCGTAGCCGGATATTATGGATAAGTGTTTGACGATTTGATGGACATGCTTTCTAAATGGCTAGTCTCTTAACAGAACATGAAATGTTTGCTGTATATGTGCTATTCGAGCCTCAGAAAGGCTGAATTAGATTCATTTGTTAATAAAATCCCTAAGGGAGCTTTGTGAGTGCAGCCAGTTGTTCATACTAATCAGGATGACTTAAAGCGTTCCCCTAACTCAATTTATACCCTTCGCTAATTAGGGAGGAAAGCAGTAGGAGGGATTACGGGCTCCTCCCTAGCAACAGAGGGGTTAAGACATGGTTTTAGATTAGCATCAGCCATGACACTACTTCTTTCACTCCTGTTTTCTTCATCACTTGCTTTGCTTTTGCTTTTTTAGTATTCATTTTGTTTTTGTTTTTTTTTCTTTGCAAGGCCAATAAAGGCTCAAGAGGCATCCTGTCAATTCAGGCTGCTGTAGGAAAGGTGGGCTAAATACCATGGTATCAAAAGGGGGGGTAAATTAGCCTGGAGTAGTATTTATGATCTCTTTTTCTGGGAAAATAATACTCTAGGGTGTCTCTTCAGCAGGCCTGGAACTAAAGGGTTTTTTTTTGTTTCATAATTGCCCTGATCAGCTGTGTTTCTGACAATTGGCTAAATTTCTTTGCTTATCCTGATCTGGTTCAGTCAAGCAGTGACCATAACTCAATTAACCAAATAGGTGGTATCTGGGTTGCTTCACTTTTAGCTCTGGCCATTGTCCTCCAAGTTGCCATCTCTCGCTTCTGTTGTTCAAGTAGCTTTAGAGGAGACAGTGGCTCCACCCATCCCCTGTCTGCCCCTTGTGAAATGTAGGCCTATGTGTATTGGGGGGAAGAACTCTGTGGAATTCTCCATCGATGAGCTCTCCACATTGTTGGGAGGCCCAGAGCCTGGTGTTCTCCACCCACACCTTGGGTCAAGCACACTGCTACATTGTTCATGCATCTGTGAGACGGGCTGGGTGAGGGGACCCAGCTTTGGCCTCAGGGGTAGGCTGGCCTAGGGTAGGGTGCGCACAAGAAAAACAAAACCATAGTCTGGGGGACAATTGTAGTCCCATCTGATGGATAGACGAGTAGATAGATATTCATTATTGATCCTCTGCCGATGGGTGCAACAGTACCAGATGAACACAGAGCATAAAGGTACATTAACCTCATATACACACAGTGGGACATCAGCTTGTTTACTACTGTGTCTGATTTTCATTTGCATGCCAGACTTGGCAGGTAAACAGATTTGCAAGTGATAAGTTCATGTATGTATACTTGTTTGTAATCCAAGACCTATTGAATGTTCACTGAGCTCCTATATAGCATAGTAACTGGTCTCTAATAGCGCAGAGCACCAAACCGGGGAACAGTAATAGTGGTGGTGGTTAAGTTGTGTTCCTGTTCCACATCAAACTGAAAGTCTGAGGTGTGAAACCAGAAAGAGAGAAACCACTGTGGGTTTCATGTGTGACGCGCTTTATGAGAAAGGGTCCTTTTTTAAATTATTTTTTTCACCGTGACACTGTCATAGTAGTTGTTCATAATTTCATTATTATTATTTTATTACTCAAGACTGTGTCTATTATGACGTCTTTTTTTTTGTTTTACTTTTCCAGTCTTTTCACTCTAGTGGTCAAAAGCTGAAGATCTCTTATTCATGGAAAAAGGGCCACGTCTAAAGTCAACTGTCACCACAGTCTCATTTGGACAGCCAGTGTAGGGGCTCCTCTGGAAGCATCTGTTCTCCAGCTCCATGTTAACACGTGGCACATCTGGAGAAAGGATGAGCAGAGGCAGAAAGATGGTGTGAGAGAAGGAAAGCGAGAGAGAGAGAAGTGGATTTTGGACCAGTGTGTTCCTTCCTCTCAGCTCAAAGTGTTGACTGTCACTGCTTCTGTCCCTCTTACCACAGCATGGCTAGGCACTGTGTCAAAGCCTCTCCCCGAAACAAACAATTGCTTGAGGCGAGGCAGGGAAACAATGGAGAACAATATGACACCACAAACTGACAAATGTTCCCATATCACCCCTTCTCTTCCATATCCCCGTATTCACGCAAACCTGTCTCCATCGAGTTCTGCCTTTAAGTTTCTGTTCTTTTCAGGCTTATCTTGTTTTCTGATAGTATTGGGTAGATTGGTTACCTAATAAATTAAATCTTTTGCGGTCTTCGTATATGTGTTGCTATAGCACAAGGAGCTGTGTTCAAGTAGCACAAAGCCTCAGTGTAGCACAAAAACAGCACTGAACAATGAGCCTAGAGGAAAGGGCTGGCATTGTGTGGAGAAATGGGGTTGCCCTCTATCTCTCCTTTCTCTGTCCACTGGTTAGGCTGGCTGCCGCTGGAGCCACGCTACAGTAATAAACCTCATGCACCCGGACAAGGGCCGCAGTGTGGAGGAGGGGGCTGGGATGGCCTCCGCCCCTGAGAAATGGATTTAATCTGAATTACTCGAGCAAAAAACACAGCTGTGTGGTAGGAGGGGAAAAATGCTGGGCCTGAGTGGTATAAATGACTCTGTGGATTAGGACATCTGCTTTGCAATCCAGAAATGTAGCATGTACATGTACTCCCTCTGATAGGTACCAGTCTGTTCTGCTTCTACATCTTGCAAGCAAAGTGTAGCGTCTCATCAGTAGTATGGTCTGGTGTAGAGCGAGGGTGTTGGCCCAATAAATCGTTCAGCTTAAAAGCATTAGTTGAGTGAGTGGTATGGTTTGCGTAGGGTGTGTCTTGTGATACAGTTTGTGTTTGAGTGGGGGGTTTTTAGCTATATACAGTTCCCACAATGCTGCAGATTGAGAACAGGTCAAACCTGTTCTGCTGTTGTAGTGGTGTCACGATACACCCACCACCTTGAGTTTACACTATGCACTAACACTGTTTGTCTTCTTGTGTGTGTGTGTGCCTCCACTAGGAGACGGAGAGGCCGGAGGACAATGAGGGCACAGAGGTTGAGGACTACAGGAACAAGCCAAACGAGAATTCCTACTGCTACCAGCTGCTCCAGGAGCTGGACAAGCAGCGAAAGAGCGGCATCCTCTGCGACGTCAACATTGTGGTGGGTGGCCAGGTGTTCAGGGCACACAAGAACATCCTGGTTGCAGGTAGCCGCTACTTCAAGACCCTTTATTGCCTGACCAAGAGTGAGAGCTGTGACCAAACCACCATTACACACCTAGATGTGGCGGCTGTGCAGGGTTTCTCCGTTATCCTGGACTTCCTGTACTCTGGCAACCTGCTGCTGACCAGCCAGAACGCCATTGAGGTGATGTCTGTGGCGAGCTATTTGCAGATGACCGAAGTGGTGCAGTCATGCCGCGCCTTTATTAAAGATGCTCTAAACATCAGCATCAAGCAGGAGGCTCCTGACTCTGTGGTTGTGGACTACAACAAGCGGAGGACGGTGCCAAAAGACAGCGGTGATAAAAAGCCCAGCAACTTCTGGGCAACCAGCATCCTGTCCAAGCTGTCGATTAAGGCAAGCGGACAGGTGAAGGAGGAGCCCAACGACGTGGATGTGTCTGTGGGGGAGGGCTGTGCACTGGGCAGCTCAGGCTGGGGAGGAGATAACTCCTCTGAATCCACAGAAACGGAGCCCCAGGGCCCAGGGCCGGTGTTCGTCTGGAACGAGCCAGCCCCAGGTGCTGGAGCTGCAGTGAAGAGGGAGGAGCGGCCAGAGCCAGGCAGTGGCAGACGGAAAAAGCCAATCGCCAGACGCTTCGTCTACAACATCCCACCTGAGCCAGAAGAAGGCTTTGACGAGGGGATGTTCATCCAACCGTCCGCTTCCTTCACCAGAGAGGACTACTCTTATCTATCAGAGAATGCAGGTAAAATACACAAAAGGCATTTTACACTGAACAATTAAAAACAAGAACTGGCTCATACAAGACTCAATGTAGGTCTTTCACTAATTCAAACTAAGGGACAGGATGGAGAGTTTCCACCTGAAGCTTAAACTTGACATTTAGCTTTCAAAACTTTGAATTTTAGCTTTAAGCACAGTCCCTGAGTAATGTCTATAGCCCTACAGTGCGTACGCTGATGTGAAGTAAACACTCACAGATGGAAAAATGACTATCCAGCATCACCGTGGACATCCGTTAATAATTAAAATGCACACTTGGTAGCATCACGTTTCCACTTTCTTTCAGTGCAGTTCAAAACCGGCTGATACAGAGCAGCTGGAAATGCATTGCCAATAAGTGGACCAATCGCACTCATTGCAATCGGGGTCAGGCTTTGAGTGCACTGGTAGCATTAAGAACCTAGTTGACCAGTCGCATTACCAGCAGCATTACCACCAGTGGCTGAATCTGATCGTTAGTCTGGTGTTCTGTCCAGTTGTGCTGCTTTGTGAAAAAATGCTAGTGTAGTGCCCTAACCCAACCTATAACTGTGGGTCTGCGCATAACCGCTAAGTAGCACATATCAATAGGTACCACAGCTCCTCAAATCACCAGCTACCAGGGAGCTCAAGTGTGGGCTTATATTGGTTTCCAAAGTAAAGAAGGCACTGAGGAGATGGAGAAGAGCTATGCCATTTGCAAAATATGATCAAATCAAATCCTGTGGAAACACCATTGTGATGTACAGCTAACGAATAGCAAACAGTGAACATTAATCATTAATTACACCATTGTAAATATTCCCACAAGATCAGCCATAACATGACAGGTAAAGTAAATAACATTGACTATCTAGATATTTCATAACAATGGCACCTGTCAGGGGAGTGGGATATATTGGTCACCAAGAGAACAGTCAGTTCTTAAAGCTGATGGCTGGAAGTGGGGGGAAATGGGTGCGTGTGAGGCTCTGAGCCACTTGAAAAGGGCCTTATTTTGATTAGTCTTGTGGCGTGTTTTAGGTATGCAGTAGTTAACAAAAGTGATTTAAGAAAGGACAAGTGTGAGCTGGTGACAGTCATGGGCGCCCAAGGCTTCATGGGGCAGGAAGGCTAGTCTGTCTGGTCTGATCCCACAGAAGAGCCGTTGTGGTAGTGTAGCTAGGCAGGCAACTAGTGCTGTTATGTTAGATGGTACAGGGACTATAATAAATACAAATGCAGCTTCCACTGTTCTGATAGTGTAAAAAAAACAAAAGTCTTCTTTTTTGACTTGCAGGTTTTACACATATGGTGGCACGCTCCTTATGCTATTATGATTTTCCCAAATGGCTTTAACTTTACCTGGAAGTGTAAGGAGTTTACTGTCACTGGCTTCAGCTGCGAGTGTTCCCAAATGCTGAAAACACTTTTAAGTGCCATTATGTCCTGTTGGTATCATTCTCAAACAGGTTGCAAAAACCATAAAACTGGAACCTGCGCTACAGGACAGATGGCCAATGGATACAGCACAGTGCCAATTTTCTGATACCAAAGGTTCTGTTATTTTTTCTGCGGAAAAACACCTAAAATGGCTCCTCACAAGATAACTGGGGCTGCCATTTTGGATGGGGTCACACCAGATCAAATTTAGCTGCTGTTATTTCCTGTTAAAGATTGTTGCCATTAAGATTATACACCTGATAGAAATAAGCCTTGTGTTCGGCTGTAGGTGTGTGCCTTTTGCGTTTAACATTTCTAAGGTTCTGGGATTTCTTTGAGCAAGTCCACAGTTTTGAATGACTGCTGTTACGCTAAATAGTTTGTACTATTCAGAGAGTTTGTGTCATAGAAAGAGAGTGGGATCTTCTCTTGTCCTTGACACCGCTTTCATATAGCTATTTTTAGTATTTCACAATTATTCACAAAATATATATATATATATATATAATTGTATTTTTTATTTAAAGCTCCAGCAACCAACAGTGCTGATGCCAAGAGGATTAAACTAATGCTTTCTTATACCATCAGTGAGTTTTAAAGCAGTCCCATGGTCGTGTTGCTGTGAGGAGTTTGGTCTTGGTAAATGTATGTCAGGTTCGTGTCTCTTGTTGACTGTTTGTTGTGGTTAGGGCAGCTACTATAATGGGTTGTGCCTTCATGACTGTTGTACCTGGAATGATCCTAGGTGGAGGTTGTGGTATAGCTCATGGAGGGAAATGTGAACTCTACCACTCTTGCACAAGACGACTGGATTGGCCTACACTTGTAAATGTGCAATTTCTTGGAATTTAGATGGGCCTGGTGTATTTCACACAGTAACACTGAAAGTTTGATTTACTCTATGAAACCAGTAGGACTGGTAGGACCTTCAGTCATGCAGGTGTTCACCCTGGTTGTATTGACCCTAGTTGTTCGGTTTCTGTATGTAAAAAATGATCCTTTACATCACAGGCGGTGCACGGTAACAGTGGAAAATAGCCAGTGTTCATCATAATGAGAGTGCAAGCAGCTAAACCAAGCACTAAAACCTGTAGTCATGAACTCCTTATCTGCACAAGTGATCTAAAATGTTGGCTGGGTTTAGTTTCTTTTTGCTTGTTGTTCCCTGCTGACGCTTCATCGCAGGTTGGTGGAAAACACCTGAAAATATTTCTGGAATGTTCATTGTTTGCTTTGTCATAGGAGGACGATTGCCATGTCCAAGATTGTCTTTCTTTAGCTTAGTAATGTCTGCCATAGTTAGCTTGAGGCTTTTTCCTGTAAACAGGAACATCTCATCTATATTGCTTAAACACATTCTTACACACACGCTCACATAGTCATGCCCCGACCTTTGCTTATGGCACCCAGCCAGCCATGGTCTTACATCAAGATTGCTTTTCTGCTGGCCTGCATGGCTGGGGTGTGTAGTATGCAGGGCCACGAGCCATCTCTCCTTTTAATTAGAGGGCCAGTCAGTTTGCCTGTGTCCTTATTAAGCTGGCCGCCTCTCCTCCTGCCTCATACCACACAAACCTGTGTAATCTCCAGCCTGTGGAGCTGTCAAGCCTTAGACTCTGTCCCCATTAAGCACAGCGGAGCGTGAAATGATATCATGTATTAAGTGGTTCTGTACTGAGAAGGGGTGCTTTTTTTTTTTTCTTTTTTTTTCCTCCCCTTCCCACCGACGTGTTCTCCTAATGCGGGATAATGAAGTAAATCTGGGGAAACATTCTTCCCTCAGGCTCCCTAAATGCTCTCAAATGCGCTTAGCTCCTATTCCTCAGGGCACTTTAATATGGAGCGGCCCTGATGCTCATGGCACACACTCCGTTTCTGTGCGTGCGCATGTGTGAAGGAGAGAGTGTATTGTCACATAGCCTACTTCCTTTTACACTCTAAGCTTTTCCTTTACACCGTGCATTGCTTAACGACTGTTGAGTAGATGCCAGACTACTTGCTTTTTTCCTCTTTATGTTAGACTTCTGGTAGAGTTGGTTAGTTGTCGCGTAGGTTGGTTTGAGTTTTAGAACTGTCCGGTCTCCCTGCTGTAAACTGAGAAGGATTAACTGTCGTAAATACTCGAATCCTTTTCAAACTGTGTTGAACTGCTGGTTGACTTGTTTGTAGCTGAACAGATATATATATATAAATTACACACACACACACACACACACACACACACACACACACACACTCCCACACGGCACTTCCCCCAGTTCTCTGAGGTGCAAAGCTGCCAGGGGTCGTCCCGCCCTAATCCTCCCTAATGCAGAGCGTCCGTCCCTGCCATTCCAAATATTGACCCAGGCAGTGCAAGCCCACAGCACAGGCCCTAACAGTGGGATGTAACGGCTTTGGCCTGCCAGCCCCCCAACTCGCCGCAGTGAAAGATGATCCACTGTTAGGGCTTCTGTCAGTCATTTACATATTATATTGACGCACCCCACACCCACACCCCTTCTCCTCACACATGCGCACACACACACAAAAAAGAAAACAATACAGACAGCCTATGACTTGTACATGTTGGCTCAGACCGTTGCACTTCTTCGGAAGCTGAACAGGTTTTCTTGACACGTTTTCGAACATGTTTAATAGTGACCAACAGTAAGTGCAGGCAAGCCACGCAGTACCAGTAAGTGCATATGTCCTCGAGGGCTTTGGGCTGGAGTACAGATGGAGCAATTACTGGGTGGAGACCACTCAGGCCCCCCAGCCCATTACTGTCCTCTCCCTTTGTGTCCCCTCATCGTGCTGGCCAACCCAGTCCCACACAAATTCCTCCCAAGATTCTCAGTAGGGAGAATGTTTGGAGAGTAGTAATGGAAGTGCTGGGCAAGAAGTCGTCTATGCTGGTATAGCATTGACTATTGCACAAACTTTTACAATACATGTGTCTACTATTAAAAATATAAAGGACTAATGATTTATGTTCAGCATTTTACACACAGTGCTGCTTAATCCAAGTACATAATACTAGTTATACTCTCTTTAAGTCAGGTTTAAGAGACTTTAACAGAAAAAGAGTCCGAATGGATTAATGACCTTTTACTAATGGGAGTCTGATCTAATGGGATCTGATCTCAAGAAAAGGAAAAGGAAAATAACAGGATAGTTTTTCAGTTCCACCCGGAGCTTAGTTCACTCTTTGCTTTAGTCAGTGACGTGTGCAGTTCAGTCGGTTTCTTTTCTCACGCCACAACAGCATTGTACTGTTTGATGATTAACCATCCTGAGTAATATTTTAATGGCAAAGTCTGATCCTAGGTGTGTACCTGACTAGCGCATAGTAACAGATTGAACTTTAATTTTGAGGCTGCAGAACAGGAGGGCAAGGATCTGTGATTGCCGTCAGCTCTTCTTCAGCCCACACAGTTTTGTGTCTGTGTGTGCGTGTCTGTGTATCTGTGTATGTGTAGACCCAGTTAAATTCCCAGGTGATCTGGCTCTCGTCAGCCCCTTGGCAACCTGCTTGACGACCCTTTTGTTTAGGCCATTTTGGCTCAAACAAAACTGGATTCCCCCGTCCAGCATGCCGTAGTAAGAGCCGTGCTCCGTTTAGCCATAGCGCGGCAGGCACCACTCTCAACAGGACTGGGGTGTGTGTCGCATGCTTTCAGGCGATTAAAAAAAAAAAAAAACAGGGCCACAATTAGTTTCTATTCCACTATTTTCCTGCTTATTAAGCAACTGCTGCTTTGAGCAAGGAAACTAAAGCAAGCCAGGTTTGCCCTTTGAGCCTCCCCCTTTTTTTTCTACTCATTTGTAAATTGCATTATACTAATACAGTTATGGCCTCTGGTACGGAGAGGTCATCAAAATGGACAGTTCACCAGCTTGTGTAGCTGTTGGTTTGTGAGAGTCGGACTGAAGGGAGTGTAATTTCCTTTCGCCCATAAACATGATATCATGACACAATAAAACCGTACCGCTGCCTGCGCCTTTCTCACTCTCACCCACTCTTTGTAGGTCACATGCCACATGTGGCCACAGAGCTCCAGATCACAAACAAAATGGACTCCGAAGACAAACTAAGGCTAGCTACGTCCACTCCTTTCACAGAACACCAGGTGTTTATGTTGGAGAACCTGGTGAAAAGCAGCCAAGTAATAATTCTCTTCTTATATACTAAAGTGAGACGTCTCTTTGTCTCTGTGTGTTCTAGGTGAAACGTCCGACACTGCTCTGAATAAGCTAAAGTGTCCCCACTGTAACTACATTGCCAAGCACCGGCGAACACTAAAGAGACATCTGATCATCCACTCGGGCGTGCGCTCCTTCAGCTGCGACATCTGTGGGAAGCTCTTCACCCGTCGAGAGCACGTCAAGAGACATTCCCTGGTGAGAAAGAAACACATTTTTTTAAAAAACCTTTAAGTTAAAAACAGGCAAACGCTATCTAACTATCTGTCTGTCTGTGTAGCTTTCTATCTATCTGTCTAGCTAGGTAATTATGTATCTAGCTGTCTGTCTATCTAACTATCTGTCTGTCTGTGTAGCTGTCTGTCTATCTGTCTAGCTAGGTAATTATGTATCTAGCTGTCTGTCTATCTAACTATCTGTCTGTCTGTGTAGCTTTCTATCTATCTGTCTAGCTAGGTAATTATGTATCTAGCTGTCTGTC
>JBBPDA010000138.1:18052129-18065767 GCA_037974385.1 Arnoldichthys spilopterus | reverse complement strand
TATCTGTCTGTCTGTGTAGCTGTCTATCTATCTGTCTAGCTAGGTAATTATGTATCTAGCTGTCTGTCTATCTAGCTATTTGTCTGTCTGTGTAGCTGTCTATCTGTCTGTCTAGCTAGGTAGTTATCTACCCAACTCTCTGTCTGTCTGTCTAGCTGTCTGTCTGTCTAAACATGCATTCTTTCTTTAGCACATCTGTGAAAATTTAAAAGCCTGTCCAGCACAGACATGGAATAAGTTTTATGGAATAAGACTACAGAATAGTTTTCTGGAGAAAAAAATAAATGCTTAGGGTTCAGAAATTACAAAACTTTCTTGAAGATTAAAGGTCCAAATGCTTCCTCAGTGTATTTTGATGTATGCTTTTTATACATACTATACATTTGTTTCACTTAGGCAGCGTTTATCCCATTACTTCTTTCAGTTTTTCATTTTTTTCTTGCTGCTTTTTCTTTTTCTTTTTCCGTTTGTCGTTTATTTCTTTCCCAATGTTACTTTTATAGTCTTCTAGACATGAATGTGTCTCGCCATTGTCTTACAGGTGCACAAGAAGGATAAGAAGTACAAGTGCATGGTGTGTAAGAAGATCTTCATGCTGGCGGCCAGCGTGGGGATCCGGCACGGTTCGCGCCGCTACGGGGTGTGTGTGGACTGTGCCGATTCGCACCAGGCCACGCAGGAAGGCTTGGAGGGCATGCAGGAGCTAGAGTTTGCCCGCGACGACGACTTCGAGGAGACGGCCGAAGGAGACGAGGACATGGTGGAAGAGGTTGACGGGGAGGAGCCCAACGAGATCGACCAATCCAACTGGGAGGGTGACACAGGTGCCACCCCAGAGGAGGACTAAGTTAAACGCAACTTAAAAGAAAATACGCAAAGAAAAAAAAAAATAGCTGGGAAACAATCAACAACTCCAAAGTGCTAACAAACCTTGTGGTCACATGATAGCGTGTATGTCAAAGAGAAAATAAAAAGCTTTGATAGGTAGGGACTCCAAGATGTAAAGATTATTGTGTGTCTGAGAGTCTGGGCCTACTGCCTGATGGAGAAAGAGATGAAATGAAAATCAGGTTTTTTCAGTGATGTATTTTTTTTTTCTTTTCTAGGGTATGATGGTGTACAGTGTTTTAAGTTACGATAGGCCAATCATCTTAAAATATTAATTATTTAATTTATGAAAAGTTATTATGGTCTTATTAAAATGATATAATTTGTTTTCTGTTGTTTTTTTGTCTGATGAGAGAAGTTCCGTTGTAGGCTGCACTTCCTGTCAAGTCTGAACACCCACAGCTGATAACGGCGGTTCTGATTTTAAAGACCGAGCATTGTGGAGATGTTGCCTACAGGAAGATTTTATTTCCTTTCAAGTTGTGTAGATATGTTTAGTTGTCATTAAAAAAATGTATGAGCTATATTTCCTTTCCTTTATCCCTGCACAAATCTTGGAACCAAAAAAATCTGTTTTGTGACTCTAATTGACCACAGCCATATTTATGATTAAGTTATATTGGGGCTGTGCCATTGTGCCAAGCAGAATGCACACCAAGATTTGGCAGGACACAAACTACTGAAAATGCTGAGAGAAAACATAAAGCAGAGAAAAATAGAAAGTTAAAAGAGTTTTAAAAAGAAAGTATAAGGGGAATATATTATTGCTAGCTTTATATGAATCACAGCATCACAGTAACACTTTATAGAGCATTTTGACATTCACTTAAAGCTTGAATTTTGCCAAATGATGGAAACGTTTGGTGCTGTAACGCTTTGTTTTTTTTTTTTTTTTTTTTTTTTTGAAATACTGGACCTACAAGCTGTATATGATGTTAATAATCGTAAAGCCTACTCAGATATACTAATCAGCTCTGTATGTAACACTGTTGTGCTAAAGAGCCTATCAGGTATGCTTTGCCATAGTTTTTTTATGTAATGCACATGCAAACACACATACATACCATTTTTGTTTTCCCTTTTTTTTCGATCTACCGGCAGTGCATGTAAAGACGACCCAAAGTTTTGGACCTTCCTGAATTGGTGTGATGAGGTACTGAGCATACTGATAATCACTTGAATGGTGTGTGTAAGGTGATCGTGAAGAATGCTGGTTGACTGGGATGTATGAAGTTGTGTTTTGTGAAAGACTCCATTTTAGTGCAAAAGGAAAAGAAAGAAAACTATTTACAATCATTTTATTTTTGACTTTATGTTGTATTGTGTCTGCCGAGTAAGAAACACTTTGGTTATGGTAATGTAGTGGAGCTCTATGGAGAAACATAGACACGCACTTACTGCTTCTTATTTCCCCAAAGCCGGTCTGGATGGAAATAAAAGAAAACTGTTTAGTCCATGCGGAACCTTTTTTTTCCCCTTCTTTTTTTAAACATTTCATTATTTAATATTATATATATATTGACTCCAAAATGCAATCAAGACTGTTAATTTCTATTTGTCCTACCAAAATTGTTGTTTAATTAATGTTGAATTAATGTATGAGAAAGCCAGGTAACCTGTTTAGTGTAAATCCTTGCTTGTGTATGTAATTGTCAGATTTAAATGTTTTTATTCCAAAATCATCATTCACTTTACCTTAGATGCATATATTGTTTTATTTGTCCTTTCTATGATGTTTTTTTTTCCTTTTTTAATTTTATTTCCTTGAGAAAATTTTATAAGACTTATTGTTTGTGGGTTGCAACCTAGGAACAGCAGTTTCTGTTCATATGCAGTGGATATATTGAAGTGCTATAATGAAACAGAGTATGTTTATCTTTCCCTTTACTCCAGATGAAAGTGTATTTTAAGAGCTGTATAGAAGATATTCATCCTGTGCGTATTATTTACCTTCAGATCACTGTGGGAGGGAGTATATAAATATATAGAAATATAAATATAGAATTAAAGTATATGAAATATATCTATATATATATATGAATAGATATTTAAGTTGTTGACTTAAGTAATGGATCACGGCTGCAGTTAATTCATTTTAAACCTTGGCCTGGCTTTTATTGTCCTCTCCATCCTTTTTCTGTTCACACATGTGCTTGTTCACCCAGACACACTGTTGGTTCTTTCTCTTTCTCATTTTGTCTGTGTATCTGATGAACTCGAGATGACTTGCTCCTTACATTTAATGCTGTATATGGACATAACCAACAAAAAAAAAACGCAGAACACTACAGATGAAGGTTTTTTCCAGCTGTATTTTTTTAAAGCCGTTTTAAAGATGTATTTTTCAACTCTCTTACAGTGATGCAAACCGGGCCTTTGGCTCACCTCAAACACAAATCAAATCAGGTTACTCTTTTTATGTTTTTCAAGGTTTTAAGATGAAAACATTCTCCTTTCTGTTTCAATTGTACTACTGTTCCTCTATAATAAATTTTAAAATAAAACTTTGATATTGCTCTTGTGCAACTTTGTGTCAGAAGTGAATTACAGTGGAAGGGGTGAGTCCCAGGCCTTTGAGGCCGATATTGTCCAAACACCAGTCAGTATGTCCGTGTTCCAGTGCTATCGGGTAAGGGCAGCCCGACTGTGGTCCCCTGCAGTGTAAAGCATAGCGAATATGTTAAGTGCTGTTAAAAGTTTTCTTCAGAAGATGCTCAAAGTTAGGATCTACTGAGTTTGTCATTTGCTTCAAAAAGGAAGAAGGATTTTAGTTACACAACTTTTTCCTCACTTGTGCCCCAAGTAAATGCTATCGTATGCTGCCATCTAGTGGTGGTTTGGGAAATTGAAATAGGCACTTTTGTGTATTACATTTACATTTATTCATTTGGCTGATGCTTTTTTTTTATTACAGGTCAATCACACTGTGGCTCATTAATCTTATTACTTAAAAGAATTATGCTCATCTAACAAGTGCAACACCTTAAATAAACAGCAATTCTAAACAAAAATTTAAAATGTATGCATTACTCCTATGATTCCATAGTGAAGCCTTATGTAGTTTCAGTTTCAGACCCTAGGGGGCAGCCTATACCTTGTTTGGGAAAAATTGATTCTATGAAATTTTTCCCTTTTCTTTTTCTTTCACAATTAGAACATTATTTTGTAAAATTAATAAAATAAAATAAAAAATTACAGCTAAATATACATTAATATTTTATTTAAAAAAATAATATTAATACTTTTGTCATTGTGTTATTTTTACTTCTGTTTTAGGACATCCGAAAGCTTTAAAGATGCAATCATCCTCTACATAGACATTACATTTTTATGACATGATTTTTATGATTAATTTCTATGATTAATAATCTTTTGTGGTGTAAAGTTTTTTGGCCATTTAAATGTTCTATTATGCTGATATTCAAGTGTAAGCGTACAATCTCTATATTGTAATTGTGTGTTTGTGTTCAGTTATGCTCATTCATCTAAGGCCTGTATGTGTGTGTGTGTGTGCACGTGTTTGTTTACACACTTTGCCGTGTGTGCGAGTGTGTGCATGGCTACCGCAGTGTGTGTGCTGTTCAAACATGCCCCTGGGCAGTCACACATTGGCCCATTCTCCCGGCTGTGTGAGAATGGAGGGCCACCTTTGTGTGAGTGTCTGTCAGTGCTGTTGTGTGGAGTTTGGCCCCATTGTGCCCGACCACTGTTTCTTATTGACACAGGACCCCTCTCTCCGCCTGTTTCCCAGGCTCAGGCCCTCCGGCCCGACCCGCCAGTGCCTGAAACCGGATCCCCTGAACGCAGGCCCGTTTGTGTCTTCCCTCCCTCTCTCCTGCTGCTATTGTCTGCTGCAGTACTTCAATCTAAACTGTGGTTGGCCCATCAAAGGACAGCAGGTAATGGTGTGGTCACAGCTGCAGCTGCTGTTGCGGCCGTTCATTCAGAGTGGGCCTGAAGGGCTGCGGTTGCTCTGTTTTTTGTGACCTGTTGTGTGCTGCCATGTCTTCTGCAGCGGACCTCTAGGGTCACATTGAGGACTTGGCTTAGCTTGAGTGTATTCTGAAGCTGTGTGTATGTGGGAGGAGGTTGATTAGGCTGTGGACCTCCCAGTTCCTCACAGGTAGGTAGGATGGCTCTGCAGGTAATGTTAGTATTGTGAGTGTGTAGGATGTCACATCAATCCCCCCATTTTAAATTATCACTGCTGAGAGTGCATCTTCAAATGGCCAAGATACATTGATCAGCCGTAACATTAAAACCATCTGCCTGAAATTGTGTAGGTCCCCCTGGTGCCATCAAAACAGCTCTGAAACTTCAAGACATGGACTTCACAAGGTCACTGAAGGTGTGCTCTGAAATCTGGCACCAAGACATTAGCAGCAGATTTTTTAAGTCCTGTAAGTTGTGAAGTGGGGCCTTCATGGATTGGACTATTTTGTTCAGCCCATCCCACAGATGCTCAATCAGATTGCAATCTGGTGTGCTTGCAGGCCAAGTCAACATCTTGAAATCTTTGTCATGTTCCTCAAACTATTCCTTAACAAATTTTGCAGTGTGGCATGGAGCATTATTCTGCTACAAGACATCACTTTCATTAGGGTATATCACTGCTATGAAGGGTATATATGCGTCAAAGTAACACCCCTTAAATTTCCCTGCAGGTAAATGAGTGTCACACTGCCTCCTCTGGCTCAACCTTCCCTGTGGCCTGGTACCGTCTCTTCCTCAGGTGAGCAACTTGGCTGTCCACATTTTTCAGCCATTTGTGCTAAAGTAGCTCCTCTGTCAGATCAGACCAGACAGGCTAGCCTTTTCTCATGACACATTAGTGAGCCTTGGGCACCCATGTTGTCCTTCTTTGGACTACAGATTCTTTACAGGTCTAATCAGACTTGACTGTGTAAATGAACAAGTAGTTGCAAGCTAATTGTAAAGGCCCACTTAAAGCCAAGGTGTTGAAAACTGATTTGTTGCACGGCTACAAGGCTATCCTCGTGATATTGCCAACTGATTTGAAAAAGAACTGCATGTATACAATACGTTAATTTGTTCTTTACTTTTACAGCAGGGCTCCAAACATTGGGTAGCTAAGAGGTCCTTGAAGTGAAAACTCCACCACCTAGCATAAAGGAAATCAATGCCTTAATTAAAGTCTTCAAGAAACCTGCTGCTGTACTTTTATAGATAACAGTATGTCATGCTTTGAAAGAAACCACACAAGCAAGTCTATTTCGAATTACTTAATGACTTGACACAATTAAAGTGTGTGATCATTCAGATGTACAGTTTTCATGATGCTAATTACTGGCTGTAATTTTCCTTGTTAGCTAGCAATAGTTGCAAAGTTCAATTTCACAAACCAAACATGTTATGACTGATCCATTGGAAGCCAGAGGCAATAGAATATGCTTTATTGCTCTGGGAACCTTTTGAGACATAATAAAGAGGAATTAACTCTGTTTATTAACTTTTATTATTAATTAACTGTATTTTAATAACACTGCACAATTTAACACCGTCTGCCAGTTTGTGTGATTAAAAAATATATTTTTTGAAAAATCATATTTTTCAATCCCCCAAATGTAGCTGATCAGTCAGACTGTCTTTAATGTTTGCCTCTTTAGTTTTCCACTACAGCTACAAGTTGAAAAGTCACGCATGCCCCACCAATTAGCAATTAGCAAACCAATTAGCACACTACCTTCAAGTCCTAATATGAGTCCAAGATAACTGCTGGTGATGTTTTAAGATATACCACAACAATCTTCTCTATATTTTTAATGTTAACCGGTGTCTCTTAACCTTCTTTACTTTTACTTTACTCTTACTTCTATAAATTAGCCTAAATACTGTAGTGCAAAGCTAAAGAAGCAAACACTTGCCTAGACTATTTGGCTTAAAGGGAGGATGTATACATCTGAATTTTTTCATGAGTTGTGAGTTATGATATAGCCTTTTTTACAGCTAGAGGCATTGTAATTAGTATTGTTCCTTTATGACTAATTTCTGACAATCGTTTTACATATTTAATAAATCACCCTTTTTAACATTTTACCTTAGACGCTCTGGCAGGGGAAGTCCATGCCGCTGAGAGCTGGGTGAGGATGTGAACTGCAGTCAGCTGTCCAACATCACCAGAGACTTGGAGGCTGCTGCCAGGTTCAGCACGTGAGAAAGAGCAGAAGAAAAATGAGATGTTGCCCGGACACTTCTCACTTACATTGGTTACTGCTGTTTGGGGAAAAAAGATGCAATGAAACTCTGCTGGGTATTGTCCACTTGGCTGGCCCCACAAAATGGTGGGGTCAGTCTTGGACAGCCTGTTCCTCCTGCACCGGGAAACAGCATTTGAAAACAGCAGGAAATTAAGTTGTCAGGTTTAAACACCACTTCCCTTCACATCACTGTTACTCTGCTCACTTTTCTATCTATCTATCTATCTATCTATCTATCTATCTATCTATCTATCTATCTATCTATCTGTCTGTCTGTCTGTCTGTCTGTCTGTCTGTCTGTCTGTCTGTCTGTCTCTGTCTGTCTGTCTGTCTGTCTGTCTATTTAATAGTAACCTTTAAGCCAAGTTTAGACTTTACTCTACAGCAAAATGCCAAAGCTCATAAAACATGTGCCTTTCATTGTATAAGTACACAATAAAGGGCAAATGTTTTATGAGTTGAAGTGTGTGTCCATGTGTGTGTGATTCTTCATGCCTGTTGCTATGTGTGGGGTGTGTGCTTTATTGTGTGAAGCAATCTGTCAGTGCATGTTTATGTACACAGCACAGCCGTGTGTAAGTGTGAGTGTGTGTGTGTGTGTGTGTGTGTGTGCAGCCATGTGTGCACACGTGGTGTGTGTGTGTGTGTGTATGTGTGTGTGTGTGTGTCTGACGAGGTGCCGGTTCCCACAGCTCTGATCTAATTCAGCTGTAACTCAATCTCCGTGTGAGCGTCGCTCAGCCAGCGCTCACCCTCCCACCGGCAGCATTCTCTGTGTGTGTGTTAGTATGTGTGTGTATGCATGCACGTGTGTGTGTGCGTGTCAGTCACTTCCCTTGTCAGTCCCTCAGGCCCGTGGGCACAGCAGCTCAGCCGGATTGGTTTACTGTGTCAACTCTGGGAGCGGGCAGCACATGCCCCACTGCATCCTGTGTGTGTGTGTGTGTGTGTGTGTGTGTGTGTGTACCGTCCACACACCCTATACATCCTATACCTGCATTCAGCAACTGCAGGAGGCATGGTGGGTGGGAGGCGTCAAGTTTCAGGACATTTTGACTGCCAGGACCAGCAAGAGTTAGAAAGAGAGCAGCAAGTGAGTGTATGAGTGTTGTGCCTGTGTGTGTGTGCACACGTGGGTGTGTGCGCACGGAGTGTGTGCAAGTGTGTGTATGTGGGTGCATATTTGTTTTTCTAAATTGTAAGGACAAAACTGACCTGACATAGATAATCTGCAGAACCAACAAAATGGTTCTGATACTGTGAAGTGGGAGATTTTGTTGGTCTTCTACATCTATATCTAAAATAATTTTAAATAACATATTTTTTTAAACAAAATTGAAATGGCAAACTCATTACTTTCTAGTTATGAAGCCTGGTGAAGTGTGTGACTTCCCGGTAAAATAACATTACCTTCAAGGCAGCAAGTGTATCTCTAAAATCCCAAAATTTGCTTTTGCATCAATGGTACCTTCACACAAATCGCAAGTCACTCATGACGTGGGCACTCATGCATTCCTCATACCATGAGAAATATTGCCTTTCGCATCTTTCTTATGGTCTTATGGTCTATTTTGTCTATGGAATGGGGAAGCCAATGTCTGTTTTTCCCAAAAACAAGCTAAAAGGTTGACTTATCTGACCACAGCAATACATGTTTCTGCTGTTTTTTGGTCTACCTGAGAGGTGCTCATCCAAGCTGATGTGCTAAACTGATCAACAGTTAACAGATGCATTTAGTTGCAGTTAATGCTGCACAAAGGGGTTGCAAAAGATACTGAAATCAAAACTTCACATACCTTTGCCACTCACAGATATGTGATATTGCATAATTTTACAATAAATATATTTATCTCATTTATTTAGTTGGGTTCTTTTTATCTACTTTAAAGACTTGGGGGAAATCTGATCATATTTAGGTCCATATTTATCCAGAAATATAGAAAATCCCAAAGAGTTCACAAACTTTCAAGAACCACTAAATGAAAATGTATGTGTGTGTGCGTGCCTGCATGAGTGTGATGGGAAGGATTGGCTGAAAGGACAGTAATAAAAACAGATGTGAGGAAGTGTGGGAGAGCCCTTTTTCTGTGTGCATATGTGTGTGTGGTTGTGTGTGTGTGTAATGAGAAAGTGGGGATGTGTGTGAGCTGGACAAAGGCATAGTTGACTGAGCTGAATAATAGGAGTCCCTGAAAGAATGCTTGTTAAGTGTAAAGTCAGGCCCCTGAGGGTGTAGGGTGAGTAGGGGGTAGCACAGAGTTCACACCGTTCATCATTATACATTATACTGTGCACTGTCACAGCACAGACTTTTCTGTCTGTCTTTCAAACCCAGAGCACACAAACCCAACATTATCCACCAAACACCAGCACTCAGAACGACTAGGCTGGTGTGCCATACCGGTATGTGATTGTTGGGAATTGCTAGAAAATTCTCCCCAGTTTTACGATAGATTGTTTTTCTCTTATTTATGTTACTCTGGATTGTTCTCCTCCCTATAAGTTTTTTAGAATGTTCTTCTCACATTCATGTTATTTTAGAATATTCCCCTTACTTTCACACTGTTCTTAAATCTTCTTCTTTACACATTTAACTTGTCACTTTTTATTCTTACTCTTATTGTAAGAATACTCCCCCTACAAAAGTCTCATTCATTAGCACTATTGACAGTTTCCCTTAGTTTTTGATGCTACTATCATAATTCAGGTTAGATAATCTGGTGGAAAGCCCAGTATGATAAAAAGATTTGAAAGCTCAGTAGGACAAAGAAGCATCACCAATCAGCCATAACATTAATACCACTGACAGGTTAGGTGAATAACATTGGCTAGTCATAGTTATTTTATTACAATGGCACCTGTCAGGGGGTGGAATATATTAGACAGCAAATAACAGTCAATTCTTTGATGAGAGATGTTAATTTGCTGGAAGCAGTAATGTGAGGATCTGAGTCACTTTGACAAGGGTCTTATTGTGTAGATGATTGAGTCAGAACATCTTCAGAATGCTAGGTCTTTTGGAGTGTTCCAGGTGTGCAGTAGTTTGTACCTACCAGAAGTGATTCAAGAAAGTACAGCTGGTGAATCAGCAATAGGGTCATGGGCACCCAAGACTCACTCATGCATGCAGGGAGTGATGGCTAGCCTGTCTGGTCCAATCCCACAGAATAGCTACTGTTATTGTGTGAATGCTGACTCTGATAGAAAGGGGTTAGAACACACAGTGCACCACAGTCAAAGCCGTTTCAGCTGCATGAGGGGGGCCTACTCAATATTATGCAGGAACTCTTAATGTTATGGTTGATTGTCTGCATCAGTTTGTGTCACAGCCCTTTTTATTCCGATCACTTTTTGAAAGCCTTATGGACTCAAGGATTCAAAGTTTATCATATCCAAAAAATACACTGTACAAATTACAATGAAGTTCTTACTCTACCTCCTTCACAGACTAGACAATTATCAACACAGCAATGCAATAAATGAATAGTATAAAGATATAATCTACTACAAAGTAGTACAAATAAAATATTTTTTTTTCTACTAGAGAGTGCATGGGTGAGTATGGAGTGTATCCATCCATAAGCATCATACTGTATAAAACAGTTTTGCAAATGAGTTTGTATAATAGTATGTTTAACAGTATTGCACAAGTGAATTAAATTCTCTGTTAGACAATATTACACTAATTCAATAATGCAGTATTGCACATTATGTACTGCACTTTATATCCAATATTATTGCATGTTGAGAGCTCTACATATTGCACTGATGTGTGTTAAACAGTTGGGGTTGTATGTAATAATGAATAAAATTACACTTTAATTCATTAAGGGAGAGACAGAAAATCAACATGCTTACTGATAGGTAAATGTAAATGCAAATCATTTTTGCATCTTTATGTCTATGCTGTGTTAGCATTAAACTCTTATTCAGTGGAAACACAAAAAACCCAAATCTAAAAATATCTAAAATGAGAAAGAGCTGTTCTGCGATTTCCTGCACAAAAATATTCAATAACAATTCTTTATACAGACTGATGAAAGCTATAGAAAAAGCACTTCAAAGCAAATGTCTCTCTGAGTCCTGCGATATATGCAATGGGGCAGTCAAAACTGTCCCTATCTGCTCTGTATCTGTCCAAGGTTTGACTGGCAGCTCATTCATTATTTGTATGTTTCACCTGCACAAATTATGCTAACGAGTGGCAGCTAGCATGTTAGTTAAGAGGAAAATAGCCTTAGCTAGCTCATTGTTTCCTAAATAAATTGTAAAAATAAAAATAATATTTGTACAAACCTGTTCACATACAACTAGAATATCCATTCATGTCCTCATCATTTTAATTTAGCCAACAAATCTACCTTGAATGACTTGAATGAGTGTTAAGGCTTTTGTATGCCTTAGGCTTTGCTTTGTGTATTCCCACTTAAATGGTGTATACCATTTAAACAGATCAATAGCCCGATTCTTGTCTGTAAGACAACATCCATGAATCACTGGGTCTTTGGTAAGTTTTAAGGATAATTGTCATGCCCAACTGTCTTTAAATTAAGCTGATAATCATTTGTTTTTCTCATGGTTATGCAGTTTCTCATACTAAAGGCAGCCATGTTGTAGCATGTTGTGCCACTCAGCCCCACTGAGGGCTGCTAACTGTAAATAATAATTTAAAAAATTGTTAGCTAACGGACCTTAGCATTTTTCTGTAACATTATTTGTAGTTAAAAATCACATAAAAATACAAATACAAAAACATAAGTTAAGCTGACCCTATACAGTAGTTGAGCCATTGACTTGTGGTTTCCCACAAAGTTTAAGGAAGTAGTTTGGTGATGTATGAGGTTCAAATTTTGTTTCTTTTGTTTAGTGCTGGGGTGACAAGGCTAATATTATAAGTTAACTACTAACTTACTAACACTATAAGTTAACACTCGCCATAATTGTTTCTGTGAATACATCACCAGAACTTCCCTTAGTCTGCTCACTTCACATCCAGCTCCTCATTATCATGGCACAGATTTCTCAGGGTGATTTAGAACACAGTATGACTTACTGTGAGCTATAAAACTTAACTGTGTAGCTCTTGACTAGGTGTGCTGATCTAGAATGTTTTTGGTGCAATGATAGTCATAAAATCAGAAGAATCTGATTCAAGATCAATCTCTGACTACTTTGTGAGAAGCTCTGGGTTGTCTGACCTGGCTGCCTGGTTTTGTTCACTTTTTATATCTCACAGTAAGTCATAGTGTGTCCCATATCTACAAGTCTGCACAACCTTAATGAAGAGCTGGATGCAGTTTAAGTGGGTTTGAAGAAGTTTTAGTGATGAACTTTTGTAGAAACCATTTGGATTAATTTTTGGCTAGAGCTACATCAGCTACATTAGTCTTGTTTCTCCAGTGCTAAGCTAAAGAAGCAAAAATTGGACACCAAACATCTCTTGGCAGATTGACTGCATCTTGTGTAAGTGGAAAATTGCGTAACTATGACTTTTCCCCTGAACTTCCTTGAATCCAAATCCAATCCAGCATTAAAAGTAAAAAAAAACAAAAAAACAAAAAAAAACATAATTAGCATTAGTATAATGAGTTTCTTAAAATATAAATCATTATAATTTACTGCCATAATTAATATTTAGTAATGGTTCATTGAAATGAAAAACACAGTTCTTAGTTCTATAAAGCTAAAATTCATACACACACACAGACACACACACACACGTGCACACGCACACACACATACACATACACACATAACATCAGTCTCAAGTCTCACACCTCTATAAACAAGCTTACACTCTCACACCCTCCACAACCCGCCTCTCCCTTAGAATAAACTAACACACACACACACACTAACACACGCTCCATCACCCTCCACAGCAAATAAACACCAGCCACTCACCTCCTACCATGTCAAGCAAACACACCCCCTATCTGCTCCCCACCCAGTGTTCAAGTAACACATGTTCACACACATCTTATATTGGGTGTAAGTGCTGAGTGAGCTGTTGAAATCATGCTGAATTTACACTTTCTGGATATGAGGGGTTTCATTCCTCTTACTGGCGGACCCCTTTTCTGTCTTACTCTTGATCTTTAACCTACCATATCTATCAAGCAGTGTGTGATATACAGCTACAGTCTGTCATATCAAAACATTGTATCTTCTGATAATGCCAGCAGCCCTTTTCACAATCTAAATATTTCCATGGTTAATGGACCAATAAAAATGAAATTTACATTTACATTTTCAACCCCAAGAAATACTTGTGAACAAAATCTGTGTGCTATAGTGGTGGTCAAAAGTTAGACTATCAGACTATCAGACAGTAAAAAGATCTGAAGGAAAAATTGTATCTTTAAATATTTACTTGAATTTCATAATTTCTTATTGTGGTCTCCACAAGAAGCCCACAATTTACACAATAAACAGAAATGTGTAACAAAATTAACATGTTTTCCCCTGTAGAAGATGAAGGTCTGTGTGTGTGTGTGTGTGTGTGTGTGTGTGTGTGTGTGTGTGTGTGTGT
>JBBPDA010000138.1:18028145-18047298 GCA_037974385.1 Arnoldichthys spilopterus | reverse complement strand
CTGCACTTAAGGTTCCCAAGAGCACAGTGGCCTCCATAATCCTTAAATGGAAGACGTTTGGGACGACCAGAACCCTTTCTAGAGCTGGCTGTCCGGCCAAGCTGAGCTACTGGGGAGAAGAGCCTTGGTGAGAGAGGTAAAGAAGAACCCAAAGATCACTTTGGATGAGCTCCAGAGATGCAGTCAGGAGATGGGAGAAAGTCAGGGCTTTATGGCAGAGTGGCCTTTCGGAAGCCTCTCCTCAGTGCAAGTCACATGACATTGCTAAAAGACACCTGAAGGACTCTGGTCTGATGAGACCAAGATTGAACTTTTTGGCCTTAATTCTAAGCAGTATGTGTGGAGACAACCAGGCACTGCTCATCACTTGTCGAATACAGTCCCCACAGTGAAGCATGGCGATGGCAGCATCATGCTGTGGGGGTGTTTTTCAGCCGCGGGGACAGGACGACTGGTTGCAATCAAGGGAAAGATGAATGAAACTTTAGATTAACTGTCTGTTTCAGTGTAAATTCCAAGTCACATGTCATCCTTGGGCAGTACAAATCCCCTCTGTTAAAGCTGCTTTTTCAGAACCTTCTGTGGGTTCTACTGGGCTCTGAGAAAGCTGCAGTATGTTCTGTCTGGCTGATACAGCTTTTTCTAAATGCAAAAAACCTATTCTAACAGTTAGGTAGTGTCTAGGTAGTGTCTTCTGTGACCTCTTCTGAGGTCATATTTTATTGTGGTGCACTGTGTAATGTGGTGTGTTCACAATGACAAATAATCACTCACTTTAAGTCAAGTCAAGTTTATTTCTATAGCGCTTTTTCACAAAGCAGCTTTACAGAAACTAGGTCCAAGCCCCCAAAGGCGAAGAAGGGGAAACTCATTCTCCTTTGGTCAACACCAGATAGCAATAACAAACAAGAGAAAAGAAAAGGAGAAAAAAATTATTATAAATAATAAAAAAAAAAAAAAAAAATATATATATATATATATATATAATAATAGTCTCAATATAAAAAGCAGCAGTTCCTTGTGTACAGGTGCCTTGATGACTTTGAGTCAATTCTTTTGGCGAATAAGGCTGTTCATATGGACTCCTCAGCAGGAGTGAGTGGGTTAAAAGCCACAAAAACTTCAACCTGTCACGTTTCTGAGGTAATTCAGGAAGTAAGCGCAGCTCCTTGGGTGAAATAACGATTTTTTTAAAGTGAAAATAAACAAACAAAAACAAAGCACGACATAGGACACTGAACATAAACAACACGGCTCTCTCAAACAGACTAGGAATGACACTACAGACGATAACGACGTTATGACCAACAACACAATGAACCAGACAAGGGGTATAAATACTCAGACTAACACAGAACAGCTGACACAGGAAACAAGAAACAGGTGAAAGGCGGGGCTAAAGAAACACGAGGGCAAAACACATAGAGCAGACAGACACAAAAACAAAGGGGCTTAGACCTTACAGAGCCCTCCCCCTAGGCGCAACGTCCCGGTGCGCTAAACCCCTCCCACAACCGAGACGTTGGCCCAGGAGGATGGCAACAATCATGACGAGACAAAACTCATGCCTGAAACAAAGACAGAAACCAAGACATAATTCTTAACATAGGGAACAAAACCGGTGCCAACAATGAAAACTGGGACATAGATTGGGGAAACACGGGTCCAGGCTGTGGAAACACGGCTCCAGGCTGTGGAAACATGGCTCCAGGCTGTAAAGCTCCCGTCCTGAACCCCTTGAGCGCAGAGGCGGAGCCAGGGAACGCACGCGAAGTCGGGGTGGAGCCAGGAAGCGTATGCGACGTCGGGGCAGAGCCAGGAAGCGCATGCAACGTCCGGGGGGAACACGACGCAGCCGGCGACGTTCAGGGGGAAGGAGCCAAAGTGATGGCATAGACAGGGCGGAGCTGAGCGATGACAGCGTAGACAGGGCGGAGCTGAGTGGTGACGGCGTAGACAGGGCGGAGCTGAGCGGTGACTGCAATGGAGACGCGTCTCTTTCAGGTTTCAGGTACTCGGAGGCGGGACACAGCAAGGGTGGGACTAACTGGTCCTCCTGCTCTCAGAACGGATGCTTGGCCTTTCCCCTCCGTCGCTCCGTTCGTCAGCTCAGACGTGTGGCTCGTCGACTCGGGGACTCGGCTCGTCGACTCGGGGACTCGGCTCGTCGATGTGGAGGTAGAGCTCTTTGACGCGGCTAGTGACGGCGTCTGGGTGGCTTTCTCCTGGTTCCCCAACTGCTGCCTTACCGTCGTCTGAGTCCCCACCTCCACCGTTTGTGCATGCTTTTCTCGCGTCGCTCGCATTACTTGAGTTTGCCTGGTCGAGCGGGCTGGCTACTTCGAGCACTTGAGGTGCGGAATGCCTAACTTCTTTCCCCTTGCGCTTCTTTCTCTTCGACATGCCGCCCACATCCTCGGTCTCGTAGCCCCGGCTGCCCTGCCCCAGTCGCGATTTGATTCTTCCTCCTATGTCTTTCAGCCAATCCTCCCCTGAATCCTCCACGATTAGCTTAATCGTCTCCAGCATAATTCCTAATAATCCATAATACCTTCCTCTCCGTCACAGCCCTCTCTCATCCACTCTTCAACTGCCTGCTTTCACCTCACCTCGTCTGGATCAGAACACGCTGCTACTTCCATGTCACAAGGTTGGTCGGGGCTAAAGAAACACGAGGGCAAAACACATGGAGCAGATCTGTTTATCTGTTTATCAAACAGACAGGCTACACCAACTGTCTACTAGCTGCAAAGAGTCGTCACCAAGGTTAGAATATATTCAGGAGAGCAAATCTGTTGGACACATTAATTGGAGAGGAGTGAT
The DNA here is from genome assembly GCA_037974385.1 of Arnoldichthys spilopterus. Classification (NCBI taxonomy): domain Eukaryota; kingdom Metazoa; phylum Chordata; class Actinopteri; order Characiformes; family Lepidarchidae; genus Arnoldichthys; species Arnoldichthys spilopterus. The sequence goes on along the minus strand of JBBPDA010000138.1, from coordinate 18,044,475 downwards.
GCTCCAGTGGTGAGCCTTAGAAGCTCTGCGATTTCTATGCCGTTGAGCCATCACCCAATTGCCCCGCTGTGAGGGCTCCAACACCAGAGCAGGGGGATTGCTAACTTTGCCTAAGGCCTCCAGACCTTCCCCTATGGATAAACTACTGTTCTCACTTTTACTAGCCCTTTCTAGTGTCTGGATGCACACCTCTAAAGCTGCTCCTTGCAGAAAAAAAAATCACAAAGAGTAGGGAAAAGGTACAAAAAGATGAGTCTATGCTTAAAATTGTTGTAACGTATCTGCATGGCGGCAGAAGGGATCTCTAGAGGCAGACGTGGGCTGTGAACATGCCATAACCCCGGCCAGATGCGGAGGCCTGTTTCAAGCCAGCCGGATCTCCCCCGCTCTCAGCCGTCAGGGAGTCCATCTCACACTGGCCCGCGGGCCCCAGGCATTAGGGTCCTGGCACGTCTGCTCTTTTTCTAGAGCCCTCAACTCGAGAGGGATCGCAACCGATCCGGGGTACGCTCCTCAGAGGGCCAGAGACAGGCCCTCTGCCAACCTGCGGCTGCGTACGGAGCTGCAGGTGGACTCGAGTTGAGGAAATAAAAGTTTCCCCAGCAGACGGCCACTTAAGCCTTGCTCAGACCTCTCTGCTAGGGCAAACAGGGAAAGGGGGAGGAAAGGGAGACCCTGAGTTAAAACCCAGAACCTTTACCAAATTACCGGCGTGAGTCCGGTGTGGCTAAAGCAAGCAGCCACACCAGCCAACAGGACTTTAGCTAGGACCGCGTGACCCCATAGTCCGACAACCAGCGTTAAAATGGCTTTGGCTCAGGTGAAACATAAGCATGATTGCCGTAACCATGGTGACGCGCCCCGGCTGACCTAACACAGTGCGGCTGTGAAAGCAGGGCACTCAACCGCCCCCTGCCGGCCCGTCCGGGCGCCAACCCTTACAATTGTAGGCTTAAAGCAGAAGAAAAAAATTATAGCGTTTAGACGCTGACACAGGCACACAATCGCGGTCAAACAATTCCGCAAACAGGAACTACATCGCGGGAAAGCCACTTTAACATCTACTATGGCTTTGTCTTTGTAGTAAACCGTAAGAATTGTGAGGCTTTTTAGCATTTTTAGTGATTTTAACATGCTTGTTTGCACAACATCACATGCAAAGCACCTTCTCTTTACAAACATTCACACAGGTAATATAAATGTAAGAGAATGAGAACAGTTGAGAAAGGATTTTATTGATCTGGTCGATAGGTTGGAGCTACAAGACAAATAGTTGGTAATATCTGGGTTTCTACTACTTTGTTACCATCGTGACATTGAGGCATTCTGTTGCTGTAGTGCTTTGAAGATCTGGCTAAAGCAGTGGGGCACATTTAAAAACATTTAATCCACTGGGCACTGGGACACTTTCAGAGACCCTTACTGTTCAAAAGAGATGGTGTGCACCCAAACCAAAGCAGAATTTTTTTAAGCCTTTTGAGAACATTTTAACGTTTTTAAAGTGTTTATGCCCCTACCTCAAGACACTGGAAGTACAAACCACTGCATTAAACACAACTGAGGTTACACAGCAATTCAAAAAGAAGTGTACTGACCGGATCAATTTGAACAGTGTGACGTAATTCCTGCGTTGTGTCCCGTAGCCCCGCCTCCCAGCTGGTCCGGATCTACCCTGTGAGCTGGGAGTCATTTACATGTTCTATAAAACCCTGTGTCTCCGGTCCTTGGTTGTGGTTCTACTGTTGTGTTAGTCCATTGTTATACCCCTAGAAAACCATAGTCTGTGTTCATGGTTCCCATAGCTTGTGTTTTATGTTTAGTGTTCGTGCTTATCCTCTTTATTTTAATAAACACATTTATTTAACTCAAGATCCATCTGCGGTTGCTGCCTGCAAACAGAACTCCAGGAAAATCACTTTAAGGGGTATACAGAGGCTGATGGCTAAACTATTTAATAAGTCCTAATAATATTGACTTATTACATATTACTTATGTTTTAATATTAGATCACATAATAACAAAATAATTTTCATACATGAAATCATCTCAGATTATGCAATTAAATTGCTTGACTGAAACTTGGCTCCCATTGTTTGGGACAGCTGTTCTTAACAAAGCAACACACCTGCAAGCTATAGATACTTTCATATTAGCAGGCAGGATAGGTTAGGCGTTGGTGTGGCAAACTTTTACTCTGAAAGTGCACACTGTGGTAAGATTGGTAAGATTAGGTACCAGCTTATGGTATATGTAGCTCAGACAGTGAAGCCCATTTTGATTGATTCTTTTAATGGGATAGACATGGTGTGTTTGAAAAAGAGTAGTTGAAACCATCCACATGTCATACTGGTCACATCCCTACTTTGCTATTTAACCAAACTTTTACATTATTCTCTGAATCTGTTTTACACATTGTGAACACATCACTTTTAACAGGCACTTTTTCAGGTTCTTTAAAATGTGCTTTTGGTAAACCACTCCTTAAAAAGCCTACCTTAAATAATAAGGTTTTTAGTCATTTTAGATTTATTTCACCCTTTTTCTGAGTAAAATTTTAGAGAAGATTGTTTATCTCCACATATATGAATCATATATGAATATATGAATACTTGATGGAATATTTTAAACATTTCAGTCATGCTTTAGAGCCCTTCATAGCACTGAGACTGCTTTATTAAAGGAAGTAAAAATTATTTAGATAAGCCATCTACCCTTTTCTAAGCCTTTAGCACTTCTTTTGGCATTAATCACACTATTCTTTTACAACACTTTAAATCAATAGGATTCAGTGAAGCATCAAGCATCAAAAAGCTTTCAGAAACTGCACAGGGTTGTATCCTTGGTCCCATGCTGTTCTCTCTTTGTATCCTACCTCTCAGCAACACCTTTAGGAAATATGGTTTTGCTTTCCACTGTTATGCCGATACACAGTTATGTGTAGCTGGTTCAGTACAGTTATAGGTATTGAACCTGATGCTCCTGATTTAGCAAACTATTTATGTGCATGTTTATTAGCTATTAATTAGTAAATGTGCAATAATTTCTTTTTATTTCTTTTGAATTAATGAAGAATAAAATAGATGATTATTACAGGACCCTAGAGAGTGTCACAATGTTGGGTTGAATTGGAAGCAAGTGCAGAATTTTTAAAAAGTTTATTTAAACACACAAAACACAACTAAGAAACAAAACAAAGAAATAAACCAGAGCCAGATACGCAGAGCAAATGCACAACAAGACGACATCAGGGACGACAACAGATGACCGGCAAGGGACTGAACCAAACATTAGGGTATAAATAGTGCACACATCTTGGGACACCTGAACACCGTGATGAGACGATAGACGAGACACAGCTGTGAGGCTAGGGCGTGGCTAAACAACGAACACGAGGACATAGCACTTGGCTTACAAAACAAAACACGGACACGTGAAACACAGAGGCGTGATACGTTACAGAGAGTATGAGAGAAGGTGAAATCAAGGCTTGGTAGCTTACTGACCAAAACTAAATCCCATATTTAAAATCTTGGTGTAATTGTGGATTATGATTTAAATTTAAAAAGCCATATCCAATATCTGTCCGAACCAGCAGATTTCCACTTGGCAAAGTCAGACATCATTTTCAATTCAATTCAAATTAGTTTTATTTATATAATACTTTTTACAACGAATGCTTTACAAAATCCGGGTCCGAGCACCTAATGAGCAAGCAAATGTGACAGAGGCAAGAAAAAACTCCCTGAGCTAGAGGAAGAAAACTTGGAAGACTCAGTATGGAAACCCATCCTCCTTTGGACAATACTGGATGGCAGTAAAATAAACAGTTAACAGTTATCATTGACACATACTTTTTGCCAGCCTGCCGAATAACATGATCAAGTTACAGATTATTCAAAATGCAGCAGCTAGAACACTTATGAAAGTAAAGAAATCTTTCAACTTTTGTAGGTGCTTCATTGATTACCTGTTTCTCCAAGAACAGATTTTAATATTATTCCACTTACTTAGAAAGCACTTAATAGCTAAGCACCATCCTACCTCCCTGATCTTTAAACTATCAATACCCCCCTTAGGGCTCTTAGATCTTCACATTTTACGATTCTTCCCAAGAGTTAAAAAGAAATACAGTGAGTTAGTCATTATGCACCCAATCTATGGAACAAACTACCAGAGAGAAGCTGTCTTGTTTCAAAAAGCTTTTAAAAACATATTTTTTATTCTGACTTTTTTCTACTTTTTTGTTTAGATTTCTTTATTTTTTTAATCTATTTTTGTCTTATGCACTGATTTTTTATTGTAGTATAATTTGTATATTTATTTATACCAACCTTTACTTACATTCTAATTGCTTTTATAATATTACTACTATAGAGGAGACAGGGAGGGCTTTTCCCCCTTGGGTCTTTAACAGCAATTTGGTTTGCTATTTTTATTTAAGGTCAGAACTTTTCCCATAAACAGACACCACGCTGAGGGTTACAAGCTTCTCTATTAATTTTACAACCAGTGAACAGTGAGAGTCTCCTCCTTCATAATGCCTCTGCTATCATCCACACCATAGAACATTTGCAAAGTACATACACCATACACTTTCACCAAAGTTTACAGCACAGTGCAGAATACAAGAGATTCTACACTGTTACACAGTAATAGTAAAAGTGACCTAGTGGTGCCTCTGTATTTTACAGATTTTTATTTGGGCCACAAACTGCACATTTTTAACTGAACATTATTATAACTGATTATAAATGGTTCTAACATTGCAAATTTGATGCAGCTGAATCACCACCTTTAGACTGATTTATTTTATACCCCTATAAAATAGTCTCCAGGAGCCCTGTCTTTGCAATACCTGATACAGGGACATTACACACTAGATTAGATCCACACCAGTCAGCACATGTGTTGCTGCTGAAGTCTTTGCTGCATGAGATGAACAGTCTTGTGACCTCTGGATGTGTGTGCTTTTGACAGACAGGACAAGGTCCGGTCCCACACGCTACGGGTGAAAGGTGCAGAGACAAGCTGCTCTCTGACGAGGCCCTGTGTGTTTCACCCTACATTGACAGCAGTGTAATTGGGGTAATTACGGTCCTTAAGCTTCTGCGCCACACTCCCTCCCCCCACCAGGCCTGAAGGTGCCCCACATTTGTTTGTTATGAAATATTAACAGCAGTCAGCTGCACACACGAGGGAGCGGATGGTTGGGGGAAAAGTCCCCTCCTGTCCCACTCTCCCATCACCACATGGCTGATTAAAGGTAAGCACTCGCCCTCACCAATTAGTCTTTAACACAAGTTCACCCCACCCCCACCATCACCACCCGTCTCAGGCTCACCCACTATGTGCTTCTGCATCTGTGTGTCCCCTTTAGTGGAAGGATAAGAGAAAGGCGAGAGTGCAAGGAGAATGGGGGGTGGGGTGTGGGTCTAAAGAAGGTTTTTAAGGATTGATGTAAAAGAGAACTTGAAGTTTTAGGACACAACATGCTCTTTAGTTTTTAGATTAGATTTGATTAGATTAGATTCAATTGAACTTTATTGTCACTGTGCAGAGTACAAATATTACAAACATTACTGTAGCCTTGCTTGACATAGGTTGGTAAAGTAACATCACACTTACTAAAGAGCTGGCTCTCTAGTTCCTCCTGTTCTAAGAAAGAAATGCTTGGGATGATAGACTGCACATATATAAAATTATAAGATTATTCTTACATACATCTAGTACTATTTATCATAAGTTTCACATAATTCGTATGAAGCTGTCAAATAAAAGAGGTTTAAATGTGTTTACATACCAGGAGAGAAAGACATAATTGCTGGCCAAAAAAAATCTTGTTCTAAGTTGTTAGTTAAGTAAGTTGCTTTACAAAAGACAAAACCATACCTATTTACTCCTATTGTACACCAATGTATTGAGGTTTAAAAAGTTGAAAAAGTCATTTGTTCAAATGATGTAGAAAAATAAATCAAGACAAAAACTGATACTAATATTTTGACAGTGACAATATGTGACAATGAAAATGAAGTTAACAATTGAATTAAAGAGGTCACAAACTTTATGCATCCAAAACAGTCATAATACTTTTTCTACAGGAACACTTTCCAAAATGTATTGGTCCCTTTTATGTTATTGAACTGCTATATTTAAATGACATTCTGATTCCGATTCCCTTTTCTGCTCTTTAAACCAAAAGCAGTTAGGGTTGAAACACCCCTTATAACTTCAAATGACTGCGACAGCTGTAGGATGGTTCAGTGTATGCAGCTGTGTTGTTTTTTGTGACATCACAGAAAAAGTTCATTCAAAACAGGTTGTTTTTGCATTTAGGTCCTGTATATATTGACAGTATAAAGACAGTAGTTCTATGCATGCATCTAAGTATCCCAGATCAAATGACATATTTTGTTATTTTTGTATGTAAAAATAAATGCACATCCTTGACAGGAATCAAATTTAAGTGTAAATATGGACATTTGCCTGGAACTGTTAGTGCACATTTTTATTACATTAGGGGGAAAAAGATTTAAAATGGGCAATTTGAAAACAAATTTAAAACTGTGTGCTAAAATGTGCAGAAGTGTGTTCCCAGTAGGGTGTATACTTATTTTATATTATTATAAATAGCCAAGGTAGTGAATGGTACATTCAATAATGTTTGTTTGCAATGTAAGACTCTTAGAATAGAGAGGAATTAGCTTTTTATCTGATATTAATGTCTTGCATTTGTAATATAAAAGGGGTGATCAAATCTCACAGGAGTTAACTTGACAGAAAGTTACCAAACAATACATATAAACTATATTACTTAGCTTTTAATGACTTATTGTTTCCCAAAAAGTAAAGTGAAGAGAACACACATCCAAATCTGAGTCTGCTATTTACATTTTGCTGATTAATGTTTACTCACCAAGATAACATCTTTCCAGAGCCAGTGTGTTGCTTTGGCTGTGGCTTGTCAAGTTATTATGTGAATTATTCTGTATGTGTGGGTGTGTGTAAGTGTGTGTGTGCATGTGTGCGTGTGTGTGTGTGTGTGTGTGCGTGTGTGTGTGTGTGCGTGTGTGTGTGTGTGTGTGTGTACGTGTGTGCGTGTGTGTGTGTGTGTAGGTGTGTGCATGTGTGTATGTGTGTGACAGAGATTTATCTTTCTCTGTGTGAGCAGCTGAGGGTGAGTCCCTGTATGAGCCCCGCGTGCAAAGTGTCAGAGAAAAAGTTGAGATGGAGCAGGGGGCAAGCAGCCGGCAGCATACCTCCCCACACTGCTGTCACCCCTGTGACATGGGAACCACCAGGCCAGAGCTCCGCCACGTCCCCCAGCCGGCCCACTGCCGCGGAGGTCCCAGATACCACACATTCCTCCCTCACAGCCACTGTGAGAACCAGGGAAGGGCCAGAATAGCCAGCCTGGGTCATATGGCTCTGGTGCTGGACTGTGTGTGGAATACAGTACAGTCAATCCAGCATAAGGGGACAGTAGGCTCATATAGTTATCAGTAACTAATGAGTTCCAACAGGTTGACGTCCATACTCAGCTTACTAAAGGGTGTTGTGGGTACAGGGTGGCTGGAAATCATAGGGGTAAAGTGGCACAATTTTTTTTGCCTCCAGATCAAATAGATCTTTTCTTTATTAGGACTGTGTGAACACACACAAAATCTGAGCCAAGATTCTATTTCTGCATTTTTGCACACAAGCCCTAAAAGTAGAAAAAGGGAACGTAAACAAATAGGACCAGAAAAGTGTGTGAAAAGGATGCAAAGCTTTGCTTTCAGTATCTAGTATCACCCCTTTGTGCAGTAGTAACTGCAGCTAAACATTTTTAGTCCTGCACCTCAGGTAAGATTTTTCTGTATAGAATAGCTTTAACTCATGTTGTTGGGCTACCTTACATAAACTTCTTGCACAATGTTTCTTTTGGATGAAGAACAGGAATTTGGCTTGGCCTTTTGAAAACATTAACTTTACTCTTTACTTCTTTAAGAATTTTGGTAGAACAGCATGTGTGCTTAGGGTCATTGTCTTGCTGCATGAGCCAGTTTCTTTGAGATTTAGTTCACATATACCCTGACATTTTCCTTCACATTTTGCTGGTGTAATTCAGAATTCATTACTCGGTCAATGATGGCAAGCTGTCCTGGCAGCAAAACAGGCCCAAGCCATGATACTATCACCACCATGTTTCACAAACATGATAAGGTTGTTATGCTGGAATGCAGTATTTTCTTGTCTTTAAACATAACACTTACCAAACCAAACATGGTCTCACCTGTCCAGAAAATTTTTTTTCCAGTCTGTATGTGGATTGGTGTAGTCCTTTTCCAGCCTGATGAGCATAAACAACCTTTCTGAGGTCTTCAGAAATCTCCTTTGTTCATGCACTCCCACAAATCAAGCACCCACTCATGCCTGATTGTCATCACATTGACTAAAAACACAGACTCTTAATTTCACCTTCAAATGTGAACTCTATGCTACAACTAAAGGTCCACATACTTCTGCTAGTCAGATATTTTTATTTAGAATTTTTTTTCTATAGTCTATTAATCCCTGAAGTTCTTTGCATTTTAGCCATTTGGAGAAGTGAGTACACACCCACTGAGAGCTGTGAGTAGTTAGCACACATGCCTGTAGCAGTGGGCAGCCACACAGCCCAGGAAGCAGTTGGGGATTAGGTGTCTTGCTCAAAGGCACTTCAGCCATGAGTGTATTCCTGCTCAGTCAGGGATTCAGCTTCAGATTCAGTTTCTCTGAATTTTGGGATACTGGATAATTTTCCTCAATAAGTATAATATTTGTCTTATATTTTTTTTATCCAGTTCCCTTTATCTACCTTTTAAACTTTTTAAGACATCAAAAAACAATGTAGGATGTAGGAAATATTTATACAGATATTACGCAAGAAAGGGTTCACAAATATTCAAGCACCACTATATATGATACTAGGCCAAGTAACAGTAACAAGAATAGTCAATAATGTATATGTATCATAAACTCACAAATTTTACTTTTATTGTGTTTTTATTTGTTTATTTTGGTATTATTGTGGTTATTTTTATTTTTTAAAAATACACTGAACACAAAGAGACTAAGGGACATGTTCTGACATTCAGATGTAGCTAAAGGGCTTTTGTGGAGATCTAGCCCCTAGACTTTCTCATACATTACTATAGTGGGTGGTTGGCAGAGTGTCTTACAGTGTTGGTCTAAAGCTGGGTCCAGTGAGCAGTCCAGCAGGGACTTGTGGACAGGATGAGAATGAAAGCTGACCGACAGCTGAGTCCAGCACTTTCCCATGCTGTTATGGGTCATGGGGTCAAACCACAGGCCAAGAAGCAGTTGTTTTGGCCTCACAAGGACTGCCATCATGCAGTAGCCCAACTGAGAGAAAAAGACACAGGAAGATTTGCACAGAGACAGATTGCACATACATTATACCTGTGAATTCTCTAATGAAAGCAACCATTTGATGACCACCCATAGAGTGGCAGAGTGCTCACTGGTCCTGGCCTTTTCAGGGCTATATAAAGTGTAGATTTTTTATGGTTAGAACAGGTTCAAGCTGGTAAATGCACATGTTTTGTTAGCCTTTTTAACTGAAGCTACCAAAAATTCTGGAGGGGACATTAGGTCAACAGGGCAGAACTGTTTTCTATTGAAGTGTTTGATTCTTCTTACCTGTTTTTCCGGTGAAACTATTGGTGAGAGGATTTGTTAAAGACATACTAAAGTACACATGGCTTTTAAAAGTGAAGCAGCTCAAAAACTAAAAATGCAGCATTGATCTACTCTTTGTGATCTTTATCTCTGCAACTGCTGTGTAAGTGTCAAACCAGGCTTTAACTGTCATTCCCTACCTTCAGGACAGAAGCTGAAAGCCTGTCTCTCTGTCCTCACAATCTTCCCCTTAGGCAGCTCCGGTCACGCAGGACTGAGCCACTCTTCAAGCTGCAAGATCACTAACTTACCCTTACATGCAGGTCCATAGGAACATTGATACAGCTCCTAAGCAGGGCTCTCTGTTGAAAGGTGTTTGAAAGGTGGTCAATAATACCATGATAATTTGTGGTTTAAAGATGCAGTGCCATTCAATGGAAGTTCTGGATTAGTTCCTATGCTCTGAAAAAATAAATATACCAAAAAGCATTATTTAATGTGAAGCCACTGATGAACAACAATACTGGCCTTGGAGTGCCACTTGTAAACTAAAGAAGCAAAATCTAGACTCTAAACACGTACTTTGAAGTTTGAAGAGACCCTAGTAGTGCCCTCTTTACCAACTACCACCATGCCACACATGGACCATTTCTGCATCCCTACACAACTTTTCACTCCATGATTTTTTAAAAAGAATCATTCCTATAAATAAGATGTGTGAGTGTGATGTGACTCATCTCATTTACAAGAATGTTTCTTTAAAAATAGTTTTAAATAAATGCTGCATTCAGAGTTATGTAAAATCTCCCTAAGGACAGAGACTGCCAGTCCAGCACTCCTGCATTTTTTTCATTGAATGCCTACATAATACACCACCACCTCACTTTTAATCAGGAAAACTCAAGCACAAAGCACAAAACATGCTGCATTACGTTTCCCGTAAACCACTGGTCATTAATAGACATAGAACAACAGAGGGAAGGGGCTCCGGTTGCAGACTTTAAAAGAAACAAAGTGTTCTGCTTTCGGGAAACGTGATCAATGGCTACATCAGGGTCCTGTCATGAAAGCGTGCGTTTTTTGGCTGTGCTTTGTTGTGGCACTGCAGTATGTGTGGTGAGGCCTTTGAGGACCAGGGGCAAAACACTGTAGACAGCAGGACTCTCCATGCTCCATACATTCCTCTCTCTCTCATTCTGTTTCACTCTTTCTCTCTCTCTCTCTCTCTCTCTGGTGGTTGGGGTGTGGTCACGAGGATCCTCTGAGCCCCTCTGCTCTGTCTCCTGCCCTGAGCCAGAAAGTCTGGACCAGTAAGGAAAAGGCCAATTATATTTGGTTTTTGTCTCTTTGTTGTTGGGGCACAATTTAAAACCATGCTTTCTTCCATGTTTCTTTTTTTTCTGTTTTCATTCCTCTCTCACAGAGGCTGTTTTTCAAGCATTCCCCACATCAAACGCAACTGCTTCGAACTCCCACTTTCTCCTCAGCATACCATTATTTTAGGCCTTGCAGCAAAATGTTCATCCCAAAATAAAGCCTTCCTTTTCCTGACCCTCTGCAGGGTGATGTTGTTCACTTTCAGACGCCGACCCACAGAAAGAGAGGGGCATCGTGAGGACGCCAGTTACCACGGTGACCACCGGCCCCATGGTAAACACTGGTAGCCATGACACAAACGCCCCTGTGCACAAAGAGTTATGGGAGATGTGTTCTTCTTATTCAGGGTAGCTTTAGAGTTAACAATGAACTGAAGGTTTATGTGTCAGACACTATGGCCCATTGTATCTTGTGAATGTCTGTTCTCAGCCAAGCAGCCAGGCAGTCTGAGGCAGAAGCAGGAGCTGGGGCTGAGGCAGAGGCTGGGGCAGGTAGTGGACCTCCTGGCGCCTGGACTGTCACCTCGCCCCAAAGGAGGAGGTGGAGTTTGGCTCACATCTCTGCACTGAGCTCAGAGGGAAATGACAGCATGCTGCTCGGCACCCCTGGCCGGCCGACTCTCCTAGCATCATTCACTCGCTTTCTTCTCCCTTCATTCACTGCCTTGTTCCTCCCTCTTCCACTCTCCTCTATTCTCTTTCAGGCTGTCACTCTTAACCCTTTAAAATCCCTGAGTTAGTGGGACATCCACAGTCTTTTTATTCACTAACTACATAGACTAAAGTGCAAACTGGTCATTTTATGAATTAACCCCCTTAACTCAGGGCAGCCAACCAGCAGTATCTAATAAACATCAACATTATTATCACACTCCAAAACAGCAGGGTTCAGGGAAAATGTTAGCACAGCTTGAATGGGAAAGAACAATCTAGAAAAATTATTCTAGGGCAGTCTGAATGGGATACATTTTTCTAGAACAATATGAATGGAGGACAATGTTTTAGACCAGTGCGAATAAGAGACATTGCTCATTTTAGAACTGTGTGAATGAGGGACAATAATTTAAAGCACTGTGAATGGGACTACATCATTCTAGAACACTATGAATGAGGAAATCCTTTTAGAACACTGTGAAAGGGAGACGTCATTCTAGAACAGTATGAATGGGTACAACATTTTAGAACAGTGTGAAAGGGAGACATCATTCTATTACAGCATAAATGGGGACATTATTCTTGAACAGTGTGAATGGGTGGCATATTTTATTCTAAAACAGTATGAATGTGGGAGGACATTTGAGAACAGTGTGGATGGAGGGCATTATTATAGAACAGTATGAATGGGGACAACATTCTAGAAAAATGTGAATGGCACAAACCATTCTACAATGCAAATGGTGACATTGTTCTTGAACAGTATGAATGTGGACATTTTAGGACATTCTCAATGAGGCACATCATTTAAGAACAGTGCAAACAGGGCTGACATAATTCTAGTACAGTATGAATGGGGAGAAAATTTTAGAACAGTGTAAATGGAGGACATCATTCATTCTAGAATAGTATGAATGGGGACATTTTAGGACAGTCTCAATGGGGGACATCATTCTAGAACAGTATATTATCATCATACATTATAATATGTTTTAGAACAGAGTAAATTGAGGACATCATTGTAGAACAGTATAAATGGGGACAACATTTTAGAAGGGTGTGAGTGGGGGACAGTGTTCACGAACAGTGTAAATAGGGGGCATAATTCTGCAAAGATGTGAATGGGGGAGAGCATTCTGGAACAGTGTATACAAGTGTTAAAGTGAACTCCACACAATCACACAGTGGTATAAAACACCAAACCAACATTTGTTGATGTAATCTCGGCTTTAGATGCTTTTCTTCCTTCCACTCAGGTGATTATTGACTTATTCGCAGTAGGCAGTGGATTTAAAGTCTCAGGATAGCTAAAATAAGCCAAACACTTAGAGATTTAAACTGCCCACTGTTGCTTTACATAGCCACCCTCTTACTCTTGCTGATGATCTCCCTCTGTCTCCATCACTCATTCGTTTATTAGATTTTTTAACACCGTCATTCTTTTACACACACCCACACAAAATCACGTTCAGAGGTCTCCCAAGTGTTAAGTCCTGGAGTACATTCCCATCCTCTCTGCTGCTGTTCCCAGCAGCTCTGCTCAGGTGCCAAGAAGAACATCTGTACAGCACTGCTGGTTTCTGAGCCCATAATATGATGAGAGCTCTCAGGATGTAGCTCCTCTCTAAGGATGGCTGTGTGAGAGTGGCTGAATAACTCTCTGAATAAGAATTTTAAATGTTTCATTTTAGAAATGATATTTTCCCAGTCTGCTCCGGAGGTCTGTGCTTCTGTAATTGTTTAACTATTAGTGTCAGACAAAAAAAAATTTAATACAATTTTATACAATTTAACACTTACCTCATATATATAGTCAATTAACAAAGCAATGTATAATGCCCCACAACAGTGTCTGAGAGTTTTTGCCTTTGTGCCCCAGAGTTTTTTTCAGTGGTTTTATATCTTAGACGTATCTTACCTTATCTTAAAACATTTAAAACAAAATTCTTCACCACCTTAAACAAGAGGTAATTTGATATTTTGAAGTTTTGTCAGTGTGTTTATGGAAACAATTTGAATAATAGTAGGATATTCAGATAAAGTGAGGACAGGGGTTTTACTCTGGAACAGCTGTTATTTCTGTTTTTTGTTCAATTCTGTAAAAAACATCCTGCCCAAGATTCATTCCCTCTACTTTTTAGCCCTTTCACTTCATTACTCCCTCAAACTGGTAAAACATCACACCCACTAGAAGCAACAACATGAGCTAAGCAAGGAAAAGATCAGGAAAAGACTTTTATTAGCGAGCTGCACAGATGATGAGGTCATTTTTGTACTTAATGAAGAAGACTTACGTCCAGTGAAATCAGGAGACTTTAGCTCCAGAGTCCCACCCAGACAGCAGTGATGAGTAGATCAGATGTTTGTGACTGCAACAATGTATTATCTGGCAAAATTTTGTCTCACATATGGCTATTATGATTTTCACGCGAGGCACGTAATGTGATGTAGATTATTGAACGATTCCCCCCTTGCTCTTCCCACAATCACACAGCTCAGCAGTGTGTGCAGCTTCATTTAAAACAGACAGCCGGCGCAGCTGGATCCTGCTGCGGCCAAAGCCATAGCCTGCTGTTCTTCTTCACAGGGCAGGAAGTGACATCATTTGCTTGCCACATCAATAAAGGAAACACAACCTTAGCAGCCCACACAGGGGACGCATCAATTCAGCAATATTCGGATGCAGCTCCAGAGGTGTCCTTTGCTCCTAACGTCATAGGATGTGCTTTATCCAGAGCTTACGCATGTGTTGATGGTACAGGTTTCATGTGCATGAAGAGGGACGGTGTGACTTGCTGCTGATCAAAGAGATATTTCCATTTACTGTGATGAAAGATGCTTGAGTTAATTGGCTGTATATTAATGATGATAATGCAGATTACTGGTTTCATAAAAACAGTAACTTTTTTTGGGATAAAAATACATTTTTATAGGTGTTTTTGTAACTTGAAAGGTCTGCTTCCTGTCATCGTGAAATGTTCACACAATGTAAGGAGTAGCTGATGTTATCTAAAGAAAACTGTAATATAAGTAAAAATATATTTAGGATTTTTGCAATAAATGATGAATGTTCAATACTTGGGCCTTCAGGAAACTTTACTACAAATAATATTTTCACTCTCAGGGTAGAAAAGGCAAATAAAGCTTTATATAAAGAGAAATTCTGCTTATGCTTTAAAAAATCTGCCCATTCTGATCATTGAAGTTGAGAGTAGTTTAATGTGAAATGGTTATTTATAGAAAAATCTACAGACTCATACTTTCACATTAAATGCTTTAATAGGCAGATTTTTAAATGATGTATCTTTTTCGGGAAGTAAGGATGGACAGAGGAGCTCTTTTAGCAGTAGGCTGTCTAACTTGAAGTGCTCCACTGAATGCCACAGGAAATCCTTCCTCCCTACAGCCATCAGACTCTACAACTCATCCTCCTGTAGCTCACTTACAGAACCAGATGTTACCACTTATTAGGTGCTATAATATATTGTACATATTGTACACTATATTTATTTTATATTTTAGAACATTTTTAGTATATCCGTTTTGTGCAATATCCTGTCTGCTGCTGCATTTACTTTATTTATTTATATATAAAATCTATATTTATACCACCCAACATTGCAAAACCTCTCCTGGAGGTGCAACACACTCCTCCTCCTCTGTGCAATATTATTAGGTGCACAATAGTGTTCAAAGCTCTTTACACAGTATATAGTTATATACTATATAGTGTAAAGGATGTTTATTTAATATACTTTGACTAAAGAGCAATTATATTCACCTTTATTTTTATTTAACTTTTATTATTGAATTTTGATTTTTGATTTTTATGTGTCTGAGCTGTTGTAACCAACAATTTTCTCTGGGATCAATAAAGTTTTCTGAATTTGAATCTGAAATTTCTAAACAATGGTGATTACATGAACCAGGGGTCAATGTCTACAACACCTTCTAAGTTTTTTTTTATATGTAATGTTAATGGCAGAATAGTGGTAACTATAAAAAAAAACATTAACATTAATTATAAAACAATTTATCAGGAGCTTTTAAAGGCATTCAACTTTTCAGTCACCTGCTTCCTTTTATAACCACTGTAAATAATTCTGACTCTACAATGGAGTATTGCACATCAAAACATGCTGAATTATTTTTTTTTTTTTACAATTTGGCAATTTAATTTGGCAAAATAAAAAAAAACAGTAAAATTTTCAGTGAAATATCTTAAATAAAAGAAATAGAAGTAGCAAAACAAGAAAAGCAATTTGACAAAACTACATTTTTAAAAAAGTATACAAAATATATAAATAAATGAAAGTATAAAAAATATAAAAAGTATATAGTAAATAGAAGGTATTAAAAGAATAGGACATGTATAAAATGTATCATATAATAGTATATATTATAATAGGATAGAGACAATACAATACAGTAATATACTAAGAAAATGGCTAAATGAAAAAAATTTAAACATATTAAAGCTATTAAGTGTAGTTGCCTGATGAATTTTAATTGCAAGTGTGTTTCAAAGTTTTGGTGCATAAAAAAGGTTCTTCCCCAGTCTTTTGAAGTGAAAGTGACTATTTGTTATTGTGAACACACTCAAGCACCACAACAAAATGTGACCTCTGCATTTAACCCAT
>JBBPDA010000138.1:17992793-18020278 GCA_037974385.1 Arnoldichthys spilopterus | reverse complement strand
ATAGAGAGAGAGAGAGAGAGAGATAGATAGATAGATAGATAGATAGATAGATAGATAGATAGATAGATAGATAGATATAGATATACTGTATATATTAGAATATATATAAGTTCACATTAGAATCAACACAAACAAACAATAAAGCAGTGAAAAGAATGAGGATGAATGAGTTGTTGCGTGTAAACAGTACTTGATGTTGTGTGAGCTGGTTAAAAAAACACATATTTGGCTCCAGATTTTTCCTCCATGCCTCCAATCACTTCATGGATGCATGAAGTTTCAACAGCATTTGATTTCATCTAATGAAGGACTAACTTATTGGTTAAGCTAATGCACATATACACAGAAATGTCACTGTTTACTGTATTAATATTAATTTAATTTATTTTAATATTAAAGTTTTTCTAGAAAGAAAACAATCGTTTGCACAGTACTCTCTCTATATAAATACTCTGTACTCACTCTCTCCTACTCCTACTCTCGCTACACTCGCCCTTCATTTTCTTTCATGCTCGCTTTTCTTTCTTTTTTTCTTTCTCTTTCCTTCACTTCTAGTCCTTGTCAGACTCTCTCCATGGTTCCAGACAGGCAAGGCTGGGGAGCAGGTCGTTTTTTTCAGGGGTAGTTTCCGGAAGAGTCTGCTGGCCCGTGTCTGGCCCCCGCAGGGTTTGATTTCACGGACTCACGCGGTTGTGTGTGTGTGAGTGGGGGAAGGTTTCCAGACATGGAGGGCTTTCACACATCCCTCTGCCTGACCCCACCCATTACACAGGTCACAGGGCCATGCTGTTGCAGGACCACCACACAAAGGGCAAACCGCTGCCATTTTGTGAGGGCAAAAGTCAATTACAAGCATGTTTTTGATCGTGAGTCGTTATCAAATTAGGAAATATGTGAGTGTGACAGGGAGTGTGTGTGGGTTGATGTGTTTGCATGTGTGTGTGTGTTTGTCAGCCTGTGGTTAGGCCCACTTGCAGCTGTCACCAAAAGCACAAAGAGAGGAGACTTGAGCTGGCAGAGGAATAACAACTAAACCTATACAGTACACAAGTAATGTGGAACAGATTCACTGTTTGTGTTGTGAAATAATTGTGCTCATTTTAAACCGACTGTGGTATATTGCAGTCTGGAAGGGCTCAGTTTTCTCCTTTTTATGGACACATACACATTTGTTTTTAGACAATGTCAGGACATGCGGTCAAACATATACCCCATATGTATTACATATATGCAAGCATCCATGTGAAATAGACAAGACTGAAATCTAAGCCTTAAATGAACCCAAGGCTTAACCTCAATCACCAAAATAAAATGTTTAGTCATTCCAGTTCTTTGTAAGTTCTTTACAAAGTCAGTATATGTATAGTTCTGTTCTTTCTTAGTTCCACCGACCCAACAAACACACACACATGCACACACACACAGACACATATCCTACTAAAATATGCAGACAGGAGAAGATGAAAGTTTGAGAGTTCACGGACCTGAGCAGCCCGCTTCTTCCCTAGCCACAGTCCTGCGGCTGACGTTTACATGTGGATGACCACCCAGCTCGAGTCACCTCAGATCTACTTTAAGCACCTCATGACCCAGAGATTTCCCTCTGAACTGTTAAATCTCATACCAACATCAACCCCACATCAACAAAGCCATCTGGGGAAAAAATACTATAATATTTCTTTCATGTTAAAAAAATGACTCAGGATCAGGATACTGTGCATGTGACTGCAGTCAGCTTGGCTTTTTCAGAGATGTTTGGATCTGTTTCAGTGAAGTCAGTGAAGGACTCAAATCTGACTCTAGTTCTGGTTATGGCCGCTGCAGCTTTAAACACAGTCAGTGCTCAAACCCTGCCTTGTATTTAGGACTCATGTCTATCCCTCAGATGTTTTTTTTTTATTTAGTTTTGCTAGCAACTAGCAGGTTAGCAAAAATGTTTAGCTCTTGGGCGAGAGAATAGGAATTTCTAATGCCATTTGCTAAATGTGATTGCTGTCTGCTTGCCTTTTTAGAGATATCTGGATCTATTTCATTAAAGACAGTGAGGCACTCGAATCTTCTGGTTCTGACCACTACAGCTATAAAGATCAAAAACTGTCAGCGCTCAAATCCTGCCTTGTATTTAGGACTCATATTTTTTGTTTGGTTAAGTTTTGCTTATTGAGTTTATTTTGTCAGGAACTATGAACAAAAACATTCTTCTGGAATGACAAAAGATGTCTTGCACCAGCTAGCGTTATAAGCTAACTAACCAGAAGATTAGCAAAAATATTTTAATTAGCTCCTGAGAAAACAGACACTTCTCATACCATTATTGTAGTTATGGCCATTTCAGATGACAATCAAACAAGGGCTAAAACACTGCACTGCTTTGTTAAATTTACTTCCTGTTAATAATTCCAATATTTGCTCAGCAAAACAATTTTTCTCAAATGTCTTCCAATTAAGTGCATAAATTGTATTCTTAGCACAGCTCTATGACGTCTGTCTATTTAGAAACTGCTCAAGTGAAAATAGAAGCAGTCACAATTATGTGACTGGTGGGAAAAAGTCAAAAGTAAAAAGTCAAACGTTGCTTCAGTTGAGCAGTTACGCCAGATAAACAAACAAACAAACAAACAAATTTAAAAAAAAATTCTTTAATGGCTGAAATACTGTGTTTGGACCTGCTCTTTGTTTTTTAGTTAAAAAACAATAAAATAAAAAAAATTGATAGTTAGGATCACTAACAGAAAAAACAAATTAGTCATCATGATTAACTTGCTAACAAGCTTTGATGCACACATTAGTTTTTTTTCAGATGCATGCTTCAGGACACAGCTGTGCATGTGACCAATTACACCACGCACTTCAAAAGGTTCATAAGAAACTTAAGACAATGTGCACTTCAGCATAGATGTTAATAGCTCTAAAAGAGTTCTACCAACTCAACACACAGTTGTAACGGGTGGGATTATACAGGTTTCCTAGTTATTGATCCACTGTTCACAACAGGCATTAATACAAGCCTGTTCCCATCCATCAAGAGAACAATAGGGGTGAAACCACTCGGCTTTACCTGGAATACACATACTGAGGCTACAATAGGCAGTGGGTGTTGCTCAAGGGAGAGGAGAGGAGATTATTATTATTATTCACAATGCCATCAGAGAGGAGCGCATACAAACATGGGATGTGATGATATGACTACAGAATATTAATAGAACACACACACATTCACTCAAACATGGAATCGTGCCTGCGTACATCCATACACACACACACACACACACACATTGCTGTTTTTGTGAAGCATCTCCATTGACTTCTGTATGACTGTAGCTAAATGTTTTGTGGCCAAACCTTATGAGTCAGAAAAATATTTTGATTGTTTTTACATCAAATTAACAAGATAAAAATGTTTTTATGTTTAAAGGGAGCAACAAAAAATATCCACAACATCAAAAAATGTCAAAATTCTGAGGACATTTGGTCCCCACTAATGTCTGAATACACATTTACATGATATACAGTATGCTTGGCTTCCTTTAAGAAGGCTAACCTTGAACACACACACACACACCAAACACACACACACACAGTCTGCAGAGAGCAAGGGTGGATTTCATACACAGTGTGTAATCTCTGAAACAAGAAAGAAGAAAAGATGTAATGTGACTTTAACGCTAGGAGATCAGAGGGCGACTCTCCAAAACGCACGCAGTGACCAAAACCACACACGCTCACTCACACACGCCTGCACACACACGCACACACATTCACGCAACCGACACAATGCAAGGTGTCACACACGTCTCAGAGAGAATTAGGCACTGCTTCCTCTCCCAGTGCACAAAAACAAAGCCACTCTTCCTCTGTGAGTGGACTCAATGCTCCGCTATTTATAAACAATAACATGTCCCCCTGCCTGTCCTCCAAAAGAGCGCAGGCTTGTTGGAGACATTGTTTCAGAAAGGAGGGAACATCTGTCTGTGCTGGATGCAAGTGGGCGTGGGACAGCAGGACAGCACGGGTGTCCATCTGAAAGTTCCCCGGGACTTTGCTGCCACAGGTGTCAATCACTCAAGTCAAAACTTGACCAAATTTTCTTCAATTTCTGGGGTCCATGCAGAGCACTAAACTACTGCAGTGATCATGCCTGCTGATGTTACAGAATGCCTCCCCCAAGTGTCTAGCATTCTAGATATCTATCTTTTTTCTGTGACGCCTCTGTGACTCTATCAGCTGGTGCCTTTGAAAAGTTCAGAGTTAATTTGTGAGCCCAGAACGAATGTCGATTTGCCTCCAGTCTGGGGGTTTTGTCTGTAGAGCTGCTAATGGAAAATCAGGGCTAAAATCTTGTTGTGTGAACTTAGCGTAACAGGCTAGCACTTTGCTGAGTAATAAAGGGAGGGGGAGGGCCATCTCATCCACTATCCTATCCACAGAGAGAGTAATGCAAATGATGCTTATTTCTGGACTATCAGCCTTGGATGGCTATGGTCTTGTGAGCTTAGAAGTGCCAACATTATGTCTTGTAGTTACGTTACATGAGTGATGGACTGATGGGATCATTGTAGCTCAAGGGTGATTGGGGTCATGTCAAAATATTCTGAAATCACCTCAGTTAACAGACTTCTTTATGCTGCAGTGCTTGTGTCAGTATGCTAAGGGGACCTCCATCTCTTGGCATGGAATTAAAGGGACTGGAATGAAAGCAAGGCGGCACTTGAAACCCACTGAGTGGAGCAAAAAGCTCCAGCTTGGAATGAGAAAAGGGCCCTGGGCATGCTTTATTGGAGGGAAATAATGTTGTGTCGTGGGCCTTCACCTTCAAAAAAGAGGGCCAGCGAGACAACACTAATCACAACATGTGATGAGACACAAGAACAAAGGCAAACGGCAGCAGAAAATAACAGCGTGGGAAACCTCTGTGAACTTGAGTTACAAGTGAAGTCCCCCCTCCACTTCAACCACCACACACACACACACACCGCTCAAACAAACCACACCAGCTCCTTTGCACACCCCCTCCGACGCCCCACCAACAATCAGAGGCAAACATAGGGGGGTTATCTTTATAGCTAAGCCCAGGCTGGTAGTAAGAACAACAACATGAAAACATGCCCAAAGTGTTTCCTCTCATTCATGTATGCAGAACAAGGAGGCTTCTCCTGTGCACTGATGACAATTAAGCATGCTGTGCACGAGTTGATAAGGATCCGGCGCCCTGCCTTTCAGCCTACCACATATGAATGGGTTAAAGGCCCTATTCTGTGGGCTTGGAGCTATTCCTGGGGCCAAAAGAAGTCATCAAGTTCAGTCTGTGCTCTTGCAGGATATCACTTTTGCCTTTATGTAAGAGAGATTGACTTTGCACTGTGTCTGAGATTAAGGTGACTCAGTGTCACCCAAGCAAGACCTTAAAATGGACCCCAGTATATTTATCTTCAACTCTGTTGATGGTGATTAAAGTGTGGGGGGGCAATGTTTTTTTTTGTCAACAGGTTGTTTTTGAATTAAAAGGGGTTTTTTTTCTGATGAGGGAGTGAAAAGCAACAAAAAGGGCGGGCTGCTGGGTGCATGAATAGTTTTTGATCGACAGTGGTTGTGTGAGAGATGATTTGGCATGTGTCACTGTATGTGAATGTGTATATGTACGTGGGGCTTTTTGTTTATAATTGTGTCCGGGTTATTAGTCTCAGAGGACTGAGATTAAAATGCAGATTGAGATTAGATCTGGAAGCTTTGGTTCAGGAGGGTGAGATCAGACACGTGTTGGAACTGGGACTAGGATTATATTTCGAGGCTGCACTCCGAATAGTTCCCTTCTGACAGAAAGATATGACCAAGAAGTGAGATTAGAGTCAGCGAGTAAAGTTTAGAAAGCTTAGACTCAGGAACATGAATTTAGACTCGGGTTGGAGATTAGACTCAGGGGAGTGAGTTTAGACCCAGAGGTGAGATTAGACTCGACCGTTTCCCCCCTGCCCGCCGCCCTGCATGGGATGAGTCAGTATTAGATTACAGGTTCACACGCCCGCGCGCAGACCGCCCGTCGCCCCGGCCAATTGCCCCATTCATTCCAGCGCCGGAGACGGCAGGTCGCCGCTGATTGGCTCTCCGCTCCGGCCTCACAAACTTTCCCACGGCTTGCGCGTGCTGACAGCCGTCCAGACCGACCACGCCCGTGAGGCGGAACCCCGAAAGCTTCGATTCTCCCTAGCGGACAGCCTATTGGCTCTCCGTCAAGCGTTATGCAAAGCAGCATGGGTGTGTTCCAACAGGCGCCCAGGCAAACGGACCGTCCGTCAAAGTCGAATCAGAGCGCCCATTTGCTGGTTCTGCGGCGAACCCCGCCCTTCTTGGCTCTTTGCGGGGTTGAAATCATACCGTGGGAAAGCTCGGGGCTTCAAACGGACAGAGTACAGAATCAGCAGCACGTCGGAGCAGAGAGGACGGCAAACATGAAGAGAAACCACGATTTCAGTTCTTCAGACAGCGAGTTGGATGAGAATATTGAGGTGGAGAAGGAAAGCGCTGACGAGAATGTGTAAGTTCCCTAGTTGTCTGGTGTACACGGTGCTGCTGTCGGCACTTCACTATTTTTGCACTATGCTGCTTCACCTAAATGGGAGGTTTTCCCTGACTGCTGAATAACCAAAAATCCGGGTTATTCCTGACTAATTCGTTCAAGTTATGCCTAAATCATACAAACATTTGTCCTGTCTGCATGAAGTGCAGAATAAAGATGATGTCTCCGATACTACACGGTATCACTGACGGACCGAAACTCGCCCAGTGTTGACTTAGCACCGTTTCTCTGCAGTCTGAGACTCCGGCTCCTGAGGCTCATAACGAAACATCACTACTTTAGCTTTACTAAAGTGCAAATTAAAACTTTTACTGCAACCTAAAAAATAGCAAAAGGAGATAACAGGAACTTTAAATCCAGGGTTTATGTTTTTCATCAACATTCCGGACAAAATGCAAAGTTGAACACATGCTCGAATCCGCATTGGCACCTTAAGGTTGGTCGCCCCTACACCAGGCTCTAGTTCAAATTACCGGTCCACCTTAAATGGCGCAGAAGTAAACAGTGTAAAACACCGCCGAGCTGTTGGTGGAAGGGAGATTGCGAATAAGAAGCTAACCTAAGCTTGGTACCACAGGTTCAGCTCATCTGCACACGCATGAAAGCTATATATAGAATGTAAAATGTCATAATTGTTGTTTGCCAGTGTAAAATGTAATAACTTTACTGGTTATTTCTCGTTTCAGCTGTATGAGTTCTCCACTCGGCTCGGCGTCTCCGTCAACAACGTCTCAAGTTCAAGCGAGAAAACGGCGCCGAGGGGTAAGTGAGGGGCTGACAGCTTTAAAAAAGAGAGGAACGAGAAACGCGAAAAACGTACCCTGAGATATCGATCTTAACAGCAACTAACAGCAATACATGTTACTCTTCGCAGATAATCGAGAAACGGCGCAGAGACAGGATTAATAACAGCCTGTCTGAGTTGAGGAGGCTGGTGCCCAGCGCCCTGGAGAAACAGGTGAGGATCACTGCACCCACTCTTAGCCATGGTCTTACTCATCTGCTGCATCATGTGTCTAAGCCTTAAGCTTAGTGTGTATTAAAGTTACACACTCTCTTCCCCAGGGCTCAGCTAAGCTGGAGAAAGCAGAAATTCTGCAGATGACGGTGGATCATTTGAAAATGCTTCATGCAGCCGGTGGCAAAGGTAAGCATACAGTTTCTTTCCTTTTGTCTGAACCGTGAGCAACATCCAAATCCAGCTCCTTGAGTATGCGAGTGCTAAAGTCACTTGACTTTGATTTAATTGCTTAACCTCAGGGAGAAAATGCTGACCAAGAACAATTTAATATTACAAAGTGAATCCCATCTGATTTCAGTGAGACAGAGTGCAGCGCTGTTTAGAACTGGTCTAGCGAGTAATGCCTTTAATAGTGCATGCATTTTGACAGTTGTAGGATTTTTTCTGAACCACACCCAAGGCTCTGCCAAACACAGTAGAAACTATACTGGCCATACAGTGTCATGCACCCAAGTGAAATCACTGACCAGCAGCCTTTCTTTCAGGTTACTTTGATGCTCATGCACTGGCCATGGACTACCGTGGCCTGGGTTTTCGAGAGTGCCTGGCCGAGACGGCCCGATACCTGAGCATTATTGAGGGCTTGGACAACGCTGACCCGCTCCGCATTCGCCTGGTGTCCCATTTGAACAACTACGCCACTCAGAGAGAGGCTCACTCAGGTCTTGGTCACCTGACGTGGGGGTCTGCATTTGGCAGCCCGCCAGGCCACCTGGCCCATCATCTCCTCCTACCACAGCACCAGCAGGGGGCGCAGCTCTCGCGTGGCAGCAGCAGTCCAGCGTCTTCGTCATCCTCATGCTCCTCATCCTCGTCATCCTCTCCGTCTGCACCCTCCTCAGAGGCCCACGGCTCCAGCAGGCTGACTGGCACGGTAATCACTGAAGCTGGCCAAGTTGGGCCCCTGAGGGTGACCCCTGGCACCCACTTACCTCCAGGGCTGACGGCAGCATCGGCATCCAAGCTGTCCTCTCCCCTGCTCACTTCGCTGTCAGGCCTGTCGGCTTTTCCTTTCCCTCTAAGTGCTTTCCCCCTGCTCTCGCCTGGCTCTCTGGGGCCTGCAACTCCATCCAGCAGCCTGGGCAAGCCCTATAGGCCATGGAGCATGGAGATAGGCGCCTTTTGAACTTTTAAACCAGCTTACCTAGCTGGAGTGGATTTCCACAGACAGAGAGTGCAAACAGAATGGACTCAAAATCTGAATCTTTGCAAGAAGATGGAGCTCTTCCAGGCAGGACTCAACATAGAGGAAAAGAAGCAACACAGAACAAATGTACCAGACTGTTGGCTGTGATGTTTTTTGAAAATCTTATATTTCCTACCCACTTTGAGAGACACTCCTCTTTTGAGCTAATCAGGGATAGGTTGTGCTGATGCCCAGGCATTTTGGCCTATTAACTTCTTAGTCAAACTCTTTTCTTTGTCTTTGAGTAGAACAGGGTGCTCTGCTGGTACAATGCCCTGCTATGCTTTTGAGTGAAACAGAGAGAGCGATAGAGAGATGGATGTTTTTGGGGCTGAGGTACTGGTACATTATAAATGGTGGTCAGAGAGGGTGTAAGGTGTTTATCACAACAAAAAATATCAATATCTAGTTAAAAATGAAAAAAAAAAAACAGAAAATGTTCCTCCTCCCAATTCAGTATTTTCATTTACATCCATAAAATTAAATTCTGTAGAAGCCTCATGCTTTTGGGGTGAAATAATATAAGGCTGTTATTGTGCTCCCTCTCAGATCTTAGTTGAATATTGTTTGTATTGAACATCTCCATGAAGTTGAGCAGCTATGCAATCAATGATGTTACATTGTATGTGATTTTGGCAGTATGGTTTGATTTTTTTTTCCTATGTAAATATATACAGTAAAAACTATGCAAAACCTTTTTCTCAACTGAATTGTTTGGATTTTTTCAACATTTTGTTCCACTGCATATATTTATGTGAAATTCTTCTGTGGTAGCCAGTTGTTGGGGTCAAATCACTGCTAGACCCAGCTTTTCATTGTGACAGCCTTTTTTTCAAGGGACAATCTCCGAAAAACTGCACTAAATGAACCATGTAAAATAGCACTACAATGCTCCAGTCATGCTTCAAGACAAAACCGGTTAAAATGGAAGCTTAAGACACATCCTCACCCTGAGTCCACTCTCTCTCTCTCTTAGTGTTGAAAGTATCACACATAGCACATCTTCATCAAATGTCAGTTGTCTGGAAAATCCTAATGGAATATTCAGAGGTGTTTGTATGTATTTTATGTTTCCTAAATAAGAAAATTGCACAGACAGACCTGAGGTTTCCCTTCTGCTCAGCAGAGAGGGAGTAGGTGGCAGATGGTGTTGCGACCTGTATCTATCACTCACCTGTTGGCCTCTTTTCTGCAATAAAGCATATGCGTGCAACTTGTTCCTGTGTGTCTGCGTGCTCTCCTGGATATGTGTACTGGTTTAGAACGCACTCAGTTTAGACTACACATCATCTTTAAAACCCAGTTACCTCTCATATCCAATATTCCAACCTTAATGAGGTAGTAGTTCATACTGTGCTCTGAAGCAGTCATAGCACCTTTATTAAAACTGCCATACTAAGAGGAGTGAGAACAAAGTAAGCACATCATTTCTTTACCCATAGTAATTTAGTAATTATATAATAACTTTATAATTATTTTTAATCACACAGACGAAAACCTTACTGTGAGGAATGAGCTCTTAACACTGAACAGGCAGTGAAGGTATATGTAGGTGACGATATTTGTGTGAGTGATGTAGAGAGAGAGTTCGACATTGTGTATGTGTGTGTGCTATCATGGCCTCAGGGCCTCTGTGGCCTCTCTATGTGTTCAGGAAGCCATTAACAGCCAGGGGATATCCTGGACAATGGCAGGCCGTGCTGGCTCAGGCCGCGTGGGAAGGAGAGAGCGAGGGATAGAGAGGAGAGAGGGATGGAAGAATGAGCGAAGGAAGGAGACGGCTGCACAGTGCAGCTTTGTCCTGGAGCCATCGCAGCAGCACACACAAACTCCTGGTGTGTTGGACTCCCACGCTACTGCAGCACTCCGTGTGACTGCCAGCCAAATCCGTAAAACAGATCCTCCTCCTACACACACCCCCATGCCAAGATACACGCTTTTCTCTCCCTCCCTGCCTCCCTCTCTCCCTGTATCCCTCTTTTTCTTCGCTTCTGCCTCCCTCACATTCTACCACCCCCCAAAGCAACTGCCAGGCCTTTAATGTGCCTATGTAAGTCAGTCTCATATCTTTTTCATGCCACTGAAATGGGAACTGATTCTATACAATGAAAAGAAATGCTGGTAGCACTCACTTTAAAGAATAGCTCAAGTACAGAACACCCTTTGCTATCGTGGCTAACACAGAACTGGAGCCAGTAAATAACAGATAGCATGACGTCATGCCAAACTGCGGCCCTTTCCTTTCACCGACTATAGCATCCGTGTTTGCACTGGCCCTTTAATTTTACAGCCCCTGCTACTTATAATGAAGCCGCTTGCTGCCACCTGCCGGTCCTCCGTGGTAGTGCAGCTGTGTGCGGTATTTTTTTTTCAGTCAAGGTGTTTGGTTTCTGATGCTCCTTTATTGCTGCTCTGGAGCCACAAGACCAATGTTTTTAACAAGTAAGAGAGGAAAATTACATTTTAAGAAATGTGACCTTGGCATTTAACCCCTCACATGTGCACGTCGAGGAGCAGGCAGCTATTAACAGCATCCAGGTAGTGTAGTGGGACGATGCCTTGGGGAACCACTAGGCCACCAGTGCCCTCCCCTATATTGTAATATATATATATATATATATGTATATATATATATATATGGTATATATATATCACACTGCCCGGATTTGGCTGAGGCTAAAACATGTAATTATATATATTTCAGATTTTCTCGTTTTAATCAATAGTGTAACTATACACTATGTCAGCCTGTCTCATGTATTTGCTTATTAATGAGAAAAATTCAAAGTCCATTTGTTTTTACATCACAGAAATCTCTCAGCAGTCGATCAGTGCAGGAGACAGCATGCTTTCCTCATTTGTCTCCAGCTGTTTTACAATAATGTGCTTGTTTGGGGGAGGGGGAGCTTTAGGAGAAAGAATTCAGTGGTCCTTCATAAATACTGTATTGAGATCTGCTTTATTTCTCCTGAGACTAAGAAAAATCATTAAGAAAGCATTTGTGACACTACTTAAAATCTGAAGCAGGCATCTTAAGGCT
This sequence comes from Arnoldichthys spilopterus, assembly GCA_037974385.1. Lineage (NCBI taxonomy): Eukaryota > Metazoa > Chordata > Actinopteri > Characiformes > Lepidarchidae > Arnoldichthys > Arnoldichthys spilopterus. The sequence goes on along the minus strand of JBBPDA010000138.1, from coordinate 18,008,457 downwards.
TCCATATTCTCTATGCTACTGTCCATTGAAAGTAAAATAAAGGCAAAGCAAAGACACATGCTTTCATTCACAGAACCCCAAACCTTTATTCACCACAGCTTGCTCACAAAGATATATGTGTTAAGAGAAGAAAGCGCACAAACAGGAGAAGAGGAGGACGCAGAAGGAGGCTGTGTGGCATTGGATCTCCATCTGCCCCAAGAGTAATGACACACTCCCACATCACTTTGAACACGCACACAATTAAACACAGCCACACATACCCATGTATAGATCAAACGGTAAGGTGACTTTACTTTCTGTTCTTCGTTGTGCCACTGTGGTGTTCTTTTGTACAGTCATATGCTAAAGATTGAACTCCCTCGGTCAGTTTACATGTTTTGTTGATTTTCTATGTGAAAAAACACATTTGTTTACAGGGAACACACCTAAATATAGCATTCTTTAAGCAGAAAATTATAGCACACAATTTATATTTGCTAAAGTTTAACATATTGGAAAAATGAAAATGTAAAATCTGTTACATTTTAATCTTTTTTCCATTATGTTAAATTCAACAAAATAAACAGTAGTTGTGCATTAGCATGTACAAAAGTGTGTTCTGGTGTGTGCATGTGTGCGGTCCAGCTTATTTTCACGGAGAAAACCTACAAAACATAAAATTCGACGAGTGGCGCACAACTTTCGTATCAGCTGTACGCTACTTGATATGTAGCAGTCCCTGTTGTGCTCATCATTTTGGCGTTAGGTTCTCTCTGGGATACCTAAACCATAAGCATACACATTCCACCACTCATTCACTCTCATTCTGTTCTGTGGAATGGGACAGAACAGATTGTAGGAACTACGTATATGGACACAAAAGTGACCACAAGCACAGATGTCACGTGACAAAGGCAAAACCCAAGCCTAAGATTCAGCAAGCTCCTCTTGAGCAATATGTAATCTTCACTATGTCTTGGGTGTGTTTCTGGTGTGTATGCATGTATAAGCTGTGTATGCATGTCCGTCAACGAACAGTGAACGTGTATGAAGAGATAAAGAACCAGACTGAGAAACAGACAGCAAGAGTTGTCTCATATATGAATTTCCAGTGTGATCTACCTCTCATAAGCGTCAGAAGTGTGTGTGTATGTGTGTGTGTGTGTGTGTGTGTGTTTGTGTGCTGCGACTTCTTATGCTCTCCACATGGACACAGATACGAACATGGCCATTGGGGTTGAAAGTGGTGAAACTGCAAAAACGTCAGCTAGTTGGAAAACTCACAAACACCAAAGCCTGGTACAAGAGAAACTGCAGCAGATTCAAGAGATAAAGAGAGAAGAAATGCATTACATCCATTAATACAGGAAGAGAAAAAGAGAGAGAGAGAGAAAGAGAGAAAAACTATAAAAATGGCACACTGCAATACTTCTGTAGTCTCATATATAACAAAAAAGGAAGTATTTACAAAAGAAAATACCCACTTTCACTGGTTTCGTTTCAAATTTCGAGCAAAAACATTCTTGTTTAAGGAGCAATGGGATGCACGATAACTTCTGTTTTTCTCTTTTTGGGGGATATGGGGAAGGGGGTGGTGTTGGTAAGGGATGAGGCCGGTCCTTCTCCCTCATGGTGGATGGGTTTAGGGGGAAAGGGGGTGTCCGCAACTCGTTCTCTACATGGGGCTGGTGGTCAGGCGGATAGGGAAAAGGGGGGATAGAGGGTGAGACAGGGTGCAGTAAAGGTGAAGAGATGCTCATGCTGTCAGCTCATCCCGCAGCTCTTTGTTCCTGCGCACCACCTGGGCATGCCTTTCCTGCAAAAAAAAAAAAAATCGATTTTGTTGTGCTTTTCAAAAACTCAGTACAACACGTCTTACATTTCATTTCATTAATTTCTTATAAAGCTGTTTTTTTTACAGTGAGTAAAATCTCAACCTCACCTTTGTTTGGGCATCAAGGGGCTTTTAAGTGTTAACTGTCTTATACTGTCCTAAAATTTGTCCCTTTTATGGCCTCGGTTAAACCTGGCACTACCATTTGACTTGAGTGGTCTGATCACAAGTGGACACCAGCAAGTACAGATGTGAGCTGGGTTTAATGTGTATTGTGATCTAATCACTCAAACTAACTTTGGAGGTGGTCAGTGATGCGTATGACCACATAACATTTGTAATGTGAATGCACAATTGTCCTGATGCGGTATAACAGTATAAAACGACCACAAATCAACTCCAGAACCGTCTCTCCTTTGTGTCTAAGCTGCATTAGCAGTCCATGTGATCTAAGTGATTTAAACAGCCTGGACGCAGACAACAGTTTTGTTTGACAACAAATGCAGTGAGACGGACATATTCAGTAAGTAAGTAAGTGAGTGATTATTTGTCATTGTGAAAACACCACAGCACAGCACACAGCTCACATCAAAATGTGACCTCTGCATTTATCATCATGTAGAAGCAGTGGGCAGCTGATGCAGGCAGTGCCCAGGGAGCAGTGCTTGGGAATAGTACCTTACTCATGGGTCTCTCTGCGGTACTTGTAACGGTCTGGGATTATAAACAGGAACCTACAGGTCACAGGGGCAACTCCCTAACCACCATGGCACATTCCAGTCATGAGTGATATGAAAATTACAAGCTTAAAAGGCTGTACCTCTGTATCTCTGTGAGATCTGGTCATTCAAGACAAATGTTAATGTCATATATAAACAGGGCCAGATCTCCATTGCAGAAGTTTGCCAAGACTATTTTCAGATATAAATGTCAAACGCCTATATTGCTTATGGTTATAAGTGATTGCTGTTGATTATTTTTTGTCTGATACTAATAAAAAAGGTTATGGTGCCAAATTAAGCTCCTCCACTGAGGCCAGACTGATGGCATGATTTTATTGCCTAGTATTATTAATTAATGGTTCTAGATATTTAGACTATTTATAACTAATTAGGCCAACTGTTTTATAGCTACTGCTAAAACTTCAGCATTGAGACTCTCAAGGGCACTGTACAACACAAGATGTTACCTCATCCTGACAAAATAAATTCTGTGGTTCCTTAATGCTTTGTTAAATTCATTTTTTAATATAAATATGTGTCAGTTAGTTGCTTTGCATCTAAAACCCTGAAGACTCCAGAGCAGTACCTCAGTATATTTTGCTACCCAAAAATTAAGAATTTGCATAATGGTAACTTCACAGAAAACACAAAAACATACATTACACATAACATAAGTTAATGTAAAAAACATTATATTTGTCCGGAGCGCTGCCACAAGGAGCGCCAGGCAGAGCCAGTCTGCATCCCTGGAGTATTGACTCCGGCCCTCGAGCATGCATCCTCCCAGGTGGCACAGTTCAGTGAGGAGTCTTCAAAGTGCTGCAGTGACAAAGCAAACTGTGGAGTTTGCCTAGTTTCTATGCCTCTATATTGTTTATAGTCTTTTCGTGTTTTTTGTTTACTTGACTTTTTGGATTCCCTGTGTATTCTGGTTTGCCTGGAACATTTTGGCCTGTATCAGGACCTTGAACAAGGATTTTTCTCAAGGTTGAAGTGTGCAGTGTGTCTGTTTAAGTGTTGATTAAAAACATTTGACTTGCACTTGTGTCCTGTACTTCTGTAAGTCTCACAATATTATAGGACATTTTGTATTTTTGTTGCTTCCTTCACCTCATGTTTCCCACAAAGTACTGAACAGCTACTGTATTCAAATTATACCAAATATATATGTATATTTAGTTTTTGAGGGGAGACAGCAATGATTTATCAAAAGAGTTTGTTAGCACCTTCTTGTTCAATTCAATTGAATTCAGTTTAATCTTTAAACCATTCCAGACATTAAATCAAGCCCAAGTCTCTATGTAATCACAGTGTAAACCAGTTTTTTTAGGAGTCCTCACCTTCTCCTGTATGCGCTCAAGCATGGCCATGAGGAGGGCCTTGCGGTTCTTTTTAATGTGCTCCATCTTAACAGTGAGCTTCTCTTCTGCCATCTTGCTGAAGTTGCTGTTCTCCTCCATGGCTTTCAGCAGCACATCCCGTTCATGTTCACGCTTCTCAGCCAGAGCCTTAAGCACCTGAGCCTCCTGAGACTGCAGACACAAAAAGAGAGATATAGAGAATGAGGGAATAAAGGGCGAAGGAGAATGAGTGTGAAAAACGGTAGAGGACATCTGGATAATCATTTCCTAGTAGATATTTGTGATAAATGACTGTCAGCCTGTTGGGGAAGTTAAAACTGCCAATAACCTCTTAGAAACTGCTTTACCAAATGAAATTGACAGTGGTGACCTTGGTGTGATAAAGCAAATAAAATATATAATATCGGAATGCAATTTTGGCCTAAAATGAGGAATATAGCAAATTGTACTATAATTTAAGAGACAAAAAAACAAATGCCACTGTCCATTAAAGTAGTCACATCTAGAACATCAGTTTTTACACTTTTAAAAATCTTAAATAAAACAAAGTTAAATTTTATGCAGGTTTCTATAGAGTGTAAGGAGTCTTAAGGTTTAAACAATGGCATGAACATATATTTATAGATTTCTGTAAAATAAATGTTGAGTCTGACAAAATGGTTCACTAGGAGTTCATCTTTATGAATACAATCACAAAGAAATTTCCGGGCATAAAATATTTGTCTTTAGCAATAAGCTGATAAATTACTCACTTTCCTTCGGTCTTCTGCTGCCTCCAGTTTCTTCTGAATGTCTTCCAGAGAAACATCCCTCTTCTTGGGAGGAGTGGTGATGCTGTAGCCACCATCAGAAGTAGGAGAAGGGGGTTTCAGGATCACTTCGAAGGCTTGGCCAGAGGCCCGCTTGTTAATGGGCTTGACCTTCATGTCTGAGTACAGAGAAAGCAAGGTGAGACGTATGGCCATGTTTTAGAACCAGCACCACACTGGGGAACGGGGATTCATTATGAGACTAACAGGATTTATGGAGGGATTCAGCTTACATATCCATTTAAACTCCATTATAAAGTGATTCAAGGCATTTATGAGACTGTTATTGACCTTGATAAAAATGAAAACGTCTAATAAATGTTTCACATTGTGCACATAAACTAAGAGCTGCACAATGTGTTAAAACATGATCGAGCTAGCACTTTACTCCCATTTTATTGATGCAGACATTATCGGATAACCTCATTATCATTTTAATTTTCCTACCTTCAAACTCGCCCATCATCTTATTGTGGGCCTCTGGGTAGAAGCAGGAGCAGATGAGGGAGACGAGGGACAGCTCCTTCATCTTCTCTTTGTAAGCTGTAGGGAAACACACATCACATCAAAACATAGTCCTTGGCCTAGATTTTATAAGTCCCTCAATGCTTATTACAGATCAGATCTTCTCATGCTGTGGAAAATAAATATTCAACAAAACGACATGAAAACAGCATCAAAGCAGGTTTCTCAGAGGGCTGAATTAGCAGAGGCATTGTCTTCATTTTTGTGGACTGTTTTTGAAGCCTCAGAGGAGAAAGGGGGGTGCATTGTCCTCAAATGCTCCTGTTTCCCAAACAACCATATTCCCAATAGGATTGTTCTTGCTGCATCAAAAATGGGCTGCATTATTTATTTAGTGTGTGTTCGACTGGTATAGCTGATTGAGACTGCTTTTTGCTGGTATTGGTTTGACTGGGTAAGTCGGTTTAATGATATTTTCCTCCAGATGGTATAGGTTTGATTGGAAAGTTGGTGTAATGATAATATACTCTAGATAAGTATATCTGTTGTAGAGATTACAAACATATGTGTAAGGATTAACTTTAGCTCTGATAGAATCTTGGTTGACTGGCAGCTCGAAGTTTACTGGTGTGAGGGGCAGGTTTCCTTTGTAGACTACAAAGCACCCATGTATGCTGCTCTGGAAAAAGAGAATCTGTCAGATGCTGTAAATGTAAACATAAATGTAATATAGACTATAGACAGGAAGGACAAAACTTAATCTCCAAGAAATGTATTTGCATATGTTCTTTGCATTATTATAATAAATTTGATCGGTATCTAAATTACTTAAATTAAATTACATTAAATTTAATAGAATTATAGCATATTTTCATATTTTACAAATTTCTATTTGCTATTTTTCATATATAATTTCATTTCATATATGAACTTTTCTTTGGAGAATATTTGACTTTTGCTGGTTATGGATTTAAATATCAAAAGTGTCTTTCGTTATACTGCAGTTGCAATATTTGCCATTAATAGCACAGTGTCTTTACATTTTGTTGATATCAGGCAGTTCTACTGCATTTATCATTGCTGTTAGCGCAATCATTTCATGTCCAAAACAAAAATTTTATATATCCTTTAAAAGGCTTCTTCAAGGGTCATTTAGCAAAGGCAATTTGCCAAAATAAAAAAGCCACCTGATGGCTCTTCTATGAAAAAGGTTGAGCTAAGGGTTCTTCTACTGTTCTGGGAAGAACACATTTAGTACTATATGGAACCCATTTTGCTAAGAGGCGAAGAACATTGTTCTTAACAAAATCTGACTCCAAATGATTGTGAACCATTTCTGTTAGTCTATTCAGGCTCACACATAAAATGTCCACACAATGTAAAGGGCAGCAGGTATAATGCAATGAGGTTATGAGGTTTTGATGACTGGCTACACTTGAGGCTGCAGTTGAGCATCATTAAGGTATATGTTATCATATATCATATTATGCCAGGTTTTCATTTCTGATCTTCTGGAACTGGGGAAAATACAATTCACCTACAACAGAGATTTCAAAATGGTCCTTGGGAAAGGCAGTTCTAGCAAAAACATTTAATTTGTCTAAAACGGGGGTTCTCAATCCTTGCCTTGGAAATCTACCATCTGGCTCTAAACTTCAGATAAGACCCTCATTACCTGGATTAGGTATGTTATACTACTAATGTCTGCAGTACTCATGGTCTAGAACCATAATATAAAGGTATTTAAACTTTAAAAAGGTTCTTCACACCCACACATCCAATTTACAAAAGGACCATCCATTCATATGTTGTCCAGAAAGAAAAAATGCTCCTTCTATGGCATTACCTAAAAGAACCATTTCTGGATGCATCCACACTCTGACACTTTCTGCACTGTGTGCTCTCCATCCAGCCTCCACTATTAGAGGAAATCTGAGAAGCTCTTCCTCTCTCTGAACTTATTAACCCTTCCCCACACACTAAGGGATCAGAGACCAGAGGCAGGGAGGAGACGAAGGCACTCCCACTGGGATTATGAACCCTCAGGCAGGAAAATGGGGTGGTATTGCTGGTGGTGGTGGGTGGGGGAATTGGCAGCCAAATATTGAGCGCTCATGCTGAGTGTTCACACGCAGGCAGCCATTTCCCCCTCAGTTCTTTAGTGAGACAGAAATGAGGGAGATTGGCAGTTCAGTGGAGCATGTAATTCAGGTTAACTGGCTGGTAAGCAAGTCAGAAAGGAAACGTCAGGCAGAACCTGATGTCTCTCTGTGCTCTGAAAGAGCTAAAATTAGAGAACATCTTTAGAAGGGCTCAGCTGCCCAAACCTAAGAGGCCACACCCATAGAGCTTACCAACACATATTCTAAACATTAGATTGGAGAAAAAAATCAATAATTATATATAAGTATATAAAATATATACAAATAGATTTGAACATATTTTACATAAAATATATAAAAGGTTTAGAATCTGAATTAATATTAGTATGAAACCTTTGTTCGTCTCTTATAATCTTTTAGCGGCAATTTTTAAGTATTTTTTTTTTCTCACACCATTAGAAAATGCTGTTGCTCATTTACATTGTGTGTTGAATTATTTTGAACAGACTAATAGAAATGGTTTACAAATTATATGTATAATCTCATTACATTAAAGCTCGAGTTAAGAACATTTCTTCCTCGTTCTTTGGAGCTACTAGTTTGAAGACAGAAGGTTTTGTAAAAGCAGTGAGAGGATGTTAGCCTTTATATCTACATCAAACCAATTTTGACAGTACGAGTGCTGTTGATATTAAAGGTGATCAAGGAAAAATGTGTTCCTGTTTACACTCAGCAACATTTAAGGCTTCATTCCACTGGTGACATGAGCAGTAAAATGTCTACAATAACGGGATGGTTACAAAAGCCACATGAGTGAGGAAATGGCTGCCTTTTGTGTTGCTTCTCTGATAATGCATCAGCACGGCCACCCTGGAAATCAATAATCACCCTCCAGACACACACTTACATACACACACCCTGTGTCCAGTGCAGCGATGCGGACCTTTTCCCCTCAGCTTTACTAGTCCCATGGCAACTATCACCAAAGACAGACTTGACAATACTCTTTTATATTACCTGTGACACTGTAAACACACACAAGGCCGAGAAATTTGTCATGCTTGTCAGAAAAGCTTGCGAGGCATGGGGAGATGGCTTGACACAAGAGACCAAAATATGCTTTTCAGAGATACACTATAATGTCTGGCCACACCCCAGTGTTTTGCAGGTTAATTCCTGGCATCTGTTATCTAGAAATGTACAGCATTTGCTACCCAGATCACTTCTTCCATTAAAGATTTATCTGAAGGAAATAAAGCTGCTTTATTGGATTTATGGATTGGATTGGATTAGTCACACCCAGCCTTACACATTCCTCAAATCTGGGGATGAAAAATCCATGGCACTAAGCTAATACCATATAATACCATACATAAACTTCATTTCTAAATAACACGATTTCATTTAACTAATCACAAAATATACACACCTTTCTCATGGATCTCCTTCACAAGGACAGAAGACCACAATCACTATCCTCGTTTGGTGAACAAGCTATTTGGTGTTAAAATGCATGTCCCAAATTCTATCCAAGTCATTGATTTACAGTACGTCAATAAGGTTCCTGAACCTAAGCGCAACGCTCTCTCAACCCAGATCTGGGGTGTGTTTCACAAAGCAGAATTTGTCAGTTTAGCCAGTTAACTTAAGACCATAGTTTTTTCTAATAGGAAAAGAGATGAAGCATGTTGTTCTTCAACTTTGGGTTTATGTTATCTGGTTAACAGAGAAATGCAGATTTGAGAAATACTCCCCTGTTCAAGGCTTATAAATATTCCATTAACTGTATTGATCACTGTCTCATTACTCATTAGTCTGAATTTAAACAGAAGCCTACAATCCCTGTCACTTGGGTTTGCTCTGCTTTGTCATGTCTAAACATAAATAGTGCTGTCCAGATAAGTTGATTAAAATTCTCACTTCAAATAAAATATTTGGTTGGATCTTCTCAATCAATCAGCAATTACTGGATGCAAATGTCCATGATGATAATGCACAAGTCACCTGCTGATCTTTCTAACAGTAAGAAACACAATCACCCAAACCGATGCATTTAGTATTTAATATTTAATATTAAAATATTTTGCCAAAATAGAATGGAATGATTTATTTGGGATATTTTAAAGGCTTTACACAGTCTGTTATTGTTCAGTTTGGAATGTTTTTAATTGTAATTATTATTTTTAACAATTTCCTTATTACTTGATTAATCATCACAATAATCAAGAAATCACTTAATAACACAATTAACAACCCTAACCATAACACCCCAGAAATATATTTTGCCTCTCTGCGCTTTACCAATGACTAGATGCCCTTTAAATACAACAAATGTTCCTAACTGTGAGTGCACAGTCATCATCATTTTTCAGGTGACATGAAATGACAACCAGAGCAGCAAGCCTCACCCATGGTCCCAGCGGCACAGCTACGCCACCCCACCATCTACCCATAATTCAATGAGACCAGCGTGCATCCTCTGCCTGGCCCGCCCCACTCTACTCGTCCAAATCTCCAAGAGCAAGAAGACATGTTTATGGGCCAGACGACTTGAGGCCATACACATTTCTATTACAGGGGTCTCTGAGTGCATGCACACTCCTATCCATCAGTCATCGCTCCAGACGGCAGCAACCTAGCCAGAAACACATGCATATGAATAGAGCTGCTCATGAATTAATCATCCACATCAGTGTGTGATCTTATTAATCCATTTACAAGTAAGGCGTTAACACAAAAGGGTCCAGATCTATAGCCCATGCTGTTGGTTAATGAGCGCCACAGATGAACGGGAACAGATCAATAATAGGTAACAAACACCAGGCCTATGCATAAAGCCAGGTTACAGCTGGAAGAGTGAAAAGATCTGTGATGATAAAGGGACCATGTAACAAAGCAATGGCTGCACATAAATGATGCTGGTGTACAAAAAAATGCACCATAGTGGCTGATCAAACGCAATCAGTAGGCATCTTCACCATAGTGGCTGATCACATGCATCTTCTTGGTCGATTCACACAGGGACCATGCTATAAACTACTTTGTGCTGACATCTGTAGGATGCTGCACCCACATTTAATTGCTGCACAGGCTCTGTTATATGAGGGATGTTAAATAAGAGGGGGCGTATGGGCCTGTGCTGCTTTCTGCCTGCGCTGCGTCCGTCATTGTTCAGCTGTAGTCGATCATATGGTGCGCCCTGGATCTTGGGTGGGGTCCTTCTGCATTATGCTGGGTCAGACTCGAGGCTCAACGCGGCACGTGCCGCATCATCCGCTCGAGCATCGCAAGGTGGGCAGTTTCAGAAAGCTCTAGAGCAATCACTAAATGCTTTATTTGTAAAGAGAATAAAAAAAAATGCACGGAGAATCAAAGACAGATCCAGGCTAATGACGTTTACCGTTATAAAAAGCGATGGCGCTGTCAACGCTGAAAGCTCAAACACGCGAGAACACAAAGGTAAATAGACTAATTAGAATGTGCATGCCATATCTTTTTTTTTTTTACAAGTATTTGTGTTTTTTTCCGTTCATTTCATCCCCTCCCTACATGCAGTAGATTTGTGCCCGGTCCCTAGTCCTCACCCAGTGAGGAGACTATCTTTTGTGCGTTTGGGGTGTCGCCTCCCTGCTGGAGCATCGCACAGCATCATGCAACCGACATCAAAACGGCAACAAGAACCCGGTCTTACCGATTGCGGTCTTAGCCATGGTCGCAGTTGGTGCCGTGAGTGGTGCTGCGTGCGTCCTACTGAGCGGTGTGGAGAAACAGGACCGCCGTAAGGCACTGAGTCAGCAGAACAGCGCTCTGGGTGCGGAGAGAGAGGGGAGGGGCGGGACTTGAGTATAAATCACGGAGCGTCAAATTCGATGGCAGAAGGTCCGGGTTGCCAGGTTGAACTGAGTGTTTCCAACGCAGTCACCTTTTAAAGTGATTTTTCTGGGGAAAATTCCATTGTACACCATTTTTGTAGCAGTAAGCCAAAATGTAGCTAACACGTAATACAAGCTGTATCACACATATTGCCAAAGAACTGATCTAAAGTCATCACGGCACCTGTACACAAGAATCTGCTGCTGCCCAATAATGCTAAGAACTAATATTATATTTATTTTATTTATTCTTTTTTCCTTTTCTTTTCTCTTGTTTGTTTTTGCTATCCGGTGTCGACCAGAGGAGGATGGGTTCCCCCTTCTGAGCCTTGGTTCCTCCCGAGGTTTCTCCCTACAGCTAGGGAGTTTTTCTTTGCCTCTGTCGCCCTTGGCTTGCTCTTTGGGGGCTTGGACGGGGTTTCTATAAAGCTGCTTTGTGACAACCTCAATTGTAAAAAGCGCTATATAAATAAACTTGACTTGACTTGACTTATTAGTATCATGCAAACGATGTGGTAAGGGTGAGTGAGTAAGCAACACCTTCTCCCTCCCAAAACTATGACTGAAGTTCCCTTGGGCAAGGCGCCTAACCCCCCTAGCTGCCCCTGTGCAGCCTACTGCTCCTGCTCCTGGTGTATGTATGCACGTATGGGTTAAATGCAGTGGACAAATTCACTGCTAAAATAAAAATTAAAAAATAAATAAAATAATTGAGTTAAGTCATCACATATTTCTCTCAAACCATGTCAAAGTGATGCCCACTTCAATAAACTGACTGATTACTTTCTGCACCACCCATGAAGAGGTGAGTGATGAAATGACAATTTCCTCTGTGATTAAAAGTAAGCCAACCAAGTGGTAAACCGTCCAATCTGGCAACACAGTACAAGGTGCTTTTTAGCCATAAAATAAGCATGGTGGCTGTGGGGGCTTCACAGTCTCCTTTCATGTAGCTCGGCTAATTGGCTACTATGGTGTCCTGACGCTCACCCACTGTTCTGTGTAGGAATAATGACCTGCTCATCTTTAATGCAACACACAGAACAAAGTCCTGGAGGCATCAGCTACTGTAAACTACATACAGGCAATAACCAAACCAAAGATGACAGATAATGCATTCTTGATTATGAAAATCTGAACTGGTCAACTCACACAGTTTAGTGTCTGTTATTATTGCCTTTAACCACTGTTGCAGGTACTGTAGGAGATCAGTAACACAATTAGCTGGTTTGTTGTTAGTTACTACATTTGTTTTAAACAGTGTTTAAACTATTTACACAGATCTTATTTTCCATTATTTCATAACCCTTTATTCTTGCAGTATGCAAGTATGGACTTATTAAATAGGGTACTATAAAATACAATCAAATACAAAATATAAAGAACTCATATCATCCATCCATCCATTTTCTGCTTCTTCCGTTTCCAGGTCACGGGGAACCTTGAGCCAATCCCAGTTGACTATGGGCCTAAGGCACCCAGAACAGGAGGAAGTCATACCAAGGAAAAATACAATTTTCACTTTTTTGAATAAAAAAGTGTGTAATGAAGTATGTAAAGCAGGGGCGTAAATCACAAGTTTCATCACGATGCGGTCTGATCCGATTATTTTGCCCAATGATCTGATATGTTTGCGATACCTTCTAATTTAAAGATTGGGTTCGATACTGGGGTCTGCGATCAGTATTTTATCAGAAATTTTATACAATCTGCTACATTTCCATCAACTTAAACAGCCAGATAAATTAGAATGTGAACATTTTATTATTACAGGTCAAATACAGCACTGTAGTCATAAGCTGAAGCAACTTCTCTGTACAAAAACACTGCTCACAGTAAAATGAAGGAGAATTAACTATGGAATAAACGCATATCAATTTTTCTATCACATCGATGGATCAGATCGGGCACTATGTTAATAGATGCGCCAATACAAATCAATTATTTGTTAATAATGTCTCAGATTGTACCGTTCAGTCCATGCAATTCATATATGCAAATATTGGAGTGTTTCAGCCTGGAATGCTTTTTGCATTAGGCATAATACAGGTCAGCCAATTGTAATGTCCATCATAAAGGCATGGTAACAATAACAGTTTTATGGTAAGGCATAAAAATAGGTTGTTAAATGATTAGGTTCAAATGAGTTATGACTGTTTTTGGAATGTGAAGGCGAAGCAAATTTATTTATGTAGCATATTTCATACACAAATGCAATTGAAGATGCTTTATGTTGATGGTGATCTAATAAAACAATTAAGAAAAATATATATTTTATAGATATAAAGTGCAATAGTTTATGTTTAAAATAAGAGTGAAAGGAGAAAATAAACGTATAATGAATAAAGTGATGGTTTGTGAAAGTGGTTACAGTCGGCACATCTCATTTCAAAAACTTTCTTACAGCTGACTGCAGCATAGTGAATGAACTGTCCCACCATGTTCTGTTGTGGTTTTAGAAACTGCTAACATGTCAGACTCCACTCATCTAAAGTGGGCCTGTATTTTCTCAACAGTAATGTAAGCAGGCCTGAGTCCATTAAATTAGTAGTAGAGTAGCAGTATTTAGAAATTTCTTCTGAAATTGACCAGGGGCCAACGTGTGATGATCTGAGTGCTGGAGAAAGGTCTTCATACCTTGTTGTCTTTTCAATACTCTAGCAGCAGCATTCTGAAGAAAGTGCAGCTGTCTTATGGATTTTTCAGGGTGGTCAGAAATTGTACTACATATACAATAATCCAGTCTGCTGGAGATAAATAAATGGATTTTTCTAGATCGTCTGCAGTCAAAAAATCTCTGACTTTTGCTGTTTCTTAGGTGACAAAAAGCTGATTTGCTTTGAATTTATTGTGGCTATTAAAATGACAAAAGAGAACCTCAGGAGAAAAGTAAAATACAAGAAGCATGTACGATATGAGTCTAGTAGACGCTCCTTTAAAGAGCCATTTACAACAGCTTCTCCTTCATTTATACATTCAGAAGGTTCTTTCAGATGCCTTTACTTAAGAACCCTTCACAAGTTCCTTTTTTTCAGGATGTTTTTAAGAAATTGGGGAAAAAATTATATGATATTTTCTTAGAATTACACAGTGTTCACACTGGACCAGCATTGAATAATGTACCAATACCACAGGCAAGCTACCCATGAAAATTCACAGGCTATAGGCATTTGTAACATGAATAATGAACGAAGCAGTGTCTGCAGTATGAATAATAAAAGTTGTGTGGTCTGAACAAAGCTGGCCATAACCTGAACAGCAGCATGTGAATGTAGCCACAGCCCCAGATATAGCCACAAATAATTCTAAGCATCATCCAAATAATAAACAATGAAACAACATGATATTTATGTAGACTGCAATCAAAAATGTTGCTGCATAATTTGTGAAATGGTGTGTACCGTCAGATCAATAGGTTAATTACTGGTACCTTTGATTAAGATAAAGTCATGAAAGCAGGGCAATGTTCCATGACTTCCTGTTTCACTGGAGTGTAAAGTGTCAGAGAGGCAAAATTCTCTTAGTCATTCATCACCATGAAGAAGATTACAGAGTAGGCACAAGAAATGATACAAAATTGTACTGACCATCATAAATCATCAAATTATATACATTTATGATATTTAAGTCATACATTTATTTCAGTTAAAGGCTGTTTTGTTTCTTTTTTCATTGTGAGATGAAGCTACTTTACCAAAGCTGGATTTTCCTAAACCCTTTTTCATAATCTTTACAACGTGCCAAAATGTTGGAGGGCTCTGTAAGTAATGTTACTATACATCATCAGGGAACAGAAACATGTTTTTTATAAAGATTAACACAAATTATTAGTGTGATAATTACCTCCAGAAAATGGCAATAACTTTCATCACTTTTTATCCTTAATGGGTGTTATACTAACCTTGGCCGTGACTGTAAATGCAATGCTAAAAACAAGTGGTGTATCCGTAAGGAGTCATATCGTCACATCTGTGCTGCAGCTTTATTTTTCACCACAAGGTGGCAGTAATATCTTTGTATATTTATTTTGCACCACTAAACGTGCATAATAAATGTAATCATGGGTCACCAAATCTAACCCATCTCCAAAACGGCAGGCCTTGTGAAGTGGTCCAGTATGCTGTAGTTAGTACATACCAGAAGTGATCCAAGGAAGGACAACTGGTGAATTAGCGACAGGATCGTGGGCACCCAGGGCTCATTGATAGAGTGAAGGCTAGCCTGTCTGGAGTTTCTATAAATTAAAAAGTGAATGCTGACTCTGAAAGAAAAGTGTCAGAACACACAGTGCACCACATAATTTTATAACGTATAATTTTGTAAAGTTTTTACTTCCTTGTTAAGGGAGTGCAATATTAAACTAAGCATGTCAACAATGCAGTGGAACCACAATCTTCCATAGCAACCAAGCTAAACAGCCAGCCGCAGGTACACACACACACAGAGAGAGAGAGAGAGAGAGAGAGAGAGAGAGAGAGAGAGAGAGAGAGAGAGAGAGAGACAGACAGACAGACAGA
>JBBPDA010000138.1:17927085-17960551 GCA_037974385.1 Arnoldichthys spilopterus | reverse complement strand
CTCTCTCTCTCTCTCTCTCTCTCTCTCTCTCTCTCTCTCTCTCTCTCTCTCTCTCTCTCTCTCTCTCTCTCTACTCTCTCTATTTATTCCTTTAACCTGATTTGTAATGGGTTTTGCAGGCAGAACATCTTCCCACTCCATGGCAACACGCCTCTCCTGTGCTAAAGCAGGACCATGAGCATGCAGGAGAGAGCACCCGAGCGAGCAAAGAGCTGTTGTGATTCACCCTCACTCCCTCATCTCTGCCGAGCTGCCCACTTCTTTCTCTCTGCCTTTATTTTCCATTCTTCTCCTTTCTGTTCTGCTGATTTCTTATTTGTCTCAGACAGTCCAAGAAGACAGTGATAAGCTGTCATTTTATATGTGAGTCAGTCACTGCATTTAAGTATTTTTTGTGCCTGTTGTAGGAGGACCATTTTGAAAAGTAGACTTGCTAACAGCCATCCCAGACTCTGCAGGTACAACAGTTCATTTACAGAGTGCTCTGGACAAAGGTTCTTTATTATGCTCTAAGGCAACAGCAGCTTCTCCCACAGCTGCCTTTAGTTTGTTCTGATGCGCTTTAAAGACTTTGATCACATTGTCACTAAGCCCCAGTGGTCTTGGCTGGAAACGACAGGATTGTGCCTCCAACAGCAAATCCGCAGTAGAATTATTTCAACTGTGTGCTTTCAGTACCAGAGGAACAGCAGTTTGCCTTCATCTCAGGCATGCAGCAGCTTAAACGGTGGCACATGCCAAAGAAAAGCCTTATTATCTTGTTCACTGTGTGTGTATGTATAGCGTTTTAATGTTATGTAATTAATGTTAAATAATTCAAAGTGATTATTAAATGCAGTTAGCGGAAACACTTCTCTCCAGTTAAACAAGATTTGCTTTAGATTAATCAACCCAGAGGCAAAGTGATGAGTTAAATCTTTAAGTTTATGAAGAATCATAACGTTCACTGTTTGAAAAGGAAATAAGCTAACATTTCACTGCCAGCCAGTATTCATAAGGCTGCATGACATGTACATAAGCCTCTCATGAAAGCTGACTTAGACCTTTATAAACCATTATACTGTGTCATAACATTTTCTTTTGTCTCCATTGTTGTATGGTTGTTGAATTATGCTTTTCTTCCAGCTTAAAAGTCAAAGTAATATTGTGCCATGCAGTTCAGTGAAGAAGCCCAGTCCCACATGAATGGGCAGTCAGTAACTTGTAGCTGTAAAGAATTACTCATTTTAATAACATTCACAACACTTTGTAGCTTGAAAAATGAAATTACAATTTGAGCTTCATGTTATAATTTCCAAAAGGATACACCTGCAGTGAACACCATGCAACTTCACTGCCTAAATAATCACACTTTGTTTCAAACCATGAGTTCTTGAAAGACTCTGTATGATGCTGTATGACACTCTTTTGCAGCTATCCAACATCCTTTTGTCCAAAATTTTCCTTTAAAAACAAGTGGTTGTTACTTAGTCCATGTCACATCAGCCCAACATTTCAACACCTAGTGCGGGGCTTAATAATAATCACTTAACCCTTTGCACTCTTAATAGGTTTTCAACCTGATCCCCATCTCTAACAGCTGTACTGTACCACCTACTACTCTTTTAGCTACATACTTTTCCCAAATTTTCCTGGTTTAAACTATTCCTTTAAAATGTGGCATGTTCTCTGTGTTGGTTTAGAGAGCAGATGGAGTCACAAGTGAGTCATGCCAGCAGATCCTCCAAATAATCTCAATCCTCACCAACAGCCTGCAGGCCATGCTGCAAAACAAGTTTTTTCAAGCTCATATATCATAAGGAAACAAGTGATGAACCAATAATAACTGTTTGGTGACAGGGCTTCCCAGTAGCCATGCTGCATAACAACTGGAGATAAGCACATAGCACATAAAGCTGTAATAATGCATTTAACTAGCTTAATTAGCATAACACGGAATCACTCTCGCCATATCACCACTGTAACACGAATCCTACACATTATATATTAATATGTGAAGAGGATCTTGGACTTTTGACAGCTCGTTGGTCCAAGTTAATGGGATTGAATGTGTAATTCCTGTTGACAGAGGATTCTGTGGTGTTCCACAGGCTTCTGGGTGTTTTGAAAGCAGGACACATGTGGACCCATTGGGGAATGCCAAGTTGCCTGGGTTGCTGAATGAGTGGGGGGTGAGAGGCACATTCTTATGCAGATAGACCGGAAAACAGCCTCTTGTCTGAAGTTTTGGAACACCATATGAAAAGCTCTCACTTAACTTTCAACCACAATTTCCCAGGAAAATCAGGAGCAGACTGTTCCCAGCATGCTTAGAATAAATCCAGGCTGGGAGAGATTGAGAACAGAGGCAAGTTTATGGTGAAGTGGCATTTTAGCCTAGCTTATGGTGGGGAAAAGCATCACCTGTTTGATCCAAGCCTAGGGATAATCCAAGTCCAATAACTCTATACCTTTTCATTTCTGTTTCTCAGACTCTTCTGCTTGTACATACACAGAAAATAAAGTGATATGTTGCTTTCATAAAAGGCATCCAAAAACATTATGATAAAATGCACTGAAATTTTTCTTCAAATAATGTTTTTTTGATTTGTATTTTTAACATCACTAGCAAGAAATGGTGTTGGAATACAAATAGAAATGCAGTTTGGTAACAGCAAGCAGTGTAAAGTTGAAGGTTATTCCATAAGCCGAACATTGTGTTAATATCAGTTTTGATATGGATTTGAGTGGATTTGAATACATTATAGTGGTAACTATCTGTTTCACAGACAGCACATACCGTACACACCATCCTCTAACACCCCCCTCGTGAGGAAACTGAACAGTACCAGGAATCTATGGATGTGCAATGTTACCCTGCTAATGTGACAGTCACTTCTGCCACTGACCAATCTGTGTTTTTTCCCACAGTTACACTCCCCTGTTACCAAAGCATACACAAATTATTTCACACACAACTATTTTCTTGCAGGAAGTGGGGTAAGTCTGAACTTTTGACATCACTGAGCCCCACCCTGTGCTTGCCTAATTTATACTTGAGATACACACTTTCTCTGTGCTCTCTTCTCTCTGCGCATTTACTTCTCTGTTCTCTGGTCACCTGCTGGTGTAGGAACGGATGCTGTGGCTTACCACAGAGCACCCACCCACTGCCCTGCCCACTTATTGTGTGTGTGTGTGTGTGTGGTATGTTACATTTGCCTTATATGTGCTTTATTTTGTAAATTAAGCAATAAATGTTTCATTGCATTATTTATTACACTTTTTAATATATTTAAAAAAACTTTAATTTGACAGTAAAATGAACTTTAAAAGAAAAACTCTTGTGTGTTTGCTGCAGTGACTAATATATGGACTGTATTTTTTAAAGATCTGAAAAACATTTTTATGTCTTCTTGATTAGATCCCAGTAAAGTCCTGAGAGATATGAAAAACAGCATGTGTGTGTGTGTGTGTGTGTGTGTGTGAGAGAGAGTGTGTAAGTGTGCAGAAAGCAGAAGTCTGAGTGAAACTTACTGTGGGCCTGCTGCATTGAGTTGTTTATCATCCTTCAGACTAACAGCTGTTTGTCACGTTGCAGTAACCTTGTCCTCTTTCAGTGAGCAGATGCAGTACAACTCAAAAACAGTCTGTGAAGTAAATAGGGCCTGGCATGCTAATGCTTTTGGAACAAACTAGCAGTGGCAGCCTGAATTTGTTCGGACTAGCTAAGTGCTCTAGTTAGAACACAAGAGCACTCAATAAACTGCAGCCTGAAACACCAGCTAAAAGTGCAGTTTCCATGTAGGGGAATGTGTCTGTGTTAGCACCACTATATGTAGAGACACTCATCTGTCTTTAATTTTGGTAAAAATATAAATCACTATTAACCAGGTATTTTTTCTGAATTCATGGTTATCAATGATGTCACATTACTGTTCAAACTATTTACTAGCAAACTAATTAAAAAGCACCCAAGTACCTTTAATGCATCATATCCAAATGGAAGATGGTGTCACAAAGCTCCAATGACTGGGAGAGTGGGGTACTGGAAAACCTGTACAGTCATTGGCCACTTTGTGTTTGTGTTAGCCATCTTCCAGTTCTTAATCAATGGTCAGTTCTACCATACCAGCACCAGACACACTACAGTACCACTAAAATGTCAGTGTCACTGTTGTTTTGAGAATGACCATTATCCAAATCAAATGGTCAACAGCAGTTCTGATCAATAATGAACAGGGTAGAGGGTGAAGAGCAGACGGAGAAGCAACAGTTGGGCTAGTATGTAACTATACACCTATATAGTGACTTAAACATAGGTGGAGCTCATGAAGTACAGTAGATGGTGATGTGTAGTGTGGTCTTTGCAGATTTTAGAAATGCAAACCTTAAACCAGATGATACATGCAAGCCTGCCACCATGCCTTGATTATTGTTTCCAGGCAACCAAGAACTATTACAAATGTTCACATTTTCACAGTTATCTTACACTGTTTGTCTTAAGATAAATAAAAGCACCAGAGTAGGAGCAGCAATGGTGCACAAAACTGCCTACCTGGTTCCCAACAGTGGTTCTGGCGGCCTGATGCCATGCACATTGTCGTGTTTTCCCACACCTGAACCATCTCATCAGCTAATAAACAAGTCTATTACTGAGATGAAGTGGGTGTGTCCAAACAAGGGAATGTACAGGGCAGTGGGACCCATGTACCAGAGATGGGGAAAACTGCTTTAAAAAGCAATTTTTGTAAATAAGATTTAGATAACGGACTTATCAACATTTACACTTTTATCCAAGTCATAAAACAGGATCCTTTATTTCTGAGATCGCGGCTTTCTGTAGACTAATTTTGATATTATCCTTTGCCCTTACTTGAGTATCAGACTCATGTTCTCTGTAGATGTGGACAGTTTTGAGCTGAAGGATGATTTTTTTTCTAGTGACCCAGTTCCTCTTAAAGTCTTTCAACATTTTTTCTTCTAGCAATATCTCTACATAAATGAAAGAGTAAGACATTGTGTTGTACTATGAGTACTACTACGGAGGTCAGAGAGAGCCAGGCAGTGCCATTGTGTCCAGAACAGTGACCTGTATTGTTGTATTGTGCAGAACGTAGGATGTTGTGAGCCTTCTGGTCCGACTGGAAAGGTCCATTGTGTGTGAAAGAGCCAAGGAAGACAGTGCCAGTACGTTGCTCAGGGAGCGTTGCTGAGAACACCAGTGTGTTTGTTTGTTGGTGAGCAAGGTTTTAGGGATGTGAAAATGGTGTGGTCATTTTATGGCAGGAGGCTGGTCCCCTGGGGAGCTTCATGCCTTGTTACTATGACTCAGGGCAGAGTGCAGAGGGAAAATGAAACAGGTGAAGTTGAAGTGGTCATTCACTGTCCCCCTGCTGTATAAGGTGTTCTTATTTAAATCATGGGTCAGAAAGTGACATCTCCTTCTCAGCTTCAGCCAGTTCATGAAAGTGCAGCTCATCACTGTCCTTACCAAACTCTTAACTTTAGTGTAGATTAATGTTACAAAGTTTGTTCAAGTAATTTTAAACTGTTTCTGTTGGTCTGTCAGTCATGAAATGTTCAGACAATGTAAAGAGCAGCTAATGTTTTCAGATGGTGTCAAAAAAACACAAAATAACAAAGAGGGTTTAATATGCAGCCATGAAGGCGATTTCAGTGCTGATGTGAAATGCAGTGCTGTTACCCCAGTCTGTTGTGGGTGGGAAGTGTTAGTAATAGCAGGTGTGCAAGTGTGTATGTTTGTTTGAGTGAGTTGCTTACTCTCACTGGTACTATGAGTAATAGTTCACATAATTAGCACTTTCCCTGAAACACAGAACCCTGTTGATGCATTTATTGTGACATAAATCGCTATAAATAATTTAACATATTATGTGACTGCCTCTACAAATTCCTCTATTCACTTTCTGACTTGCAAAGGCTAGTGATTCAGAGACTGCATTTGGTAATAAATCATACTGTAATCATACTTTATGGATACACATAGTCATCTAAGAACTCATACGCCACTTTTTCACTACATTGTACTAGTTTAACTCACTCGACTCTGCTCACTTTTTTGTACCCCGTACCATGCTTGTTTTGCACTGCAGTTAATACAGGAAATTGTGATGTCATCATCAGTGCCAGAAACAATCTAGAGTGGCAATGAAGAAAACTGAACGGATGGGTTTTTTCTCAGTATATAGTGACAATTCTCTTTGACCAATCAGCAGTCTGGCTTCATGTCACGTTTTGGTTTCTCAGTTCACTTGGCATCACCATAGAGTAGGTACAAAAACTAGTACCAGATTCCAGGTACAATGTTTACCTATTTTTTTAAAAACTGAAAATGGCAGTGGAGTCCAGTCCAGTAGCTGGTACCATGCACTGAAAAGAAACTTTGACAACACAAAAATATAAATGGATGCTTTTTTGTGCTTTTCACAAATAGGTACAGTAGAAAGAAAAAAAATTATTCAAACATTTCAATAAAAAATGAAAATAAAATACAAACAGCATTTTTAGAAAAGTTGGTACATTTTGTAAATTGCATTAAAAACAAAAAACTTCAATTTGTAAATTCCTTTGAACCTTTTTTTAAACAACAAGTGCTGTGGTCAGATGATTCAACCTGTCAGCTTGTTCTCAGCTGTAAAAACCATCTGTTCTGAATTCTCTGTGAAGTCATGAGAAGCAACACATTTACAATGCTGTTCAGCCTACAGCAGTTTAGCTCCACTCATTCACTCTGAAGCATTGTTTCAGGCTGGACTGCTTCTTGAATGAGACACAATATAATGCAGCATAATCAGAACATGTACCCAGCTCATGTGCAAGTATTATGTCTTAAAGCACAGTAACAAAAAAAGCTTAATTTATTCTAAAGGCCAAAGAGAGGCCATGTTATAAAAACTTTTGCTGCATAAAAATACATAAACATCATAAGTGAACCTCAGGGAAAAACATGAAATGCAAGAAAAATGTAGAACATGAAATCTTTGATGTATTTTCAGTGCATATAAGATTCAAGTATAGCCATGCAAAGTATTTTTAGATATTATTTTGAATATTTTTTAAAGATAATTCTTCTCTTATTATTATTATTATTATTATTATTATTATTATTATTATTATTATTATTAATGTTATTATTATAATTAATCTGTATTGTTCCTTTCTAAGTTTGGTGCAGTATAACATGACATGATGCATAATATGATACATAGCATATGTACATAATATACAAAGCATATTTAATCAAGTATACAATATTGTCAAGCATAAATCCACATGATAATCTCTTCCGTTTTGATAAACAGGGTGTTGTGAATTAATACGTATGGAACTAGAAGACTTGAAGACATAACTTTAGAAAACTTGATTGGGGGACTCTGACAATCTTACATCAAAGTCACACTATTTACTGCACTATTTCACTTTTAACAGGCATACACATACATTCAGGTTTTATATGTTTTTTTATTCTGTGCTGTCATTTACATTTTATTTGATTTTACACTTGTGTTAAAAATGTCCTGCTTCTACATGGCTCTAATTTCAACATCTAATTAACACATGTTTTTGCTCTCAGTAAAGTGTTTTTATTCATAAAAAGTACTTTGTAATAAGTTAAAACATGCAAACATTAATGCAGTAACAAAAAAACCTTGTGAGGGGTTTTGATGTACAAATGTTTAGTTCCAGATTGATGCCCCAAGCCATCACACAGATTATTAGCTTTCTATCATCAGCTTACCTGATTTATCTTAAGGAACCATTGATAAGCCACACCAGTTACACTCCCCTACCACCACACACGCACCAACTTTACTCTAATAAGATGTGCCAAGATGCCTAGCATATGAGACAGCATGTGAGAGACTGGTTTGAATGAGCAACACAGCGTTAACTTTCACTTACAATTGAACCACACACACACACACTTTTTTATACATTACTAAAATTGTTAAATTCTTCACATTTAGACTGGAGGACCAAGCAGTCCTCACAAATGTTGGCTGGCTCCACTTGCAGTAGGTTATCATTTATCTACAAGTGTGGTTCCTCCTGGCTGCCTTAGGGCTCCTATTACCCTCAAATCCTCCATTATTCATGCACACAGGCCTCAGTGGCACCTCTTAACTACTATAGGCCAGGACCAAAAGCCAGGCTCCTCCTAACTAGAGTGTGTGTATATGCTCACACAGTATATATACAGCTCATACTGTATATATACAGTCCCAGCACTCTTGCCATTCATTGGTACATTACACTCACATGTGTGAGAACACAGTTATCAAAGTTTCCCCAGAAATGTGACTGCTGTCTGGCTCTATTTTTATTCCCCTATTTGAAGTGTTTTACGTATGTCCTAGGGTGCATAATTGCTGTTATATGGCTGTGGCTGTCTGAACTGGCCCCTCCGCTAATGAGATTGCTGTTAGGTCTATTCCCTCAGGGTTTAAGGGAGGTGCACAAAAATTGAAGACGAAGAATGGTCGAGTTAAATCAAACCTCTGCAGCCTAGTTACTATTTCAGCCCGTCTCAGCGGATCAGCATACGTCATCGTTCACTGTGTTTGAATTCGCTGAGACACTGACTAATACCCTACACCAGCTGGAGGGGGCCTGGGTCTGAAACAAGTTACCACAGAATGTATTTTCTGTGTTAATTAAAATGGCACTGACACTGAATTTTTTACCCAAACTCGAAGTACAGTGTCACTAACATCTTTAAATTCTGTGTTCTAAAATCAAGACAAGAATGTGGTCCAGCTACAAACTCAGGAGGTTCAGGGCAGTTACATTTTGGTCATCAAGGTGCAAACTAAGTAAACGTACCCGCAAAGGTACAACATGATACTTGAGGTCCACTTGTGTACCCTAAATAAGTCTGTTCTCATGGTAATGGGCATATTTGTACTTCCTCATAAATTTACATTTTAAAATAGATTCAAAAATTCAGCCAGTGCAACATTAAAAATAAAACTGCAACTGAATATGGTTATGTTCCCTAAAGGCACTGAAGACATATTGTTAAGAGTACCATCCCTGTACCTTGAGGGGACCCACTCCAGCAAACTTTTAATATAGTAATATTGTGTAGGTCTGTAAAATTACGTGTATTTTAATTGTAATTGTGAGGGTTTTTTTGGATTTGTCAGGTAATTAATCATAATCGAATACAAAACTTTAACTCACATTAAGATGTAGCTAATTGACTAATGTTAGCCTGTGACTCTGTTTTGACTTTGTCTTGAATTCACTGTTTTTTGATGTGACAAAAATCAACAGATTTACAAATATAGTAAAGTGTAAGTGAATATTTGTCATTGTGAACACACTCAAGCACCACAACGAAACCTCTGCATTTAACCCATCACACATGTACATGTGGAGCAGCGGGCAGCTATCAACAGCACCCGGGGAGCAGTGTAGTGAGACGATACCTTGTTCAAGGGAACCTCAGTGGTGCCTAGGCCAGGACTTGAACCTGCGACCTTCAGTTCACAAGGGCAATGTCCTAACCACTACATTATCATATCCACATATTTCTATTCAACCTACAACCTTGGACCTGTACTCAGGTGTGTTTGGCTCCAGCCTCCCTGCAACCTCAAATGGATAAAGCGGTTTGGAAAATGAAATGAAATGGAATGGATCTAGAGAGGCTAGAAAATTGTAGTAATACAGGAATGGGTCCTTAAATTATATTGATATATACACGCACATGAAAACAATTGTGAGCATAGCAAAATCGTTTTTTCTATGTAACATTAATACTATTTCTATTTGCATTATGCAGTGGTATGTCATTGTTAATCTGGAAAGAAAATTATGTTTTGTATTAATTGTAAAATTGTAATTTTACTTAATTGTAAACAATTGTGACAAATAAAAATTGTATTATTGAGTAGGTATGACTGTCAGCCTGTAGCAAGGGTTGATCAAGCACAGGTCACTTTACACCTTTCACCTAATCCCTGCTAATGCCAACATGCTAATTTAGCCTTTTAGTCACCACATGGCATGCTCACAGGCCTTCCTCCTGCCTCGCACTTTATATGCCACATTCGCCATAAAACAACACACACCTCACCCACACACACCCGTTCAGAGTGTGCTTCTCCACTTCTCGCACAACATTCACACAGGAGATTATGAAATCATCCTGTTGATGAAAGCTGGCCTGGGTGGTGTGGGCTCTCTCTCTATTTCACACACACTCACACTCGCCCTTGTGCAGCGAGCAGAAGCACAGTCCCTGTTCAGGCTCCAGCTGACATCCAGCTTCAGAGTGGCCTGGGAAAAAGCATCCAACAGCAGATTTGATTTTATAGAGGAGTCCATTGCCAAGGAAGGGCAAAAACAGAGAGGGGAAGAAGGCATGGCCTTGTGCGACATCACAGAGGATGACCTGAATGAACTGATGCGCGAGGAGGCGGAGGATGTCTTCTTCGATGGTAGGGCCATCCAGGGTCATGGTGTTGTGGGTGGGGTGACAGTAAAGGCAAGTTGGGACAGTAGCATTGGGGACAATGGGTACTTTTATTGAAGATTGAAATGCATCACAAGCTTTTTACCTCAGGAGGCTTTAGACTGATAAGGCTTTAGAACGTGTAGATAAATTTGGTGTTACAGACAAATTACTTTTGGTTCCCCTAAAGAACCTTTTAACATATGGTTCTCTGAAGAACCACTTTTGTAAATGAATGGTGCTATATATAGGATAGTTCTTTTTCCTTCAACCATACATCCAAACCTAGAACCATTAAGGAACCTTTTTAGAGGATTTTAATGTGTACAGGAATAATTTTGCTGCTTGTATGATTGCTGTTCATATCTGGTCATCTGCAGAATGCAAACTGTGCTGTGTGGGTGTTCTTGTGTAACTCCCAGCTCCCTCAGAACAAGCAAAGTGCACTGGTGGAAGATGTAGGTTATTATTAGTACCACTCATCAGATGAACATAAAATAAAATGACATTAGACTATAAGCTACGTAGTCATCCAAGACTATAGTGCATGCTGTGTAGTACTGACAGTTGTAAGCGAAACACTATGGTAATATATGGAAAGCTAGGTGAAAAAGAAGTTTGCTTTGCCTCCCAATGCTTTGGATGACCTATTTATCTAGATGAATAAAATGCTAATTTGTCACTATGTGCATGGAAATATGGCCATGAGGCAGATGAGGCAGTTCAAATGAACTTCTATCTGCTCTCTGCTGCTCAGGATAGAAATCCACATACCGTGCTCTACTGGGAGAGATAAAGGGATTGTGTGTGTGTTGCAGACACAATTAGTGTGCCAAATAATTTGCTTAATCACCCTCAAACTGGGAATAATATGCGATGAAATATTGCATCATCTAAACCATTTAAACATTCTTGGTTTCATTTTTGTGGTTCCTGCACACTCACTAAATGGTACAATGCCAAGAATTACAGGAAGAGTTGTGAAATGGATATTTTCGCAATACCTTGCACATGAACATCTAAAACATGATGTTTGGCAATGTTGCAGCCTTTAAAATGATTTGGCTCACACTGCGAAAGAAATGAATCAGTGGCATGACATTTCTGTTGACGCCTCAGTAAACTTTAACTCGACCATTGCTGTTCTTCAAATGCAAAAACAGCCATCATCTGGTGTATCCACTGTTCAGTGAAACCCAATGACCCAACTCTCCAATCACCCATACAATATGGAAAGGACAGGGAGAGAGAGAGTAAGAGAGAGAGAAAGAGAGTGAGAGATAGAGATGTGTCAGAGAGAGCATAAAGTCATGGACATAAGTGTGTGTGTGTATGTGTGTGTGGGTGTGTGGGTGTGGGTGCGTGGGTTGACAAGGTCTAACAAAATCTCAGTTTTACAGTCTCAGCTACATGGTACACTCTTTTAAAAGGTCCCAGAAGAACAAAATGAAGAAGAACCATTTTTTGTTACTCCAGGAACCTCCCAGCTGATGGTTCTTTAGAGAACGATTTTTGTAAATTTGTATGAAGAATGTATTTTTACCTGGACCCATATGTTGTTGTTGTCCTAAGTGAAAATACGCATTAAGGCTGGCAATAATACTAGATATGAGTGCTGACCTATATCGGTCACTAACAGCTAATAACACCTAACCATGGCTCACACTCAGCTTTACATTTAAGAGCCCCCGCTCATCTACAGCAATGAAATAATGAAACAAGCTTTCTAGCAGCTAATGGTCAGTAGTGTTTAAATGGTCACAAATGGTTTAAATGTTCAGATCTACAGCTATAGCAACCTAATACAACAATTACCTAGTAACAACACTTTTAACAACATGAACAACATG
This sequence comes from Arnoldichthys spilopterus, assembly GCA_037974385.1. Taxonomy (NCBI): domain Eukaryota; kingdom Metazoa; phylum Chordata; class Actinopteri; order Characiformes; family Lepidarchidae; genus Arnoldichthys; species Arnoldichthys spilopterus. The sequence goes on along the minus strand of JBBPDA010000138.1, from coordinate 17,948,239 downwards.
AACAAATTAATCATCACTATAGCAATGTGTATAATAGCAATATACAATGTAAACATTTTATAAATGAATGTCAGTTCTAATACAGCTAACATAAAAATAAGCAAAGTGAATTTCTGAATTAAGCACAGCCATGTAATGACTTTCTTACAATTTGACTGTATCCAACTTTAAGTGAAAATAAAATTAAAATGTTTACAATGGTGTTGAGCAACCAGTCAAACCAACCCTTGCTAGGAGATGGGTATAAAGAACAGATCTATGGGTTATTTCACATGTCACAGTTGATTTGACACAGAATCACAGATAGGCTTTACACCAGCCCATTCAATCATGCCCCTGAACATAAAAACACATTTCTCTTCAGTGAGCTCTGCAATTTAAAAAATTTGGCACATTTTACATTTTCAAATTTGTTACACTCAACAAATAAAAAGAAATTGGAAGCTAAAACATTTGGACAATTGCATATTTAGGTCTGTTCCCTGTAGAGGATGTGCTATTTGCTATTATTGTTCTTATTTTCACATCAAATCAGCAAAACTGACTGGGGGTCTTAAAACTCTTACACATGACTGTAGTGTATCCAATCATCCACTATTTAAGAACTTCAGTATTTAAGAGTGTAGAAGTCTTTCATACCAATTATTCTTGCATTTTTACCTTCTATATTTATTTTAGTCTGTAGACAGAGTACAGTGCATGCTCTAATACCATGTGACTGGGTTTACATTGTAGAGCAGTGACAGTATGATGATGATATTGAACAACATCTCTCCCAACTTAAAGTTTCTCAGCCTGTGCAGGCATGTCGGTACACCAAAGACACAGGTGTACAGTTCACAGTCACATCTGAAGTGTCCTTTGGGACCCTCTCTTCTGGGACACATTTTTCCTTCAAAACTTGAGGAACTGACCCCTGAGACTTCCTTACCTATCCTCATATAATCAACGGCTGCCTGCCAGCCAAACTCACCACCCACCACTGAGTCTCACTGATCTCAGCTCTCTCTCTCTCTCTCTCTCTCTCTCTCTCTCTCTCTCTCTCTCTCTTTGCATACTTTAAGAGTGCAGCCTTCAAAACTTTTTTCATTAACCTAATTCAATCTTGCCAAGGACGAAAAACAGGGAAGCTTTAAGGCAGCTTTATTGTGAGAAAAGTACACACAATGGAGGCCTTTGACTCCTTTTCGTGGGCACTTCATGAGTTATTCAGAGGGTTTTTTGCACGCGGCTGCCTGTGGTTCCTGAGCAAAGAGGGAAGCCTGTTCCTTGATCCAGAGGACACCCTGCCAGAAGGCTTGAGGGGGAAAGATCTGGGACATGGACCTTGGTCACCCTGTTGATCAATTAGAGCCAGAAGGGGAAGTAAAAGTGGGTCATAGGGGTCACTTGAAGAACCACAGACAGAATGAGAGGGAGAGGCAGAGAGAGGGGTAAAGAAAGTTTGTTAAAGTCAATATTTTGGCTTTAATTTGCACACAAAGAGTATCCAGCAATATTTAATTTAAAAATGTATTATCAAACAGCTGATGTATAATGCAAAACTCATGAAAATGCTGTATAACCCATTTTGGTATTGGAATGTCTTGAACCTATATCCTGAGCTGGGAAACCTAATGCACTGACTGAGCATTCTTCAGATGTGTACATCATTTCCAAATTACACAAGTATTGCCAGATATGAGAAAATAAACTGAAAGAAAAAATTATGCAGGACTAAAATGCCCATATGAATCAACTAAATTCCATGAATCCCTTTTTATCACATACCATTCAGCCATAATATTATGACTGTTGGCAGGTGAAGTGAATAGCATTGAATACCTTGTTTTTTCATTACAATGGCACCTGTCAGTGACTGGGTTATAATAAGCAGAAAATGAACATTTAGTTCTTGAAGCTGTTGTGCTGGAAGCAGAAAAAAGGGGGGAGTGTAAAGATCTGAGCCACTTCAACCAGGGCCTTATTGTGATGGCTACACAACTGAGTCAGAGTATCTTCAGAACGGCAGGTCTTGTGAAATGTTCCGGTTATGTAGTAGTTAGTACCTACCAAAAGCAATCAGAGAAAAGACAATTGGTTTAATCAGCAACAGGGTCATGGGCATCCAAATCACACTGATGCATGTAGGGAGTGAAGGTAAGCCTGTCTGGTCCAGTCCCATAGAGAGGCTCCTGCTGCACAAAAAGTTAATGCTGCCTCTGATAGAAAGGGGTCAGAACACACAGTGCACCACAGTCAGAGCTGTTTCAGCAGCATGAGGGAGACCTACAAAATATTAGACAGGTGGTCATAATGTTATGGCTGATCAGTGTACACTGTACTAGTCTCTTGCTCTAAAATGGTCAGACTGTCAAACCAAATCACTCTATTTTGCTACACAGCTACAAGCTGGAGCATGCATGCTGTTGCCTACACATATTTATCATCACATCTTGAGCAGCTCCAGGCAAATTCTCAGCAAATTCCAACACCTGTTCTACCTTTGGCGATCTAAGCACTGTATGTATGTACTGTATATATGTATGAGAGACTGGGAGAGTCTGTGTTGACTAAACTGCAGTGTCACTTGTCAAGGCTCTCCTTCTGTATAGATGAGAATGACAGGATCACAGTAACTCAAAGATCAGTTAAGTGGAACCTGCTGACTACAGTTCAGTCTGAAGAGTCTGGTTTGAGCTGCCGTCGTTTTCGGGTGATAATGCCTGGATCCTAGGACAAAAATTTATTGAGCCTCAATGATGAAATAGCCAACCAAATCAAATCTTTAATTCTACATCCTTGTTAACTTTCCTTACATCTTTGTATTGCATCTTAGCCCCTCTGTCTAAGGATGTGTGGAGTAGATGCAAGGGAAAAATGGAAGAACCTATCACCACCTACGTATAACTAGGTTTCTTAGGTGTGAGCAGGAGGAGAAAATGTGTCCTAAAGGAGAGGGTTCTGGAAAAGACTTCTGGTACAATTATGAACTGTACAAGTAAAAGTACAAGCATGTACAAAAAAAAAACGTGAATGTGAAAAAATGTGAATTTTGGGTAAAGAATTGGTATGAACATGTGGGGCATGGGTAGCAGTTACAAATCGAGAGGGATCAGAGTTATGACAACCACCCAGTGGCTCTCTTGGTGGAAAGGATGACCTTATTTACCTGTCACTCTTGTTGTCTTGTTAACCAATTGCAGGTCTCTTATATACAAAAATGGATATTTAGTGGTCTCTTTCATGCTTATTCAGCATATCTAGTGATACTGCATGAGCTTAGACAGATGCTCTAACTGAATTCATATGTTGCAGAGGAACTGCATTTGCAAGGGGCTCTCCAAGGTTGGGGGCATCAAATGATGTGTAAAACTTAGCACTCTTCTTCTTTGTGCAGTTTCATCGAAGACACACTTTTAGATGCCTTAAATACATTTTAAATGATAGTTGCCTTAGAGAACCATTTTTGAATCTGAGATGCAGGAGTGTGATAAACATTTTTAAAGAATCTCCACATACTGTAATAGATAATAGGCCTTAATTTGGTTTAAAACCCTTATGTAATGTGGTGGCTGAGCAGGCAGTGGTGGTCTAGTGGTTAGTACATTGTCCTTGGGAACAAAAGGTCGCAGGTTCAAGTCCCGGCCCGGCACCACTGAGTTACCCTTGAGCAAGGTACTGTCCCTGGGTGCTGTTGATAGCTGCCTGCTGCTGCACGTGTGCATGCGTGATGGGTTAAATGCGGACGCCACATTTTCCTGTGCTTCTTGAGTGTGTTCACAATGACAAAAAAATCACTTTCACTTTTTTGAGATTCTTCAAACTCACTAATCTCTTTGCAAACATTATTCTTTAGAAACATCAAAGTGGTACTTGCATGCCATTGCTCAAAACGTTTAGCACCCTTTTTTAAAAAGTGTATGTTAAAACATGAAAAGAAAAAAATGGGTAATCACCCCTCTATATCCTCCCACTCTGCCCACCCCCACCCCCAATTAAAATATATATGCATGGAACATGAAGGTAGATATTTAACTACATTGGTTTTACAGTTTTACGACTAAGTATATGCTCATATTTTTGGACACAATAAAGTTCACTCTATACTTTTTATGGCCAAAAAATGCTACTTTTGAGTATTATTAGAGAATCACCATGACTCATGGTCAAATTTGACATTTTATGATATGTTTAATCATCCGCTCAAGAATCATAACTGAATCAGATTGCTATGAGGTCAGGAACTGTAACCTCATCTGGATGTATTGACTCGTGAAAGAAACCACAGATTTTTTGCCAATTCAGTCATGGCCATGTGCTGCATATTCAATCAAACCACTAGAGGAGCACACAGAAAGCAATATAAGGTTTCACAAACCCATTTTTTCTGCAGCTCTTTGTCTATACCCATCTCACATTGGTGCTGGGGGAACAGAATCCTCTCAGGGGTCTGTGCAGAGCTTTGCTATGCAGGCATCTGGTTTCACAGCATCGAGTGATCGACAACTTATGGTGTTGTGGATGGAAGAGGAGATTTATTGGTGCAGGCTGTATGTAGAGCCAGTGGCCAGTGTGAGCCTTTGGTTAGCAATGGCTCTAAACTAATACAGGCCCATTCAGTTTTACTGCTATACAATACACTCAGTCATCACATTATGTTGTATGTCCATAGCCATGGATGCACAACGGTGATGCCCTTGCCTTTAGACAATTAAAGCCCTGTGTCTTGTACAAGTGGTCCCTGGTCTCCTTAGACTTCACTGTATCAGACTTTAGCACATTTGAGGAATTTCACTAAGCAAATTAGGGCAGATAATCCAGTGCAGCTGCTTCATTCACTACACCAGCCAGAGTGTGTCAGAACACTAATGATTTTAGAGTGGTTACCACTGTGTGGTGGAGGAGTGCTTATAATCTGTATTGACATAAGCTGAGCATTCGCATAAAGTGGGCACTAATTGCTCCTTCCGTGTGTTTTTTTTTTTCCTGAGTAAACATTTTATATAACCTGAAGCTTTAGGCTGGTCTCAGCACTTTGCTTTCTGTTCTCTTTTCTCAGTTTCTCCCTCAGCTTCATAAACATTAAAGCCAAACTCTTCCCTGTTTGTTCAGGCACATTATGCATATGCGGATGATGGTGTGTGTGTTTTCAAACAACATTTTCAAGAGCTTTGTTTGCGTGACAGTATGGTTCTAAGTCCTGAAATATAAGACATTTTTTGCATATTTGCATTAAGAGCAATAATGAGGTCAGACACTGATGTTGAATGATTAGTTCATACGTGGATGATGGTGTGTGTGCTTGAGTTTGTGTTTTCGTGCAACATTTTCTAGAACACAAGCACAAACGCCCTGTGCGTGACAGTTTGTGATGCTAAAGGCGAATCTGTGTTTGAAGGAGCTGGTCATGGCCTGGTCACGCCAGCTCAAGACACACTCCTCCAGGCGCACAAAACACACAACACTGCCTTAGGATGGAGAGGAGGGCGTGAGAGGCTGGGGGAAGGAGAGAGAGAGAGAGAGAGAGGGAGAGAGAGAGAGAGAGAGAGAGAGAGGGATGTTTTCTTTATACAGTTGTTTACAGTTTATACAACCTGAATTACAACAGTTGTATAGATTCTATAAATTTGAGGCCAACAGTTGAAACAGAAATCTTTGATGGCTCCTGTTTCAGTCAATTGGCATTTTTAGTGACTGTAAATGTTTTTTAAAAAGATAGCTGGGCAATTTGGCACTGGTCATGTGATCATGAACTAGCAGTGGTTCCCAGTCCTGGTCTTATTCAAGCAGACTTATCAGACTTATTTTTGCATATTTGTAACAAGAGCATTAATGAAGTCAAATGCTGGTGCTGGATGATTAGTTCTGGATCTCAAATGCCACTTCAACTCATCTCAAAGGGATTGGATGGAACCTCATCACTCCTGAAAACACTTCCCTCTGCTCCACAGCCCAGTGCTTGAGGGGGGCTTTACGCTGCTCTAGCTGATGGTGAGTATAGGCTTATGTATAACCCTAGGCTGCTCCAGTTTCCCACTCTGCTGATGCTTTTCTATGGAGAGTATACTTGCTGAGTGAGCGAATGATAAAAAATATGATATATGATGTATATATTATTATATTATCAGAATAAACCTTTTATCAACATTTTTTTTTATCAGCATGCCCCCCGTACACAGTGAAGTAGAGACAAATTAAAGAAGAACAAACTGAATGAAATTAGATCTTGTTGCATTAACTTGAAAATCAAATGAAAAATCTATTTTTTTCCTTCTCTCCTAAAGTTACTTTTTAAAAGGGATGACAGGGATGAGAAATATGACTAATATGACAAATAACAGATATATTTCCAATGGTTAAGATGCTGACACTTGCCAACAGATGTTTTTTTGCAATGCAGCGTTCTCCATCACCCAAGGGAGTTGTCATTAGTGCACATGGGGCATGGGGACCGCGTGGCACTTTTGTCTCACCGCCTCATGACAGAGGTAACTATTGACCTACTTTAGCCCTGACGAACTGAACTTTCCACAAACATGCGGCTGCGTTTATTTTCTTTATTTTCCGAACAGCGGGAGAAAAGAAACAATGGCAAAGCTGAACACAGGCATGCTAATGACAGATGAGCAGTGCTGTTTCCTCACTGGTCATGAAGCCTCTGGCCATGAAAGAAAACACATCATGGAGTCATTATCTGTGGTGGTGATAGAAGGTGAAATCCTCTCAAATTGACCCAGGACAACTTCATGTATTCTGGCTTTCACGTTTACCACACACCACATATGAAGACTGATCTGTCACTTACACAGAGCTTATACCACGCATGTGAACTCAGAGCAAACACCTGGTAGGCTGTGTGCAGGCAGCTGTGTGAGGTGGGCAGCCTTCACTGCTACCTGCAGCTCAGTCTGTCATTAAGACCAAAGACAGGAGATGTGCTTTAGGGCATGACAGCCTATAATCTAACCAAGCCTTACTGGCTCCCTAAATGTGCTGCCAGAGAAAACATACACGTGCTTTAGGGTAGCATGATTTCATAGGGTTTCAGATGTCCTATTATGAAATTATGTCATAGGATTTTTTTTTGATGCAGGCCTTCCATTGTGCATTGCCCCAAACTAAAGTAACACTTTTCTATTATCACTCAATACTTTCTTGCATTCTATATAGATAAATACATACCTAAAATCCCAAGTGAGACAGAAGTCAGGGAAGACGTGTTGGATGACACTTTGCTGAAATGCTTTCCATTTAAAGCTGTTATAAAGGTCGGGATGGCTATTCGTGGAATCCCAGTGTTAGAGCCGATGTTTGTTTTTCTTTGACATTGCTTTGATATTATTTATAATGTGTTTTGTAGATTTTAAATACGTTTTGTTTTCAGACACATACAGGACCAGCATGCGTACCATTAACATTTTCAGTTCTGTAAATATTCCCAAGTTTACTCTAAGAAACAAGATAAAAAAAAATTTTCTTTCAAACCTTGTTTGCACCATGTGCAAATCCAGTACCGCTATGAGACTTTGTCACCATGTGCTATAGGACATTATAGAGCTGTACCATAACATCAACAGCGCAGTGCAGACACCTTTATTAAATGTACTCACACACCACCCTCATACACACACAGACACTGATCACATTCATTCACAGTTGTCCCCATCAGCTCACTTTTACCTGTGTGGCATTTTTTGAGTAGAATTTACAGTGGAAGTGACCACAAATGTCACTAATACCTTTTGATGCCACTACACAGCCTGACCACAAGAAAAACGTGACAAAGATAATTAAAAATACATTTTAATTTCTGTGCTTACAGATCAAAAGCTCTTCAGATCACAAGCCTGTGCTCTTTATTAGCTGCAATGTATGTAGTAATATACAATATAATTATACACAGATTTTCTTAATCTAGAACCTATGTTAAAATATCACCTAAATTTATAAATATTGCTGAAATATTTAGGATATAAGGAAATAAATGTTTTTTTTTTCATTTGAAATTGTAATTTTAACATATCACATACATTGTTATATATTTTGGATGATTTTGTCTTCATTTAAAATTCCATTGTTAAGGCACCACGTATATTTTGGATATGAGGTAATGTAAATACATATGTGAGTGAAATCATCACAACCACCTTACCAATGACTTACCAATAACAGACTGTGAGTCTGCTAGTTTCAGCACCATCCACTGATATGTCTGAATAGAATTATAATTGAGTTTTGTGCTGGTTTAATCACTGGTCCAGGGCTATTTCTCAGAATCCACATGAAGATGTCCATTTCTCTTGCATTAAGGCACCTAATCAGAGAAAAGTTTTGAAGTACTGGTGTGACTGTTAAGCTCTGGTGTTGTACAGAGCTCCTTTTAGGCATGATTGTTGTTTGTGCAAAGCTCCAGTAAATATAGCTGCTGGTTGGGGGCTGCTGATGACAACCATAATTACAGGATGAGCTAGAGCAGCTGAGCAAGGAGGCGTGTGGAGGTGTCCGTGCTCTAGTGCCCAAGGCTGCTTACACCAATTCCTGCCACATTGCGGATTGATGTACATCAATTAGAAAGCATTCTTTTGCACTCAGGTCAGCCTTAACCACAGTGAGGTCACCGTTAGGAATGAACCAAAGTTACAGCTTCAGGGAGGGGGACTGAGTGGGGTTACAGTGCAATGGAACACCCAGGTGCTCAAAGTTTAATGTGTCTGCAGTGATTTCACCTTGAAGTAGAGTGCCTCTGATGTGGCTTCAATCTAGACACTGTAGTGTGTGCCTGTGCCTGTGCATGTGCAGTGTGTGCATGTACCTGTAAGAAAAACAGATTATATTAGCAAGTATTTCTATTAATTGACATTTGACAGTGCCTCAACCCCATAAAATGGTCCAGGGCCTTTCCAAATTGCTTCAGCTTTCATTCATTGCTTGCACAATTTACTGACTGCATGTATAAATTATGTCATAAAGGATTATTTGCATGTCAGAATTGATCTTACGGGACTAACAGGTTGTAATTTGCACTTTGGGGTGTCCATTAAACTCCTGAACTGTATTAGTACACCAATCAGTTGTAACATTAAAACCATCTGCTTGATGTTGTGTAGGTCTCCCTCATGCTGCTAAACTAGATGTACTGTATATTCTGACGCCTTTCTGTCTGAGCCAGCATGATCTCTTTGTGCTACATAGCTCATACGGGCAGCGGTGGCCTAGTGGTTAGGACTTTACCCTTTGGTGAAGGTCGCAGGTTCGAGCCCAGGCACTACTGAGGTACCCTTGAGCAAGGTACCGTCCCACTACACTGATCCAAGTTTTGGAAGTCAATTTGGATAAAAGTATCAGCCAAATGAATAACTGTAAATGTCATTTGAGGGATCAAACCAGATGGACTAACTACCACTCCCCACATGCATCAGTAAGGCAAGGGCAGCCTTGACCTTCTCACTGGTTCAGCAGTTTTTCTTCCTTGGATCCCTTTGGTAGGTACTAACCACTGCATACCCACCAAAAGAAATGCCATTTTGGAGAAGCTCTGACCCAATTGTCTAACCATCACAGTTTGGCCCTTGTCAAAGACACTAAAATCTAAACTAAAACTAAAATTTTCCTGCTTTTAACACATCCCCATATTCAAGAGCTGACTGTTCTTGTGCTGTCTACTACAACTCACTCATTAACAGGTGCCACTGTGAGAAGACAACAATTTAATTAATGCTATTCGCTTCACCTGTTAGTGATTATACTGTTGTGGCTGATTGGTGTATATGGACAGCACATGATATGATTACAGAGACCATGTCAGCAGATGATCTGCATCGCTTCACATACTAACCAAGATGAATATGATACGGTTGGCCTGATATGTTTTTTTTTTAATTAAGGGAACACACTATAATGCTTCTTCTTAGCATCTAAACATTTTGATGTGACCAAAGCCACATGAAATTCTGATAAATTACTTGCATACAAAAGGTAAAACAGAGCAATCTAAATTTGCTTTGAACAACTGTCACAGTTGTTCACATGTTAAAGCTGCTGAGGGGTAAGTAACATGCATTCTTTCCCACTGGAGAGGAAGGTTTCATGTAGCCTTCAGGCACACTGAGTTATTTTTGGTGCACATAGTGCTGGTACAGCCTTTGTCCAGGCTAGCTGCATGGCCACCATGACAGCTGAGCAAACAGCACTGCAAAACGGATCTCTGCTACCTACAAACAGCCTATTGCAAGACAAATGAACTCGACTAAAGCTGCACAACAGCTTTAGGGTGAATTTCGTTAAGGGGGCACAGGTTAGGCCCCGCCCCGCGCTTCTGTCCTAAACGTTCATTGGTCCACTGAAGCTCGGGGGCGTCACCCACTACAAACCCACACGAGAGGGCACATGAGTTTGGATGCTATGCTATCAGTCACTCGGCGGTGTAGCTGTTAGAAAGGTCGAGCCACCTCAAAGCTGTGAATGTTTTGATGATCGCACCTCAGCGGTTTGGGCTTGATGGGTCAAGCACAATTCGAGTAAACGGGATTTACTTGGACTAAGTTTTTTTTGCAGCAGCGGTGAGTACATGTACACAGGGTTGTTTGTGGTAAAGAGAACTCGCTGGTGGTCGGTGTGACTTTACTGCTTGTTTCCAGGGGCTTAAAAGAGGCAGAACGCTGTAGTGGCTCTGAATTTGTGTCATTGGTTTGGTCGAGCTAGGGCGATATGTGACAGGAAACACACGAGTCAGAAGGACCTGATTTGTCTCATTTTTCTTGTCGAAATATTGATTTCGTTGCGTTATATATTGCTCTTTAGAACAAGAATGGACATTAGTTGGTTGCGCTTGTTGGGGCTTTTGTCTGGAGTTTTGTTTTTCTCCTCACCGTCTCCCTCTATTTCTAGCTCGATCATGGGTTTTCCACTGGCTCTTATAAGTCCATCCTTTCCCACTCAGTGTCTCAGCTGGAGGAAGAGTTGGTGAGAGCACACAGTGGCTTCCTCACTCAGAAGGATTGCAGTTTTACAGTAGACATGTTCCAGTACAAACATTACAGCAAATCATAACAGCTGGTAGAATGAGGTGTAGATTAAAACATTATAGCAAAGGGTACAAGCTTAAAGAGACAGCATCCCTCAGAGAGGGAGCAGAGACTTTGTCTTTACATCTACATGTACACTGTTGGAGTATTCAAAATAGATACTGGACACTAGGGCTGAACAATTTATTGTTTTTGTATTAAAATTGTAATCTTATTTATCCTATATTATCCAATATTGGCTAGTATTTAATGGAGAAGTTGAATACTAAAGGGAATCATTTACCAATTTAAGTTTTTGTCTCATTTTTTCTTGAGAAAGTTCCATAAAATAGTCAAAAAGAGTCTGCTTTTGATTTGTTACTTTGTGCAAACATGTCAGCACAAGGCCACCACAGGCAGTGGTGGCTTAGTGGTTAGGATACTGCCTTTGGGACCTTAGGGTCGCAGGTTCGAGTCAAAAAGAGTCTGCTGTTGATTTGTCCCGGCCCGGGCACCACTGAGGTACCCTTGAGCAAGATACCGTCCCACTATACTGCTCACCGGGTGCTGTTGGTAGCTGCCTGCTGCTGCACGTGTGATGGGTTAAATGCAGAGGTCACATTTCATTGTGGTGCTTGAGTGTGTTCACAATGACAGTCACTTTCACTTCAAATGTGTGTGTGTGTGCTCTTGAGTGTCTATAGATTATCTCCTTACCTAAGATCAAATCCCAAATACGAAAACACTGGTGAAAGTCTGAATCTGTGTGAAAACAGCGTAAGGGGTTTGGAGAAGAATAGTTGGTGAGTGAAGCTCTGTAATACCTAATACTACGGAATGTATAGTAGTACACATACTTCGCATTATGACAACTGATTACCTCCTACTACACTTGGGTTTGTTGTTCTAAAGCAAAAGTTGTGGTTGAAAGAGAGGATGCATCTCAGCACTGGTTTAGTTCTGTTGCTTTGTGCGACGTTTGCTTGTCTGTGATGTGCTCCCAGAGAAGTTTAGTTGATGGGAAGTTTTAGAGCAGTAGGGAATAGTGCCTAAAGCTGCTAACATGCTTACTGCAAGAGATAAATGCTTAACTTTTCTCTTCCTATTTCCTCCTTTTTCTCGATCAGATTTTTCCTTTCTCTTGTCTCATCCACTTCGCCTGGACACTCACCAGTCCTGTGTAACATTAAAGCAAATGTTGTTAGTCCCCATTTCTGAGCAAAGAGTCAGGGGTTAAACAGCCTGATGAAGATCTGCTGAGCCAGTGGGCAGGAATGAATGGAGTCAGGCGGCGTTTTGTCATTTCAGTGCAGTACAACTTTCGGTACAATGGGCCATTCTGGACACTGACATCACTCAGTGATAAGAGTTAAACCACTGCTCGAGGCAGTGAATGAGATCATTTGCTATTTCATGTACTTAAACTCCGTATTAAAGGCACTGCTCATTGACACTTACCATGCTTTCTGTTAGATTGGCACCTCCTTTGCTTTTTTAGGGTGTTTGACATACTGTGGCATGTGTCCCCATATTACAGGAGGGGGTATAATCAGTTCTAAGATACATTGCAATGATGTATTGAATGATTCTGCGTTGGTACACCAAACTTGTACTCAGACTTTTGCGAACATATATTTTAGATTAAGAAATGATCACATTCATTTATTTTCTGAGTCAGATGTTCTAACCAAGGTCACAGGTGGTGCCTCAACATATCCCAGTGCTCATAGGGTGAAATTTGGAGAAACACCCTGGACAGGTCATCAGTCTATTGCAGGGCAGACACACAAACACATTCCTGTGCATATTCACACCCAGGGTCAATTTAGCATCTTCAGTTCACTTGACATGCATGTCTTTGGTCTGTGGGAGGAAACCAGGTCCCCCAGTGGAAACCCACACACAGGGGGAGAACATGCAAATACTGAAATTAAACAATAGCTATAGTGTTTGGCAGCTTTAAGCTCCTACACCAACAAGGTCTCGATGTGCCTGTGTAAGTACACCTTTTATGGAAATGTGAAGAAATTTTTGATGTTGTAAGTGTATAAGATTAATCGTCAAATAACCTCTAGGTTATTCCATTACTAATGTAAAAAACAGTGTCTGTCCTTTAAAAATACACAGAATCTTTTCATAATCAAACCTTGGCACCCTACACTGAAAGTGAACTGATTCGTGCGTTGTCTAGAGATTCCTACCCCTAGTATCTACTAGAGAGAAAGATGTTTAAGGGAATTTTCACTGTTCTGAACCTTCAGTGTGTCTTGAGCTTTCACAGCTGATCGTCCGTGACCTAGACGTGTCTTGCTCATGGTGCCTAGTACTCTTCTTGCACTGTAGACCCCTTAGCCTTTAGTGTGTGGGCCTATCAGCATGCTCCAAAGCTCTCCCACAATCAGTCAAAGTCAGCCAAAGCATGGTTTTTCATTGTCCAGCTCTGCACAGCTGTATCCTGTGTGCTCTGAAGTGGGGTGTGGGAGAGTGATTTATGACTGTCAGGGTTATCTGTGTTTAAACTGCCTCTGTGTCTCCGTTGCACTTGTCTGGACAAGTCCCACTTTAGAGAGCCTGGGCCTGAGGGTCTGAGGAAGGGTATTTCAGGTGTGATAAAGGCAGTAGATAAGTGGGGGGTGGAGGGGGGAGAGATATTTGAGATTCTCAGTAAGGGAAAGAGAAAGAGATAAATGATAAGAAACGTCATGTGATCATGATCAGAGCTGCTGGGTGTTTTGCTCAGTGTCACAGTCAGATAAGTTAAATTAAATCATCTCCGTGAACAGCAGGTCAGTGCAGCGCTGGAGTGTCATTGTAGCATCAGACCTTACAGAACACAGCTGCATTTTGTCTGCCTCTTACAGCTAGTGTCAGTGTTTTTCACGCTATGCTGTCACATCGTTTGGATCACTGATTTATATGCCTGCTTTTTGGAAGATGAGTTATGAATAGAGCTGGGCAATATGATGCCATTTATCGTTATCGTGATAAACTGTGGTCACTATGCTTTCCTGATCTTGATCTCGTTAGTGCTTAAAAGACAATGTCAAACACCATGTTTAATTTTAAGGAGAGAATCATTAGTTTTGCTTAAGTGAACACATTGTTTGGTGTGAAAAACACTGAATTAACATTATTTGTACTCGTACTTTTATTTTTTTTTAGAAAATATGCCACTTTTGGCTCTTTTTCCTTTGTTCCATCTTAATACATATTGTAACATATCGCATATCAGGAAAATTTCTCGAAATATTGTGATAAGATATTTTTGCCATATCGCCCACCTCTAGTTATAAATCATTAACATTATCATGTTGGGCAGTGGTGGCCTAGTGGTTAGGACCCGGGTACCACTGAGGTGCCCTTGAGCAAGGTACCATCCCCTACACTTCTCCCCTGGTGCTTCTCATAGCTGCCCGCTGCTCCACGTGTGCACATGTGGTGGGTTAAATACAGAGGTCACATTTTGTTGAGGAGCACTTTCTGTGATGGAGTGTGTTCACAATGACCGTCACGTTCACTTTCACTTAACATGACGGTGCAGGTTGACCTGAGAATATCTCTGTATATAGTGTATATGTGCCCTGCTTCTTTACAGCTGAGATTTTTAATGAGGTTAGTTGCCTTTTCTGTACTCCTAATTTGAACACGTTGCCCCGGTTACTTTTTAAAAACTGGAATTTCATTTGGATTTTACCCTTCAGCATAGTGAGTTCCAGTTTACAACTCATATACGTTTATGCTTCATATTACATGCCACTTATCATACAAAAAGTGATGCAAAATCAGGCCATGATCATAATTAATTTATTAATTTATTTTTCAGTTTGTCTAGTGTACTTTTGGTGGTAAAAATCTGCCAAATATGTTCCTGTAAAGAAATATAAAGACATAACAATTCATGGTTGCTTCTGTCTTAACAACAGGAACATTTCAGATGCTGAATAACTGCCATATGAATTATTGAGAGAAACCATTAAACTGACCTTCTTTGCTCATTTTATGCAGCATTTACGGTGGTGATGTTGTAATGATTGTGACAGACCTGTACGTGATCAGCGCATCCAGGACAACAGATCTTTCTAGACACTGACATCATTCTACAGGATATGGATTAGCGTTAAATCACTCCTTGAGATAGCGAACGAGCTAATTTGTAGTTGTTTACTCTAATTCAGTGCCCTGTGTCTGTTTAAAACAAGCGATTAATCCAGAGCTCCGTGAAACCTGGGCTGCTTCTCTGAGGGCTGTCACTGTCACTATAGAGGGGTGTTGATGAGAATGAACTGCAGCTGAGGATATCTTCTCTTTTCTCTTTCACACTGGGCAGATAATGTCTGTTTACAACAACATTGCTCAGTTGGGGGGGGGGGGGGGGGCATAATCCCCCTGACTAACAGCGTGTTTAGATGCAGTGGCGGCGAGAGCACCCTTCTAGTGTCCTCCCATACCTTTACCCCCACTGCCATGCTTATAGCCCCGCACTGGGAGGCATTATAGTGTTTTATCCCTCAGACATAAGCTGATAAGCTTGGTGTTTATTTTTTTCCCCATCTGTGCTTTTAACAGCGGTGAACAGCTGTACAAGAGAATGATTGGTTCCTTGAACTTCTGTCTGAAACCCGATTGGCTGAAAGATCAAGTTGCAGTGACGCTGTTGTTTAACATCTTTACATGACCAGTGAATTTTCCATCGACGTCTGCCTACTGTGATGTGTAATCTGATTTTGAAGGCACATTTGCCTTGATGACATTTAAGGTGACATGGTGCTGTGTCCTGCCGGGGGGTTATGAGGCACAGCTGGAGAGGGACATGGGGGAATGCACTAAACTATAGGCCAAAGAACATGCAAAGAACCAGAGGAAGCAGTGATGAATGGGCTGCATATACACAACCTTTTTAAATGAGCCAAAAATAAAATTAAACACAGTAAAATCGCTTTATAACTTTTGCCTGATTTTTACTCACTTTTTACTAACATGAACTTTACTTGATTGACCATTGGGATATTGATATTATTATTATTATTATTATTATTATTATTATTATTATTATTATTATTGCATAGAAATATTTGCTTAAAAAAGTAATTAGTTTAGATTTGACCAATATTTCAATCTTGCAATATGTAATAATGCCTTTATTGTGCTCTGGAAGACACTGTGACACTGGATGTTTTCTAATTTTTCCTAATTTTAAGCTATTGGCATTAATAAAAGTCATTGGCACTATAAGTATTGCCAGTGACTATGGCAATGAATCATTATGGGCCCTTCCCTCAGTACATAGCTTGATGGAGTTCAGATTTAGGTTGCTGTAGTTTACACTTGGCTGCTTTTAGTGGCTTAATTGTAGTATAGCTTTAAAATATTCAGTTCACTGGCCGCATCAGTTATAGGACTAAAAAATCTGTATACTTGCACATCAAAAGTTGCAAGAGTGGGAAAAATTCTAAAGGGGAATCCTCACATCCTGCACTGTTTTTAAAATTTATGCTCATTGCATATTGGAATGGTGGTGGATTTATCTTGTTTTAGGGACAGATGTGCCAGTTATGTCCAACTGAGTAAGTGGAGCAAAGCAGAATGCAGTTAAGCATCTCTCTCTCTCCTTCGCTCTCTCTATCTCACTCTCCCCCCCCCTCTCTCTCTCCCTCTCTCTCTCTTTCTCTTGCTCTCACTCACACTCACTTACTCATACACACACACACACAGACACACACACTGCTGAATCATACTAGAACCCTACCTGCCTGCCTTCTCCTTCTGTGAACTGCCAGGTTGGGTCGTCGTCTGCATAATTAATGCTGTTAATTTCCTCTACTTCAAAGCAGAAAGCATTGCTTCCAGTGTGAGCCATAAGGGGGCTTATGTATGTGGCATGGTTCAGATGAATCAGTGCTGAGTGAATAGTGCATATTAACCCAGCTCTGAATTCAGTCAAGCCCAGCTCAAGTCAAACTGGGTTTAGTTGTTTCACAAATAATCATTTACATGGGGAGCTTACTGGAATATGGAAATGCGGATTCAAAACCCTGCCGAGGATTTGAGGACAAGTGTCCCCCTGAGCGTTTCTAGCTTCTGCAGCAGGCATTTAGGGACTAAGTGTGGCTTCACTTCTTTCATCATCTCACTCTCACTCACTGGCCATGTGTCTACTTCTTGTCAGTAAATAATCCTCTATTAAAAGTGGGGTCTGGGTTCTTGCATTGAGCAAAGGTGGAAAAAAAAGTAGTGCACCTGACCCCAGGCTGACACTCTAGGAAGAATAAGCATGAATTCAAATGGAGGGGATTCGGCCTGTGGGGCTGCAGGCTTTTCCATCTCATTACTGCTGCTGATGTGGGTGGGGCTTGTAGAGGTGTGCGTGGTTCTGATGGTCTCAGCAGTTGCGTTCGCTGTGTTTCCCCACTGCCTCACACTGCCTGCATGCAGGAATGTCAACCCCCACACACATGCCGCTCTTCCCAGTGTGCTCTAAAAATATTGGTCTTACACATAATGCTCAGTGCCAAGCCAGCAGCTACATGTTACAAACGTCATCCCCGGTCTCCGTCACGTATGGAGCTGTGCCCCACTTTAAACCCACTGTTTTTCAGCCTGTTTCTCACAGAACATACAGATTCCGTTTTTCCTCTTGCTGATTCAACATAGCAAGGTCTCTGGAAAAAGCTTTTCTCTATACTGCTGTACAAAGGGAAAACGCAGCAACTGCACTCAGTCAGGTGCCTGAGGATCAGCTTTATCTTCCTGGGGAAAAGAAATTAAAGGTATCAGAAAGTCAAAAAGAACTTTTTTAATTTGAGCCACGTATACACACATACACAATGTTCCACTGGGCCCTTGGTGCAATGTGCACACACGGCCTGTGTAATGGTACAAGTAAACAAAATGTATATACATCTTCCATACAAGGCAGTGCAGCACAACACCAGCTAGAGCCTGGTGGATATTATGGTTGGTTTATAATATGACCAGTAATACGATTGCTAACTTTATTGGTTGTTATGTTCAGTTGCACCGTTTCTGGGATTTGTTTTCACAACGATAAGGAAAAAGTGAAGTGAGCTGTAGAGTCTGTGAATATTTACATTAATATGAGAGTTTCCCAGTATTTTAGCCATTGGGTGAAACTGGAGATGAAGTTTGGCAAAAAAAACCTGGAAAACAATTTGGTGATGCCTCCCTCTGCTGTAATGATCAGATGTACTAGAGCTGGCATGGACTCCACACATTTGCTAAAAAGCCTCTACTAAGTAGATCAAATCCACTAAGTTTTCATGTTTACGCATGTGTGTCATTGAAAAATAAAACTGAATTTTTTTCCCCCAAGCTTATCTGATTATATTTCAGTGGTACTGGCAGAAGTGCAAAATTGTATAAATATTTCTTCTTCATTTTACTTTTCTTTGTTTACTTTTCTTGCAAAATTCTGAAATTCATTATTTCTTGGTTTATTATTAATGCAGAAAAAAAATACCAGATTTATTCAATCCTGTGTAATCTCAGACACTTCATAATATCAGTTTGTAAACTAAAACAGCTGTATGACATTTTTGTACTATTGTTTACATTTATAATATACAGATGGAATTTGTTCTTTCATATTTTAGTCCTTAGGAGATGGGAATAGCATGGGCCACAAATTTTGTGGTTGGGTCCATCTACAATGCAGTCAACACTAAAGTGCACAATTATGTTCCAAGCCCCCAAACAGCTAAATGACGAGAGTGTATAAAACTGTAAAAACTGCAGGAGCTCCAAATCTGTACCAAGACCAAGATCTTTGATCTTTAACCCTGATATTTTTTCATGGGCAACAAATCTTACAAAGGCAAAATAAAGTATCTATATTTTAGGGGATTGGGTGAAAGCTGCCATGATTGACATGTACAAAAATCTTTAATAGTTACCTGGAATATGTGCAATACTCAGGTTACACCGTTTTTAGCTCTGTTGACTATGTTTAACTGCGTAACTGGTTTTACATTTGCAGTGTCCATAGTGGCCACAGTGAACGTGCTGGAGTGAGTGGCTTTTCTGAGTGCAGCTAGGCTATAAAGGTTATTTCACGTTTAATGAACAGTCAGCCATGTCCCCCTTAGCTCGTTGGCATTTCCAGCATTCTTGGCCATTCTCTGTTGTTTTTAAGAGTGTGACATTACAAACCCCACACATGCCCCATCACATTTAGACATACCCATGTTCTCTCTCTCTCTCAGTGGGTCCAGTCATGTTAGCAATAGGAAGTGGCATGACATTTAACCAGTCATATCAGCCGCTTCCCTTAGATAACCCTGCAGTGCTTGGCTTGGTGCTGTCTGTTACTGGGCTGGGCTTGAGAACAATTTTCTGTGATGGCCTGATTTGAGTGGTACGGTGCATTATTCTTGGGTTCTGCATAAACATGAACATTTATCTGTTTGTGGTCTTTACGTGAGTCCTGCCAGGTTAGTCTCTCAGACTATAAATGGTCAGAGGCTATATAATCTAGTACTAACAGATGCACACTGTAATCTGGCCTTTGAAAACCCCCCTCCGAGAGCTTTTATTGGTTACTTTTTGTTCAGTCTCCAGGTGTAGACAATTTTCTATCTGTGACTTTTGTTCAAGAATGTGGGCCACAGAGCATGACTTACACACCTGTAGTTTTTGTGCTGGGTGTCTCCAGGTCAGGGCATGATGAGCACATATCTCCCTCTCTGGACACTGGACAAACTCAGTTTCTTGATAGCAGTGTCATGTTTGCATATAGGAAACCACTTTGCTTTTGAGTTTGTACACTAGAGCTTTGTATTTTGCTTTTTTTATTATAGTAACTGGGCATATTGCGTCAAAACTAGTGGTGTTTTTTGTAACTGCATCATGAAGAATATGTTTTCTGTTCATTTTTCTATCAAATGCTCTTGCATTGTTTGAACACCAAGGTTTGAGACCAGCAGCAATCAGAGATACACTTCATCATATTGTCATACACACACTGCTTCTGCTTCCCTGCTCTAGAGTTGCCAGTACAAGTCATTTTTCCCATTTATTGTGTTCAGAATATTGTGATAATGCTTGAACCCATCTTGTATCTTGAATCACATGCAATTGTGGGCTCAGTGTGTCCTTACATACATATTTAGGAATTTTATAACATGCAAATGTGACAGGTGAGCCAAATTTAATGATTTACTATGGGAAAGGATCTGGTTTGGGTGGTTCCGAGCCTTCAGAGATGAGTTGTTTAGTGAGTTTAAGTGTCTTCGTTGCTCATGTTTGTTATAGAAATGTGGAAATTCTTGCAGCTGAGTTTTCTTGACCAGTGACCACTGAGAAGATTAACCACCCTAAATATGATCAACTCGAAACAAGTTTTTCTCACAGTTCACATGCTCTTGCAAGCATTTCAGCATTAAAGCTCATATCCAGTCTGAATTTCACAAGCTTTTCCACTGCAAGCTTTTCCATTTACTTTGCAATTTGCAGTTAGTTTCCTGTGGGTCACATGGTCTTAAAAATAGTCAGAGGAAGTGTTATGTTGCATTTTTCTTGAAGTTGATTTACTTTTTTGAAAATATGTTGATGCCTTTTTTCTTTTTAAATACATGTTAAAGGCCCTAATCCATGAGGGTTCTGTACAATGAAGGTCATGGCCAAAACTCAGTTTAACGTCAAATGAATTTTCTTTTGCAACTTTCACGTGACAGAATGTTAGAATATGCCCAGTAAAACATGTCCAGCTGCACTGGCAGAGGCTTACAGTCCTGTGCAGTTGTGCTCCCCTGAGCACTGCTCAGTGACTTTTCATAAGACAGATTCTTGTTTTTTTTTTGTTTTTTTTTTGGTCATTTGTCTGATTCTCTCTTCTGTTGTAACGCTTAGTGTGGGCACCAACTCAGAACTTACTAATGCCAGCGTTATGCTTACATTAGGTTTCAATTCTCGTATATACTCTGCTTTTTGGTTTCAGTGTCAGAAGGTCCTCATACTTACAGCTCTTGGCTGCACTGGCCTGAAATGTTACATCAGATTTCTCAGGGATACAAAAGCAAAGCTTCATGGAACAGTATCTTCAGTACTGAAGCTTTATTCAGTTTGGTATTGTTTAAGGGAAGTGAAAGTGACTATTTGTCATTGTGAACACACTCAAGCACCACAACAAAATGTGACCTCTGCATTTAACCCAT
>JBBPDA010000138.1:17910647-17926291 GCA_037974385.1 Arnoldichthys spilopterus | reverse complement strand
CCAACAGCGCCCGGGGAGCAGTGTAGTGGGACGGTACCTTACTCAAGGGAACCTCAGTAGTGCCTGGGCCGGGACTCCAACCTGCGACCTTACCACTAGGCCACCACTGCCTATATGAGTGCTGGCTTTCTGGATCTGATCAGTATATAGTGCTGTTAAAAGTTTTAGCAGAACTCACCATGTAAGTTTGTTTAAACTGTGTGGGGTTGTAGTTGCACAAATTGCAGATTTTTGTATTTACTGCATTTTACAAAATGTCCCAACTTTTCTGGAAAATAGGTTTATATATAGCATCTTTCCAAAACACAAATTTTGAACTGGCAAGGGGAAAGCTGCCCACATTGTTGAGTAGAATTATTTGGGTGGCCTGAAAAGCAGAAGATCAAGGAGGTCTAGGAGGCCTTGTAGCAGCAATGCAAATACATTCAGCTGACCCACGTTACCTTCAGAGCCACAGTGCAGAGTCAGTCAGGTCACTGGCCTAGAAAGCCTCAAAGTAGACTCACTAATTTGGCCTTTAAAGAAGCCTTAGACCCACAGAGGAAAGTCACTCTCATTTTTTAAGAACTATTAAAAAACTCTGGGTTCTGGGTCTGTTTTTTACTGCAACAGAGACTAGTAGGAGAATTTAAATTATGCATCATCATAATGCAAAAATGTCAACATTTCTGCTTATTCAGAGAGGAGGTACATTTTTAATTGATTGTAATTCTGTTTAGTTAAATTTAGTTTTTTGATTAATTAGCACTTGTACTTTCACTCCCTGTTTCACTTGCATGAAATGGTTTGGGGAAGGGGGGAGGGCAGGGGTTTGTGAGCTCGCTGTAGTGTGCTGAGATAGCACAGTTGAGTGCAACACAAAGACCAGCCTTAGAGGCCCAGAGCTACGGGACCCTCCTACCTAGCACAGCCTGTAGTAGAGCCAGAGCAGCAGACAACAGAGTCTCAGAGCCGAACGGAGGTGGAGGCGATGGGCACTGCACTGGGCTCATAATAGCAATGTTGTTTCACTCCACATGCTGTGTGTTGTGTTGCTGTGGGAAACGCTGTTCACGCATTTTCGAGTTCAGTGCTCCTCACACATACATATCATCGTGTTCCTGTATCACAGTTTCTCTGTGATGTTTGGGGAGGGGGGAGTGGTTGCTGTATTCTTATGCATAGCTTGTGTAGAAAAGTTAATCTTCATGATCGTAAACTGCAATAAGGAACTTGTCTAAACCATGACACCCACTTCCAGCCAGTGGACGATAGCTTCCTCTTTTCGGCTCTTACTTCCGCTCAAGGTTTCTTCCTTATTCTACGTCCGAGTGTTTTCTTCACTGTCACTTTTGACTCACTCACCAATGTTTAGTTTCTAAGATTAAACTAAAAGCAAGTGTATTTCACTGTAATGAAGTCCTTTGTGATGGTGAGGGCTAAGGAAGAGAAATATTCCCTATATGTCCGGATGGAGAGGATGATTGTTAAATATGTAGTCAAATATATTATAGTGATCCTGGTGGGAGTGGTTGGAGTATGTGCTTCGTCAACTAGGCTACTTACTTTAACGTCCTTTATGACCTGATAAAGGAGGATTATCATCACAAATGCAAAATAAAGCTGCACAGACAAAATTCAACATTGTGATTGTACTGCTATATATCATGATTGCTGTATACCGTGTGATATTTTACACATGGGTAACACTTCTTTTCATATAATAATCAGGGGTGTAACAAATAATCAGTCTGTATCGATGCATCAGCCTGATCTGATGTATCGATGAGACACACAAAAATCATTGTGCGTTCATTCCACAGTTAATTCTCCTTCACTTTACCGTGAGCAGGGTTTTGTATTCCGACTGCTGTATTTGACTTTTAATGATAAAATGTTCACAATATGATTTGTCTGAGGCAGTGGTGGCCTAGTGGTTAGGACATTGCGCTTGGGACCTGAAGGTTGCAGGTTCAAGTCCCGGCCCGGGCACTACTGAGGTACCTTGAGCAAGGTACCACTACACTGCCCCATGTCTTGAAAGTCACTTGGGATTAAAAACATCAGCCAAATGAATAAATGTAAATGTGTGCATGAGTAAGTTGGTGGAAATGCGGCAGATTGTGTAAAATTTCATCGTATTTCATACTAATTGCAGACCCCAGTATTGAAATGAGTAAGCCAAATCGCAGGTATCGAAAATGTATGTAATCTGATCGGACAGAATCATGATGAGACCTGTGATGTTCTCCACTAATAATTATATGATTATACAATATAAGAACTTAGTTAACTGCAGTATATGTACGTTTTCTTTTTGGAAAATGTTTTTCTGTCTGATTGTAGTACTGTAGCCTTTAACTGTAGAGTTCATATCTTGAAAAGTATTATTTTCTTCATTGTTTTAAAATGTTTGATCTAGAGTGTAAACATTGAGCCATAATTCAGGAAGCATGAACATTAACCTATTAATACAAATGTGTACATGGAAAGGTTTTGATCTTTAGAAATTGTGTTGAATCAGTACTGCTGAGCACTGTCCGACACCTTGCTTCATTAAGAAAAGTTTAAGGTTGGTCAGAATTCTCGCAGTTTGCAATGACATATTTAATGAATGTTTAGCCATTCTGCAGCCTCCTACAGTAAGAATGAACAACTAATATATTTTGCAGACCTAAGAAACATTTATACTCCATATCCACATCCCTCCAGGCCTGCTCTGAGACCCCCTTGGGCCGTCAACATGCTTCATGCATATGGGCCTAATGGCAACAAATTAATGAGTCCCTCTCACCATTGGCACAGAACAGTCGCTCTGCTCATCCCTTTATTCTCTTTTCCTTACTCTGCCTTCAGAGGGGGCTTTGACCCCAGTGCCAGGCCACTGTAGTCTGAATGCTGATGAGTGTTGTGCTCCGAGAGCAGGGGATGACGTATTCCTCCTCAGCTGTGTTTTCAAGGCTGATTATGAGCCAAGATGGGCAGGCCTCAGCAAAGAGAGTGGCACCTCCATTCAGCAGCCATCCAAGCATGCAGCAGGGGCCGAACTGAGGCTTTGTCTTGAGATGCATGAAGAGTTTGAAAGTAGGACATTTGTCTTGATGGAAGAAGCAACAGATTCCCTGCCAAAGCATCAGAGTTTGTTTTAGAAGAATGCTGTTTTATGTATGGTGACCATGGAGTAGCAGCAGTAAGCCCTCAGTACACTGAATAAATGATCTTGGTTTTTGGTTCTATACCACAATTCCTTGCTTGGAAAACTGCTCATTATATAACAGCATGTGGTCCTGGTTGTATGTTTATACAGAATAATATATGCCTTGTCTAAAACAAATGAGGTGGAAACAATGTGTAGTCTAATATGGGTTTTCTGAAGTGTAGCCTGTAGTATAGTGGTCCGTCTGATGACCATTGACCTTCTAGTCTTGTCTGTTGGCCAGGCTCTCAGTAACAGTTGGACAACAGCAAATATTTTTGTTGCCTGTAATGGAACTAATGGGTAACCTTTCCTGTCTTTGATGGAAATTAGATGGAAATGGCCTGAGATTTTCTTAATTACACGCCATGTCCTAATGTTTTGTTTGTAAAAATCTCCAAATACTATTTTCGGAGACAGGCCTTCGCTGTACTTGTCTGTTGTTCAGTTCTAGACGTCTGCAGTACACCTTTGTTTTTATTTCAGGAATCCTTCTCTTCTTATTTGGGAAGCGAAGGCCAGTTGTTTTTACAGATCATTCAAAAGATGCACTGAACATGAATCAAAATGTCAAATTCAAAATGTCTTCACTGAAGTCTTCTCTATAAATAGCCTGGTGTGTCTATATAATAAAACATACTTTTGTCTTCCTTTGCAAAACAAGATCCTATCTTTCCAATATAGCCTTGTTCCTTCTGTAAAGCCTTTTTGAACAGTGGCATATCTATTGCTTTATTCTCTGTGTGGAGACCCAGGCGGCGTGTATGGTTACACTAAGCTTGTCCTCCACTACCCAGAACTGGCTGGAGCTCAAGGCGACTGCTTGTAACCTCAACTCCACCTGAACAAACCTGCCCTTTATAGAGGGACAGGCTGCTTGTGCAAATCAGAAGTATGTGTGAAGCGAACACAACACCAGTAATTTTCTTAGATATCTAGTGGAAGTGTAATCTTTGACCTCACAAGGATTTGATTTAATTATGATTCTTTGGGCAACAATTCGGTGCATTATATATAAGCATAAAAACAGTGCTTACAGCAAGTTCTTGTCTTCTCAGCAGATTCATTTTCAAGCTGTCTTAAGTACTAATAGCATACCAATTTTTGACCATTTTCAAACTGCAAAACAAAAATGAGCAAGCAAGCGAATGAGTGAGTTATTGATGGTGGGCAGTGGTGGCTTGGGGTTAGGACATTGGCCTTGTGACCTGAAGGTAACAGGTTCAAGTCCTGGCCCGGGCACCATTGAGGTTCCCTTGAGCAAGGTGCTGTCCCGCTACACTGCTCCCCGGGTGCTGTTGATCGCTGCCCACTGCTCCATGTGTGCACGTGTGATGGGTTAAATGCAGAAGTCACATTTCGTTGTGTGTTCACAATGACAAATTCACTTCACTTGACCTTACTTTTTAAAAGCTAGGTTCATGAAGTGGTTTGCTAACAATCTAACAATTAAATCAGTTGTAATAATTATATTCATTCATTCATTCATTTTCCAAACCACTTCTTCCATTTTGGGTCAAGGGGAAGCTGGAGCCAATCCCTGCTGACTACGCTCCTGAGGCAGGGTACACCCAGGACAGGAGGCCAACCCATTGCAGAGCAGCACATAGACAGACAGTTACTCACACACACACCTATGAGCAGTTTAAAGTATCCAGTCAACCTACTGCAAGCCTTTGGACAGTGGGAGGAAACGTGCAAACTCCATAATTATATTTCTTTATCGAATAAGATAATTGTGTAAGCTTTCTTGAATATTATTACAATCAATTACAGTTAAGTTTAAACAGCCTAAAAACAGAGCGATGGAATTGCCACCTTCAGATGGTCATATGGCATTTTTCATTCTGGTATTTGTTCAGCAGAAGTAGCAGTGGATTGTGTTCGGAGGCTAGCGTGCATGTCCACAGTGATCCTCATAAACAGTATAACCCATATTTGACTGTGGCCTATATTTGAGGTTGGTTAGTAGGGCTGAGAGCTGCTAGCCATGCTGATGCGTTGTCAGAGCGAGTGAGTGTGTCTTGTACTCCCTCTCGCATCGCTGAACTCTCCAGCCTTATTGCCCCCCAGTCAGGAGCTTGCCACCACTGTCATCATCCTGCTGCGCTGTGATGCAATGGATGAGGTAACCACCTACAACCAGAGCAGCCATCGTAACGGATTTGTTGTCTGAAGGTGATTTAAATTCAGCTTCCTTTGTGTTGCTGGATTTAATTGAAATGAGTAATGTGGACAGAGCACAGTCTGCAGACTAGCCCCATTTCCCTCACTTTCTCACTGCCACTTTAGCTGAAGTGGGCTCAGGTGGCATTAAGCCATTTCTAGGAACCTTTCAATGTGCACCGTATGGGGCCCTCTTTCTCAGTGCCGCTGTTTTCTGCCTGCATTTGCACGAGGGATTAAATGACTCATCTCTTGCTTTTCACTACGTTTCAATGGGATTTTGACATGCATTAAGTGCCAGCCAAGGTAAGCTTGATACCAGTGGCTTAATGACTATAATGTGTTTGAAACCTTCCGTCTAATTATTGATTCGATTTTATTTTTTGGTGTAGTTTACTTCTGGCATTAGAGTTTAATATAATTTTTTTTCATTTTTTAACATTTCGTTGCCATGCACTGCTTCAAACTGGAGCAGTAACCTTCCTCTTTCCATCTTGCAGGAGTGTCCTCCCGCTTCCCAGAGATCATGGCGGCTGGCACCCATTCTCCTGGAGGGCCCAATGGCATAATCCGCAGCCAATCGTTTGCTGGCTTCAGCACCCTACAGGAGAGACGCTCACGGTGAGGACACACACTCTACTCGTCACAAGCTAGAACACAGCTAATCCTTAAATAATTGAATTCACGCTACACCGGTGGGCTTCGATTAACCTGTCCATGCCCTGCCCACAATTTCATTCTGTCATAGTAACTGTTGTTCTGTAAAGCCATAAGCTATGTAGAACATGGAGAAATATTTAATTTTTAACTAAACGGGAAATAATGAATTTTGTCATTATAGGCACTTAAAGAGTGTATTCATTTTAGGTGATTTTTTTTTTATTTTTGTATAAATTGTGTTTGTATTTCTGGCAGATGGTGTCTCCCTAGTACAAATAAGACATATATGTACCACGTGTATTGTTTTGTACTGTACTGTCTGTATCCTATATGTACATACATACGTATATGTGAACAGTGTTAGAACTGGGTTTAGTATTTTGTCATATAATTGAACTTACCTTAGCATGCCTAGATTTGAAGAGCTACAACCAATCTCAACCATAAGCCATTTTCACCTTCAAGCGATTATGAAAATAACTGAAATCTTAAATCTCAAATCATTTATGAGTGTAGTACTTTTGTTTTAACATTTATTTTTTATAGGAAAGTATGAACTTGTCATCTACCCCTTTATAGCCAGAGACCGCAAGAATGCAGGCAAAGCATCATTGGGAATTTTTTGTGGATGGTGGTGGTAGTAGTAGAAGAAGTTCCCACACTGACATAAGCTTGATAATACAACAATCCGCTATTTTAATTCAATACTTAAGTATAAGGTTTTTTTAGATTTGCCTTTTTTAGTAAATAGCACCAGTGCACATGCTCACTAACAACTTCTCCTGCATTTAACAGCTGTGGATGTGCAAAAGCTAATCTAGATAGCTTGATCATGCTATATTCTGTATTAGTTGTTCTCTGACACTGTCTGTAATAAAGGGGTGGTTTTTTTGTACACGTTTGTGGTCCCTGGTAATTTAAAAATGACCAATTTAACTATCGATTGTCATTTATGATTTTCCAAATACCTCATGTTAAAATATAAATAAAATTTCCATTGAACATGTTAAGAAATATAGGCTTTACTAAACTCTAGGGAATCGAGTATTTAAAACGTTTTATTCAATTCTACACTTTATTTCTGATAAAGTGTTTAATTACCCCACAGTGTCCGGTATGTAAATTTTTGTTCTGTTATTACATTTATTTTACAGTTAAATTGTAAAATGCACATTGCAAAAATACCTCTGATTGTAACCAAATATTATTTATTTGGCCTTTGGCTAAATCCTGAAATGTGTCAGACTGCTATGGCTATGTTTTTGATCACATGACATTCATTAAATCTTGCTATGCAATTGCCTACACTCAGCTTGTATTGCACCTTGACCACCCCAGTCAGCATGTTGTGGATCCACTCTTGGATACAGTACTGTCCAGCTTGGTAGCTCAGCGATTAAACCAGAAGCAGTGTATTTCTATTTTTGGTTGGAATAGTGTGCAAGACAGTATTACAGTGGAAGGTATTTGGAAGATACGTTTTCTTTTTGCTAGGTGAAGAAAAATGCCTTTATTACAGTACATTTTTGGAGGTAAGGTTTGAGGAGAGCTCTCAGCTTTTTTATCCTAAGCACAGATTAGAGCCAGTTTTTGGAAAATTGCTGTTGGTGAGTTTAGTAAGTCACATGAGGAGATTAAATCAGGACAGTAGGGCGTAATATGGACAATAATGTTTCAGTATATGCGTGTATATGTGCAGTGTGTTCCCCTATCTGAACGTGGCAGAGCCCAGTACATGCGTGTGACCCCTAGGCAACAGTGTGTGCTCATTCACATTGGCCTAGATTCAATGCTGTGGAAGTTCCAGTAGCGCGCATGTTCGTGAGTGACACGTTAAGACATGTCAGGCAGTGAAACCGACTGCCTTGATATCCTTACATCTCTGGAATGCAGCGGTTTATTAGGTGCAGAATGTCTGTTGTTAAGGAAGGAGGATAATAATCCCTCTGCTCTGTTACTCTGTAGTTTGGGCATCGGATATTTGAAGAGTAAACCAGCTGAAGAGTGCTGAATATACCACAAATACACCACACATTCTTTTGCATGGGTTTTTAATAATTAGAAGATTCCTGTAGGCTCTGCTCCAGTTAGGGAACTCCAGATTTTTTCTTTACACACAAACAAAAAAGTGAGTAACTAATGAAACATTACAAAATGCTTTTAATAGCACTGGTAAATTACGGCTATGGCTTTCTGATTCACTCCTCCATAATGCTAGTGCAAGCCCAGTGGAGCTAAAATTCACAATAGAACCATTTGGGATTGTGTGCTGATGTGTGTTTCCAGATGCAACTCGTTCATGGGGAACTCAGCAGTGCAGAAGAAGCCCACCTCCAAACCCAAGAAACCCCATCTGTCTGGGCATAAGTCCAGCAGCAGCAGCTCACATGAACCTCAGCCCAAACGAGTCGAGGAGGTGTATGGAGCATTGAAGCAGGGCCTGGAGTGAGTGCGGTTCAAATCTTCACACTTTTAGCAATGTACTACTCTGTTTTTTAGAGCAGCATGGGGCATGTCTTACATCTGTATCAGTCTGTTCCTTTCTTGGTTTTCTCTCTCTCTGTCTCTCTCTCTGTCTCTCTCTCTGTCTCTCTCTCTGTCTCTCTCTCTGTCTCTCTCTGTGTTTTTCTCTCTCTCTGTCTCTACACTTGACTCAACTCATCAGCTAATTGGCCAGACTTTCATGAGCTCGGTGTATATTTGTTATAGCAGTGCAGTTCAGGATTAGGGTATTCCCATCTGTATTATCACAAACTGATAATCCGTGTACTCCACAAAGAGAGATTTCAGGTAACACAGTTAGAAGTAAAGGTTTTTTAATGGTTGTTGACTTGATAATGTAGTTCCAGTAAAAACGTTTAGTTTAGTTTAGCAAGTGTAATGAGCGAAACATTGATAAAACATTACTTGAGCCAAATCACAATCTATTATTGCAATTTGTTCTGAATTTTACACATAATTCCAGATTTTTTTTTGAAAGGTTAGTGTAGGCTAAAAAGCAACAATGTTGCCACAGCCACCTTGCTTATTGAAGTAATAATTGCTTTATGTTCTTAATATTTATGAAATATGATTTACCTCCTTTTAATTTTCTTCACCTGATTGATGCCACAAATGTCAGATAAGAAGAAAAAAGTGACTGGAATTGGCCAGAAGCTTGCTCTGATATATCCAAGAGGTGATGAAAAATCTTGATGAACTCTACCTGGAGCAGGTTAGGTTTGCAGCCTTAAAAAATGGTCCACTGTCAGAGCGACTATCGAGGGTTAGATCGAGTTAAACCAAAATTGGCTTAGCAAGAAATCCTTTTATGTGAGACCGGTGCCTGCTTTTGTCATCAAGTGTGCTGTGGTTCACTGCTTCGTCTCTGTTCTCTGCTCTCCCTGCATCAGTGAGTATCTGGAAGTGCACCAGGTGGAGCTGGACAAACTCACCTCTCTCATGAAGGATATGAAGAGGAACTCGAGACTGGTGAGATGGGGCATGACCACACTTTTCATTTTCTGAGTTAATGTCCGTGTCCTCCAGAAGCATGTTCAGACTTTGATTAAGGTCTCAAAACACTGAGCAAATGTTATGCGATCATGAACAGTTACTTCACGGTTATTATCTAATTATCAGAGCAAAAGAGGGTTTTGTGCTTTCATCGACAAACACCGTTTCCAGAAAGGTTTTTTTATTTTTCAAAATGCTGTTTCTTCAACTGAAACTTTATTAAACTGACAAAAGGACAAAGAAAATACTTTCAATAGTTTTCCTGACCAACTTTACTGTATTTTGTAAACACAGTATATCCGAATTTAGAATATGAAGCTGCAACACACTAAACAAGGCTGGGACAAAGTTAAAATAAGAGTAAAAAGTGCACAGAGTATTTGAGTAACACCATTTTGGAAGACTTAACATTAAGCAGCTGGTTGGTAGCAGGTGAGGTATCATGATTTGGTATAAAAGTGGCATCCTTCAAAGAGGATAGATCTTTGCTCGCTCCTTTCCACAAAAATTGAGAGGATCTTTGTCAGTTCAAAAGAAGCATTTCTCAGTGCCAGATTGCAAAGAATTTAGGCCTTACAACATCTACAGTACTTAATATTGTGAAAAGATTCTGATAATGGGCAGTGGTGGCCTAGTGGTAAAGACATTGGCACTGACAAGGTTGCAGGTTCAAATCCCGGCCCAGGCACTACTGAGGTACCCTTGAGCAAGATACCGTCCCCCTACAGTGCTCCACGTCTTGGAAGTCGCTTTGGATAAAAGCGTCAGCCAAATGATGAAATGTAAACGTAAATGATAAATGCTTCTGCTGGAGAGGTGCAGTGACACTGTACTTATACTGTGTGTATGTTTTGTTTTTAAACAGGGTGTGCTGTATGATCTTGACAAGGTGAGTAAGAGAAGCTCTGTGTGGGGCTAACAGAACCCATGTGGCTAAAAACACAAGAGAAAAAGGAAAACCTGCAGCATTGCAGAGATGACTGTTCTTCTGCAAGTGCAAACCATTAATGTGACACATTTAATCATCGCAGGTGTCTGCTTTTGTGGAAGCATTTGGCTGTAAACCTTTGTGACTGACTGTACATTGTTTTTGCTCCTATAGCAAATTAAGACCATTGAGAGATATATGCGACGCCTAGAGTTTCACATTAGCAAGGTAAGTGCTGACATGGTTTTCATTTTAGTCAATGTAATAACACTTTTATTAGTCAGTTTAACTACAACCATGTTCTGATGACAGTAGTTCAGTATTTCATCAGTTAACTGTTTACTTGGTTTTCTTGATATGTTGCTGCTCTTTAAAAGTTTTAAGTTTAGTTTGAGTAATATTTATATCAAGATTTATTAAATTATATTGAATTTGTTAGTATTAAATTATTATTTCATTGTTGAAACATTGTCAGTTTGGTTGTAAATGCAGTGGCTGTTTATGCAGTGGTTCCCTGCATTATTAAATCATAAAAAGCTAGTGGTCCACCACCAACTTCTCAGAACAAATGTGACTGGGGAAAAAAAATTTTAATTTGAGACTTGAAATTGTGACTGAACACCACTCAAGTGCTTGCTAAAGCGTAATCATTGACAGTAGAACTGAGCAACCATGTTAAATAGTGAGACAAAGAGCGAAAAAACGTAGGACTGGGCCCTTAAAGCTGTTCCAACAAGAAAACAATGTGTTTGTGAGGCCAATTAAACACCTACAATTTTGCTGTAGAGTGCAAAGGTTGGACTCTGAGGCAATAGAAAATGTTCATGTGGTCTAATGAGTCCAGATTTACTTGTCCATCATTACCCAGAACGATGGGCAGGTCATCGATGCACTCATCATGCAAATTGCCCACTGTACAAGCCTCTGAAAGGCAATTATAATCTTGCTTCTGTTTAATTAATTAATCAGATTCAGATTGTGCAAGAGTGGTTCAAGAAGCATGAGGAATCATTTTCACACATGAACTGGCCACCTACAGAGTCCTGACCTTAATCCCATCTAAACTTTTTGGCATTTTACTGTTAATAGTAATATAAAGCCTGTTTAACTGTTAATAATTAGGGTTAGAAAAAGCAATAAAATTAATGTTTTAAAAATTAAAAGCACAAATTTCTTGTGATCAAAAATGAAATGCATGATAAATGTAAGTTATGGGCCCTTTGATGCTTACAACATGAAGTTTGCAAGTATACACGTTCCTATTATTCATGTTTGACATCTTTTATTTCTACTTTTTCCCCTTGTTTTCTTGTGCTCATGTACCACATGGCAGTTCAGTGCACTCAGCAGCACATCAGCACAGCAGCCAAGTGTGATCCCATGCACTAACAGTTGAGCCTCGGTGTTTCTGTGGACCATTATACTGAGGTTAAGCACTTTGTGCTCCAGAATAAAATGCTTAAACCTATTGTGGTGCCAAGTGCTCTCCAGGTAGTCTTCACAGGCGTGTGGATTGGAATTGCAGACTCTTCGTTTTGAACCCTTTGACATCTTAAACTGTTGAGAGCTGGGAGCAGCGAGTGTTGGTGGTGAGGCGCTGTTGTTTGTGGTAATTATCCTGACTCATTTCCGGAGTTCCCTGGTCAGTTTCTCTTAAGCCCCGCTGTGTACCTTGCCTCTCCACAGCATCCTGCTGACAAAGGTGTGCGGCTGCTACACAGCGGCGCACTAATTGGCAGCCTGAAATCACATGTGCTCTAGAAGTAGTCATAGCAACCCGAAGGTGGCTTTTGAAGCCATTCCAGTGCAATTCAAAGCTCAGAACTAGCACTGTCTGTTTTCTTTTATAGCTATCCTATGTCTGTGCGCATGTCTCAGAACCACTACTGAGTTATTGATTGTTTACAGTCCTGGAGATTATATATCACATTGTGCAGCTCCTTCAGGGTAATTCATGGAGCCGTTTTGTTGTTTTCCTGTAAGCTTGGCAGCGGTTTGCGTTGTTTGTGATTGGCTCTGGATCTAGGTCAAAGCAATCCTCTGGAGTAGTGATGGCTAGACCTTTGACGACTGCGTTTGGGGGCTTTAATGAGGCAGTAGAAGCGCATATATTCATGCCTATGTGTGGGTTTTTTTTTGTGTGAGTGTGTCCATGTGGGAGATTAGAGAAGTGTGTCCCATGTGTTCTCTTCTGGTGGAGCATTGGGAGTTTGTAAAGGACAGGATGTGTTCCTGTGTTTTAATGGCAGACGCATGTGAGAAGGGGTCCCCATTTCCAATTACACGTTACTTATGTTGCTTTTTGTATTTTGAGAAGATTTTGCTCACACAGTTAATCTGCCCTGATAAAATTGAATGCAAAAGTTGTAGCACACAGTATTAATGTGCTATATTATGCTACAGTGTGTTCTTTTATACTATATCGTATATAATTATCCCCCTTTTTTTTCCTCCTTTTTGGTTTGGTTGCTCCTTAGCCTTCAAGGTTGCCGTTCTAGATACTGACTCGCAGAAAGAGTTCCCAGTATTATGGGCTTATTCAATTATATGTGAGCTTTACTGAACAGATAGAGCACAGAATTTATGTGAGCCAGAGGGCAGAGTTATGTGGGTGTCCAGCCGATGCCTATCACTAACTACAGCCTCTGCAAAGCACTCAAACAGGCTCAGCAGATTGGCATCGCAAGTGGGCGATTAAGATCATCCTCTGCTGTTTGCTTTCAGAACATAGGTTAATAAAGAATTGGAGTTCATGGCCGTTACAGGTTGTGCCTAGCATAAAGTGCCATCTCGCTCCATATTATCTAACACATCGGCAGCATTCCAAATCATTAACAGACAAAATAAATGGTGATTAGAAACATTTTGAATGTATCTAGCAGATGGCTGAGGTCTGCACTTTCCCTGATCTTGGGCAAGTCAAATTGCACATGGCAAACGGGCAACAAATTACATTTCTTAAGTAATCCAATGCCTTGTGAAGGCAAAGCTTATAGTAGTGTTTTTATCTCCTAGATGTAGCTTATTTTAACATGAAAGAAAAGACTCCAACTCCAGCTAAGTATGTAGATGGGTGTTGCCTGTGCTGAGAATACATTATGTGAAGTGAAATTCATCGTTAACTTCTGCACAGGGAACGCACCAGCAGGCTTGTTTTATCTGTTATCCAGGCCGGGGACTCAAACCTGAGACCTTCAGGTCTCAAAGGCAGTGTCCTAACCACTAGGCCACCACTGCCCACTAATCACATGTGGCCTTGCAAGACTATGTTAGAAGACTACATTCCCACTACATGGGTTCCCAAATCCAGTCCTTGGAGGCTCACAAATCCCAATTTGATGGGATGAGCATGAGAGGAATGATTTCCCTGCTCAACAGCCTTGTCAGGTTTAGTAAGTGTATATGACGAGGGGGCTACAAAACTATCCTGGACCCCAGCCCTCCAGGACCAAATTTGAGTTGCCATCACTGATGACTCGTAAACTAATTTAATGTATTTTACATTAGACTTTAGAAAACTGATATTTAGCATTTTGAACATTTGTCTGTGTTGTATCTAATAATCATTGAGTGTAAAGTGTTTTCTGTTGCCATAGTATCATTTTGGTATTGGTGTGATACTACACTTGGTATCAAGTCACAGTTCTGATATCGTGACAGCTGTAGCCTTCTTGACCTCAAAGTCTGACTGTTGGCATAGTCCAACCATGTGCCGCAGTTTGATCATGCCTTGTGTGTGCAAGAGCTGTGGTCAGCACTCGGGCACCTGTATACTCCCACATGTCACACACTTGCAGAATGAGTGGTATGTCCAGCCTCTCTATAGAAACACTTGAGCTTGAGGCTGTGTTGCAACCACAGGTGTCCCGCCCTACCATAGGAAGTAGGTTAGGGCCAACAGGAAGTCTTGTGATTTGGTTAATGTTGAGCTAGTTGGGCAGAAAAGGGGAAGAACAGTTGAGGGTGCGAAGAAGAAGTCACTCTTTCTTTTGTCTCTTCTTAAAAGGAATGATGAAAAAGAGCCAGTGCTCTGCTGATGGTGGTTAAAAATAGCCCAAGCCTTTTTCCTGGAGGAGCTGTTTCTCAGAATTTTCTCAACAAGAGCATCACTCCTGGGGCAAAGGAGAAGATTTGAGTACCTGTCAGAGCTGTGAAGTGTGAATGGCACCGAAGGAAGCAATAGGTGCCAAAACGTAGTGAGCTCATTAGACGTGGGAGATTACAAGATGCACAACATGACTTTAGCCCTAAAGCTCAGTTTGCTATGTCTATTGCATTACCTACAGATCTGAAATCCAGTTTACTATAAGCTTAGCCTAAAATAGCAGTAATGGCCTCATGGTGAGCTAAAGGCCCCAAGCAGCAGTCTGTTTATTTGGCTTAGACCTCGTTCCCGCTCCCCCACTCCTCCTTGTTCTTTGATCTTTCTGTGTCAGTCGGAACCAGTAAGCTTGATGTGGGTAAATGGAAGGTTTTAATCTTGGTTTAATCAGTCTGGTCTCCGTGGAATGATGTGGAGCAGTGGTCCTAAATCCTATAAGCACAGCTGATAATTGCACTCCTATCTTAAGAGGATTTTTCACCATATACTTTTTATGCGTCATTTAATATTTTGTTTAATAGTGTGGTTTGGTAAAATATCAAAATGACACAATGTTTCACTTACCCCAGTTGCAGTCGATCAGCCATGACATTTTTGGATTTTGATTTTTTTTGTTTTTTTTTTTTGTCACCGGAGCTATGAGGCTAATATTGCTAATATATACTAGAAGAATTTCTTCATAAATACATGTTGTAATGTCCTTTAGAAATGCTCTAAAATTCTTTACTTGGACTCCAAACATCTAAAGTCTAAATTTATTTAACAACTATTTTTTTAATCCACATATTAGTTAACATTTATTCATATATGCTATATTAAAAGACATATGGAATAAACACTTCAGGTATAACATCATTGTTCTTTTGTCAAGATAAAATAAGGTAGTGTATGTAACATATTTACATAAGCTTGATCTTTGACTTGGTAGACCAAAAACTGGCATTATCAAACTGCAGGCTGCTTCACACATTTGTTAGTAATGCCTTGGCTCCATGCTGTGAACTAAAAAGGGCACATGCCCAAGTCTCAGGGGAAAGTGTGCGCATGTGTGTGTGTGTGTGTGTGTGTGTGTGTGTGTGTGTGTGTGTGTGTGTGTGTGTGTGTGTGTGTGTGTGTGT
>JBBPDA010000138.1:17880216-17896297 GCA_037974385.1 Arnoldichthys spilopterus | reverse complement strand
GTGTGTGTGTGTGTGTGTGTGTGTGTGTGTGTGTGTGTGTGTGTGTGTGTGTGTGTGTGTGTGTGTGTGCGCACAGTAATCAGGCTGGTGGTGAGTGAGATGGTGGACAGGAGTGATCTGGCCTCCTCCGCCTCCTCACTGGCCCAGGATGTGCTGACAGTGTTCCAGTTTCACAGCTACGCCACTCAGCACAACGTCACCGACATGGAACAACATCTGCTAAAAGTGGCCAGAGAGGGTATGACACATGCTCGCTCGCTCTCTCTGTCTCTCTGTCTCTCTGTCTCTCTCTCTCTCTCTCTCTCTCTCTCTCTCTTTGCGTTCAACAGTTATATGATTAACTACACAATGATTTACATCAAATATTTAATTTGACACTTTGTGTTTAAGTGTCAAACTGACAAAAACATGGCAAGAACAAGTAACTTTTTTTCTGCAAGACATCCATTATCCATTATAATGCTTCTTCATATTCAAGTCATAAATTCTCCTCTTCTGTTAACAAACACAGATATGCTGTTGATTGAAAGTGTAGTGTCGTGTGGCAGATTTCCCTCACATGCCTCTTACAACAAATACAAACAGTGGGCAGATAATTAGACAGATAATAATGCTCCCACTTCCAGTACTTATAGAAAAAGGTAAAGCCTTCCTAAATAGAAAGTGCTAAAGCTCCATATGGCAGACACACATAATTTCTTGTGTAACAATTCTAGTAGAAATAAATAAAATAAACAAAATGTCCTTATCAGTAGGTTATGGGGAAGTCAGGAAAACAAAAGGCACAGCTTGCAACAATCATGAAATTAGAAATGGGAAAATGTCAAAAAATGTTTAATCATAATGGTTTTTATGCAGCAAATGACTTCATCGTGTAAAGCAATTTTATTACTAACAGTCGGTTTGGTAGAAAGCATTTTATTTTATCAACTGTGCAAATGGCAAAAGTTTGACACTGTTTTAACGTTGTTGCTGCAGGTTACTGCTGAGCTAATGACTGTGTGTTGTGTTCTGTGCAGCTGTGTTTGCGGAGCGTCTGAGCTGTGGTAATGCAGAATGCTCTCTAAAGGAGCTGCAGGAGATGACCATCACCTCCCTCCAGCCCCGCCCACACACCTTGCGCACATTGGCCAGCCTGCTGACCTCTGATGATCCTGACCTCAGCAAGGCTACCTCTGCCTTCCTCTCCAAGTCTGCCTTACATCCACCTTTCAGGTCAAAGGTAAGTGGTGCTGACCATTGCTCTGGAGCATCAGTCTGTTGATAAATATTGTCTTTATTTTCTGAGCTAAATGCCTTCGAATACTAGATATGTGGCATAATCCTGAACGAAAGAGCAGGAGACTACGAAGGGCTTCATTTTGTGTCTGTGTTTATGTGGACAGGCAGTGGATTGCTACACTCAGGCCTTATCCGAAGCTGGGGTGCACACACAGAGAGCTGCTTGTGTTGCCCTAAGCTGCCTGCAGGTCAGTACGTCCTGACACACTGATGTAATCACAGTAGTTAGTTAGGTCACTTTAATGTGATCGTGTTCATGACTGTGAGGTATTTCAGGGCTTTTGTCTCTCTGTATCAGGCTGTGGAGAGTATTAATGCAATCGTGTCACTGTGTGACTCGGCTGATGAAGAGCTCCACCATGTTGCCATAGAAACACTCCTCACATTTGGTAAGTTAATGACAAGAAATGTCTGCTTATTTAGGGATGGTAGAAAAAGTAAATTACGTATAATTGAACCTGCAAGAAAATCTAAATTTCCAAGTGTGTTACACATACAATATTCCTCATATGATCTTAAACAAGTAAGAAAATAAGTAAATTAAGATACAAGAGACTAGAAATAAAGGGATGAATGTGTGCATGGTTTTAGGAAAAAAAAACTTATTTAGATATGATATGAATGTTTATACAGTTGTACAAATATGCGTTAAGATACCAAGTGTAATGGGCAGTTTGTTACAGCATATTACTGAAAAATATGAACATTTGTATCATTATACAAAGATGCATTATGGCACAGAGTGGAGTTGTGGGCTTTAGTAAAGGGGGTTTAAAAAGTTTCATTTAATGTGCAAAATGTCTATTGTGGTTATGGAATGCCCCACTTGAGGGTAAAAAGCTATTTGCTTTATAGATTTAGTTGTTGTGTCTCCAAGATGCATTATCAAAGGAATAGAAATGTATAGAAGAGGGATAAAACGTTATTATACTATACATAATCTGAATGTATGTTAAAATACAAGCCTTGCAGTTACAGTTTTGGGCTGTTTCTTTTAAACCATATGCAGTGAAATGTGTATAAATCATAAAGGACAGCTGGTGTTTCTAAATGAAGATGAGTAAAATATGTTACTGAAGGAACAAAATCTGGGGTGTCTAGATCTGGTTCTGGTGGATCTTAGTCCAGCATAGTTTTACGATTTGTCTGCTCACATGACTGAATCCAAATCAAGAAATAATCAGGTTCGGTAGGTGGACTCTGTATATAAGCACAAGAATACTGTAACCCCTCAGAAACTTTCTGAAGAAAAAAGTTAAAGCTGAACTGTGGCTCATTAGAGAGCATTTGATGAAGAGCGTGTGTGTGTGTGTGTGCTCGTGCGCTCAGGTGAAGAAGGTCGACTGGCATATGAGCAACTGGACACAGTGCCGAGGGAGATGGTGCGACTGGGAACACGCCGTGGCAATGCCGTCACTACTGCCTTCTGAGAGAAGCTGGATAAGCCAGGACGAAACCCCAACATTGTCTCTGCGGCCTGCTCCAGCCCAGACATATTTTTTATCCAAGACTGAGAGTATGCAGACACTGAGGACATTTAAGTTTCTCACTTTTGACCTCCTCGCTGCAGGACTTTAAGCCATTTCCCTCTGGCCAGATGAGTTACAGCAGTACACGTGTTACTTTCAGCATAATGATCATTCATGTTGCTATTGATCTTACAGTAATAACATTCTTTATTACTACTGTTTCATTATTAGTTGATATTTATGAATTTGCACTTATCAGAAGCATGTAAATAGAGCACATGATGATCACTGTATTGTGTGGCATATCTTACCTGAACTACCTGAGAGTTATGTTGCTTTTTTTTCGCAATCATCCTACCCAGCACCCCTTATATGTGCCGTTCAGTTTCAGGGATTCTGAGGGACACGCTGAATATTACCCTCCTAGTTACTGTGTGCGTGTGTGTGTGCATGTGTGTTAGAGAGAGAGAGATAGATAGACCTGTCTCCACTCCATGTGGGTGCTCTGAGAAAAGACAGGAGCACAGAGCTATCAGCCGTTACATCCAAAGGATTTGACAACTTGCCTTTAGCCTATCAAAGGGTAGCCTTGTTTAGAACAATAAACAGTAAGAGCATGTTGTTCTGCCACAACCGACTGAGGATACGAGTGCTTCAGATGTTACTTTAGAGAATATATTTAGCATTAATATGGTAGTAAATGCCAAGGCGGGTGGGAACTTTCAAGGACAGACTGGCACCTTGCTAAAGGCCTATTCACACCATGTACAATATTTTTCTGAAAGAAAAAAACATGATTTTTAACATAGGGGAACCTTTGAACTGCTTTGAATCTTGGGAAGGAAATGGAAGAAGAAGGAAGAATGGTTTATTATATTAAGTGCTACAACTAAGCCATACATACACTGGGCACTTCAGTCTAAACTTGAGCATAAACATACAAATCTTGCACTCAAAATAAACGACACCAGAAAACACATATAAACTAATACACAGTCATTCCCAGCCTTTCAGCCGTGCTACTCCATGTATATTTATTTCATCTGTCTTGTCATTA
This sequence comes from Arnoldichthys spilopterus, assembly GCA_037974385.1. Lineage (NCBI taxonomy): Eukaryota > Metazoa > Chordata > Actinopteri > Characiformes > Lepidarchidae > Arnoldichthys > Arnoldichthys spilopterus. The sequence goes on along the minus strand of JBBPDA010000138.1, from coordinate 17,892,490 downwards.
TATTTCTTCTACATTTTTGAGCTCTGCCACCATTTGTTTAGACTGCATCCATGAGAGTAGAGCTTGGGCTGGTCTGGGATAGATGATACCGCTAATTTTCTTTTCAATCCGATTTCAATACCATGTGTAATAGCCTGACGCAATACCAGTAAACGTCATCTTGTGCACATAGAAAAGGGAATTCTTTGTTATCTCCACAGTGAAAAACAGATGTGGAAATTGTTTGACGTGAGGGGAACAAATTCCATATGATCTGAACCAGAAGTACAGGGTGGAAAAAAAAAGTTCATATTCTACACATTAATTTGCTCTATTCACTTTTCACTCTTTCAGTATTAAAACAACATTAAGTTTAAGGACCATCTTATGGTGTGAATAGGCCTTAAGGCTGTTAACTGGCGAGTGTGTGTGGGGGTGCGTGTGTATGTATGTGTGTTAAAATGCACTTTTTGTATATTAAGAGAAGTGTTAATGAATTTACTGTGAATTTCGTGTTTAACTTCAATGAAGACTGGAAGTACAGTGCTCTGTGATCCAACTAGCTTCTGTGCCTATTGTAACTGTACTACTGAGTCACGTGATCTACTGTGACAACTGATTTTCATGACTTAATTTATTTTTTACTTGTTGCTTGTCTCATATATATATATATATATATATATATATATATATTCTTTTTAATCATAAAATGGATTGTATCTGCATCAAACTAAACAAGCTATTTATGTGAACATTTGATACAGTGCTCCAGTATTTGTAACAACCGAGATACTTCCTTCACTCCCACAATCGCAATTAATGTTTTAATGTCAACTTTTACATTATTTTAACGTTTTAAGTTTAAAAGGTGTTTGTGCTAACATACCTGTCTGAGAGGTCCTGCACCAAGAATGTTGTGGGAAATTAGGTCCTTTACGGTTTCTACAGCTCATGTTGACCTTTTAAATGTAAAAATGTGTAAACAAATAACAGAAATTAAGTTTTTGTTACTGCTTAAGGAATAAGACCAAAGGACAGGCTGAAGTCCATTGGTCAGTAAAAAAGGACATTTAGAGAATGTACTGAAAGAACACGACTATTCCCTGGATTAATAACATTCTTAGAAAGCACAACTAGACCTTTTCTGTTGTTAGTGTTGATATTAATCTTTTACACGAAACTGCACAAATTCCTGAAGCCATAACTGATACAAAACAGCACAAGTCTGAAAATGTTATTTGCATTACTACACTGCAGTTCTTTTTGAATGAGGCCTTTCGTCCATTTGCATACTAGCAGTCCTGTCTTTTCAGTTAAACATTCTCCTTATCACAGTATTTTTGGACTTGGACATCAGTCTTTAAGGGAATTTTCTTTGTACATATAATTAATTAGTACATTGCGCATTGATATGCTTTATTTAAGTCCAAGGTAACGCAAAAACCTCGTTGCATATTTGAATTGTTTTTCACTTAAAAGTTCCAAGTCCCTGAGACCCTGTTAAATATTTTACTATTATTAATTGTTCCTGGCTTGACATTTTAGTTACCAATGTAGAGGGCTTGTCGTATCAACAGCTTTAGTGTATAACCACTTGGATTTGAACAAATGCAGAACTTTTGCTCTCAAATCGTTCACGTAAAGAGCTCTCTCTTTGATTTTCCTCTTTTGAGTTTATAGTATTTCCTCTGTCTATTGAAAGTGGCAATAAAGTTTATTTTTGCATAATTATCAGGGCAAAATTGCTATGTTAGTTCTTTACAGGTGTTCAGTCAAGTCCTTGTTTTTAATGGGAAATAAGAAATAATGAGCCGAGCTAAATATCTTTATGCATCTAAGACCAAAGACGATTGATTTCCAACAGGAGAATGGAACAGCCTAGTGAACCTAGTTAAATCCAGTTACTCAACATCTGCATTTTTGTATAGTCATCTGATGGAGCTGAGATTTGGAGCCCTGTGCTTTCAACTCCACCTCCTTTTCTTACCTTTATAGTATTACAAAAAAATTAAACACTTTTTCAAAAACTGTTCTGTTAAATGGAAGATGGCTACATCACCCATTCTGCACCTCCTACAAAAGGGATCAAGATCAGGTTCCCAGCCTTAATGTCAGGACGTCCCTCTTTCCCTATAAAGACTAGTTAAATAAAGGTATATGAAACCACGCCAAGGGTGGAACGGTGGTGCAGTGGTTAGCGCCGTCGCATCACAGCAAAAAGGTCCTGGGTTTGATCCCTGGGTGTCTTTCTGTGTGGAGTTTACAAACTCCCCCTGTTCCTCGCACAGTCCAAAGGCTGCAGCAGGTTGATTGGATACTCTAAATTGCCCGTAGGTGTGAATGGTTGTCTGTCTATGTCTTGCCCTGTGATGGGTTGGCCTCCTGTCCTGGGTGTCTTAGGCCTGCAGTCAGCTTGGCCTGATTGGCTCTACCTTCGGAAGAAGCGGTTTAGAAAATGGATGGATGGATGGAAACCATGCCATCAAAAGACTTGGCAGCAGATCCACAACACTGATCTGCTAAATGCCAGGAGGGTGGAAGCAGCTCATGACCTGGGGATATTCGGGTATGCAGACTGGGTCATAAAGAATTATCGTGGTTATGAATTACATGAAATGGACATATTGCTGTGCTCTGGTGTTTTGCCTTCTGAGAATTTTCTAGGCTGTGTTTATTTGCACTCATGCAAATACAAAAACAATGACTAGAGGACACCAAAAGGTCAAGAGCTAAATTGGAAAGGGTTATTCTAGCCAAGAGAGTGAAATATTATTTGTGTTTTATATTATTCATATTTATGCCAATATAGTGCTTTTTAAAGACAAAAACACTAAACAGCTTTAAACACCCTTAATGGCTGCTTCAAGACATTTTAACAGTATTATACAGGTGTTCTCTTTTGACTGGAGGTGTGAAGTGAATCCTTCAGAAGTGCATGGTTAATTTGCCAAAAAAGGCCTTTGTTCAGTGTGCAATCGAACCTTGGTTAGAATAAATGTCATTCAAATGAAGCGGTCATATGTACTGTAATAAACATAAGAGCTAGGGTCAGTGGTTCAGTCCCAGTCATACTGGCCCCTATGTTCAACGTATTTTTCTCTCCAGCATGGTTGCCTTTCCCTTAATGCTTTGAATGAACTGTAGGAGATGAGCCACAGTACAAAAATGAGATCCCCAGGTCTAAAGAAAACCAGTGCTATGGAAGGACTTCAGTTACAAATATACAAGTAAACATGCAGCTGCAACAGGTATTGTCAAACTCAGACTATCTGAAATCATCTACCTTCTCAAGCCCAGTCCCAAATGGCACCCTAAACCCTGCAGCCCTCCTCAGAATGGGGAAGGAAGAAAGAGGGGGCAAAAGTGTAAAGTTTAAACATTTGCTTTGACCCAGAGTGAGAAATGGTACATTGGCACAGGTGCAGAGCAGATGTTAAATGCATTAATGTCCACATTCTAGAACTGGGCTTCTTATACAAAAAACTGCATCAGAAGCATTAGCTTTGTACACTTGGGGCCCAAACAGCCTATGGGAGTTCTTAGCTCTAGCTAGCAGATGCGCTATGAAGGTCACACTTTAGACCTTACTGCTCTTCACATTCTCTACTGCATCACTACAATCATTCTGCCTCCAAGAGGGAAAAAATAATACAAGTGAGCTGTTAAGTTAACAAAGCAGACTGTCCTATTTTAGAGTTCCGGCCACACCTTCTCCCAGCAAACAAATAAGTAGTTATTAAAGTAGATTAATTTAACCAAAGGAACGTTTATGAAAATATGGCACTTTATTCATGTACATGTCTACATTTTACATATGTACAGAGAGTGCATCAGATCTACCATGTTGAGTCAATTTGAACTGGAGTTAAATAAAAAAAAAAAAAAAGCTCCAAATAAAAACATTAAAAAGGTAATTGCACATCACTTGTTGCAAGAGAAAAGGCAGTCAAAGGGCAACAATCACTGAAACACAGCGGAATTCAATGGTGCACAAAAATTCAGTGCTGTAACTGAAGCCATAAGTCACTTTGGTTTTTCTGCTTCTGAGGGAATGTAGTCTTCTGTTTTTGGCATGGGCTCTTTATTCTGTTCATTTTCCAAGTTCAGTTCTTCATCCGCCAAGTCTTTTGCATAACAGTCCTCATAAACTTCACTGTTGCCTTCTGCATTAGCATCCTCATTGTCATCCACTGGATCAAAGGCAATCTCTCGAAGCTCCTCCAAGTTATCAGGACTCCTACCAGTTAACCTCTGCCACCAAAATGACAGGTTATTTCAAAGCATAAATACATACATTGCTATTAGTAGAAGGAACGGAGTTCTTACCTCAATCATGTCAGCCATATGTTGAACATGCTGTGCTAGTTCCTGAAGCTCATCATTCTCACTTTTCAGCCGAGAAATCTGTTCATCTTTGGCTTCGATCTCTTTGTGCAGCTATTGCATAGAACATGATGAATTTGTAGTAGTGTACAATAATCTCTGAAAATGAGATCTGGTTTGTCTAGAAGTAGTCAAATCCTCAAGTGGTCACACCCAAGAACCATTGTGGCTCAGTGTTGTAGAGCTAAACATTAATAGCTCACCTTTTCATTCTCCTGCAGAACATTAAATAGGGCTTTCCGTCGCTCCTCTGCGATCTCCTTCCAGTAAGCAGATGAAGGAGTTTCTAAAGTAAAACAAAGCTTGCAACTGTTTGTGACTGGGGCTATTTGACATCATGAAAAGCCTGAAAATCATACTGATTAGGGACAGTTCTACATTAGCACCTTACAGTACACACTATACACTACCTCCGTTACAGGTCTTAAATGCAAAAATTTCATGCGAGTCAGGAAATGTTCCTAAACCCAACAACTGCAAAATAAATCATGACATTGCTGGAGACAACCAGAAAGCCACACAGTGCATCTGGAAAGTTACCTTTGACCATCAACTCATAGGCTTCCTGAGTGATTCCTTCAGGATGGTTCTCACTTTCTGGATCTTTGGGTTTTACAGCCACTTCAGCTTTAACCCTCTTTGAGCCCTTCACCTGGTCAGCACTCCACAGCTTCCTCTTAGGAATAGCCTTCCCAGTCTAAAGACGTAGATTGAAAAACCCTGTTAACTTTATGCCATAACAGAAATATCTTTTATAGAAGCCCTTGAGGCCTTTTACCTCAGTTACCTGAGTCTTTCCATTGTTCATATTAACTGCAGATGGCTGAAGGACTTGAAGAGTTCGTCTTTCCGAAGAAGTTACTGATGTTTGTGCTGAAAAAAACTTCTGCAAGAGTCCAAACAATCTTTATTAAACCATAAAAGGCCGTTTGAGATTGGTGGATTGTGCTAGTATGATATGTGAATCCAAAACAAAGCGTGGGAACTGCCAGAACTGCCAAACTGCACTCCCCTCCCTGCACACACTCACCTGGCTCATTCTTCTCCACTTACATTCTTGTTAAACTGTCATTGTAAGACACAAATTAGCATGGTAGCTGAGCAGAGCTGCGTGTCTTTAGGTCTAGTAAGCGTGGGAAAGGGGCAGGCCAGGTATCAGCTGCATGGGGCAAATGACTTGAATTCCCACAAGCAGCAATTGGTCCTTTCAAATCATTATCTTTCTGCGAGAGTCTTGAACAAATAATTACTGTGGGAACTTGCTTGAAAAAGCTCATTATAGCCAACTACAAGTTAGGAGTTGGTTAATGTTTTCACCCACAAACAATACAGTGGCAGTCTAAGCCACAGTTAACAGGTTTAAAACACCAGAGCACAGTGTGCCAAACTGTGCTCGTGTTGATAATCATTAAAAGTAGAGACCAGGATGTGTTAAAGGGTATAAGAGGCTCCACTCCATCTGAACTAGAGATATGCTACGTACACACTTAAGACACATACAATACTGCAATGAGAAAATCAATTCTTATTTACGATTTAGAAACAGAGCCCCATCTCAATTGCCTACCATCCCGTACGAGTAAAACAAAGGACAGATTAACTTACCTTTATGTTCTCAGAAGGATTTTCTGCTTGCTTCATTTTTCTGGCTGAACTCATTGCTTCAATTTGAGGTTACCTAGGAACATGTAAAAACAGATTTAAGGAGAAATCAAAAGTGTACAACCTGCACTCAGACAAGAACTTCATTCTTCCAACACTTCTGTAAAAAGAAGCTACAAGTTCGAGAAAACTTTTGGGGGGGTGGGGGTGGGGGGGGGTGTTTGAACAGAAAAAGGTCAATGGATTTTTTGCAAAACCACATTCAGTCTAACATTTCAGCACAAACATTATAGTATAGGGAAGGCTGTCCATATTACCTTAAATCCATATTTATAGACAGACACCATCAGCTGGAAGCAAATGCCTTCCATTTTAACATATCTAAGCAGCAAATTTGATTCAGATGTTTAGGAACTCTGTACTTACAAGCTCCCCTGGAGCTGTATATTCACTGGAGCTTTGCTTTAATGTATTTTTTTAATCCATAACCTTTAGATTCGAATGTGAAATGTGAAAGTGACTGTCATTGTGAACACACTCAAGCACCACAACGAAATGTGACCTCTGCATTTAACCTATCACACGTGGAACAGCGGGCAGCTACCAACAGCGCCCGGGGAGCAGTGTAGTGGGACGGTACCTTGCTCAAGGGTACCTCAGTAGTGACCTGGCTGGGACGCCAACCTGCGACCTTCCGGTCCCAAAGGCAGTGCCCTAACCACTAGGCCACCACTAAATATAGTGCCCATGCAAAACTTATGCTCAGGCAACCTCAGAATAAGCAGGTGGATCAAACATTTAACAGTCATGTATGGACAGTAGCGTTTCCTCTGTTCTGACACCGCGGTCTGGTTACATGGACCCAGACCAGGAGAACTACAGAATACGGATCAGCGAGCTGAGGAAGTACCTATCGTCAAGCGATAAGGAATGCCACAAAACACTACTGAAGTGCTTTTACTTCATAGCTTAGCTCAAAGATTAACACGCGCCAAAAAACTTTACTAGCACAGCGCTATAAGCCACATTAGCAATGAGGAAAGGAAAAAGTGAGGCAGCTGCGAAAAAAAACATACCAGAAACAGAACTCCAAAACACCCATACACAGATAACTACGAAGTAAAGAATAAATATGACATGTTGCCTTGGTCATATTTACTAAGAAGCAGCACATGTAATAATATATAATAAATAATTTAATATTTTGCACATGAACGGCTCCGACATTAGCCTGCTAGCTAGCTACACAGACACAACAAAAGCCCCGTCAACACCAACTTCCCTAGCTAACACCGTGGAGCTTCCACCACCTTAACAAATCATAGAAGTCAATAATAATGTGTATGGAGGTGAGAAATGCGTCTTATTTTTACTGAAAAGAACATTAAAGGACTTACAGACGTAGCAAAACAAACTGGGTTCTTCTTTTCCCACACACTCCCGCGGTTCAGCTCTGCGATGAACTGAGAAGCGCGCCACCAGCTTAAGTACCGCCTTGGTAGACAGTCACGTGATTCCGAGAACGCGGCGCCGCGAATAAATAAATAAATACATTATTGTTATTGTTATTATTATTGATAATAATGATTAAAATAATAAACTATACTGGCCACTATACTGGATTTTTTCTCAATATCGTACAGAACTCATATGTGTCCTCCTTTCCATTTCTTACACACGCACAAAATCAACAGAGCCCATTACAAGCTTTTTCTAGTAAACTTTTTTATGAATAGTTGAGTTTTATATGGCTAATATAGATTCAAGATTCAAGAGGTTTATTTGTCACATACATAGTTATACAAGTACAACATGTAGTGAAATGTACCCTGATCGTTCCTGTGCATTTTTAAAAAATAAATTATAAAATTAAAAAGGAATTAAGAAGTAAAAAAATTACAAAAGAAATAGAATATGTATTATAAAATGTAAGCAGGTAAACAACGTATAATAATAAATAGGAAACTAACACTAAACAATAAACCTAACAATATACAATATAAACAGTTTAAACAGTAAATACACACCCTTAACAATATATACAGACCAAATGAATTTTAGTTTACAGATAATTAATTAATTAATTAATATATATGCCAGTTATGCGCACGAGCACTGCGACATTTTGGGAATAATGATTCACTTGTAACTATTACATTATGCAGGACAAACAGTGCCACATAAATCGCGCTGTAGAGGCCATATCTGCACTGCGCTGCAGTTTTTTTTCCAAGTTGTAAAACAAACGATCCATGACTCAAACGCCGAGTTACCTGCCGAGAAAACAGTACAAATCAGACCCGATTCCCCAACAGTGTCATTTTCTCATGAGTTTACTCTTAACAAGACTCATCCTAATAGTGTGTACGGTTGAGTTGTCGATGGACATAATAAACGCATGGAATCAAATGCTGAGAGTTTTGCACACGTTAATGTCTTCATGTCATTGTTCATGGTGGAGGCAGATTTTTCCCACAGGCGATGATTAAGTGACGTGTCCAACACGGAGCTGCGCATAAACGCGCACGCACCAGCCATCGCTGTTTTAGTCTAATAAATAATTCATTACTGTATAATGACATTAGATGGTTTTAGATAAGGTCTAGGACGGTAAACACCAGATTACATTATCAGTGTAATCTCACGTTGGTTTAAAAACAACAGAAAAAAACGTCCATAGTTCAATCACATGTCTACCACGTGACGTTATACATGGTTGCCAGATTGCGCACTAAAAGAGTTTGTGGAGCTGGTAGAGATACGCAACCACTGGGAAATTCGAAAATCAATATAAATAATGTTAACGCACTGCACTAATAACATGAGGCACGCGGAACATAAATAACGCCAGTGTCGACCAGTTCTAGTTATTGGCACCTATTTCACAGAGAACGCTTTCCAAGTAAACTGGATAACTTAAACCTGCAGGGGGAACATTTCTACTTTCTGCATCTATTGGGAATGCTTAAGTTATAGGGAAACATAGCACACCTGAAACAACCTTAGGATTTGTTCGTCAGTGATGAATGACCACCAGGTGAAGGGAGAACAAGTGAACTACCAGGAGCAAGCTTGCAAATGCCGATTACTAAACACGTGGCAACCATCATTCTCTGTACATAACAAATCTGCGTTTACGCCTTCACGATTCCTGGCAGAGTCGCTGAGAACCTCTTAAATTTTAAACCGCGGCCGGTGTTGTGCCGAAATCCTACCCCTCAACAGGTGTTGTGCCGAAATCCTACCCCTCTACCGAGTCCTCCCCCTTTCGCGTGCACGCGCGTCTCTAAGCTTGTACTTAGTTTCTTTTAACAGAATTTAACAGATTTTAATAGACATTTCATATAACACAAAATGAATTTTACATTTCTGAAGGCAGGTATGCGCATGTAACTCGAGATTATGATTATTTCTGTCACGATATTGGGAGCGTAGTGGCTGTAGATCAGTTCTACTTAAAGCAACATCTAAACACAAACGCACTCACATTAACAGTAATAATACAAGATAAAAACATTTTATGTGGAAACACCTGTGCAGTACAACGTGCAAGTTGTGCATTAAGATATGTTTATCAAATATGTAGAAAATTTGCATTTGCTGTGAGAATGTAGTACGTAGTATTTATTACTATGATATGAACAATCTAGATATGACGTTGCGATGGGCTACTTCCAAAATAACCCCCATTTTATATTTACCACATGTATTACATTTGACGATCAGAATGACTTCAAATTTAGTCTGTTTCACCATGTGACCTCTAGATTATACCCTATAAATTACAAAAGTGTAGCTGCAACATAGACAGTTTTAAATAAGGAGGTATGACTTTGGCAGTGGTATTATTACCTTTGACAAAATAACGGTAATCGCTGGAGTAGAAGGTCAGAATGACTTCAAACTTTGTCTGTTCTTACCTTGTGACCTCAAGATTTTACCCTATAAATTACAGAAGTGTATCTATCTTCCATCTTTAATTAACTATATATACGAGTTCTGCTTTTGTAAAATATTGTCTTGATATTTTAGTAACATTTAAAAACATTATTTCTTTATATCCAAAAGGGGTAATCATAATTTTTGTAAAAACATACAAAGAATAAATATTTTATGCAATGTAAATTTTGTCTTGGTTTCACATTTTTTGGTTTTCTTTCTCTGTGTTGCCCTGTGATGGGTTGGCCTCCTGTCCTGGGTGAACCCCGCCTTGGGGCCGTAATCAGCTGGGATTGGCTCCAGCTTCTCAGCGACCCGATATGAAAGAAGCGGTTTTAAAAATGGAAGGAAGGATGGATTTTCTTGGTTGAATTATTCATATATTACCTGTTTCAAGGTCACTGTTCATATTTAAATATAGTGTACATTATTTAATAATTATGTAGTGTTGGTCATTTTTTCCCCTTTTTTTTCTAAACCAGCTGGAAAATGTAAGTGACATCCTACAAGTCCCACCTCTCCTGCTGACAATACACTTTGGGGATGCTGCACCTTATACTTTAAAAAAAAAAAAATACAACCAAAAAAACTAAATTCACACGTGGTCTTTATTTTATGCATTTTGTGCCTCCTAGTGGTAGCAAAAACACAATTCACTCATCAGCACCAAAACAAGATGGTGTCCATCATAGCTAAATTGTTCTATAGCCAAGTCTAAAAAGTGGAAAAGGAACAAAACCTCATTCTGTTTCATGTTTGGAATTTGGTTATTTATGCTTAACAACGTTTGTATGTTTGATATGACATACAAATATGAGCACTTTTAGTAGTAGTAAACTAGGATGTTGGTAATTAGGATGCTGGTTGAGTTTTGCAGTATTTGACACAGGCCTATACACTGTTGAGCTGCAGCATTAAAACCACTGAAAGGTAAAGTGTATTACATTGATTACATTGTTTATGCATTGCTATAAACAGCTTTATACTTTGTTACACACTTCTGTAAAATATAAGGACATTTTTTTTCAAAATTGACTTTCTGTTTAAATAAATGGTTATTATAAATGTGTTATACATACTATACAAATGGTATAGTATGTATAAGGACCTGATAATCCCATTGTAAAGAAACCAAATAAGCATAGGCAGAGCACCGGTACACAGCCAGACATCGCAGGCGGAGACTGCTACGCCGTAAAGCTAGGAGAATTAAAATGCATACAAAATCAAAGCTCAGGTCAGATTAATGAACAAGGAATTCCTGTTAACTGTTTGGCTTCTTCTTTTTACGGATCTTTTACAGTGCGTAAACATTTAGTGTTTAGTGTGTTCTCACACATGATAAGGTGGTGTGGATTATTCTTTATATCGTTTTGATTTGTAAGTAATCCCTTAAAGCCAGAATTTATCTTCCAAGTCACTAAAATGTCAGTGCATCCTGTAAATAGACTTTTCTTTGGAAATCATATGTCATCTTTAACAAAAAATATATGTTTTTATTTCAGTTTGCTCAATGTATCCTTAAAGAGGAGCCAATTGAGTTTGATGAAACAAAACAAGGTGTTTTGGACCTTCGAAGGGCTATAGCCATTTTTCTAATTGAGAATATCGGTAGGTTTAAAGAAATTATTTACAGCTGTAAGCTACTGTCATTGTTCAATAATAACTTTAATTCAGTTATGGTAAAAACAGATATGTGCTATTCAGTTGTCACTTGTCATGCACTTTCACTAGATGACCTGAGTGAGCTATGTCTTATCTGTGGGGAGAGGGACACAGATGATGGAAGAACTAACTGGGTAACTTTTTAACAAATCTTCTATTTTTTAATTTGTAATTATAACCTTTATAGTTGAACAATGTTAATAAATTAATATCACTGGTGTTATTGTCTTATTTTGATATATAGAAACCCCATTTTAAGGAAACTTAATATTGTCCAAAATGCAATAAAAATAAAAATCTCTCGTATGTTATTTCATGTGAACATTTATTTAGCTGACAAAAAGTAAAAAATTCAGGGACACCTCAGAGACAAGGGCAAATTTGAAACCACTGTCCAGTGCACAAGATTTAAGGAACCGTTGTGCTACTGCGACAAGTATAGCGACCTCGGCTCAGGGGTATTCAGAAAAACATTGACACTTAACATAGTCCATTGCTGTATCAAGAAATTAAATTAAAAACTGTATTATGCAAAGAGGAAGCTGTATATGTATACAACTCTACCTACGAAACCACGCTGTTATAGCCTGTTCAGAATGTAGTCTGGTATTGTCCTGCTGCAGTAAGCATTGAGGTTCTGGGAAGAGACATTATCTTAATGGCAACATATGCCTCTTTAATATCTTAATATACACCTCAAAGTCAA
>JBBPDA010000138.1:17863094-17880116 GCA_037974385.1 Arnoldichthys spilopterus | reverse complement strand
TTAATATTCATGTGTGAGTGCGTTTGTGTTTAGATGTCGCTTTAAGTAGAAAGACCACTACGCTCCCAATATCGTGACAGAAATAATCATAAACTCGAGTTACACGCGCATACCTGCCTTCAGAAATGTAAAATTCATTTCGTGTTATATGAAATGTGTATTAAAATCGGTTAAATTCTGTTAAATCGCCGAGGAACTAAGTACAAGCTTAGAGACGCACGTGCACGCCACAGGGGGAGGACTCGGTAGGGGGGTAGGATTTCGGCACAACACCTGAAAAGGTTTATTTCACGGGGATCTGGCAACCGCGTCCCTTCACAGTTGCGTGACGTTTCGCCAGCCGCCATTTTGAGTTGTTTGTTCAGAGACGCGGGTTTGTTTTTCTCCGCCGATAGGTATACAGGGGAAAAGGCCAAAGACTCGACAAAAGAACCGCTCCAAAGACATTTCACCGAACCATTTTGTCATTATGGGTCCACCGCGAAGCAAATGTAGTCGTTTATTGACCGAAAGAAGGGAGAATTTCAGTTGGTTTGTTCATTTATCTTGACATGGCATGGGTGGTTTGGTCGGTTGGGTTGTGACGACGGAGGAAAACAACGCAGCGCAGAGAGGCGAGCCGGGAAGCAACTAAGCGTTTGGAACGAGAGAAGTGTTTTATTTTACAGTCTGTTTATTGAGAACACCAAGTTGTGGGCTCTTATGCGAAATAACTAACGTTACCGCACTTAATCGGTCGACAGGATGATAGCGGCGAACGCGCGAGGCGATGCGTGACGTTCTCATTAGCATTAGTTAGCTGCCTTCGCTAACTCCACCAGACACAGCGCGCAGTTAGCTTATCCCTACTAGCGGCGCTAGTGAAGCAGAGACCAGACCGCAGCAACCAAAAAGGCAGAAATGTAACGGCGAGATCTGGAAAAGCGCTGGTTAGCGAGCTATCCGTGTGACCAATTGCAGTTAATCTGAAATGTAGCTGACGTTAGGTGAGCTCGGCGTGTTGTTGGCGAGGTGTGCGTGCGCGCGCGCAGCTTAGTTCAGCTGAGTGAAGTTTTGTCAGCTCGGCCACCACAAGGAGCCCGAACATGGAGACGCACAGCAGCGGCGACACTACAGCGGACCGCGGGCCGACTTCACGGCCTTAAACTCCAGGATGTCAAGTTTCTGTCTCACTGTACTTGGTGCCAACGCCTTCAGGCATCTTGCATTTCTCTGCCATGGTCGCCTTTGCCCCCTGCCATTCACTCGTGCGTTACTGAAAACCGTCTAATGCAATATGAACACAGAGCAGACACGTTGTGGAGGAGACTCCGAAGTCCGCAGTAGTCAGGTCTCGTAAAAGCTCAAAGATTTGTTTGGACTAGTTTCAGGAAGCAGATTTGTTCAACGTCAGTCAGCCACAGATATACTTCTCCATAAAAATAAACAAACGTAAAGCTGTCGGCATGTCATTTGTTTTGTCAGTTGCGGATACATCTGTAAACCTCTGATTTTAGACTTGTTGAGCGCAGGATTGCAGCACTGAGATTTTTTTTGGTAGTATAAATTTGGCCTGAGTTTTCTGACTCAGTTTGTTGCTGTAACATGGTGTGATAGACGCGATACAAAATTGTTCAGCCCCATGTGCACTACCCACGCGAATCTAAAAATGACTTAGCGAAAAATGGCTTGATTTTTGTTAGATTTCTTTCATTAAATTAGTGTATAGTACAGGTAGTGTCGGATCTTTTCTTTTAACTGTTATTTTTTAAACGCAACGCAATTCGAGCAACGCAGCCTCCTACTACAAGGCACTGAAAAAAGTATACACAGAAAGCAATTCCTATATTAACAATGGGAGACCCAACATCTCGACGAAATCAAACGAGGAACCGACTCCGTGCACAGCTACGAAAGAAAAGGGAATCTTTGGCTGACCAGTTCGACTTCAAAATCTACATTGCCTTTGTGTTTAAGGAAAAGGTGAACTTGCACAACTTGACTCCTTGAACTCAAGCAGAATGTCCCTGAGTTGCCCCTAAGTTTTGCATTTTAAGTCTCTTGCAACCACTAAAGAGATTAACTATGTAATGACAATTCTACAGAACTAAGTGGGGTCTAAGTTCATAATGTGATGTCAGTTTGACCTGGGGCTGTCATTGTGTTAGCTTGGTGCACCTTTCACCACCTGCGTATGAAAAAATATGTATGACAATTTCTATTGAATGGGTTGTGTACAGAGAGGGAAGTGTGGAAAGTGAAATTCATATGGCAGTTGCCTCTTAATGGACCTTAATTTTTATAATTAATTTCTGTTGGGAAGAGAGGCTAAAAGTCAAGGTTGGACAACAGGATGGATGGAAATGGCATTCTCAGCTTAGGTTATCAAACTTGATGGAAGTGTCTGCTTTGTGAAATACCCTGTAATTCCTAGATGTGGTTGTAATTAGTAACAATAGTTTTGTAATCCCGTTTGTTTCTTCTGAGCAGAAAAAGAAGTCCGCACTTTTTGAAGTGGCTGAGGTGGTACCTGTCATGACCAACAACTATGAAGAAAATATCCTCAAAGGAGTGAAGGATTCAAGCTACTCCTTAGAAAGTTCTTTAGAACTTCTTCAAAAAGATGTTGTGCAGTTGCATGCCCCTCGCTACCAGTCAATGCGCAGGGTAAGTAATGGTTGGGGGGTTAATGCTGCAACAGGGCTGCGCAGTGTAGTCAGATTGATTGTTATTGAAAAGATTATCATATCTCAGGGTAAGATAATTCATTGGCCTTACAGTGCATAATGGCAAATACTGCCATTCATGACTGCCTCACCTACACAGTCCTTTGTGTAGGTGAGTCATCCTAAAACTTTGTTGTTGTTTTTTTTTTTTTTAAGTTTTTAAAAATTGTTTCATCTTAATGGGGTAGAAATTTATCCTGAAAATGATTTAATTGGACATGACTACCTTGGGACAGTAAATAGACTGTACTGTTATAGGTTGCCTGCACATTTATAGGTCAGTTACATGGGCAGGAATTAAGCCTTGTACTGAACTATGTTTTTCTTTAATTAAAATTTTACTTTAGGAGAATTGGCTTCTATATAGTTTGTCAATTCACTCATTCTGCTCTTTTACAACGATCAGCAGTTCTGTGATCTCACCATGGTTTTTAAATATGTAAAGGATGTAATAGGTTGCACCCAGGAGATGGACTTCATCCTGTGGCCCCGCAATGACATTGAGAAGATAGTCTGTCTTCTGTTCTCCAGATGGAAGGGAGCTGACCATGAACCATTCAGGCCTGTTCAGGTGACACCCCCCCCCCCCCCCCCCTTTTATTTTATTTTTTTTATTTATTTTTTTTTACATGTCATAGAAGTTACATGCTTTAAAAAATGTGCCTGAATGTAATACCATGTTTTATTTCTGCTCCTCTATTTGTATACAAAGGCAAAGTTTGAGTTTCACCATGGAGACTACGAGAAACAGTTTTTGCATGCTGCTGGCCGCAAGGACAAGGCTGGGATGGTTATGAACAACCCAAATCAGTCTGTGTTTCTTTTTTTGGACAGACAGCACTTGCAGGTTGGTCTTCTAAAACAACACATTCAAGAACAGGAATATGTGTGTACATTTTAAACTATTTTGTACATGTTTTTCTACAGACTCCAAAAACCAAGGCCACTGTTTTCAAGCTGTGCAGCCTCTGCCTCTACCTACCACAGGATCAGCTGACCTGTTGGGGGGTTGGAGATATTGAAGACCACCTTCGTCCATACATGCCAGACTAGGAGAGACACAGAAGATTCCTCCCAAGGCCACTGAAGCAAGTTGACCTCATTCACATCCCTCAGTTGAATAGAATTGAACTTGTGCTTGGAACTCTCCTTTTTGTTAACCACTCACTTTCATTCTGATGTTAATTTAGTTTTTTTTCTTTTAATTATCCCTCCTACCAACCAGTTTTGGTTTGGTTCACCCATTTATTCTACCCTTAACCTGTCTGTTTTTCTTTCAACTTGCACGAACATTGTTTGAGTGGTTGTTCTCTTGGAGCAGCACTGTCAACAAGTCACGGAAGGAACTCTTTATATTTTGGGGGGGTTAAAAAGCAAACCAATGTAAGGGGTTCCTTAAATATGGGCCTCCGGTGTTGGACTGGCTCTAATATCAGTGACATGAGTGGATAGTTAACGTGTCTCTAATTTTGGGGGGAAGGATAGTTGTTAAGAGTAATGACAATCAGTGACAGATGATCAAACAGCCTGCATAGTCTAAGTAAAAAGGCTATATTTCCTAGATGAACAATACTTTGCAAACTTTATTTGGTGAAGACATTGCTTCTCATTTTCAACTGAGTTTTGTTGGACATTTTGAGTGTCATTCATTGTCTGTAAGACACCATTTCTTCATTATATTTTTTGTCATTTCTAGAAGACTAATATCTGATTGGAGACATTAAAGGTACTTTTAATCTGAGGATACGGACAAAACGTGAAGTCTGTAGTGTGGATTCTGGATGGGGGTTTGGCATTTCTGAAAGTCTGTGTTACCAGTCGGGCAATTCATGCATTAATCATTCTTGCTACTGATACCCAATTTTGTCTTTGGTGGTGGATATTCAGTGGGGAAACTAATGCTAAGTTCATGTACCTAACTTTTTTTGTGAAAAACTTAAATGCATCATTAAACTTTGCTTCTTAAAACAACCTCCTTTACGAGTACTAAGAATTTCAGAGCTTGGAGCTTGAGATCTGTAAGCCAGCTTTGTTGGGTAATAAAGCATAAATCTACGCACCCCTCCCATTGTAAATGTCTTGGGTTCATACGAAAGGATTGTGCAGTTTACTCATTGTTTGTCTTGAAGGAATATAACACTGTCCTGATACAATGAAAACATTAAAAAGAACCTTGACATGGAGCTTTATTATATCCTTACAGAAAGTATGTACAGCATAATCAGGTGTAGAATGTGCCTGCAATCAACTGCCAAGGTGCTTCGTGTGCCGTCCCTGAGCGATAAGTTTCCCATTAGCTTTGTTTGTCAGATCTACTGTAGCAAATGCCAGAGTTCGTCCTTGCTTTAAAACCTGGGCAGTGATCAAGATGTCTTCCCCAGTCTTGGCTGCATTCATATACCTGTTAACACCAGATTGGAGTTTAGTATATATTCAGGTAAAGTGAATAACATTGACTAATTATGTATTTCTATACAATGGCACCTGTCAGAGATGGAGATAGAGTAGGCAACACGTAAACAGTCAGCTTTTGAAATTGATGTGCTGTTAGGAAAAATGGGCCGGCATAAGGATCTGAGCCACTCTTGTCAGAGTGTCTCCAAAACCGCAGATCCCGTGGACTGTTCAGGTATGCAGTAGTTAGTACTTGGCAAAAGTTGAAACAAGGTGAATCGGTAACAGGGTAGTGGGCACCCAAGGCTCACTGATGCATGTGGGAAAAGTCTAGCCCATCTGAACCCACGGCAGAGCTACTGTGATTTAAAATGGGAATGCTAATGCTGACTAATAGAAATGGACCATAACACACTACAGTCAGCTGTTTCAGCAGCATGATGGACCTACCTAATATTAGGCAGACTGGTGTAACTGTTATGGCTGGTTGGTGTATATTTGACTACAAAACTAGTATTAGTTATGATGACTATCATTGGAAAAGCCTTACGTGATGTTCATGTCGACGCTGACCCCTGGAGCACCTCTCTCGGTGTACATAATGGCTGTGGTGGAAACGATATCAACCAGAGTGGCGGTCAGGCCTCCGTGTAGCGTCCCTCCTCGGTTTGTGTGCTCCTCTTCCACCTTCATCTCACAGACCACCTTACCAGGGCTGGCTGATACGACCTTAACCTGTTGTGACATTTATGATCATGACATTTTTAACGAGAAAAAAAGATGAAATTGAACTGTATTTTGATTAAATGACTTTTGTGCATTTTCAAAAGGATATTATTTTACCTTTTCCTAAGTTTCGTTTTAGTTTATACTGCTTTTGGGTTTCATTTTATTCTCTTATTTAAATGACCGCATCTCTCACTGTTTGGATTTTGGTTTTCATAAGGACCTTAAAAAGAGTGAGGCTACTGGTTATAAGACGTTTCACTGTAGGACTTTAGTACAAGTTCTTCGATCTGTTTTATTATTATTATTATTGCTGCTCGTTGGTTTCGGTAACTGATATTACGACTCTGCGTTACTTTACAACACTGCTGAACACATGAGGATGGTTGCAGAGAGCTCCCTCCTCAAGGTTGCTCACTCACCTTGCTTAAAACGCGATCAAACCCGGGACTCTCCACCATGGCCCGCATAACCTGCTTCAGCGAATTTATGGACAACGACACCATGGCAGCTTTGCTTTATAACAGACAGCAATCACACATTAACCGGCACAATTTTTTGGAAAGGGGTGAATGAGAACAGGAAACGCACAATGAAAACATTTCCTAAAACAGGGAAAACAGTCTCCGGTCATGACGTTTTCTGCTTTCTGTTTCCGTTTTAAGTTCTTTAGCTATATTGTAGAACAATAAAACGAAATGCGTGAGATGCATTATTAATATTAAATATATATATATATATGTATATTAAATAAACAATTATTATTTATATGCTTTTATTTTGAAATACCCAGCTATTCTCTCTGATCTCCGGTCCGTCAACTTATGTGCTCGATCGGAAACATGAGGCATATGTACACCGTACCTACTTTTGTTTTGGTAAGTCGTTTGGTATGTCATTTTGGACAGGCTGGGTCAGAATTGTAATTGATCATTTTGATTTACTATTTTATATATATGTAATCCTCACCTGTAAAATATTTTTGTTTTTAACAATGCTCGAATAATAATAATAACAATAATAAAAAGAATAATAATAATATTATATCAATAGTGCCTTCACATATATGCAAGTCACTCATACCATGGACATTAATGCATATCTACACCAGGACAGATTTAATTTATTTGTATATATTATATATTATTGTATATATACTTTTTCTGATAACAGTCTGGATGGTCCATTTCAATTTTGGCACAGAGAACCCGTTTTCTTGAAAACAAGCTGAAATGTGGACTAACCTGCTGACAGCTCAATACAATTTCAGGTTGCACTTCTTTTAGCAGCAGCAGTACACTGTGATAACTGTCAAAGTCCCTTCAAGCCCACGTGACTGTATTTATCACAGTAGCATGACAGTTTCTCTGATGCATTGTTTTTTTAGAGCTAAAGGGTCACACATGCAACAGTGATTTCTCAACTTTCAATGAAAATAAGGTTTATTAAACTATGAAGAATCAAGACAAGAGTCTTATTTAAATACTACAAATCAAATCAAAATTACATTAACATATATGTACTGTGTCTATTATGCAGAAGGTCTGTACGCATGTGCTGGTGGATCCAGACTCGGTGTATTTCTGGAGTTGTCGCTAGAGGGCGTCCGTCCCCATTACTGCGCATACTACCGCGCATGTCTGCCTACCCAACTCTGAAAAAACACCAAGCCTTGCATGAACCGAGTGGCCGTTAGAAAGCATAACCTAGTCCTGGTAAGAAAACCCCTTTTCATAGATATGATATGGCTCGGGGAAACATTTGGTTTGTAACCAAGCCAGTATGTTTATGTCGCTCATCCGGCTGGCTCTTGTGTTAGCGGACTAGCTAGCGCATGCTAAACAAACTACGGCATGTAAAACATTTCAGCTAGATGCTTTGGGCGATGAAGTAATTGTTTGGCCTGTGACTTTCAAATTATTGTGACTACAAACGTCTTTCAGATTATCTTCCGATTTAAATGTGTGGCCATTACAGCTAGTCTGTTGTTGTCGCTTTAGTGAAATGAAGCTAGCGCAAGGTGTTTGACTCGTGTCTGTTCAGGTAGTTTGTTTACGTCAAGGAACCGCAGGGTTACTTCTAGATCCACATGGAGCAATAGGGTTTACGAGAAAACAGAGGGAATTAATATATTTAACGTTAACGTTCAGTTGCTTCATTAATTAATTTTCTGAAGGATTAATCTCGAAATTAAGTCTGGACTCTTTTACGGTTACAGTGATTAAGTTTAGGTTATGGTCAGTTTAAGTTTAAGGACTCGGAGCACAGTGATGAAAACAATGCAGGGGAAATTAGAATTACTCTTATAATAAAAGGAAATAAGAAAGAAACGGGGAAAAAAGTGCTTTTTTTGCATCATGTTTTTAAACTGTTGTGTATCGTCTTTGTTTTTCCATTTTGTTTCTTAAACTGACTTCGTGGATTGGATGTATTTTTAAGTTAATTAACCACAAGACTTACACTTTGCCCTGGTTTCCATGTTAAATAAACATTTAACTGATAGTTGATGTATGTTAGGCCCTTTTCAGTGTTTCAGACCAATATTATTATCTCCCTTAGTTAAAGAAAAAAAACTATTGATCAGTTTGTTTGTTTTGTGCTGGCACAGACCTGCTCTGTGCATTCGGATTCAGTGTTTTGGGGGGTGTTCATTTTGTGCCTTTTACTTCTTAATTTAAGCTCATTTTTCCCCAAACTGCAAGTCAATAAATCAAGAATAACTGTACTTTAAAAAGACCAAACTGTCTGAACAAAACATTGATCCTGAAGTGCATCAATATTTGTACTTTCACAAACAATAATGCTATTTCATGTTTATGAGCTCAAAGGCAGACCTTCGGTTTAATTTGGGGGTATTTATATCATAATTGGATGAAAAGTGTAGGAACTACCACTATTTTCATGGGCCTCCCTTAATTTTTAGGGGCTCAAAAGTAATTGGATAATTGGCTGTTCCATGGGTAGGTTTGTGTCAGCCCCTCATTATTTCACTTCCAAACAAGCTGATTAAGGTGGCTATCCAGTGTCCCTTAATAGTAAAAAAAAAAGGTCTGAACAGTGATGCATGCCATGATTAGTTTGAAAAATCATAACAAAACCATTGGGGATGTTGCAAAGCCAAATGGGTAGCAACATCAATTATTTGGTACAATCTGAAAAAAGAAAGCAATAGGGAGTTCAAAAACAAAAATGCCTGGAAGACTATGGAAAGCAACTCTGGTGAATGACAAGAATCATTTCCTTAGAAAAAAAAGAACCTCTTCTTAGCAGGGGCCAGATTATGAAAACATTCCAGGAGGTAAGCACATCTGTCATTCAAGAGAAATACAGAGGGTTCCCTGCAAGCATTTATTGATGATCTGACTACTGACTAATGCAGCCGGATAATTTCTAAAGTTTATATGCTTAATGTAATCCTGTTAAA
Source organism: Arnoldichthys spilopterus (assembly GCA_037974385.1). Taxonomy (NCBI): domain Eukaryota; kingdom Metazoa; phylum Chordata; class Actinopteri; order Characiformes; family Lepidarchidae; genus Arnoldichthys; species Arnoldichthys spilopterus. The sequence goes on along the minus strand of JBBPDA010000138.1, from coordinate 17,870,867 downwards.
TTAGCCAAGTACTTTAAAACTCATTGACAGTGTTTCACAGTGTAGATGATGTCGACTATACCCCGAAGCATAATGCAAATGGAACCAAATACTTTTTCAAAGCACATTAGTGGAATATTATGCAATGACCATGTCAAACACCTGACCTCAGTCCAAATAAGCGTATATTTTACTTACTGAAGGTAAAACTCCCCAAGAACAAACAGGCCCTAAAAGCAGCTGCAGTAGGTCTGGCAGCCTACTTCTGCAGATCATCACGGGGGAAGAAACCCAGCGTCTGGTGATGTGTATTGGTTTCAGAATTCAGCGAAATATTAAAGGATTTTCAACTTTTTGAATATGACACTTTAAATTGTGATTGTCAGTTTGTCTTTTAAGCCTTTAAAAAATGTGGACCATGTATGGAGATGGTTGTAATAACTATAGCTTTCCCCTGATTCAAATGTAAATACCCTCAAAAGAGCATTTTGAGCTCTTCTTCATTATTTCAGCTTCCAGGATGCTGAAGCCGGCAACTTCATTAACAATAACTTTGACAGTGTCCAAATATTTATGTAACTGAATGCATATCTTGACATGCTGGTCATTTACTTTTTGTTTATCCTCCCTCTGACAGGTGTGATCATGGGTAAGACACTGTCTCACCTGCCTAAGCAGACATGCCATGATGAGTGCCATGCCAGCTTGACCTCTTCACCTGAGTACAACGCCATGCAGAGTGAGGATGGCAAGACCGGTGGAGATGTGTCTCAGTTTCCATACGTGGAGTTCACTGGTCGGGACAGTGTCACCTGTCCAACCTGTCAGGGCACTGGGCGGATCCCAAGAGGTAAACAACAGTTCAGTAATGCTGTATGTTTAATAAAGTGGCCCATGGATTATCGAGTCAAATGACAGTGATGGTTGTTTAAAGCTATGTGACCAAATCATTGGTGACATTTCTTGCAGGTCAAGAAAATCAACTGGTGGCACTGATTCCATACAGTGACCAGAGGCTGAGGCCAAGGAGAACGTAAGAGTTGTTATGCTTCTCTGATAAATTCTGGTGCTTATAGTTGTCACGCTCTACCTGTAAACTTAATACATTATATTACATAACATAATCTTCATAAGATGCTCAATTTCTGGTTTGAAATGTTTTTAAAATATTCTGAAAATAAAAGATTGCAAAATGAATGTAAGGAGAGCCTTCACAGTAACTGCTGTATAAACATCATGCTGCCTTCACATTGAGATGGGTGATCTGGCAAAACATGACAAACAAAAATAGAACCCAGTAGGGCCACATTGGAAAAGTACTAGCACAGATTTTTATTCAGCAATTCACACACTGCACTACATTACATCCAGTTAAACAAGTCTAACTATTTTCCCTCTAATAAACCATAAAGTCAGTCGGTAATCTTTAAGTAGTTACAGTATTACTGTATGCTCAAAAAGCATATTGTGATGTAATTAATTTAGAAAAATGTAACACAAAATGCTCAGTTTTGTAGCATTTCGCCAGCCTTGCTGTCAAGCATTAACTATGTTACCAAAATGGTTTTAGGTTGGTTAACCAGACATGGATTAAATATATTCCTGCACTATACAAGGTTTATGTATTGAGATTCTCTATAGAAAAGAATGTGTACTCCTAAACTACAATTAATGTCTGTCCTGTAAAACAACACTTTGAATGTCTGAATAGTGGCAGCTCTTTAATTCTGAGTGTTTTTTGCAGAAAGTTATACGTGACTGCTTCAGTGGTGGTATGCCTGCTGCTCTGTGGATTGGCAGTGTTCTTCCTCTTTCCCCGCTCCATTGATGTGAACTATGTGGGGGTGAAGTCTGTCTATGTCACCTATGACACGACCAAGCGCATCGTTTATCTGAATATTACAGTAAGACGCTACCAGTGTTTTAGTTTTTAGGCATATTCCAAAGTTTTTTAAACTGATCAGCACTTTCCCATTGGCTTGTATTATGGGTGTGTTATGCACCAGGTTTTCTGATGTGGCAGGTAGATATTAGTTTGAAAAGCTGTGTTCCTTATAAAGTGTCTCCACAGAAACATGTGCATTTGCTCCTTAGCTGTGTTACCATAAACAAAAGCTTAGTGGTAAATAATGCAGCTGTGAACTAAAGCTGAAGTTTGCCACTGATTAACAATGTGTTGTTATATTTTATAGAACTCGCTGAATATTACTAACAACAACTACTACTCCGTGGATGTGGCCAACATCTCTGCACAGGTGCAGTTCTCCAAGACCGTGATTGGAAAAACCCGTGTCAGTAATGTTACAACCATTGGGCCCCTGGACATAAAGCAGGTGCATCTTTTATTTAAGACCATAAAGAATCCTGTGTTGCTCTCTTTCTGGTCATGTGAACCCATCAATTTTATGCATGGTTCAACATTAACGTTTGCCTGATTGCCCAGGGCAAATGAATTGCGAAGTCATGACGGCTGCAGTGAAGATCACTTGCCTGGTTAGACAAGTTTACATTTTGAAGGATATTGAAGAACAACTGTGTTTACTTTAATATTCAAACGTCCCTTAGCTAAAGAAAAAATGGTTCAATCCAGTTGTAAAGTTAAATCAAGCCATTGCCAGATTTGTGGTACAAAACATTATACAAAATCCTTTTGAAGAATAAGAGTAAGATACAATATGATACAATTGAAAATTATGGATGTTTATTATTATTGATAATAATAATCATCATAATCATAAAACTAGTTTGGGACAGTATTGCCTTTTCCAGGAAAGTTAATCGTTAATGTTGAACATTTTATGTAATTTAAACTGCGTTTTTTTGAGGTGATTCACCCCCAGAACAGCAAATTTTCCAAGGTTTATTTTTTATTTGACACTACTTGTGTATACTGACCTCACCCCTCCCTGCATTTCAGATTGATTACATGGTGCCCACCACCATAGCAGATGAAATGAGTTATATGTAGTAAGTATGCTTTTTGTCAGACAGCAGAATACTTAAAACTTGTTGCAAAAAATAATCCCAACTTCAAATATTTTTTTCAGTGACTACTGTACCTTGGACACCATCAAAGTGCACAACATTGTGGTCATGATGCAGTAAGTATTTCATCACGAAGGACTGAATGTTCCATGAAATAAATTCCAAATGAAGAGAAAGTAACAGTTTTGTTGTAGAACATGAATAGTAGAAGAATGATAAGACTAAGCAAGTTGGTATGACTCTTGTTTACAGGGTAACAGTCACCACAGTGTATTTTGGCCATGCTGAACAGGTGTCCCAGGAGATGTACCAGTATGTGGATTGCGGGGGAAACACAACATTGCTACATGAGTACAATCTCAGAAATCCAGAGTCAGACTAGAACTGAGGGTGCATTTCATTTGTCCACTTTTCCTCTCAGTCACTGTATCTGGCTAAATTAATCTGGAGTCCACTATTTTACATTATTGAGTAATCAAGGTGGTTTCAAATCATAAACAAAGCACTTTATTTTTACGTTTCCATACCTTTTAAGACCACTGCTTTTTTGTAGCAGTGAAACTAAACCAGTTGTTCCCAAATTGGTCCACATTGCCTCCCTAGATTTGGCATTGAGCAAAAACGTGGAGGCCCTGAGACCCCTTTTGAGAACCATGGAATTAGACCACTTCAAACTGAACCACTCTCATCTGCAATAAAACATTTTTTCATTTATTTAAAGGTAGGAAAAACACTTTAGTTGCAGATTCTACTACACAAAACCTCTGTTCGTCTAATAACTGTTGTTTGTTTGAGGTTCCTTGTGTAAAATTGTGCACATAACTCACAAGCTATTGTTACTCTTCCGTTAACAGTCCGTTAGTGAATGACAAGGTGACCTGAAACTGGAGGTCATGCATGTTTTGGGATTTTAAAAAATGTCTCTTGCAGTGTTGTTTCTATTTAATATGTTACAATATTTATTAGAATAATGCTTTACCTCGTGTCAGTACTAGTTCCTTGTCTCATGGAGTTGGTGCTCTCTGCGTTAGACAACGCTGTACCCAAGGCAAAGTTGGGAGTGTGCATCTTGGGGCAATTTCAGATAGTTTTCAGCTTCTTTGTGCATTTCATTAGCAAGTTTTTTCATTTGCCTCTGTTTAAAAGCTGTGCAATACAGGCTGAAATGACCTGCAAACAATTATTGTTTTATTACTCTGTTCAAGAAGAAATTCTGCTGAAACAAAAAGGATTCAAGTCTAATTGCATTTAGCTGAATGGAAATGAAGGTCGTTTTCTTTGCAGTATTTGAACTTAAAACCAAACATTCCACACAAGAATGAAAGTATCTATCTTTCATGAGTTTCTATACATAGATCCATATTTCCTCCCCAGAATGAGCTAGATGCATTACTCAGTTGACCTATGTAGGGTAGAACCTTGCCATTAGCAATTGTAATCATGCATTTTAACATTGTTACTACACTAGATGTGGCTATAGCAACATTTTTAACATTTTATTCATTTTTGTCAGGAAGATCCTAAACAGGGTCTTTGCTTGCAGAATCTAGGTGGGGAAACAGCTGTTAAATACTACAGAGACAAACAAGTGTAGGCAGTGTAAATTGTCTTTCAGGGATATGTTTTATTGGAAGTGGCTTGAGGTTTGCTATCCTACCTGTTGATTTGAAATACCTTGGGTTGAAAAAATACACTGTAGAAGTAGATTTGGATGGATTACCAAATGAATCCAATGAAAACTCATTTTGAATTCCTGTATAGAAGTGTTTTTACCTTTTCAAAGGTCAGCTATGAATAATAAAGTACTTTTTGTGCTAGGTGGTTGTATTTAACACCTGTGTTTGAAAATGTAAATACAGTTGTTTTTTCCTGAATTGTAACTACTGTATGTTGGATGAGGTGGTGTTTTATCTTTAGCATAGTTTTCAGAAGTCTAATAACAAAATATTTCTATATGACAAACATAGACTTATGTAAAAAGACACAAATGCACACATAGTTTTGCTACCTGGTCATTAAAACCTTGGCATGAATAAAGGTCTAAGTCCTGTTGTGATTTTGCAGTTCTTTAATTCATTCATATTTTGTGAGTCTTCACAAACAGATAAAACGTTGTCTGGGTTTTGGGTTTAAAACACAAGGTAGGTGACCATGCTTACATTGTTTATTTAGGCACAAATGAAGTGTGTTGAGCATGTTCTGTAGCCTGGTTACCCATCCTGCACTGGTAAAATGTGTATGTTACCTCTGACAGTGTGCTATCTTAGATGCAAGAAATGAAAGCGGGTATTGAAACAGAATTCTTGTTACAAATAGTTGGGTTAAAGCCAAAATTCAATTAAGGAATCGAGTTCAGCCTGATCAGGTTTCCTAGAAAGAAATGTTAAGATCATGTTTGTCATAAGGAATTTCTTAAGAACACAATGTTTAAAGTACTTACTTAGCTGTAGTCTGGAATTCTGTTCTCCAGGGTTTTTTGGTAGCTGAACTCTTAAAACTGTACAGATAATTACAGTACACTCTAAATTTGGCTTCCTGTTCTCTAGCTTATTTATTCAAATGTCCCTTTCCACCTTAAATGGTGCAGCAGTTTAATACTGAAGCCTGTACGGTAAACAGTGTGATTATCATGGAGATGGATAAGCAAATAAGACAATTCCCTTAGCAGTTACAAAATTGCATCCTCCAAGTGGTGGAATTTCACAGTTACTGTTATTTGTTGATTTGGCAAGAGAGTAGGCCTGCATAGTTTACTACGAGCATTTAATATAGTTTTATCTCACTTATGACATGTTACATTATTTATTTCAGTGGTTATTGCAGCAGTGTCTTGCCATTCAGATTTAGTATTAGTGATACAAAGTGATACTTACCTGTAACATTTCCATAGCCGTTACTTTATTGCAAATAATTCACTTGGGTCTCTTGCCTGTCCTTGGAGTTGTCTACCACTAGAGGGGGATGTAGGGAGTCATAGCTTGATGGTTAATCTTACTGTAGAAGCTGCCCTAAAAGAAGAAGAGGAGGGGGTCCAAACTTCTCCAGAGACAATATGATATAATCAACCACTGTAAACACTATGATTAGTGTTTACTTCTGAGCGTCTACCAGAGAAACACTGCGATAACTGTTCTGCAGAAGTGCTAAGTGCTTTGGTTTGCAGTGTCCTACTACTCTGTATTCCCATATTTCAGTGTTGACTCCACTGACACACTATTATGACCCAAAGAAAATACAAACCACCATGGAAACCGCAGAATTTACAGGTGAGATCAGAGGCATGACTAAGCCTCAACTTACAGTGATCTTGGAACTAAAGGAAAAGCATATTGGGGCAAGATTTGCATGGAAAATACTGCATACATGGCACTCTGTTAAACTCTTTCTCAATATCACTCTTACTTGTGGACACCTGTTTCTTTGAAAATCAAGGGTAATTTCCCTGCTTTAGCATTATAATAGATGTTGGAACACTGCTGTGAGGACATTAGCCAAAACAGCATTACTGAGGTCAGGTACTAATGTATAATGGTGTGTTCTAGATCATAAGACCCACTCAAACTTACCTTAAAGATATTGGTTAGTGCTATTGAAGAGTGTTTCATTTCTAGCCAATGCTTGCCTCTGGGCATAGTGACTTGAGCCAGTGTGGCTTATGTGTGACCGTGTCAGACCTTAGGCTCAAGTATGGCTGAGTCAGTACTTAGGCTCATTTGTGTTGTGTCAGATCTTAGGTTCATGCGTGGTTGAGGAAGCAATGATGGGATCTCAAAGTAGCTGCATTCACCAAGTAGAAGGGCTGTCTGCATTCTTTTGTCCATGAAGTAGAACAGTATGCATGATTTGAGAGCATAATGTCCTGTGCAAAAGTCAGAATCCAGCTTTATATCTAATTCCTTTTATTTTACCTACTTATTTGTCATTTTTACTGGTAATATTAATAAATGGTGGTCTCTGAGGGTGGTCACTAAATTACTTTTGCACTGTAATATATGTGCACCCCATTCGTGGAAAAAAAATCTTGTTTTAAACCTTTTTGTTAACTGATAAACTTTTTTTCACTGACCAACTTAAAGGTCTTTTGTAAATGTAAACAAATTCAAAATTCAATGCATGCAACACAAAAAATGGGACAGGGGTATGTTTATTACTGTTGCATCACATTTCCCTTCAATTTTCTTAATTGTTTGGGAATTTTGCAAATAATATCTTTGGCCATTCTTGCTTGATACAATACTTCAACTATTGTGTGTGAGGCCTAGCTGAAATAACAACTTCCCTGGAAAAGACATCACCTTGATGGCAGCTTACAGTGGGTACGGAAAGTATTCAGATTCACTCTGTCATATTGCAGCCATTTGCTAAAATCATTTAAATTATTTTTTCCCCTCATTAATGTACACACAGCACCTCATATTGACAGACGAAAACAATTATTTTTGACATTTTTGCAGATTTAAAAAAAAAGAAAAACTGAAATATCACATGGTCCTAAGTATTCAGACCTTTTGCTCAGTATTTAGTTGAAGCACCTTTTGAGCTAAAAAAGCCATGAGTCTTCTTGTGAAAGATGCAACAAGTTTTTCACACCTGGATTTGGGAATCCTCTGCCATTCCTCCTTGCAAATCCTCTCCAGTTCCGTCAGGTTGGATGTTAAACGTTGGTGGACAGCCATTTTTAGGTCTCTCCAGAGATGCTCAATTGGGTTTAAGTCAGGGCTCTGGCTGGGCTATTCAAGAACAGTCACAGAGTTGTTGTGAAGCCACTCCTTCGTTATTTTAGCTGTGTGCTTAGGGTCATTGTCTTGT
>JBBPDA010000138.1:17849697-17861563 GCA_037974385.1 Arnoldichthys spilopterus | reverse complement strand
ATTTCAGTTTTTCTTTTTTAATAAATCTGCAACAATTTAAAAAATTATTTTTTTTGTCTGTCAATATGGGGTGCTGTATGTACATTAATGAGAGAACAAATTAATTTAAATGATTTTAGCAAATGGCTGCAATATCACAAAAAGTGAAAAATTGAAAGGGGTCTGAATACTTTCCGTACCCACTGTATGTCTCTAAAATCAGATTCTCATCTCAGCGTCAGTGATGCATCACACATGCAAGTCGCTGCTGCTGTGGGCACTCATACCATGACCAGTGTTGGCATTTGCACCTTTTGCTGATAATGGTCTGGATATCCATTTTATCTTTGGCATGGAGAACTTGGCATCTGTTTCTACATAGTATGTATGGTATTCTCTTTAACTAATAAAGTTTCAGGTTGTATTTCTTGTTGTTCCACTGTGTTAAGTGACAATGGTTCTTAACACAATGGTGAAAAGTACTTCTGAGCCTGTGTGGCTGCATTTATCACAGTGTCATGACAGTTTCTCGTGCAGTGCCTTCTGAGTGTGCATTTAGCAGTAGTTTCTGGCCTTGCCCTACACAGACTGAGGAGAGTGAAGTGTGGTGGAAATGTGGTGTGGTGAGCCCTGACTCATCTTTGCTTGCAAACCCTTTCATCTTTGGTAGATGCTCCTTTTTTAGACAGTCATAATTCTACCTGTTACCAAGTCACCTGTTTGTTGTTGAATGTTTTAAAGCATCCATCCATCCATCCATTTTCCAAACCGCTTCTTCCGTTTCCGGGTCGCGGGGAAGCTGGAGCCAATCCCAGCTGAGTGCGGGCCTAAGGCGGAGTTCACCCAGGACAGGAGGGCAACCCATCACAGGGCAACACATAGACAGACAACCATTCATACACACACTCACACCTATGGGCATTTTAGAGCATCCAATCAACCTACTGCAGCCTTTGGAAAGTGGGAGGAAACTGGAGCACCTGGAGGAAACGCGCAAACATGGGGAGAGCTTGCAAACTCCGCACAGAAAGGCACCCATGGCCAACACGGGGAACGAACCCAGGATTTCTCGCTGTGAGGCGATAACAGCGATAACCACTTCACCACTGTGGACATCACATTCAAAATTTTATTATATTTGCCAAATCTAGTCAATTTGTTCAACCAAAACATTAAGTCATTTCTTTATACTTACAATTTGCAAAAGGCAGACTTTTTTACTGCATTTTACAAAATGTCCTGAAACATACATATGCACACATATACACAAGCTTATTAGATTCATTATATCATAGTCATTTTCATCCCATCACTAATCCAGTGGTTCAGTTTAGCAATATGCATAATTATGAATGTAAGTGACTATTTGTCATTGTGAACACACTCAAGCCCCACAATGAAATGTGACCTCTGCATTTAACCAATCACACATGCACACATGGAGCAGTGGGCAGCTATCAACAGCGCAAAAAAGCTGTGTTATTATTATTATTATCATTATTATATTATTTTAATAGTACAATATTGAACACAACATACACTGGCACATTTAGTAGTCTGGGTGTGGCACAGATAGCTGAGAGAAAATTATTAATTTCCTTCTTCCAGCGTAATTCCATTTGTGTGTGTATGGTGGTCTCTCTGTTTCTTACTCTCTCTCTCTTTTCTGTAACTTCTGCTCTTCACTCTGTCTCCATCTTTTGCTTCTTTGCAACACTCTTTCCGTCCCCCGTCCCCCCCCCCCTTCTTCCCTCCCCCTCTTTCTGCACCTCTTCCTCTTGTCTCTTTGCATCTCTCTCTCTGCCTCTGTAACTCTTTCTCGGTCCGTCTGTCTGCATCTCTCTCTTTCTGCAGTGCTCTTATCGTCTGTCTTTCACTCTCTACAACTCTGTGTCTCAACAGCTCTCTCTCTCTCTCTCTCTCTCTCTCTCTCTCTCTCTCTCTCTCTCTCTTTTTCTTGTCTCTCTCTATCTCTAGAGCTGGGGTTTGTCTGTCTTTGTCACCCAAATCTCTCCCCACAGCTCTCTCTCTCTCTCTCTCGCTCTCTCTCTCTCTCTCTCTCTCTCTCTCTCTCTCTCTCTCTTTCTCTCGCTGCTTTTTTTATGCTGTTTGTTGAACACACCCACTTGCTCTCTGCACTCTGTATAAGACTGTTACACACTGCTGCTGTTGATATAGTTTTCTCCAGTCACAGAGCAGCAGTGTCTGTGTCTCACACACCCTCTTTCTACACTTAGCACACCTGGGCTATACACAGCTCACTCAATCATGGTTCTCTACCATAAGGAGTTTGAGCAGGCAGGTAAGCGCACTGGTCTGCAGATCTGGAGAATTGAACGCATGGAGCTGGCTCCAGTGCCCGAAAGCCTGCATGGAAGCTTCTATGTGGGGGATGCTTACCTGGTCCTGCGCTCTGTTAAACAGAAGGAAGCCTGCTTCTATGACCTGCACTACTGGCTGGGTAAGCTAAAGAATGTTGTATAAATAAATAAATAAACAAATATGTGATTTGGCTGCAACAGGCTTAACTCTGAATATTACGTAATTTCAGTTTAAGGGGGGATGCACTGCTGACGGGATCTAAGCTGAGGGTTGTCTATGCAAATAATGGCGGTAAATGATGTTTCTCTGTGATTTTAATATTTCTGCACTCTTCATTAACAGCCTGTGTGTTTTTAAACAATCTGAGTTAACTTGAGAATGACCAAGCTTGGGAACCACTGGTAACGGATGCAAATAGCCAAAGTGCCATGATGATTTTCTGATGAGGGATACTCAGATAAGGGCCGTTTTAAATTATTGGGCTGGCAGGTGGAAGTAAGATAGCTTGATTTATTGAAGCACATGATTTACTTCTCAAACAAAAATAGGCTGTAAAACACAGAACAGGAAGCTGATTGGCAGGTTGGGGAGGTTGAAATGGGGGAGGGGGATTGTTTATGTTGCTTAAACTGTAATGAACTGTTCTTTATACTAAGAGGAGAAAATAACAAAAAAACATTTAAAAAATTCCAGCTAACTGTAACAGGCTTATTTTTGGTGACACTTCTAGTGTGTTATCAGAAATGTTCAAATTAGCAGTGATGCTTTAATGTCTGGTACAACTACAGTTACTACTGATCAGTTTTAGGACCTTATATAACATATAATATTACAACACACCACTGAGAGGTAAAGTGAATAACATTGACTATCTAGCTATTTTATTACAATGGCACCTGTCAGGGAGAGGGATATATTAGGGAGCAAGTGAACAGTCCATTCTTGAAGCTGATGTGCTGGAAGCAATTTTTTTCTTTGAAACTTTGCTTTATTGTGATGACTGGACAAGTCAAAGCTTCTCCAAAACCATGTGTCTTGTGGAGTGTTCCAGGTAGCAAGTAGATGTTACTGACCAAAAGTGATCCAAGGAAGGAGAACAATGAAAGGGTCATGGGCACCCAAGGCTCACTGATGCATGTGGGGAGTGAAGGCTGGCCTGCGTGTTCTGATCCCACAGAAGAGCTACTGTGGTTTAAAAGTGAATGCTGACTCTGATAGAAAGGTGTCAGAACACACAGTGCACCACAGTCAAAGCTGTTTCAGCAGCATGAGGGAGCTACTTATAATTAGGCCAGTGGTGTTAATGTTATAGCCGTGTATTGATTAAACTATTAAAGCTATTGAAAAGAAAACTTTTGTGTGTCATGTCATTGAGTCCAGAAGTTACTGTTTGCACCTAAGATCTGTGATTGTTTCTGTAGTGTGGGGTCCAAGTGATGTATGAACAAATTTTGACTTAACAAAACTTTTCTTCCTCTTCTTCTTTTGGAATAAAATATCCAAAATAGCAAGAGGAGAAACAAAAACCTCTAATTTATATCAGTGTAACATGATTTGTAAAAAAATTGATGTTTTGAATCAATTTGAAAACATTCAAATAAAAATTTAATGTAAATTACAGCTTTTACTGTCAACCTCACCGTCTTGAATGGAGGTCAATAGCACTATCCTTGTCACTGAATTTGTTCTCGGTTTTCCTATAAACCCCCTCCATTAAGAATCATTGACCACTGAGGATGTAAATGGACTCTTAATGGCTGTTACGCCTATCATATCCTCATTCTAAGGATGTATTTGCCCTAATGCAGCTTGCCACATAATGGACAGCAACATGAGAAGCCTTTTAAGAAGAAACTTGTCAACTGCAAGCCTGCTACAATGCCTTTGTGTACTTAGTAGCTTAGTATCACAGCTGACTGTAAACAAGCATGAAACTCTGTGCTACTGTAAAGACTGTGAGAAACAACACAGTGGGTGACAAACGCTATGAGAAAGTGTGAAAACGGACATTCCATTTATGGTGCATTATTATTCCAACAAGCATGAACACTAAGTGTGCTGATGCTTATGCTTAATTTTTAAACTTTGAAAACAATCCTGTTAATGGAAAAGGGAATTCCATTCATTATGTTTATTTGTCTACATATTTTGTACTTTCTCTGTGCAGGTAAGGAGTGCACTCAGGATGAGAGTACAGCAGCAGCCATTTTTACAGTACAGCTGGATGACTATCTGGGGGGAAAACCAGTTCAGTACCGTGAACTCCAGGGCTGTGAATCCACTGCTTTCACCAGCTACTTCAAAGGAGGCATCACATATAAAGTAAGAACCTATATAGGCCTGAATCTATTTATTTTTATTACCGACTTACTGTTGTTTAGAGATGATCACACTTAATTTTACATATCAAGTCTTGCCACAGAACAACCATTTCTGAATCCCTTAAATCTGGCACATAATGGCTCACTGTATGGAACTGAAGTAAGGACACTGGTCCAAGATCAGCAAATTATCGCCTTCCTGCCAAAAATTTTCCGTTTGCACACATCAGCACAAGGTGTTGGTCTGCTGTGATGTTTATACAGCAAGGATTTGTGCTTGGCAGAGAGAAATGACTCAGAATTGAGAAGTAAGGCTCAGTGTAGTGGAGGAAAATAGAAAAAAACAAAACATTTTTCTTACTCCAGACAGGAGGTGTGTCGTCAGGTTTCCAGCATGTGGTGACTAATGACCTCACTGCCAAGAGGCTCTTCCACATCAAGGGCCGACGAGTGGTCAGGGCCACAGAGGTGCCTCTGGACTGGAACAGCTTCAACAGGGGTGACTGCTTTATTGTGGACCTGGGAGCGGTAAGACCCCCCTAAAAGTGCAATGTAAAAAATGTCTTTATAAGAGATGGTATGGTCTGTTTAGGAGTTACGTAGACTGGATGCCCATATAAGTCTATCGTTCCATTTTCTGTTACATTAGATATTCTGAAAGCATATTTCTTCAGAATGGCAGAAGAACAAACCCTTTCCTTGAAAATGATAGCAGATCAAACAGGATCCTACAGAGACAATACACATAAAGTGTTTGCTATGTATGTGTCTTGGGCGGGAATGATATTTGGCCTAGTGTGTAGTTACAGTCACTGTCAACATAATTAATTAAACCAACCCCTTAGAGAAAACTAAAAGTACATAAGAAGTTTAGCAAGGCCTGATTCCCTATGCATAAGTTACATAAGGCAGTGATCAATCCAAGTGCAAGGAGAAACTAGCTGGCATTTTGCTCTAATTTATATGAACCTTAACCTTAAAGGGCACACATAGGAATTTATACTGTAGCTTCCACTGAGACAGGAAGAGACATTTGAGATATGCTATCTAAAAAAATTATGTTTAATTGTTATGACACGTAACACACTGAACTCTATGGGTGAATAAGTAACTTGACAACATGATGCTAGTGAGAATCAAAGTACATATTGGACATTGTCCACATTTCTTTGCTGTCAATCAAAAAGAAATGCTAAAGTGTTGATATGATGCAAAGGTATGTTGGACATGCAGTTATTCTGCATATTGTTAGAGAACTCCATATAAAAACCGGTGCTTTAATAAAAGGCCATAGCTGTAAAATAACAATAATGAATAAACGTTATATGTTTAGTGAACGTGGCTGTAACGTCTTACCTTCTCTTACTCTTTTTCTCTATCTTTCCACCTTTCTTTTTATCACTCTGTTTGACACTCTTCAGGTTATCTACCAATGGTGTGGCTCCATGTGCAACAAGTTTGAGCGTCTGAAGGCAGCCCAGGTGGCCACTGGTATTCGTGATAATGAGCGCAATGGCAGGGCTCAGTTAGTGATTGTGGAAGAAGGACATGAACCTGGGGAGCTGACCAAGGTAACCCTGCATCCATACAGTGGTTTAGGAAGACTTGCTTCTGCTGTCACACTGCATGCAGCTCACTGTAAGGGATCAGGAAATGTGCTCTCAGGAGGTATGGGACTGTAAGGGGCCCATGTCATCCTCACTTTTTTACAATAAAAGATTTGAGAGTCTTGTGTAAGCACAATTAAAGTGAATGTTAAAGGGAATGTGAAGGAAATGGTTAGACATTGCATTACTGCAGCATTCCCAGTGATGCAATCAGAGAAAAGGATTGTCCAGTGTGTCTGAAGGTTTTAATTTAAACCTTAAAATCACAATTTGTGGTTAGCATTCTCCTCTAAGCGCATTGAGCTGTCCAATGATATTGCAGAATTTGTTAAAATGCAACGGTACTCAGGGAAGCACATGCTAACCTCCACCTTCCCACTGGTAGTAGTACTTTGTTATTGGGGAAAATGGAAAATGATTATGTACAAAATGAATTAGTGTTGATAAATTAGACTAGATTTTTGGTGCATAAAACAAGCAAAAGAAAACCCCAAGAAAAACAAATAAGTCATTACCGAAAATGTAGAACTTAAATACTTTATTTAATTTATTTAATTCTTTTAACTCTTTTGTTGTTACAGCAGTGTATACTTGTGAATGTCAGTTGTAGGAAATATGATTTGACTCAACTTTACAGATGAATAAGGATTTATTTTTAACATTAGCACTGTCATTTGCATGTCACAGGTCCTTGGAGATAAGCCAGCTCTGCCAGATGGTGACGATAATGATGACATTGTAGCTGATATGTCTAACAGGAAAATGGCGAAACTTTATATGGTGAGGAAATGTATAAGCTGCATGTATGTTAATAATATACAGATACAAATGCACTGTGAAATGACACTAAATTCAACTGTTATTTATTATTTATTTATTTATTTACTAGGTCTCTGATGCAACTGGAAAAATGCAAGTGTCTCTTGTATCAGAGGAGAATCCCTTCTCTCAGACTCATCTCTTGTCTGATGAATGTTTCATTTTGGATCACGGCAAAAGCAAGATGCTCTATGTGTGGAAAGGTACACTCCACTTAACCAAGCAAGCTTCAGTACAGTGTGTGCTTTGCCCTAAGGCTGTTGAGAAGCATATCATTAATATATTCTGTAAAAAGACCTGGCTATTTAAGGGGTATGAAATGAACCTGCAAATGACACATTTTGGTAAAGAAATCCATGATTCAGTGTTGGACCTCATTGTTCCTGCTCTGTCCACTGTTACATTGGATGACTCATTACATCTCTGACCCAGGCCGGAGCGCAAACCCCAGTGAGAGGAAAGAGGCCATGAAGACAGCTGAAGGCTTTATCAACCAGATGGGCTACCCTGCAAACACACAGGTTTTTTGCTTTAACAGTCATTTAGAATCATTAATTTATTGTGCAACAAAACCAGTTTAAGAGAGACTCTTAATTCTTTAACCAGCATAATTATAGTATATTTGTTTTATTTATTGAAAAAAAATAAAAAGAAAAAAGAAAGAAAAAACTGCATGTGGAATGAGCAGAGTGCTCCAATTTCATAAACAGATCCAGGTCCTTCCAGAGGGAGGAGAGACCCCAATTTTTAAGCAGTTCTTTAAGGACTGGAAGGAGAAAGACCAGAGTGAGGGTCTGGGCAGGGTGTATGTGACAGAGCGGATTGCAAGAATCAAACAAGTGGATTTTGATGCCTCCAAACTTCATGAGTCACAGCAAATGGCAGCGCAGTACAACATGGTGGATGATGGCACAGGAGAAACACAGGTGAGTTGCACAATATCCATGACAAGTGCTGGAGGGTTTGTCTAGTGTGTGTGTGTGTGTGTGTGTGTGTGTGTGTGTATGGAGGGGGGTTGGGATTATGGTACTTTTGGCATTGACAGGATGACAGGTGCAGCATTATTGTCAAGGGACAATTGTGTTATTCTGATAGTGAGGGGAAAGGAGCGCAAGCTCACAACTAAATCTCACCTTTCACAACTGAAAATCCTCCTAGGCAAATTCAGCCATTTATTTTGTGGGCACAGTCTGCTCTCAACTTCTTCATTCTAAATCATCTTGCTTTTGTCATTTGCAATTTAATAAAAATAAGAATTTTTCTCTAATATTTTTTCACAGCGATGGTAGTCATTCTGATTGTACGACAAAGTTACAAACATAAATAATAATCTAAGAGACAAATAAAAGTATAAATGTTTACTCACATTCATTCATGTAAATTGAAGTTACAGGAAGGTTCCTGCAGGTGCTACCAAAAATTACACATTACCAAAACACTAAAGATCGATAAAACTTGCCAATATTTACAATAATGCTTAAAGATGAGAAATGTACCATAGGCATGTAAAAGGACTCTTAATGTATGCTTAAATAGAAACTTCTGAGGCAAAATGAAATGACAGTGTAAAGCACTTAGTGCTGTATTGCTAAATGCAACCTATGTTGGTGCTTAAGTGTAAAATGGGTGTAAAATTGTGTATATCACAATATAAAGAATCCAGTATAGATATTAGGGCCTCCTTTACACTCTAGGCCTGGCTGAGCTTATCTACCCTGACTGCTCGTTATCACACCACTGGTTCCACTATTTAATCTTCCTTCTTCATAGATGTCATTATAATCATCATCCACAGTCTATGAGTATGGAGTTATCCTCTATTTGCTATGCACACAGTCATGGTTTGTGGAACAAAAGCTCTGTAATGTACACTACACCTGATTAAATTGAGCCAAAGATCATAGAAACAACAGGTTGAAGTCCATGCTTGTTACCATGGGTGCTGAATATTTAGACTAGTCTTTATTATTCTCTTCAGTCTGTCGTGTGGTTTACCACTGAACCATACAGTACCTTCACAAATGCAATTTATCAAGTTCACTTCAGTTATGTTTCTGTGCTGTCTACAATTATTTAAAAATATTAAATAACAAAAGACTTTAAAATGTGACAGTAAATACATCTACAAGGCTGAAACTTTGTTTGAGTTGCATACCTTATAGGCATTACATGATTTGTCACATGATTGGGCACGGGGAGTCTGACAGGGCTGGGGCCTGTGATGAACTCCACTAAGTGTGCTCTGTGAAAGTCATGAGTTATCTGTTGTTAAAATCCACATTTTTCTGTGTATAGCAATAATAAATAGTACAGTACGATGCTTTGCTTGTTTTATTGACAGATTTGGAGGGTAGAGACCGGCAGTAAAGGAGAGAGCAAGGTCCATATTGACCAACATACATATGGGCAGTTCTATGGTGGCGACTGCTACATCATTCTATATACATATAAAAGAGGACAAATCATCTACACCTGGTAAGATTTATGCAAGATTCACGTGAATGTCTGTGTTAATGGCGTAATTCAAAAGACTATTAAAATGCAGCTATAGTATACAGTACAGAGTTTATACAGTTGTACTACAATGACAATTTTACTCATCCTCATTCTGTAGGCAAGGCTCTAGCAGCACAATAGATGAGCTGACTGCTTCGGCCTTCCTCACTGTGGAACTGGATCGTTCACTTGGTGGGAATGCTGTGCAGGTGATTTGTGCTGACACACATTTATTTCATTTGCTGCTGTGTTAAACATGTTATACACACATATAGTTGTGTGCAAAAGTTGGTGATGCAAACGACGTTTCATACACATCCTCTGCAGAGAACACACTACCTGCAGATTTTACTATACAATTACCTTTCAGTTTAACATACTGAGAAAAAAGAAGTAAACCATATACAGCAAATAAATAAAACTTGTGCACTTAAATTTGCAGAGCAAATACCATCAAGTTTGCTGAGGACATGTACTTATAATTACCTAAAAAATCAACAAAATGTGTAATTTCACTTGGGGTGTTCTAATGTCTGCAACGTCTATGTAATATACAACTGTAAAGAGCTGCCTGGGGAGATAAGAGCTAGATGGGGCAGTGTGTGGCACTCAGATTAGTTAGCAATCAGACTTGAATTAATGAATAGTTTAAATACCACTTCAAGGCTTATCAGGTTTAAATAACAGTTCTGTGGACATCAGTTTAATGTGTCTTACTACGCTGTGATTCTTAAATATTGAAATTTCATGCCTCACAGACATTCCAGTTAAACTGTATGAACAAACAGTCTTTGCACTTTACTGTAACCGAATTTCCCATGTTGCAGTTTTAAAATGAAATGTTAAAGGGCCACACAAACCACAACATAAACCTTTATTAACATACAGCACCATCTTGTGGTGGTACTTGACATTGCAGTGAAAAATACAGAAGGATGCACTGATGACTGTTTTTTATGATCATCATTTAGGTTCGTGTGACCCAAGGGAAAGAGCCAGCTCATCTGCTGAGTCTGTTCAAAGCCAAGCCTCTGGTGGTGTATAAGAATGGGACGTCCAGGGAGGGGGGGCAGGCTCCTGAAGCCCCAACCCGGCTCTTTCAAGTGCGCAGAAACCTGGGCACCATCACACGCATCTCAGAGGTGAGCTTCTACACACACACACACATAAAGACATGGCTTTACTTTAATAAGCCACAGTTTGTTTTATCGTTTCAGGTTGCTCACCTGTGTTATTTTAATATATGTTGTAATAAGACCACAGCAGGTCTATTTTTGAAAATAGCACAAATGTGTTTTCTTGTGGATTCATGCTTTAATACATCTGTTTTAAGAGAATGCTTCATCAGTTTAGTTATCACGTTTGTGCATTTGTGCATCTAATAGGTTGATGCCAAAGCGTCCAGTTTGAACTCCAACGATGCCTACCTGCTGAAAGTGCCTGAGGGGGTGGCGTATATGTGGGTAGGGAAAGGGGCCAGTCAGGAAGAGGAGCAGGGAGCAAAATACATGAGTGAGCTGCTGAAGTGTGAGACAAAGCGCATCGTAGAGGGACAAGAGCCAGGTAACACCTAAATACACTATCTACCAATTAGGTTCCACCTTGCAGCTGTGCTCACTGACCCTTTTTATGATTGGCAATGCTTACTGTGTACCATTTCAGGCTGATATTTATCTGTTGAATCCGCTTTTTAGACTCTTGCACTGATTTGTCAGTTTATACAGTTAAATGATGTATACACATTAATTTTACAATGCTGCTGGTCTGTTTTATTATCTATTTTATTTATTGACTCATTAGGCCTTAATCCAATCAGGTGTGGATAATTCTAGAGTGAAATAAATTATGTGACACTTCAAATTGTTCTTCTTACACTCAACAGCCATGGGCTCATCTAAGCAGCTGGTTGATGATTTAAAACTAAAGATAACTGTTGCAAAGCAATAGAGGACTATAAAGTATATCTAAGCACTCCTTGCTTGGAATTTTCACTGTCTGAAAAGTCATTATGAAACAGAAATAAAGGAGAACTGTTGACGTCAAGACAAGATGTGTAACAAATGACAAAGTCGACTTTGACTAAAATCACTAAATGCATTGGAGATATTTGGAGAGGGTAGATTATGTTGGAAATGTGTAGTTAAAGGGAAGATTCTACTAAATATCACCAATTCCTAAAGCTAATGTATAAATAAAGCTCAATCAGTGAAGAACCTGAAGAAGAACAGAGGTTGGATATGAGACTTCTACCTTGAACTATATAGAGAAATGAAAAACTTGTTTTCTTAAAAAGCCTTCACCACCCCAGATGATATTACTGAA
>JBBPDA010000138.1:17834322-17845791 GCA_037974385.1 Arnoldichthys spilopterus | reverse complement strand
TGCAGGCATCAAATTCAAATTTGGTCAGCAAAAACATTTATTTCTTCACAGTTATCTCAGTAGTTATTTATTTGTGCCTTTGTCAAGTAATTAAATGTTCAAGAGAATTTACAAACTACAGATTTTTGTTTTTATTGTTATTTATAAATTTTACATTACTTTTCCAGAAGTTTGGTTTATATTAGTCTTTATCTTCTTTAGCCTCATAGCTGGAGTGCAACGCAAAAGACATAAAAAAAAAATCATTATTTTGAACAACTACTTAATTACAACTACTAATTACTTAAAACACATTACTTTATGTGAGTGTTTCAATAGAAATTATAAAGAATTATTTAAAATAAAATTGTGTTCATTTACAAAAAACATTTTGTGCTTCTCCTATAACATGACTATTTCTGAGACCTTTTTGTTTGGTTGTGACGATACACATTTAGTATTTAGAGTAATACAGACAATAAAGCACAGCACATTAGAGGTGAGAAGAAAATGAACGATGTCTCACAGTGTGATTCATTCCCCTACAGCTAAGATGTATATTGACACAGACCCATCAGGAAGGGACAAGAGGACACCCGTGGTGATTGTGAAACAGGGCCATGAGCCCCCTACCTTCACAGGCTGGTTCCTGGGGTGGGAAACCTCCAGATGGGAGACTGACCCTGGACAGGCTCAGTGAAGACACAGAAGGTTTACTAATTGCTGCAGGAAACTCAGGGAGGTTTGCTGGCAGTTTAGATATAAAGCAGGTTTAGTTACATAAAGATGCACTTTTTTTGCCAGAATGCTGCAGCTGACATGCCAAAGCTTATTGCCAATTTAATGTAGACACATTTAACCACACTCTCACTCATACAAAAATACTGTAAAGATATGGTATGAATTGGATCTGAAGTCTATAAAAACATTAGATTTTTTTATAGCTGTTTTTACTCCGCTCCATTTTTGAACGCGAATGTGCATGCATCTTTTATACCTGTATAACCTTGTATGTTTTGAAAATTCAACTGATACATTTTTATGCTTAATAAAAATGAATATTGTTTTTCTTTTAGTAGGATTAAAGATTTTATTTGTCACATACAGTTATTCTAGTAATTGTAGTGGAAACTATCCCTGAACACTCTGTTGATGTCTTTCCAACTGCATCTAGTTACAAGAAAAGAGATTAACAATGAAGACGAGCAAAATATATATAAAACTATATGATTAATAAATAGGGAATCTGACAATAAGCAGTAAATACTGAGTAGCTTCATTTACTTAATAATTTATACAATCATTTTTATAGGGAAAGTAATCAACATTTTCCAGTTCAGTTTTAATTAGTCAAATTTAGTTTGCAATTACTTTTTAGGTTAAAAAAAAAACAAAACTCTGTTCTGATGGTTTAGTGCCATGACCACTGACATATTTAATCTATGATGAGAGATGCTGGATTCACTAAGAGTGTGCACTGCAGCTCTAGGGACTAGCCACATTGCTTTGGTTTTTATTCTATTTGATTCCTCATTTGATTAAAAAAATACCTTTAAATTAGGTGGGTTTAGGTCACTCTCTACACCTAAGCCTGTTATTCACTTTCTTTCATGTTGAACAATCATCACTGACTGACATGATCTCAAAGATCAATGCTGATTAAATTTAGGTGTGTCACTTTTCAAAAAAAAAAAACTTTAATCAAGATGTAATCAGCCTCAACAGTGCTGTTTAAGAAGCAATCCCTTACCACGTGGTGGCGACGGTGGGAAAGAAAAGGGCTGAGAAGGAACCTGGCCCTCTCGCTTCCCTTTGCAGATCTGATGGGAGTCCTACAGTTGTGTATTTGCTGAGACTCGTTATGCCAGTCTCGACTGTTGCTGCTGCTATTTGATCGCTTCCAAATGAAACCGCTCTTAACGACTGGGTGATCCATGTGATAGCCAAGCTCTTCACAACTATCGTTAGCCTGAGCTGTTGATGGATTAGCGAGACACGCCCCTTAACCAGCTCAATCTCGGGCTGATCTTTGAAAACCGCTATTTTTCTCTTGCACGTCCGCACTGTTTGTTTTTACTTGGTCTTTGATTGGCATTAGCGTTACCTGCATCTCAGTGAATCTGCTGCACATTGTCAGAGGCTCTATATTTATAGGGTACTGGACCAGAAGTATGAATTAATCGAACAGCACAAACCTAAATAAAAGTTTGGAGTATACACAATTAAGAGGGGGGAATCATTAAAACGTCTGGCTATCCATCAACACTTTCCCA
Source organism: Arnoldichthys spilopterus (assembly GCA_037974385.1). Lineage (NCBI taxonomy): Eukaryota > Metazoa > Chordata > Actinopteri > Characiformes > Lepidarchidae > Arnoldichthys > Arnoldichthys spilopterus. Next base: position 17,843,539 of record JBBPDA010000138.1, on the reverse strand, counting down.
AAATGAATGGAACAGGTGGTCGGTGGGCGTGTCAGTGACGCATGATCGACGCGAATCTCCACCAATCAGACGCCGGCTAAAAACCGCGCCAGCGTTCGTGAGAATCGACCAATCAGCAGGCGCGCTTCGTCGTTGGTTAGAACAGCGGTGTTGTAATGAACAGCAAGCGGTTGGGCTGTAGCAGTCAACCGGGGAGAGAGAGGGGAGCACGCCGCGGTCATCTCTCACAGCTTGGGCGAGAATATAACGATTTGGAAAGACCCAGCTTCATTTTTAAGGAGTCATCATTTTCCGGTGAAAGGCTTTAATCGACTGAGGTGGGTGTCATATTGTGTTTTTTTTAATAATCAGCTGTCTCTAATCTCAGTTAAGTGCCTAATATCTCTTCTGAGTTTTTATTCTACGCTGTAACCCGCAGTAGCTGGGGAATTTAATTCTGCTTCCCTGGCTACTGCATGTGCCCCTCCGCTGACCAGCCAACTAGCCTCCCAGCAGTAGTCAGAGCAGTGCACCTTTCTGTGGGTCAAGAGTGACCAAACTAATGTATTTCCGTGCCCTGCAGGCACCTGCACAGCCTTTATCCCGAGGAAAACTGATATGAATATGAAAAGAATAATATGTTCTTGTCATTCATTTACCGACTTTATTGCAATTGAAAGGGAATTAGCCTCTGAAACCCTTGACGAGCCCCCTGCTGTTTTCTCTTCCTCATTCATCTTCGTTTCCAAAAAATGGGAGCATCCAGCCAGGATACAGCTATGTGCCTTTTAAAATGACAAAGAGATAGCCATGCCCACTTAGAAGCACTTTCTAAAAGGCATGAACTGTGTGTTTGTTACAGAGCCTCACTGCTGGCCTCATTGCATCAGCTCCCTTTTCATCTGGTTTCAGGTTCTACTGGCCTCTCTGGGGAATGAGAGAAGCCCTGTGAATATTTGGTGAAGCAGCAGTGGCGCCTGGTCTCCTGTGCCTTCCCGTTCTGCTTTCATCCCCTCCAGCGTGGCAGAACGAGATGGGGAACGGATTATCGGAGCCCCATGCCATCTTATCCTGTTTGCCATCTTTCCAGGCCCTGCACATTGTTATTCTAGGGCTGGACTGTGCTGGCAAGACCACTGTATTGTACAGGCTGCGCTTCAATGAGTTTGTGAACACCGTGCCTACTAAGGGGTTTAACACAGAGAAGATCAAAGTGGCACTGGGCGCTAAAGGCCGGACTGCGGCCTTCCACTTCTGGGACGTAGGGGGCCAGGAGAAGCTGAGGCCACTGTGGCGCTCCTACACGCGATGCGCAGACGGCCTGGTGTTTGTGGTGGACTCCGTGGATGCTGAGCGCATGGAGGAGGCCAAAACTGAGCTGCACAAGATCACCCGGCTACAGGAGAACCAGGGCGTGCCTGTGCTGGTGGTGGCCAACAAGCAGGACCTGCGGAGCGCTTTGCCACTTGGAGAGGTGGAGAGGTTGCTGGCTCTGAATGAACTCGGTGCCCACACGCCATGGCATCTCCAGCCCACATGTGCCATCATCGGAGAAGGCCTGCAGGAGGGCCTGGAGCGCCTCCATGGAATGATTGTCAAGCGGCGCAAGATGATGAGGCAGCAGAAAAGGAAGAGATAACTGTTGGATGGGCGGTGCGTGTGTGTGTAAGGGAGAGAGAGCACGAGAGAAAGGGGGTTTGCAGGGTTCACTCACGCCTCTGGGCTGGGTCTGCTGATGACACAGGCTGCTAGGCCTGCAAGGCTGTGTGCTGGTGGGCTGATCGATTTATGTCGGCTGAGTTTTATCAGTCTGACCGAGCTTGATGAATACAGTCCAAAGATACTGGACACTATGTTCATCAACAAGCGAACACTATCGATTTGTCACTCTGATTATGGAGGATTAAAGTCCTGGGACGGCCCAATGATGTTGTGGGACTTACACGTAAAGAAAAAAAAATGTTACGTTACTTCAATGGGCTTGTGGTTCATTGATTTTTGTATGAAGGTGAACACTGGACAGAAACTTGTTTAAGATGGATCACTGGAGGATATTTTGATGTCCTTTGACCTGACCTTCAGGGTTAAATATTTTCTACTACCCATTTTAACACAATGTGAACTAATGAGATGAAAGGATTACCAAAGCCCCTTTCTCCTTCTGTAAGTGTTTTGAAATATCAAATGTACACATTCAGGTGACCTGTCACTTCTGTTAATATGGTAAAAATGGGCCTTTTCCCCCTTGAGTCTTTATAGTACCATTGTTGCACAACAAAGGTGTGGTTGTAAGGAGAACCAGAATAAGCTTTATGAATCACTAGTTTGGGAACACACAGGTGTTTTGAATTTAATCTTGGATAACAAGGTGTTTTAACCAGCCAAAAACACCTTTAGTCCTGCACATGACTGTGAGAATGCTAGTGAGGGCAGATAAGCAAGCACACTTTGGGGTGTTATGGCTAATGACTTAGCTCAGTGGGACATCTTCAAGGATCCTGGAGTTTCTCTGTACTGCAAAACAAGTGGGTGTCATTTGTAGTTCTATACACAATGTGTGCTTCCCTGTACATTATGCACTTTAGCAATCCCTTTTTGTAGTCTATGAACTTGTAACATCCGATTTTTGTATGAAACTTATGAGCATAAAGAAAAGATGTATTGCTTCAGATGAAGCGTTTTATAAGTCTTATGTTGTTCCACATTCAAGTGTGTCATTTTGTCACTCGGTATGTGTGTGATGGAGGATATTCATATTTATGTGTCAATTTATACACCTTGAATAAAACAACAGCTACACTGAACAAAATTGAATGTTCTGACTTCTGTTGACCATGTGTCTTTACAAGTTGCCTCTGCTTTTTATTGTAGGCCCTACCTACCTCTGGGGCATTTACCATCCAATGTCCTTATCTGTAAATGACTTCGGGTTCTGATGAGTCTCTGATGAGTCACTGGACATTGGCCTTTTCCTCTCTGTTGTGGAGGCATGGCACAATGCCTTGTTTAAAACAGGTGATCTAGTGAGCTCAAGTGTATGTGTTTTATCCAAAGCATGTGATGCAATAAGGTGTACTTTTACCCCTTGCTTCTCTGGTTCTCCCCCAGAGTAGAGGTGTGTGTGTGTGTGTGTGTGTGTGTGTACACATGTATATATTAAATAATTTAATTATTTTAACTCTCCACCACAGCAGCTTAGAGGTAAAATTAAATAAGAGCTTAAAGAACAGACTTTCATCATAAGGTATTTGAATCTAAATTAGGTCAATGGTGTAGGAATTACAACCATTTTCATATACAGCCCCTCATTTTAATGGATTCGAAAGTAATGGGATAAATAGTTATAAATTAAATTGTCATTTTTAATATTTGATTGTAAATATTTTGAGTCTGTGAATGCATTAAGCCTGAAACCCACAGGCATTGCCAGACACTGGGTTTCTACTTTTTTGATGCTCTGCCAATCCTTCACTTCAGCTTTCTTCAATTCCTGCTTGTTCTTGGGGCATTTCACCTTCATTTTTGCCTTCACTTTTGGTTAGTTTGATGTCAGTTGATTGGCTAGGCTACTGCAGAACATTTCATTTCTTTGCCTTGAAAAAGTCTTTGGTTACGTTCACAGTATGCTTGAGGTCAATGTCTATTTGCACTGTGAAGTACTGTCCAGTGAAACATTTGGCTAAATCCAAGCAGATAATCTTGGCCATGTACACTTCAGGGTTCAACCTGCTGACAGTAGTAACATCATCCAGTAAATGCTTGAAAGTTTAACCCTTTTCTATATTTCTGTATACATATGACCTAAAACATTCAAAATCATTAGGTTGTCCTAAAAGTAGATAAACCCTAAATGTAAGATGAAATATTAAAAATACATTTGGTCATTTGTTTACATAGCTGTGAGAGGCAAAGTGAACTTTTACTTTCAGTTTAAGGTGTTACCCTTTTGTGCAACTAAACATATCCACTAACTTTTCAGTCCTGCACACCGGCCTTAATATTTAAAAGAGTTTTAGCAGCTCTTTCTTTCATACAGGACAGCCTCAGCTGTTGGATGTTAGTGAATGTCCTCACATTAACTACTTGTTTCAGGTCATTCCACAGCATTTTGTTTTGGGTAAGATTTAGGACTTTACAACTTTATTCTTCTTTAACGATTATTTGGGTCAACAACATTATTTTTATGTTGAAATTATGAAAATTATATTTACCCAGTGTAAGAGAGGCATTTAATTACTTATGAATTGTGGATTCCTTTCTGACTGCACAGACTATTAAATGCTTTGCTCTTGTTGTGATCTTTGTTGGTCAAGCACTCTCTGGAAAGGGTGACAACGATCTAAAATTTCCTCCATTTGTATACAGTCTGTCTGAATGTGGATTGGTGAAATCCAGACTGTTTAGAGATGTTTTTCTAACCTTCTCCAGCCTGATGGGCATCAACAACTATTTTACACTTCTTTGTTTTTGCCATGATTACTTTCAGACTTGCCACAGACATGTAGTATTGGATCATTTTCCTCAATGAATAAATGACCAAGTATAATACTTTTGGCTTAGTTGTTTGACTGGATAATTGGATTGGTCAGAAATACAGGCAAAGATAAAGAATATATATATATATATATATCATTCCAAATCCTAAACAGAGAGAAAAGTAGATACTCTGTTTTTAAAGATAAAATGTTATATCATTTATATCATGTATCATACTAAAAAAACACCTCTACATTTTAATGTCAATTAGTGAAACTTGGAGATTTTATTTCAAGCCATTTTAAATATTTATGGACATGGAAAAAATCCAGCACAAAAAATAAATAAAAAGTGCATGCAGTGTAATTTAAAACAGAACTTGATGAATATTACAGGAAGTGAATTAATGAGCCATGTTAAAGATTCAGCTATGTGTTTTGCCATATACATTCCTTTCCATAACATATGCTATTCATATGCATTAAGCACACATGTTCTGAATTAGGTCATTTTACATAACTCTTCAGGACCACTCATATTTTTGCTGTTGGTGAGCTTTGTGGTTCCTGAATGCTGACAGTAAAGCAAAACATAAAACTACAAGGTAAACAAGCATAGTCTTCTTAGAGCATATCTTTATATGCTGCCTTAAGAAAACATGGGGAGCTGTTCCAACATTGAGATCTGAAGCTTGTTTAGGTCTGATCCTGGTTGGTTTTGGCGGAAGCCCCCACAAAGCTATGTGTTGTATTTGGAAAGGGTCTGGCACGGCCGGTTCTAGGACAAGCACGGCTTCTCTTTGAACAATAATGTGCTAACAGAGGGAGAGGGGCCGTTCCAGCAGCTGACCCATTAGAATGGGGCCTTTGGTGAATTTGTTTACCCTGATGTGTTTATGGAAGGTAAAAAAAAAGGTACATATAAAAGCAAAGGGAAGACTGAGGTCATGTTTCACCTGTAGGCCAGCTAGATCCCCAGGTTACAGAGATAATGGAAATGGAATTGGCATGCTTCTAATTATGGTACGCTTTAGGAAATATGCAAACAGATTTCCTCTATGGGAGATACTGAAGCATACACCATGGAACACACAAGTCCTGTTTGGCACTGCTACTCAGAGACCCTACAAGCGCATCAAAGAGAATCCCTAATGCAGCATCTTTGCATTTTGTAGGGCAACAACGTCAAGGCTCGGTAATGAAGTGTGGTTGGCTTCGGGGCTTTGGAGAGTGCAATGTGATCTGACTGTTTGACTATGTGCTTTGATTTATTTTGAAAACAGCGCTGGAATATTACACCTGACAACCTGCACTTCTCTTGCGATGTAGATTTGCTGAGGAATTTTAATGAATCAGGACCTGCCATGTCCTTGTGTTTTCATGAAAATAGAGGCCCCACGTATTGGTGCCATGTCTTTGCAGGAAGCTGGCAGCACGCCCAGTGCCCAGTGGTTTGTTCCATTAACGTAAGATCTCAAACAGGGCTGGGCTGTTCCCATAACCGGGAGGGGAATGAAGAGTGGTTTATGAGGCTCACGCTAAGGCTAAAAGGTTGCCTGTACCCATACAGCCACATCAACCCCCTGGCCTTTCCTGTACCAGCGTGGACCCTGGCCCAGAGCTGGTCTTTCCATTTGATCTTGTGATGTAATTAAGTGAGGATTAAAGGGCTTTGTGACTGTGGGACTGTGGAGTTCAGTCTGCAGAGCACACTTCCTGTTCCTCCTTGTCCCAGCCCAGAACATGCTGTTTCAGGCCAGGGCCTATTACACCTCCTCCACCCTCACTCCCCACTCTACATTCCGGATGGTCTGCTTTTTGTGTCACTACACTACCCCAGTCGGTCATTAAAGGCCCTCTCTAGCACGTCATAAGGTTGCTCACAGTCATAAAGTGCCCTGCACACTGTCATTAGGGCCTTTCTAGAGGAATGAGGGGTGAATCTCCTGTGCTTACCTCAGATGCGGAGTGCAATTACCAGTACCCACCATGCTAAGCAAAGAAGCTTGTGTCTAATTTGACTAGTGCATACAGAGGAGAGTCATTAGGGTCTACTTCCTTCAGTTTACTGGCTACATGTTGTTTTGATCAGTGGAGTGTTTATAAAGATTTACATTAAGTAGGAAGTATGGAGCCTGTCTGTCTGAAGGGACATGAGACAGACAGGCTCCATGCTTTGCAGCAATGATAGGAACATTTCCTGATTTGTGTCAATATAAATATTTATTAGTATTATTATTATAAAATGTTGTTTATTAATGGCCATTAATAAACTGAAAAACAATACAAAATGAAAATAGAAGTACTGAGCAGGGTAGGAAATGAAGAAGTCCATTTCAATATCTAAAATTAATACAATGAGTTTTTGAAAAGAACAACTGATGTATAATGAGAAACACAGTTTACTAATGAGTGAGTGATTATTTGTGATTAACTGTCATTGTGAACACAACTGACATGGGCAGCTCCCGGGGAGCAGTGCTTGGGGACGGTACCTTGCTCATGGGTAACTCAGTGGTACTTACTGACCTGGGATTTGACCTAAATCTTAGTATAGCATCAATATTAATTGTATTTGTAAAGCCCACTCTCAACAATGTATCATGAAAAAAAGAAGTGTTTGCTAAATATTGCTAAATTTGAAGGTAAAAACTTATACCATGATCCCCTTAATATTTAATCTTAATGGAAATCTTTACAAAAATCTCAAAATCAAAAAAGCAAAAGCTGAAATACAAACATGATACTTCTTAAAACTTGCAGCTACTTTATTACACTTATAACTTAATGAATATATTTAAATATATTACATTAATAGTAATATACAGTAATATATAAGTGATGCCAGGGTGTTTGTGGAAGAAAATCTCAAACCAAGTCCAACTTGCTTTGTGTGTGTGTGTGTGTTTTTCGAGCAAGTTATTTATGTAAGAAAAATCAAGCACAAGCTTTGTTGGCCAGTGGTTACACTGAAACATTACTGTTGACATATAAATAAATGAAGAACACAAAGCGCTGTTCCCCCACACACCCTCTTAAAATAGTGGTTGCCCCAATTTTTCAGTAATACCCTGTCCCACTTTACCGATATGCTTCTGGTAAAGTGGCTCTGAGGGAAAATAGTTTACAATAAAAAACACAGAGAGGACTATAAAACATTACTCTCATTACATATAATATTTATTTTCATGATTCTGGTTTGGAAATGTATTCTCATTCTACCATACCAAAAACAGTAGTTCAGCACATTAAATAGATAAATAAATGAAATAGAGCTTAATGTTAATAAATTGGTCTGAAAACATTAACAAATAAAGGCCAATTACAAATATTTTACTCAGTTTAAATCCACACAGCAGTTTATGTGCTGGTTCCTCTGTGGTCTCACTCAAATCTGTCTGGCTCTTGTCCAAAGAGACAGTCGTGCTTAAATTCAGATTACCATATGTTTAAAGAGGGCTTTCTATCTCAGATGTCTAGCTGCATTGGTGATGTGTGAATATGTGTGTGTGTGTGTGTGTGTGTGTGTGAGTGGGCGTGGGCGAGGTTGGTGGGCCAGAGGAGGGAAAGCAGCGAAAGATAACTGAAGAACTCCTCCCAGCGTTTCCTGAGAATTACTGTGGCTCCCACCCTTCCCTATCAGAACCAGCGCCGAAGCGTGACATCATAGGCCTTCTGTAGGCTTCTGTATGCCTGAAGCCTTCCACAGTTACATAAAACCATTTTGTTAACACCTCTCATCACTGCTGCACTCATAATTAGATAAACTCACTTTATTTCTGTCTCTGAACTAATTAAGACTCATCAAATATCTTAGAGGAAATAGAATAGGGGGCACATTTAGCTGTAGAAATTACTGAGCAGTCTTTTGAACTATTGTTGAGGTATATAAAAGTCCGACCATTAATGTGAAAATCTAGTCATTACATGACTAACCAATTATTTGAAGGGCTTCCAGAGCCTGCCAGTAGAGATACTGAAGCAAATTCAAATTAGCTCTATTTGAGTCATGCTCCATTTTTAAGGTAATTTCTGCCGGCAGTGTCAGTAAAGGCCTTATTTTAATCTCATTTGTATTTCAGAGTAACCTATTATGGATATGATATAGAGACCACCTAGATATACAGTAATTGCATATTATATGCTTGGTGAGCATTAGGCCATTCTTTTCTACAGACAGTAAGTAAGTACATTTACAGTACTGTACTTAAGTGCATTTTTTGAGAATCTGTACTTGAGTGTCCATTTTTTGTGAAATGTATTACTTTACTCCACTGTATTTAAAAAACAAGTATTGTTTGTTTGATGCCACTACATTTCTGTGAACATTTCTCATTACTTTAAAGCATAGTCTTGAAGTCAGTGGAGGAATTTCTTTTATAAAATGTGATCGGCCAATTGTGTTCATCACAGGAGAAATTGTAATCATAGTAAACTTCTCCTGTGCTGTAAGTCAAGTTCTAATTGGGTGCTGTATGTTTTGAACAGTTGAACTTGGTGGGTGTAATGATGGCTACAACTACAGAAGAGAAAAAGCATAAAGATAAAAACAGAGGTTCCTCACCACAGCAATCACGGCCATATCAAAGCCATGTTTAATTTTTTGAAATGAAGAAAGGTTCATAATGTTTTAAGTTTGCTTTGTTAACTGTTTAAAAACGTCATCAATGCCCTCAAACCTCAGAAAGCATTTTGAGATGAAATTATCTGTAATTGTAGTAGACTATGCTATAACTACAGTTTTTCCTAAGTGGCTGTAAGAA
>JBBPDA010000138.1:17816718-17834222 GCA_037974385.1 Arnoldichthys spilopterus | reverse complement strand
ACTTCTCGCTACACAGTTTTCATCGCAGTGATTCTGATACAAGCATATTTAAACCAGTCAAAGGGTTTGAGTGCATTTCAAACATCTGGTAGGAAAAAGCGTGCTGAGTCGGCCGAAGTTCTTAGCACTTGGTTGGGTTTAATTGGGGTAACACTGCTTTGACTTTGTCGCTCAACAGCTCAAGCTCAGGTGTAGGCCATGTGTCTGAGAATGCCTCTTCTTCTTGTGAAGTAGAAAAAATTGTGGCGTTAGTGATATCTACTATTTACTATTTGGTTGCACCCCATGAATGAAGCTAAGAGGCGAACTGGCTGCATTCTAAGCCACTACAGGGAAGTTCGTGTTGAATCATGCTGGACAGGAAGCAACCACCTTGTCCGTTTCCTCTGCTTGCCTGATTAAAGGTCAGAGTTCACAAAGACAGATTTCTGAAACTTTCAACAATTACTGTGCCCAAGAAAGAGTGACTTCTGAATGAATAATGCATTTTTACAGTATCCTTTATTTCCAAACCTGTACCATGTGCATGCATTCTTTACCTTTAAACCTCCTGAAAAGCTCTCTCTGGAGGCCAGAGATTCCAGCAGGGTGTTTGGGATTGAACTCTTATGCTTTCCCATTGTGTTCACATCTGCAACACAAGAGCAAAAGGGAGCAATGGGCTCGATTTGGCATTCCTGTGAGTGTGAGAGTGAGAGAGCCACAGAGGGAGGAAGCAAACGAAGAAAAATAAGAAGAGAAAGGGAGAGAATGCGTGTGTGCACATTTCTCAGTGCGTCTGACAGTTCAAAGCCATGCTGCACTTTAAGGCAGTTCTCTGTGAAACCTCAGAAGTATTCGGTTTGATCGTCTTCTTTGACTGTCCTTCAAACAAGGTCAAATGAAACTGTGATTCTGAGCAACTGCCAGGTTTAATTTAGAGTGAGCATGTTAATAATAGACCCAAATGAACTTCAGGCTGGATTAGAGGAACTTGGATTCAAAGTCTGTTCCTCTGAACCACATGTTAACATTTATGAATTATGCACTAGTTGGATGGGGCAGCTGCAGTCTCATTGTGTAACCTGCATTAAAGTGGAAAAAAAAGTTGTCTGACTCGCTCTGGTGTAATTAATTGGCACAATCGTTAACAGTGGATAGGTCTTAATGAGCCCTAATCCTTGGCTTGCTTGACTCTAAAGTGAGATTAGATTAGGCTCTGTTCTGTGAGCACTTTGATAGCACTGAACCAAAATGAACACTTTCAAAGCATAAAATTCAAATATAATTATTATTTGTGTTTTCCTAAAAATAACACCTCTTTAACTGGATCAAACCTGATAAACTGGTATACTATATGTATCAATTACAAATCAGTATTACAGATGATGGGTTTTTGTTGTACATCTAATTAGTTTTTTAGGGTGCTGGTGCTTATAATGGTCAGTGTCAGCATTTTTATTTGAGAGTGAACTTCAGCAACTGGTGTGACTCCCTGAACATGGGTAAAGGGGGGATAGTAGTGGATAAAGGAACTACTGCTTTGTCTGAGAGGGAGGGTGGGGATGTCCCGGGCTTCCTGTCTTGGTCTTGTGACGGCTAGACAGTACCGTAGACGAGGAGACGTTGTGCCTGGCTCAGAAGATAGAACAGTGGAGTGACCCTCCAAAATATTGCTGATCAAAAGTTCTTGGTGCAAAGACAACATCTTATCTCAATGTAACAATCAGACTTCGAAAACAGTATCTAAATGAGCATTGTACAGAGATTATCTCTGTTTTGTAGCATTCAGTCGATTACTACAAGCAATCACTTCAATATATTGCCCTGTACGTATAAAATAACCGAGCATCTGACTTAAAATTCACATATAATAGAACTTATTGGGCAGAGGTTGAATTCTGTGAATAATTTTTGATCATATAATATATATTTAGAATCATTTCTGTTACTAACAATGAAACAGATATCATAGAACGCACCAAAATCTTATAAACGTGACCCTTATAAATCCTACACTGTAATATTCAAATACTTAATTTTACTCTATTTTAAGTGCTCAATTTAATAGCATAAAATCTACAAAAATAAGTTTTAACATAAACAATTACCAATTGAATTCAGAAACTGCCCAGTGGCTTTAATTCGAAGTGAGATTTGAGTCAGCAGGTGTTCAGTTCTATTGTAAATACAGGTAAACGTGTCAAAATTGTTTTCCATGCTAAATGACCATATGCTTTAGATGTAGCAGAAAGGTATTAGGTTGAAAACACTGCGGTATTCATTTAACGCTACTTCTTCCCAAAAAAGGAAAAAATAATAACTGATAACAAAGGCAGTGATTTGTTACAATTATGAAAGGGCTAATAATATAATGGATGTGCTTGGCAAAAAACTTTGGAAAAATTGTGGCCTTAAAATGTAATCTCCATGCTGTAACTAATGCTTTGGCCCAACATTGCCAGCATCTGTATGTGTTTTCTCTGAAATTATACCACCTGCCAATCGAATCTTACATAACCTATGTTTATACTACCTCTGTCTCTGCATATGGGCTCTCGCTCTAGGCATTCTCTGCCAGGCACAGTCGGGAAACTGTGTCCTGTCATCTGCTCTATTAAACATTCAGACACTTAAACAAACAATTTGGTCTCATGTTGAACAAGGTGCTCTGCTTAAGAGCTTTTTAATGACTGTCCTGTCCTGCTCCATCTCCAGCTTCAGCATGCCAGGCTTTATCCAAAACAACACTGATCTACCCCACCACAGCTGTGTCTGGAAATTATTTAACAAGTCTTGGTTCTCATGGTTCCTGCTCACTCAGCTGAGAGAAACACAGGCCTCGCAGCATTTCACTGTCAGTGTCTGAGTTATACAACACTGTTGGCATAGCGCTCAGGCAGACCTGTGTGAAAATACAGCATGGGGATCAGGCTTGATCCTGTGGGAGACAGCAGAAAGCAGAAAGAGCACCGCTGGAAACACACAGGGCCACCATCATTGCCCCATACACTCACACACATGCACATGCATACAATGCTCTCTATCAGCCTTGGGTGGGTTGGGTGATGACTGATAGGCAGTAATGTCAGTAATGTCAATGTGTAAAGAGCTCTGTTTGTGTGCAGGTAGGTGTCGTGTGGAGTATGTTTACTAGAGTGAACCAACAGGATTATCCTCTCAGCAGGAAAGAGCCACTGAGCGTCCACTCATTATCGCCTCTGATTGGCATGAGGAAACGAGGCACAGTAATCTCAGCCTGCAGACCCCATTTACCAAGAAAGTACACTAATGGCTATGAGTCACACATCCCGAATCAAACCAAATTAACAATTTGGGCCAGGAAATTATGTTCATTTACTCATTTGTATATGGAAATGAAATAAAGGGAGGGCACAGTGTGTTATACTAGAAAAGTAATAATAGGGAAAACAAAATGTATTCTAAAAAACCCAAAAACTTTTCATTGCTTTTTTACCCTTTACTAAGGATGACAATAATTATGGCGCTGACTATATATAAAACTGCTTCTGATCTTACAGCTAGTGCAATAAGATAATTTTACTTGATAATAACTTTTTATTTAAGTAAAATGTCTGTAAATATGATCAAAACATTATGAATGTATACCTTGTTTCATTATTAGAAATATTAGCTATATTAATTACACTGAATATATATATTTTTGGTTATGTACATATTGTATACCTGCTAATATAAAGCTGTGAAAAAAAATATTTAGTGAACTACTAAACAGTAGTATTTATAAGGCTACATGACCCCTACACCAATCAGCCCAAACATTTAACCTGCCCAATATTGTGTAGATCCCCATCATGCCACCAAAACAACTCTGACTGTGGTGCACTGTGTGTTCTGACAACTTTCTATGATAGTCTGAATTTTGTGCAACAAGAGCTCCTCTCTAGGATCAGACCAGATCGGCAAGATCTACTCCTCAGTAGATACTAACTACTGCATACCTGGAACACTCCAGAAAGTTGTCCATCCATCACAATAAGGCCCCTGTCAATAGTGGATCGGATCCTTATACTCCTGCTTCCAGGACATCAACTTTAAGAACTGCCTGTTTACTTGCTGCCAAAATATATATCCCACCCCCTGACAGGTGCCATTCATGAAATAAGTAGATAGTCAGTGTTATTCACTTTACCTGTCAGTGGTGTTAATGTTATGGCTGATGGGTGTAAATAAGCCTGATGACATAAATTTATAGATAGTAATAAAGGTTAATTTCAGCAAGTATCATAGGACTTGCTGATGTGTTGTGACATCAGAATGGACAAAAGCAGCCTACTTGACTTATTGATTCGTTTAAGTTTATGTCCGCCGTCATGAAAAGCTAATGTATGTGTCATGTAGTCTTATGCCTGCTGGCGTTTTACCAAATTAAAGGACAAAATTAGAAAGAACTGATAATTTTCCCTAATAATTCTGTGTTAAAATGCAACAGGCCTGTTCAGATGGATGTGGCCAGTTCTGTTTTTGTTGGAGCTGCCAACAATAACACAATGCGCTGATGGAAATTTAGTCATAAAGAAAAGACAAACAATAAAACAAAAAAGACTTCATCAGGACCCATCTGAGGAAGGAAGCTCAAAGTCGGCCAAACATCTTGTCGGCAATGATGTATCTGTTTCTCACAGGTTACATAAAGCCCCTGTCATTGTGTGTGTGTATGTGTGCAGTGCCCTGTCCCATGCACTGAAGAAAGCTTGACTGGGATCCAGCAGGAGCCACCTGTGTTGATGTAAGCTACCAAACACCAGTTTGTCCTTTCTGTCTTGGCACAGATGCAGCCGCCACACATTGTAAAGCCTAGGCCCTGTCATCATCCACAATAATATTTGGGGTAGAGTTGAGTTGAGTAATGGCTGTGCTTCATGCCGTGCTGCAATTGTTCTGGAACACTGGCTGGACGGTTGTTAACTTGTGCTAATCTACCAACACCACAAGGGATTAGAAGGATAATTAAACTTCATATGAAAAATGTGTTAAATTGTAGGAGCATTTGTTTTTGCGAATCTCATAAACCAATATTTGATTTACAATAGAACATGGAAAACACACCAAATGTTTAAAATGAGTAAATGTACCATTCTAAGAAAAAATTTGAATTTAATGGCAGCAACATGTGTCAAAAAAAAGTTGGGACAGGGCCATGTTTACCACTGTGTAGCATCCCCTCTTCTTTTAACAATAGTCCGTAAACGTCTGGGAACTGTAAAGACCACATGCTGGACTTTTGTGAGTGAAATCTTGTCTCATTCTTGTCTGATATAGGATTCTAGCTGCTCAACACTCCTGGGTCCTCTTTGTTGTATGTTTTATTTCATGATGTGCCAAATGTTTTCAGTTGCTGAAAGGTCTAGACTGCAGACAGGCCAGGTCAGCACCCGGACTGTTATACTACGAAGGCATGCTGTTGTAATAGATTCAAGATTCAAGATTCAAGATTTTATTTGTCACATACACAGTTATACTAGTACAACGTAGAGTGAAATGTATCCCTGTAACACTCCAATGTCTGTGCAATGTCATCCAGTTACAAGACAAAGAAAACAAAACAAAACGATAAGAGCAAAAAATGTAAAAATAAAATATATATAATAAATAAGGAATCTAGTAATAAACAGTATATACACACAAGCAATATATACACACTAAAATGAATCTGTATATAGGGTATTACAGAAGTATGTAAAAGTGTAAGTGTAAAGTAACAACTGTAACTGACAATGTGCAAATATGCAAGTGGTGAATGTACAAGTAGCATGATGTAGCATGACTGTGTAGCAGTTGTCATATGCCAGGTTGCAGGCTGTAGTGCAAGTGAGGTATTGTCCAGGTAAGTCCTAATGGATGTGTGGCATGTCCTGATTGAGGAGCCTTATGACCTAAGGATAAAAACTCCTGAGTCTCTCTGTTCTGGTCATAAGGCTACGTAACCGTTTGCCTGAGTTCAGCAGGTGGAAAAGACAGTCAAAACTGAGTTTATGTGTATATAAGAAGCTACTAGAAAAAGGTAAAAAGTAAAGTAAATGCACAGTCTGGATGGAGCGAACAGGAAGGCGCCTGACTTTGGCCGTGCCATCTTAGAAGCGGTATGCTGTATGCAGTTTAGCATTGTCTGAAAGAGGTTTTCTGGATGGGAGCAAATGTTGCTCTAAATCCTGTATATACCTTTCAGCACTGATGGTGTCTTTCCAGATATGCAAGATGCTAATTCCATAGATACCCATACAATTAGACATACAGGCTTGTTTTCCAAAAAGAATTGTTCAGTTCATCTGACCACAGAACAGTTTTCCACTTTGCCTCAGTCCACTTTAAATAAGCTTTGACCCAGAGGAGATGGAATGGTTTTGGATCATGTTCACATATGGCTTCATTTTTGCATGACAGGGGTATTAACCTGCATTTTCACTGTCCACAAACAGTGATTTCTTGAAATGTTCCTGATCCTATGCTGTGATTTCCATAACAGGGCCTAAAAATCACTGGCATCCAATACTGATTTTTAGCCTTGTCACTGACAAACACAGAATTCTCCAGATTCTATTAATCTTTTGATAATATTATGTAGATGATGAGATACTCAAAATCTTTTAAAATTTTCGTTGTGAAATATTATTCTAAAATTGTTCCACAATTTGTAGATGCAGATTTTTGCAGATTGGCGAACCTCTGCCCAGCAGAGATTCTTTCTCTCTAAAATGCTCTTTTTATACCCAGTCATGTTACTGACCTGTTGTCAGTAAACCTAATTAGTTGCAAAATTTTTCTTTCCACCTACTTTTGAAGCCTTTTTTGCCCATCCTAATTTTTTTGAGACATGTTGCTGCCATCAAATTCGAAATTATCTAATATTTTTAGTAGCAATAGTAACATGTGGGCGGCATGGTGGTGCAGGAGTTAGCGATGTTGCCTCACAGCACGAAGGTCCTGAGTTCGATCCCTGGGTTGGCCACGGGTGCCTTTCTGTGTGGAGTTTGCAAGCTCTCCCCGTGTTCGCGTGGGTTTCTTCTGGGTGCTCTGTTGTCCTCCCACTGTCCAAAGGCTTGAAGTAGGTTGATTGGATACTCTAAACTGCTCGTATGTGTGAGAGTGTGTGAATAGTTGTCTGCCTCTGTGTTAACCTGCGATGGGTTGGCCTCCTGTCCTGATTGTTCCCCTTCTAAGCCTGTAATCAGCTGGGATTGGCTCCAGCTTCTCCGCGACCCAAAATGAAAGAAGTTATTTAGAAAATTGATGGACGGATAGTAACATGTCTCACTTTCAGCATTTGATATGTTTTCTATGTTCTGAATAAAATACTAGTTTATGAGATTTGATAATTATTGCATCCTGTTTTTAATTATATTTTCCCAACTTTTTTTAAATTGGGGTTGTACAATCACACTGCAAAAAATACAGTATACAAATAGGATAGTTTTTGTCAGATGCCTTAAGTAGTATTAAACTATGTGTGGGAAAATGAATGAGTTGCTTGGACTTAATTCTAATTCAAAACAGAAAATTGGTATAGAAAATCTGCATGACTGCTGTAGCAGACCTGTGGATGGTGAAAAAAAATGACTTAAAAGCTGGATTTCTCTGCATGAAACACTAACATTATTTTCATGATGCAGTATTTTTGGGTGATAAGCCGTTTTGGCAGGGTTAGCCAGGCTAGATAAATAAGCTAGAATATTCTTTTTATATCTATTTTTCCAAATTTTCCCTGATCTGCAGCCTCACCAAATACATCAGAGGTAACGAGCATGTGGAAGCAGATGCAGGTCTAGTCAATAGATAGAGAGAAAGCATTGCAGTGAGATTTTTTATCTCCATGAAATAACTCTTTCAGCATTATTTAGTTTACTCTACAAAAAGCACATATATTTCATGTTTAATGTATGCCTAAACAAGACACATTTTTTGGTTGGGAAGTTAGGTGAGTAGCCTACATCAACTAAGGTGTGTTTGGGAGTTTGAATGGATCATCACAGTCAGCAAGAATAATTTTACATTTACATTTTAATATAGTATAATTATATTTCTAATAACGTTGTTTGAAGTCTCCCTGGAATTTGGTTAAGGTAAATTCTCCTTCTCATCTGGCTCATTTTAAACATGATACACCTCACTGGACAACACTAGACAACATGAACTTCTTAAAGCTCTCATCGGTGTCAGCATTTGTAATATGTAAATGAAGAACTAACCTTGCCAGTATGGTTAAAAAATTCCATAATACAACATGACTTAGCAGTGATTCCAAGGCCTTGAAGTTCCTCTTGTGCAGTCCACAGCTGCTCTTATGTGATTTTTTGTTGTCATGTTTTCCTAAAAGCAATACATTGTGCATTACTGTGATTTCACCAAATCAAAGGAGACAAATGGGTTTTTCTCTGCTTTAGGTTGTGCCTAAAACACCCCTCCCCTGTAATCATATTAATGTGGTTTATGTCTTTAAAATATACAGTGGTCACCGGATAACAGAGTCATTAAGACATTTTTTAATGATTCTAGACTTATTTGATATGTAAGTCAACAAAGCCTAAATTCATTTTACCTTTCTGTTATTAGATTACCTTTAGTGCGCTTCTATTCATCCCTCTCTACTCTACGTTCACTAACACCTCTCTTATCAGTGATTTTCCTGCTCTTTCATATTCCATCCACATGCCCTTTCCTCTTTTGCTCCATTTTAAAACTCTTCCTCTCTCTCTCTTTCTTTGCTGCCCTGCACTTTTCCACTCTCCATTTCCCTCCCTTTCCTTTCCTGTCCCTTTTCCACATTTTAACTTTTGCTCCTGTTCTCTTTCACCTCTTTCACTTTCAAACTTATGAAACTGTTTCTCAGCCCCCTGGCTTTTAATCCCATTTGTGCTGTGTCTTTTCTTTACCTCTTTCGCTCTTTTTTCTTTTCCCCGTTCCTTTTAAGACTGGGCGTTTTTAAGATAACCAAAGCAGGGTGGTGTGAGAACAATAGCAGGAGAGGAGTTGTCTTTCCTTCCCTGAGGTCAGAGCAGGGGGCAATGCTGCCCAGGGCCTTTGGAGCTACCACATCTGGTGATGTAGTGACCATTGACTGATTGGACATAAAGGACAGGGTTCTTTAGAATCATGCTCATGTTTTTATCATTTAAACTGCAGTTCTTTCATGTTTTGATTTAAGCAAAGCAGAGTTTACTGTTTTTGAATGCTGTTAAGTACGATGGACAATCATTCAAAAATGTGTCCTTGTACTTACAAAGGAATCCACTGGGCAGTTGCTGTATTTTATTAGCTCATGTTTTTGTAAATAACATTAATGAATTCTTCATAGTTCAAATTAAGCTGAAAATCAGAAATCACAAGTTTTAAGGAAACAAATATTCTTTTTTTTCTTTTTCTTTTTTTTAAATTATCCCAGTAGTATGAGCTGCACAGTATTTTCTCTGATTCCTTCTGTTTTGTAGGGGGTGACCTTGCCTGACTCCACATCAAACTTTTTGGCTGTGTAACGAGACAGCTGTGAACCAAGCAAAGGCTCATGGGTAAAGCTTGCAGGCCCCACTTGGGTGAACAGAGAAAAAAAGACCTGTTCATCTGGACACACACACAGGGGGAGCGAGGGAAAGCATGTGATCTTCTTTTCCTCTTCCTCCCCTCTGGGCTGTAGAACTGAGGTTCTGTGCGTCACCATTTCCCATCATACTTGTGGGCCTGGTTTACCTGTCAGCACTCACATAGAGGGAAGCACACAGGAACCAGGTGGCCCCTTCCTCCCTCAAAAGCCAGTGTAGCTAACAAGTAATAAAAGCTTATAGCTGGTATACTAATAGTAATATATATTTCCCCAACTTGCATAATTGAATGATTGAGTTATTCAGAGTGTTTTGATATGAAACACTTAGTTCTAGAAAAACATACCATTTGTTCAATGGCAGTGACAGGAACCAGATGTCTGAAGAATTTAAAGAAGTACCATAATAAGAAAATTTGTAAGTTTCTCTACAATGAACCAATTCACAGCCAAACACTATTTGTTAGATAGTATTTGTTAGATGTATTTTAATTGCAAATCTTAATTTCTGCAAAAGTTTTGCAAATTTTTTTTGCAATGTTTAATTTCTCTTGAACCTTTTTTAACTGAAAAAGTACAAAGAAATTGATTTGATTTGATTGTATTATGATTGTACTTAGTGCCAAACTTCATGAGAGAATTTTCAATCAGTTCAAATCTACAGTACATAATATTGTGATTCGGGGGATGAGAAACTTTAATGCTACTTTGATATATTTGATAATATAGCCATATGGGTTTGGCACTTGAGTCCAGTGTTAGGATGAATCCTGCTTTTTTCAGTGTGTTTTTAAGAAAAATGGAAAAGCACAAGTTTCCACTGTCTTTCAGTCCATCTGAGATGAGCTCAGGCCCACAGAAGAGTGTTTCTGTGTAAAACTGATATTTGATTTTCTCTTTGCATGCTTTGTTTCAGGTTGCATTATTTAATGCAGCACCAGACTCTGTTAAGTGACAACATTTTTCCAAAGTCCTCCCAAGCCCATGTGGCTTCAAATGCTGGGCGTTATGAGTGCTCAAAGGTCACACACAACAGTGGCTGCCAGTCTTGCCTTACATAGACTGAGATTTCTCTGTATTCCCTCATATTTCACAATATAGTGTACTGTAGATGATGAAAAACCTCAGTTCTTTGTGTTAAGAGGTGTTCTTTTTCGAATGACTGACAAGCTCTGCTAAAGTTTGGCACAAATTGTTGAGCCGTGATCCATCTTTGCTTCCAAAGTTTGAGCCTTTGATAGATGTTTCTTTTCACACCCAGTCATGATCTCCTCATCTGTCAGCTCACTGGTTATCATGAAATATTTCTAAATAGCATAACTTGAATATTCAATTCCATTTTTACTTTGCTTCTGTCATAACTTTTTAAGTTTGTTACAGGCATAACATTCTAAATGTGTTATATACATTTTGTCAGTTAAATAAATGTTCCAAAGAATTTACAAACTGTACTTTTGTACTGATTTTTTTCTGAAAATGGAGTTAACACATATATTACACAGAAATCCTGAAAAGCTAATTTATTTTAAACAATTTTTTAAAAGATTAACCAGGCCTAAACTTGGAGAAATATTAGTATATCAAGTCTTATATGTACTCAGTGGGGAACACTCAACCACTCTGGCTGTCACTGACAAACAGGCAGGTGTCAGTCTTTTGTGATTAAATGTACCTTAAAGATGATGTTTCATGCCTCAGGATGTAGTCAGAAACATTACAGCACTCTGGATTTGGTTGAGTGTATGAGGGGTGTGTGTACGTATGTGTGTTTTACGTCAGAACTTCAGTCTCATAGGACAGCAGCGATAACCCAGCAACTTCGCAACTCCCTCAGTGATGGGAGCAAAGTCCCTCATCACTCACTACCATCGGAACACATAGATCCCTTCCAGGATGGGTGTGTGTGTTTAAAAGCCCAAGAAGAAAAGGGCATGAGTCTGTTT
This sequence comes from Arnoldichthys spilopterus, assembly GCA_037974385.1. Classification (NCBI taxonomy): domain Eukaryota; kingdom Metazoa; phylum Chordata; class Actinopteri; order Characiformes; family Lepidarchidae; genus Arnoldichthys; species Arnoldichthys spilopterus. The sequence continues at coordinate 17,822,726 of JBBPDA010000138.1, read as the reverse complement.
GTGTTTGAAAGTCGGATAAAAAGAGGGAGTGTGGGAACACAGAAAAATGGATGTGTGTTTATATTTTGTGTCTTTTATTTTTGAGGGCAAATGTTCAAAAGAATCTAAAGCATGCCTCTGAGGTGAGTGATACAGAGTGTTTAATGCAAGCTTGGTTTGATAATATGTAGAGTTATATAAGAGTGAGCTGAAACATTGAAAAAACACACAGACATTTGGCAGTGAGGCCACATTTGCCAGGGAGGCCACTTGGGATAGCTGGGGCATCACTCTAGGTACCTATGGGAATTTGTGCGTGTGCATGTGTGTGTGTGTGTGTATGTAGCCCATAAACATGTTCATGGACACATTCAATAGGCAGAGAAAAAAAATCTGAGAGTAAACTAAAAATTCTGCTCACACCTTTTGTGTCTTACATTATATAAACACACTCATCAATAAAGTAGTTAATGATTAAACTGATGTAGTTTACGTCATGGCAAGGCCTGTCTTTCTTTATTGTTACAGTGGCCTTCATTTTGCTTCTGACCCTAACTTTAACCCAGTGACTTATTCAGAAGGTTCACAATGAATAGGTCACCAAGTCGCAATACGCTGATTGTGTAACTGGTTTCCAATGCAGAGTGACTATAGTCTGTAGCAGTAAACATTAGGTGTATAAGGGCTCAGGTTAAACATTCTCTCACACTGTGACGTAAGCTCAGACTGGTATCATTAGCGTGGCCTGATTGATTGACTATTTTGAGGTCATTTCAGCTGAGGAGGGGATTGCATGGAGTAGGGAGGTTATGGTGCTGCAGCTGAATTGGACATATGGATTTTTTTATGAAGTTATACACAACACTCCCAACAAGTTTTCACTACTCTACCAACACCACTCATTTAAATAAATGGCTTACCAATCAGACAGCATTCTCTATTTAGTGTATTTATTTAATAGACCTGTATATATATATTTTTTAATGCAAAAATGGATTAATGACAGATTCATTTATGAAAACCTTTCATTTTAATAGTTAATGTTAAAGTCATATTAAAGTTTTCTACAAAATATGTGTATTCCTTAAATGGGTATTGCTAGATTTCAATTGTTGAATGGCTTCTACTGTACATTATGAGTTAATATATTTCCTACTCATTTTTAAGTACAGGGAAACATTACACAATGACATATGCTAACATACATATGTTACAGATACAGATATGCTAGAGATTACATAAAAAAACTGTAGTATTCTTTAGTGCCTCTTGTGCATGAATAGAACATCTGGAAGTGTAGCGGCCAACATGGGTTTTATCTGTTGCCCTTGAGGCTAAGTATCACATTGTTGTCATAATGCCACTGCCACAGCTAGTAGACACTGCTGTTAACTTTAACAAAACTAAGCATCTAAAAATAATCTCATAGTCTTGTAATTACTGGCCTGTTGTGCTTCACATTTGAGCCACAAGGAGAACATCAGCTTCCTCAGTCAATCACCCCAACCAAAGTAGTCTGCATGCATTAGACACTTCACTAGTATTCACTCAGAGCTTTTGTTTGAGATTGCTTTTCTTTTTTGACAACATTTTTCATGAGCTTTTGCTGCTGGAAATGCAGATGGAGTCTCACAGATTCATCCACAGAGGTTCATTAGAGAAACTAAGCACTGGCACATGCATCTGTTTACCTCACATCTCTGCCATGGGCTTTGGCATAACAACTCATCATTAAGCAGCGTTGTATGAAGAGCAAATGTGAGGATAAAGGATAAGGATAGCAAGTGATTTACGGTGATTTTATGATTTTTAATGTAATCTTAACCCTTTGCCTTTACATTTTTATTTGGCACATTCTCCTTTTCAAAGTGGCTTACAGCTGAACCACGTTACAGGTGTAGGCAAATGCAGCATTACGAGTATTACCCAAGGACTCATAGAGTCATAGCTTGTTGGATCTCAGACTGCATGAAGAACAGTGGTATTACTTATTACATTATGCTGCACATTCAGACTGTCATTCCCTATCCAATAACAAATCTCTGTATTTTTGCACATTTTACATTTACTCTGCTGCTAAAATACTGTTTTCACTCACACTTAGTACTGTCTCTGCTTGTTGGTGGTTGCACTGTACACTGTCCTGTCCTTTACTATTGTTTTTTTTTTCCATCTTGCATTTTAAAGCTCTTAGACTTTTGTTTCTCTATGTTGTCCTGTCTGCATTTTGTGTAGTACTACGTTGTCTTTTGTTGCACCGTGGTCCTGGAGGAACACTGTTTCTGTCCACTGTGAACTGGTGTACCATGAAATGTCAATCAAAACCTACTTGACTTGACCAACCACAAATTTTTGTCTAAGGTAGCTGCAGTTAGTGTCATATGTATTGAATTATGTACATACATTTTGAAATTACAAAAAAAACATACTGAAAAATATCAGAACCAGTTACATAAATTATTGCTCATTATTTAAGTGTAATTCAGTTTAAATCTATGTTTGATTTTTATTCTGTATTAACATGTTCAGGCTTGTACACTTGAGTTTTTGTTTTTGATGTCAAGATTTTTTGTTTTAATGGCAAAAACTGGAATAACAGCTTCTACTGTTCAGAGAAGAATTTACTCTAGATGTTGGAACCTTGGTCAGTGGTGGCCTAGTGGTTAGGACCTCGCCCTTGTAAACTGAAGGTCACAGGTTCAAGTCCCAGCCCGGGGACCACTGAGGTAGCTTTGAGCAAGGTACTGTTCCACTACACTGGTCCCCAGGCACTGCTGATAGCAGCCTGCCGCTCCACGTGTGCATGTGTGATGGGTTAAATGCAAAAGGTCTCATTTTTTTGTGGTGTGTTTACAATGACGATTAGTCAATTTCACTTAACTGCTGTAAGGATTTAATTATATAACATTAATGAGGTCAGGTAGTGATGTTGGCTGAATAATTCTGGCTTACAAACACTGTTCTAACTCATCCCAAAAGTATTTAACTGGCGCACCATCAGAGAATGCATTTCCACTGCTCTGAAGCCAAATACTGGGGGGCTTTATACCCTGCTGTCTGATACCTGGCATTGGGCATGGTGACCTTAGGGTCATGTACAGGTTCTCCAATGCTCTTTCTGTTTGCAATGCGTTTGCTAAGTTAGGCATCACCTGATTCTTTAGTATAGTGTAGAGCAGGGGTTGTTAAACTCTGGTCCTGGAAGGCCGGTGTCCAGCACTACATAGTACTTCCTAAAGTATGCTGGACAAAGGTCCTTCAGGACTGAAGTTTGACACCCCTGGTGTAGAGTGTTACTTGTGGAGTTGGAACTAAAAGCTACATTGCTCTATTTGTGGTAGTTTTCAGTAGTTGTCATTTTGTAGCATCATCAGTTACTGTTAAAGGGTAAACGTCTGCATTACACACAGACACAAAGCCACGCAAATTGTTCCCATTAGGATGGGGATATACCTAAGGTGGATTTTAAGTAGGAGTTTTGCCTTTAATGTGATATCTTTTGCTAGCAGAGTCATCTGGAGCTTTGTGTGTGTCGACACCTTCCAGAGTCATGTGCTTTACAGCTTTTGAGCAAAGATTAGCAGCTGCATCGACTTAGCAGAGGAACGCACCTTGCCTAAACCCAAAACAGAGTCATTTGGCACCCTGCAGCTCCACATGGAACCACCATTGCACTCCAGTGAGCCAAAAGGCTGTGGGGGTAAGTCCCCTTTTAACACTTCAGAATGTATTCTCACCCTAAAATAATTACTGCCAATATCTCACATCAACATGTGTTCACAGATAGAAAGGTGTAGCTATATGTACTCAAAGTGCAACCACTTCACACTTCATAGCCATCACATTGCATTTGTGTGTGTGTATGTGTGTGTGTGTGTGTGTGTATTTATTCAAGCTCCAGGAAAAAATGTGACCTAATAAAGAGTTTAGATGCAGTTCGTCTCTGTGTCTGTCACAAGGTAACGCCTGAGTGTTTTGGGCCTGCATCTGTTCCTGTCTGCTCCGCCCTGGTAGAAATTCAGCTTTAATTAACTTCATACTTAAAATATCTGCGTTGCATTATTCAGATATTCTCTCTCTCTCTCTCTCTCTCTCTCTCCCTCTCCCTCTCTCTCTCTCTCTCTCTTTCTCTCTCTCTCTATCTCCCCCCCCCCTCTCTCTCTCTCACGGACACACACACTTCAATTTACAAGGGCTCAGCTCCAGGCTGTAAATAGTCACAGTTTGAGTGTGAAATAGAAGGAGGGCTGTGGTGACCAAGCAATAGTGATGACTGATTCTTCTGTGCTAAATAAATATATATCTTCACTGTTATACAAAAACATTGTGTTTATATTAGTATTGTATTTTGTCTTAAACTGAATTAAATTTAAAAATACTGAAGTCAGTTATAAAATTCGGAACATCTCTGGCATTCCCCTTGGCAGAAGACAACAATCCCTCTGATACCACAAGATTGCTCCAGCCTGAAGTTTTAGTTGTTTAGATTTACTAGCAAAGTGGCTTTGAAACTTAATGTTGACCTCATGATGGCCCAGTGTGTTCCTGCAATGTGTCATTTCACTCAGACTTATCAACTTAATCGCCAAGCAGCACAGCTGAGGACAGCACAAACTTATTTAACAAATCAGATAAGATCAGCCTCCTTCTTAAAGCGTCACAGATAGTGTAGGATGAGTACTGAGTTTACAGTGAATAGTGTGAGTTTCAGTGGCTTTAACTGTTTTTTTTTAATAACAGTTATTCTTCTGGGAATAACACACACACACACACACACACACACACACACACACACACACATATATATATATATAATAAATTGTAAGGTGGGGCCTCCAGGGATTGGACTAGTTTATCCAGCACATCCCACAGACGTTTGATCTGCTTGAGATTCAGGGAATTTGGAGGCCAAGTCAACACCTTGTACTCTGTCATGTTCTTCAAACCATTCTTAAACAATTATTTGCAGTGTGACAGGGCACATTTTCTTGCTGAAAGAGGTCAATGCCACTAGGGAATAATGTTGCCATGAAGAGGTGCACTTGGTCTGCAACAATATATAAGTAGGTGGTACGTGTCATAGCATCAGTAAAATGCCAGGACCAAAGACTTTCCAGCAGAATGTTGCACACAGAGCCTTTGCTTCCTCTGGCTTGACTTCTTTCTAAAGTGCATCATCGTGCAATTGCTTCTCAGAATGACTGTCCACATTATGTAAAAGAAAAATAATCTAACTAAATGAAAGACTGACTACTCCTGAGCATTAAAGGGTTAAAGGGTAAGAAAAACTAGGGGTAGGGGCAGAATTTAGTAATGACTGGAACTGGAGCTAGTCTCAGACACACCCTACCATAAATATCCTCTATAAAAAAGGAAGCCTTCACCTGCTGGCTATTAATGGCAGTGCTGCTTGCTGCTGCTGCGAGTTCCTGTTCCGGCCCACTCCGAATCTACAGCTCGTTAATCTTTAGATGAATACATCACCCCCGTTCTGTCTGAGCCTGCAAGCCTGAACTGCTCTAAAGGGCTTTTTAATAAGGAACAACACTCCATCATTTCGCTCATTCTTTAGTATTTGCACTGCTGCTGCTTTGTCACTGTTTGTCCAGAAAAGAGTGTGTGTGCAAGGTTTTTTTTTTCAAAGCTTATAATTAATGGGCAGAAATAGCTTGTTTTGGTTTGTAGTAAGGTCCCAGTAGTGAGAGTTTTTTTGTATTCTTTTTTTAGCTTCCATATAAAGGCTCTACAGTATCCTGTTCTGCTCAAGACATGCTGCTGACTCTTGCATTACAGTATCGCGTGAGGTAAACACACACATACAGACATCTAAAACACACACTGAACGTAACTGCGCCTGCAGCTTAAACTGGGGCAAATCACAGGCATACATGAAATGCATACAGATGCACATACACACATACATACACACACACACACACACTTACACACAAACACACACACAAACACACACACAAACACACACACACACAAACACACACACACACACACACAAACACACACTCACACAA
>JBBPDA010000138.1:17804392-17816618 GCA_037974385.1 Arnoldichthys spilopterus | reverse complement strand
GAAGAGAAGAGAAGAGAAGAGAAGAGAAGAGAAGAGAAGAGAAGAGAAGAGAAGAGAAGAGAAGAGAAGAGAAGCCAAGCCAAGCCACATTGGTGTTGCAATATGTAATACAAAAATGTAATCCAACATTTCTTGTAAAAAAAAAAACACCTTTAAATCAATATGGAGTGAAAAGAGCCAGCCTGTTAAATAATTCAGCATGTTCATCACAAAATTAATGAGTTCTTGGTTCCTGCAGAGTTGAATGTAATCCAAGCTCTCACCATATCTGAATCAAGATTCCTCACCGGGAGTTTTAAAGGGAGGGCTTGGCCAAAATTCAAATTTACAAAACTTCTCTCTCCCAAATGTAGCTGAGATTAGTTTAGGGTCCATGCTGAAGTGAACTAGATGGTGAAAAGATAAAAATGTGTTGTGGGCACACTCAAAATGTGCCACAGCAAAATGTGACCTCTGCATTTAACCCATCACGTGCAGCAGTGGGCAGCTATCAACAGCGAAGTGGGATGGTACCTTGCTCAAGGGTACCTCAGTTGTGATCGGGCTGGGACTTGAACCTGCAACCTTTACGTTCCAAGGGGAATGTCCTAACCACTAGGCCACCACTGCCCACATGTTGATGCAACAGGAACATATAAACTCAGTTTGCACATCTAATAAGTAAAGAGTACTTGCAGCCAATAGTATAGCATCGCTTAGCATAATTGCATACCTTAATCACATTCTCACCTCAAATTGTGTTATTAGGCAATATCAAATACTGTGGCTCATGTGGTTAGTATAGTTGTATCTCATTTATAAAATAAAATGCAATCTATAAACATGGAGTAAACACAGGTCTCAAGCTCAAGGTCTTTTAACTTGATTGTGTTTAGTTATTTTTGGCCAAACCATTGTTTGAGGATGCAAAATATTCAGGACACTCAAACGTGCACCTCTCTCCCTTTGCATTGACATATATAATCCCTCTATCTCCTGTGACCATGCATCTCATGCTGGATGCTTTACACATGGATTGTTTCTAAGTTCCCTGTGGGCCTTGAGACAGTTCCCTTTCCCTCCCTCATAAAGCATCCCCCTCCCCACTGAGCCGAGGTTGTTTTCCTGTATGTCTATGTACAGTAGCTAACCACAGAATAAAACACAATGCAGCAGTGCTTAGAGGCCTGTGAGTGTCCAGTGGAGCAGGCTGAAACCTCTAAGATGCAGTTTTGCCTCTGGGAACGCATATGTAGAGCCCCTCTCAGTATTGACCCAGGACACCCACCATGCAAAAAGCACTTAGCTCTACCAGCACATAAATTCTAAATGAATGTCTTTTTTGTTCCCAATACAGTATATTTTTACATGCTACTCTAAAAACTTTTCTGGTTGCGTAATCACAGAAGGGAGGGCAAAGAGCCTGCGGACTGTAAAAGTAGGCCTGCCATTCGGAGAAGAGGAAACAGGATTTAGAGTGAAAGTGGCAGTTCATGATGCCTTCAGGGTTCAGCTTTTGGTTCAGATAAAGATAACAGGGGAGAGGGTGACAACTCCTCAGAGTCCACATCTGCCTAGAGATAACAGATTAGTGGGTGCTCAGAATAGATTTATTTGGAATTAGCTGTCCTTACCTAGCCTTAACTTTGACCATCATGAGTGGAGCTGAGACAGATGCCCTGGAATGCAATACTGTCATCTAGTGGCAGCTATAGAGACAGCATAAATAACTACAGAAAATTATTCTTTCAGACCTTCACAGTACCATGGTAAATAACAGATACAGCTGAAATGACAGCCGCTCTACTCACTTGTAAATAAAAAATAAAATGTGTGAGAATTATTGTAGTTTTGTAGTTTCATTCTTAATCTTTATCATTAGATTTTTTTATCTCCTAAAATGACCACAAAGGGGCACTGTGAGACTGTCAAAAGATTTATCTCTGCAACCCATAGTTCCAGAATTTCACACAGCTCTTTGTACAACTAAAGATAATGTAGTGTGTACAGTACTGGTAGTAATTGTAATAAAATAGTGACTAAGACATTATTATTAACTATATGTTCTATCCATGTATAGATGGAAAAAGACTGACAGTGTCTCCACTTTCCATCATAACACATAGCTTTTTTGGGGAAGTTCTTTCATGCTTGCACCAAATGTTGCTCTTTTCAGCAGAAGGTTTTATTAGTACATGGCAATAAACTACAGTGTCCTAATCAAAATCTCAGTGGTGTTTGGTGATCTCCATTTGGTGTAGTTTTGACAGCAGGAGCTTTCTAACTACACAATCGATTAGCAACTTTGTAGGTTCAGTGACATCCAGCCCCTGAAGTTTACTTCTGCATTTGCATAAAGGAGAAAATTTTTAGTTTAAGGTGGAAACTTTTATCATTTGGAGCAGAACTGGGAATTTTCAGTGGTGATCCTACTTTCTGTTGACGTTATGAAAAAGGACAACAAAGTCTTATTTCACTTGTTTATTCTCTGATCTTCCCAATATCTAGTGTGTGTTCTGCATGTTCTCAAATGTATGCCCTGGTGAAACAAGTGGCCAGATATGAGGGCGAAATATTTGCCAAGTAGATTTTGTTCATACATATTTTTAGGTGTGCAAAAAATTGTGACAGCTTTATCTTTACCCTTTAATAGCCACACCAAGAAAAAAACAATGAAAAAAATAAATTGCATTTTATATTCATTAAGGTCAATAATGATGATAATGTTTAATTTTTTTATTCCGCAATCCCCATAGTTTTTAATAAAAATAGGAATCAAACAGTCGAGATTTCTCTTTATCGTAAGACTCAGAAACAAATGAGTTTAAATTAAATAAAATTCTTGGATTCTCCTCTTAGAGAAATCCGTTAAACTTAAACACCTAAAATGTGTGTTAATACAACAGACCCACCTGCAACTAGCAGGCCTTTGTCTGACTTCTGGTGAGGACCTCACTGAAAAGCTCTACTAATTAAAGACACAGTGAAATCCGGGGTATTTTTGACCATAACAGACCTACCACCATGTGGCAGTGAATTTTGCAGGTTCAGTACGATATAGGGACTCAAAATTCGCTCGACTGAATAACTGAACAGACCACTAACGGGTTAAAGAAATGTTTAATTTCTTTTATATTTTTAAGGGTAAGACAAGCAGCAAAGACATTTTTTTCCATAGCCTTTTTGCTCAACCTGGTCAAGGGCACTTATAATAATTCGGGAGTAAATGGTCTTGTTTTGTTACTTCTTTTCTGCCAGACTTACAAGGATATTTTTAGTCATAGATAAACGGTGCTAATAGCACTGATCCCAGTGTAATCATATTGATATTGGCTGGTATACAGGGACAAATGAACTTCACAGAAAACACAAGTAGTGTGGTGGGACAGGCTTTGCATGAAGTCATGCTTCTTTCACTCCGATGAAGTGCAGTTCTCTTCTCTGGCTTTTATCACATTGGTGCTCTCCAAATTCTGTCTGTCATAAGCTGTGTTTTGCCATAATCTCTGAGGGTGTGCAGTGTGGTAGGAGATAGCACAGGAAGGAATTTTTAGCTGACTAAAAACTTTATATTAACTGTTTTGAGAGCAGTGTGTTAAGGCATATCTACCCTTGATTTTCAGGAAAAAATTAACAAAGCACAGCTAAACAGTGCTTGAAAGGTGGGTGGGTGTTTCTGGGAAAAGTCTTCAATTGGTATAGAACCTTTACATTATGTTGAGTTTCTTTAAGCTTTAAAAAAGTTTTTTACACACTCACATTTCTTATAGAAAAATTATTTAAAGAGCTACTACTTTTTACAGTAGGAAAACAAATATGGGAGTTCCCTGGCATTACCCAACAAAAACCTTTGGCACCTTTATTTTAAAGGGTGCAGTGCCATTGAATGTTGGACCCTTTATATAGAATCATCTTTATATTTTTGGAAAGTGTGTTTGACACACAAGTGAGATTTTCTTTTGCTTCATGTCTGGAAAAGTTGGCTCTGCTAATACAGTCAAGTGTTTTCTCTCTCTCTCTATGATCTATGCATGAAAACAATCTGATGCTCTCCATTTGCTTCCATACTATAAGTGTATCAGATCCAGATGCAGATTCTTTGGAATGGCTAGAACTGAGAATGTGCAGAATCCTTCCAGTATCACCAGTGCTGGAGGTGGAGCTGCTGATAAATATCTGATAAGTTCACATTATTACTGGTAGCTTTCCAGTTGTGTAGATCAGAACTGTGATGACAGCATGAGTTTCCAGAGTTTAACGAGTATGGAAGTTATACTGCTAGTCTAGATACAGATCTTAGACCAGTTTTGAACTGAGAGATTACTGGGATCCAGAGTACAAACCAGTAAAGGTGTAAAAATACACCTGTACTTTATGATACAGGGATCGCAATGCATTGATTCAACCCTAATTTTGTAGTTTTGGAATTTTTAAAACTTGCACTTGTTTATTGGCCAAAACCATATTTAACAGTTTTTCAAACAACATACTATATTCCAGTACTGTCTAAATAGTTACTTTAGATTTGTGATCTTCTTAAATGAAAATTAAAAGTATTAGAATAATTGTATAAAATAATGACTATATTTGAGATTTCACAATGCATGAAGTAGTTTTATAAATGATGAAATCAGAAGTCTACACCCCTCAGTCAATTCTTCAGTTCTCCTTAATGAAGTGAGAAGTCAGTAGAGGCAGTGGTCTGTAAAGGCCATTGGTGTCGTGTGGTTTCACTTTATGCACCACATGACAAAAAGGATCACACGTTTTTGATTATTTCATAGAACCGAAGAAAATTATTGACTTAATTGGGTTTAAAACATGTTCCAAATTTGTAATAGAGCAATATATTCAGGTAATGCTGTCACTTTGAACTGAATTGTTTTGCCAGTTAATTAATTATGCTGGATATTCTGTTGGTTTTGAATTTGTTGGGAGAAACTCAATCATCTTTGTCCCTGTTATTAATAGAGTAATGTTCATCCATGTGATGTTAGCTGAGTGAGTTTTCATCTTGTTGTGTTTGGGTGAAACAGATCAGAAATGTTCAGATTGTTCCTTCCTGGCTCAAACCGAAGCTGTCCCCTGTGAGAGATAAGCCCAACTCAGCATGTTCACCTTCGGAATAATTTGACGTCTTTTATGATCCGTGCTGTTTGTCTGAATTTTACCCCACACGCCTCTACTGCCTGAAAGCAGGAACCACTAGAATCATCTTCAGGGGATTAGTTGTGTTTTGCTTCCAGAGGCATTTTGATACTGTTGAGGTTGGAGCACGGTGTGGTTTGCAGAAAGTGGTGATCGTTTCATCCACAGTGGCCATGGAGCTTTGGAGCTTTCCCACACATTCTCCCTCTCACCGTTCAGCTTTGTCCATAATTCATTTCACACTTTTGCTCCTCCTGTATTAAAAATAAACAAGTAAGCCTGAGACGGTCTTCCAGGACGATACTTTTTCATATGGCTATGCACTACAAAAGCGTCCCAGGTTTGCAATAAAACTATTCTTGTCGTAGATTATTGGAGTGATGAAGGAGAAAGAGAAGAACACAGGAAGCTTGTGATGAGACAGAGGAGACTGTAGAGAAAAAGCTAAATGTAGATATACATAGGGGATAAAATGGAATCAGTATAATTTAATGCACACAGGCTGATTAAATGCCTGAATTGCTGCTTACAGACTGGGCTCCCTTCCACTGATTTATTGTGGCACACTTTTTAAAGTGATGCTAAGGTGAAAAAATTACATTTACATAAGGTTCTGTCTTACCCTAAATGTGGTTGATTAACTAAGATAAGTCTGGTGTCTGAAGTTTGCTTATTTACATTTTGAACTAGAGCTGCAAGGCTAATGTACCTTACAGTAGAAGCTTAAAGTCACAGGGTCAGCATTGTACAAACTGCAATGTTAATATCTTGGTCTCAAAGCATGTCAAGTTTTTGATTAATCTTTACTTTTTCTTAATTATGTAGTTTCTGACATGCTTTTTGGCCAAATCATTGACTTATCACAATTAAGTTTCATTGACCAAGTATATTTACAGATGTATACGCTGTCGCACACGCTTGCAAGTTAGCAACACTGAATAAAATTAAATTAGGTTAAGTACAAAATCAGTGCTTATGTGCAACACCTGGTCCTGAGTGTGATATCATGAAGAAAGTAAATTTTCTGGACTTTGGTTTTTCCAACCCTTCATTTAACTTAATTTCTCAGATGCCTGCCTGAGGGGAGGAACTGAAACTGGTGATGACTCCGGTAACATGGGTCAGCGATGATCTTTGCCTGCTTCTTGGTTGTGGCAGTGCGTGTATTAAGCAGGCTGCGTAAATTAAAACCAGCAGTATTTCTTGATGACCTAATAATACACTGTAATTTGCTATGTGTGGTGTTAACTGGCTTCCTATGAACCTACAGCAGTTTAAACTATTAATAAAATTCCAAATGAATGATTATGTTACTGCTTTGTGCTACAGGCTAGGCAGTTATCCAGACAGATATCTGTTCAAAGCTATAAGAGCTGATTATTCACTTTTAGCTTTGCAATTATTAATGATGCCACAGTAGATATTTTTAACATTTGATAACTTTACCACCTCATCACATCATCTCACTGTACCATTTCTGTTGCCATGTCCAGGATGCAGTGTTTCATAATAATTTAAACAAACCCTCTCTTGGCTTGTCATATCTTTTCTGTCTTTTTGTATAAAAATTAATGTTTCAGTTCTAGTGAACACAAGAATCATAAATCAAGGCATGTCACCAGTTTATAAAAAAAAAATATGTATACATACATACATAGAACAAATTGTGATTTACTCTTGTTTATATGTAGCCTTCCCTTTTTTGCAAATGTGTGTAACCTGTGGAGCGTTGCATTGCCATTTTAGCATTTTAGAACTGCAACTCTGTGTGTGCTAACATAACCACTGTAAATGTTCATACATTCCATATGAAAAAATAAAATAACAGAATACTGATACTTGGTCCTACGTATATAAATGTTTTGTATTACTAGTTTCAAGATGCTGTTTTCTTCTCTCTGTCTCTCTCTCTGTCTCTCTCTCTCTCTCTCTCTCTCTCTCTCTCTCTCTCTCTCTCTCTCTCTCTCTGTCTCTCTCTCTCTCTCTCTCTCTGTCTCTCTCTCACCTCTAGTGGGCAGTGAGGGGTTAAAGTGGCGGCCGTGGTCCAGAGGCCTCGAGCAGCTGCACTCGTGAGTGAAAAGAAAACAGGGCCGAGCAGGGGCCTGTCAGGCTCTGATGTACGATTTGTAATGGGATGTTTCCAGACCTCCTCTGTCCATATGGCTGCCGACACGTTCAGAAACACCCACCGCCTACAGAGCCAGCGAGAGCACAGAGCTACATCTGGCCCACAGGCGCACACACACACACATACACATGTACAGATGCACTCTCATATACACACGTGCCTACACTCACACACGTTTCCTCTACTTTCTTTTTTAGTCAATTTTGTGATTTTTCTTAGCACTTGAATAAGCTGTTGAGACCATCCTGTGAGAAAAAGTAGTAACATTTCTGCACTGGTGGAATTAGTCTCACTGACTTATGCAGAAGTGGAGGTTTAACTCTAAGAATATGTAAGAGTAAAAACAGTTGCTGATTTTATAGTAGTCAAGTAAATAGTAAAAGTCCTGTTCTTTTATACTTTTGCCCAGAGTCTACATTGCTACAGTTTTTTTTATATACTGAGTGATGCAACTGGAAACAGCACAAAATAAAATTAACTGACTCCAAATAAAACTACAAATAAAAAAGTGATTCTATTACCAAAACCATGCCAAATAAGAAATTACGAGTCTGTACAGGACTGTATTATGCTCTCTGTGTACATTAAAAGCCACTGTAACTAGGCACAAGAGCAGTAGCCTAATAGGTTGACGGCAGAGTTTTTCACTCAAAATCTCTGTATGACGTAAGTACAGTAGCTTGCGCAGCCCATGCTACTTCTTTACACCTCAGCTTTAAATATAAATAAAAGTTTCGAATGAGAACCGACCATTTCATTGCATGCATTGCACCTTAAATCTTAAATCAAACTCTGTGATGTACCCATCTGTATCCAACATGTCATCCTAGCAGCCATTCTCCCCCAGCTCGCTGTGTATGCTTGAGCCCCCTGTAGCAAGTCCTCACACTGTGCAGCTGTTTGTCTCACCACCCTGACAACTCTCCAGAATTCTCTGGGAAATCACAACACGACTGTCTCTGTTTGCCATATCCGGTATAGTCACTTCGGAAGAGCTTCTCCGAGTAAATGTCAATTTGAATTTATCAGAAGGGGAGCTGGTAAAAAAATTCTTCCTGACCCGTCTTGAAGATTGACCTGAGGTTCATTCACAACCTACGCACATGTGGGAAGGCTTAGACACCTCAGTCTCTAAAAAGCTTTTCCAGGATCAGCTCAGCCCAGAGCACACCGATCCAGCGTTTACTAACAAACACCAACAAACACTAACATTGAGTCCTGTGTGTGGTTGGACCTGTAGAATACCCTCCACCATTTACATAGATCTTTATTGTTCATTCCCTTAAACAGTTTTAGAATGACCTTCACTATTGACCCTGTTTTACAGTGTTTTACCTGAATGTTTTACTTTTTTCTAAATTGTTCACCCAATTTACAACATTTTAGGATATTTTTCCCAGTCTTGATGTTCTAGGATGTTATACCCCATTCACACTGTAATAGAATTTTCTTCTTCACTCATCCACTGGTTCTAGAAGATTCTCCCAAATGACAGCATTCTAGGAGGTGCTCTTCTATTGGTGCTATTAAAGAATGCTCTTCAGAAATGTTTTAGAATGTTCTCTTCAATGTGCAATGTAGTAGAATATTGTCCCACATTCACATTGTTCTAGAATGTTCTATATCACTTATATTGTTCTATGATGTTCTCCACTATTCACACTGATTCCTTTGATATGGAACAGTATAAGCATATAACAACCTTCAGTAGTCAAAAGTTGTTCTTTATTGGTGAACAGTCAGAGTAGGTCAGTGTGCACTGACCTTTAGTCTGGTCTCTTATAATTAATGACTTATTAATGACTGAGAAAAAAAGCTCTTTAGCCCAGAGGAGCAACTCATACCAACACCAAAGGAATCTCCCTCCAGCAGGCACAGGAGGAAGTCCCAATCTCTCACCTTTGACTTTGTGCTGGTGCTTAAAGAGCCTCATACATCAACACCGACACAGTCGACTGTCCATGACCACATCCTCTTCACTTAATACCCCCTCGCAGTCAGAGCCCACAGCTAAGCCTGACTTATAAAGGCCTGTTACCTACTGGAGGGCAAACAGGCCTGCTCATGGCCACAGAAAAATAATAAACACTTAAGCCCAGCAAGTGAATGGAAGCGAGCAGAGGTGGACAAGGCACACAACTCCAGTACTTGAGTCAAAGTATAAATACACCTAGTGAAATATGACTCCACTACAAGTGAAAGTTTAGTCCAATATTTTCCTTGAAGTACTTGAGCTTTTAAAAATACTTAAGTATTTAGAAGTACGTATTCTTTTAATGTCAGTTGAATGTGAACCTACTGCCCTTGCGTGATAATACTAATAGCATTGTATTTGACAAAATGTAAACATATGTTTCTGAAAGGACTTTAGTAACGTTAACTCAAATTTTTCTAGTAATAAGTTTGCCTGAGCAATAGATTCATACAGAACCAGGGTTCTGTAGATGAATAGCACAGTGTGCTAATAGTAGCAGTTGTGGTCTGCCAGATTCATCAAACGTTCACAGACACATTACACCAGATTTTCAAGTTGTTCTCATATCTTCGGTGGTGAATATGATTGCATAAGTGAGCAGTGAGCCACCTACTATGAAAGTTCGGCTAGGAGAACACAGCAAAAGAACAGGTACAGGAATCAGGTGAGACATAACATCAGACCCAATAAAACAACCTGGCAGAAAATCCACAAAACTCCAATGAAAAAATTTGACCAACCATATCATAAAAGTTGTAAACCTTATCAAATACAATGTAAATCTATTTTCATATCAAAAATCTCACACATGGAATTCCGATATGGGCGTGGGTGCTCTGGTAAGGAAGCTTATTTCATTGTTCTCTGATGTAGAAGTCACCATCATCAAATGCTCACAGTCATTTTCACTCTTTCAACTATGGTCCTACATAATTTTTATCAGTGTTCAGACTGCAGAGCTTTAGATACACCGCTTATCATTCACATTGTGAATGAATCACTAAGCCAATTCATGTAGCAAATTTTAATTACATTTGGGCAGTGTTTAGGACATTGCCTTTGCACGTGTGATGGGTTAAATGCAGAGGTTGCATTTCATTGTGGTGCTTAAGTGTTCACAATGACAAATAGTGACTTTCACTTTTTCTCTTCACTTTAATTGTCCTATCGATTATAATTAAATGTGATGGACCTTATTAAGTATTAAGTTTTCTTAGTGCAGCAGCATACAGTGTCACTATCCCAGTCACTCTGTGTGGACTGCCAGGCAGGTGGGTTTTTATTAGCCTTCCTCTGAAATGGCTTCAAATGACTTCACTGGTGGGTCAAGGCCAGCCTCCATCAGGGGTTGGGGGAGAATGGGTAATTACTGAGGGAAATACCAAGAGCAGCCTTCAAAACCACCCAGCCAGGGCCAAGTGTTACATCATTAGAGAGCAATCACCACACACACATACACACACTTATGTGAGGGCTTTGTGAGTGCTGCCACTCACTGGGTGAAAGCAGAAAGCAGAGCAGATGTCTGTCACCCAGGTTTATGGTCCAGACCTGGTGGTATTTCACTGAGAAAACTCTCCTGCCTAACAGTGGCGACACCACAGACATATATCATATAGGCCTGGCTTTAAGGTGCTGCCATAGCCATAGACTGTTTTACTTGAGCTATTTTATAACGAACGCAATTAAATGCTGTCCCATTCTGCCATTCCAAGTCCTTGGTCTTACCCACAGTTAATCGACTGGAGCGACTTCAAAACCTCCTCCTTGAAGCTAAAGCCATGGCCATTCACATCAATAGGCCAGATATATTATATTGTTAACATATTTTTTCACTCTGAGTAATGGGTTCCCACATAATCTCCACTACTGCTGGGTGAAAAATCATTACTGCCATAGGAGGTGCCTTTGAGAAAAGCCATTGACAAACCAGAGGCCTGCCTTCCAGAGCAAGTTCTTTAGACGTATAAATGATAAAAATTTCCTTCTCTTTGACCAACCTAATAACATAACTTTTCTCCTTTCTACCATACCACATTTAGTTTAACTTTGTTCAAGTTCAAGTTTTATTGTAATATACAGGTAACAATGAAACATCATTACCAGCAATGAAATTCTTGGACTCAGAGCCTCCTCAAAGATTGCACACATAAATATTAATAAAATATAAATTGTCAAACAGGTAGTGGTGGCCTAGTGGTTAGCACATTGTCCTTGGGAACAGAAGTTCACAGGTTCAAGTCTTGGCCTGGGCACTACTAGGGTACCCTCCTGCTATACTGCTCCCCGAGTGCTGTTGATATCTGCCTGCAGCTCCATGTGTGGATGTGTGATGAGTTAAATGCAGAGATCACCTTTCATTGGGGTGCTTGAGTGTGTTCACAATGACTTTCACCTTTTACCAAATACTCCAGGAACAGTTTTATTCGGCATTCACTGATTTGTAAATACTGTTAATAAACCTATATGCTCATTGGTGTTTCTTTCTGGACATTTACCATCATTGTTCTGAACCAGTCATTTTGTTAACCCACTTTAAATCAATGCATTGTAAACCTGAGGCTACAATACTGTAGTGTGATGAGAAGGACACAGACTTAATTTTAAACAATACATACTATAGAACATAGGTAACAAAAGTAAAATAAAATAAAAGTAAAATTATACTGCTGGTTTCTTGTTGAATTTTTATGTCTTCAAAATATTTATAGAATGTGGTCATTCAAAAAAAATGTAAGTCTGGCTCTTGTACATATCAAGAAAACAATAAAAACGGATATTAATTGAATTAATCAGTTTTTAAAATTTTCCATAAATGATTACTGCTGAACTGTTAAATCAGGGAAAACAGTAAAGTCTAATTCAACTTTGTGAATTTTGTTTTTCCAAGTCATTCAGAATTTTAACCAGGTATCAAAAGCCAAATAATTTACAAATAACATTTCTATGCACGTTTGGACATTTAGTCAAATTCAGCGAAAACAGGAATCTGTTAT
>JBBPDA010000138.1:17760077-17795430 GCA_037974385.1 Arnoldichthys spilopterus | reverse complement strand
TAATGTTTATCAGTACATTACAGAAAATAATGAACTTTATCACAATATGCTAATTTTTTTAGAAGGACCTGTATATATATTGCCTGTTTTTATTTCATTATTATTACCTTTCCTCATTATTGTTAATTGTTAATATTGAATGATATAGGATAGAAGCACAGTTGCATATCATGATTTTGATATGAAAGAAATGCATTGTTTAGCCAAAACTCCTGATCAATTTTCTGATTGAAATAAAGACCTACACAGGTTTTCAACATCAAGCCAGCTGTTTATCCAAGTCTGAACATTATGCTTAACAACATTGGAGCATGTTAAAAGCAATTAAAATGCTTCTCTCTTTTAAAGGATAGAACTTGGCAAATTAAGAGTCTGTTTGCAAAATTAGAACTCAATTTTTATTCATTCTCAGAGATCTTTCAAATTAATATCAATCAAACTGGAGTTCAGTTGTTCTGATTATTTTGTTCCTTTGAGATTAAGATAACTCCTCTTTTCATGTTTCAGAGTTAGAAACTAAGATTCTACTTCTTTTATGTTGGACGGTATTAAAACATTTATTAGGTCATACCTTGGAAGATCCCAGCTAGACTACAAAACTACCTGTCAGGCATTTCTTTCTGACTTGTGTTTACAAGAAGTGGAGGGAACTTTTTCCTGAGTACTCTAACATTTTTACTTTTTGCTACACTCTGTGAATATGTTTCAGCATTCCTCCTCTTTTTACACCCTGAAGGAAATATCACAGACTACTCAGCTTCTTCAAAATTATTGATCTTTAAAGATGACTTTGAGCCAAAGTTAAGCCAAAAGTCTTTCTCCAGCTGAGAGGTTTAGACTTAACTGACCTGAATACTGTTTGCTGAACCAATTTTTTGGGTTTTACTTCCTCAGATCTTTGAATTTTGTTTAATAAAAGAACAAATTATGACTATTTGTCATTGTGAACACACTCAAGCACCACAATGAAATGTGACTTCTGCATTTAACTTATCACACCTGCACACGTGGAGCAGCAGACAGCTATTAACAGCGCCCAGGAGCAGTGTAGCGGTACAGCACCTACAGCACCTTGCTCAAGAGTGCTTCAGTGGTGCCTAGGACGAGACTTGAACCTATAACCTTCGGTTCACAAGGGCAAGGTCATAATCACTAGGCCGCCACTGCTCGAACAATGAACAACACACAATCACTACTGGCCTACTACAAGTTTTCACCTGTGAAAAAAACGAAATGCCTTTTAAAAAAAACAGCTTTTGTGACATATTTTGGATGTAAATCTTTGTGTTAAGAATACGTGAGTTAATTTTGTAAAGAAATAAGTTTATCCCTTTTGTAATTTAACTCTTCGAACTCTTCTGATGCGCAGTTCTGAGCTGATTGAGGGGTTGAGCAGCAGGCTCACAGTAGCAGAAGGACTGCATCTGTGTGTACAGTGTTAAAAACAAAGCACACCTGGAATGTTATATTTGGTTGTGTTGTAAAATATTGTAAAACCCCAAAACAGAAAAAAGGTGGGATGGTATGAAAAACGCATATAAAAAAAGAAAGTAGTGATTTCTTTGACTTATATTTCATTGCAGACAATATGAACACAAAATATTTCATGTTTTGTCTGGTCAACTTCATTTCATTTGTACATATACATCCTTTTTTGTCATTCAGACCTGCAACACATTCCAAAAAAAGTTGGGACAGGAGCAATTTAGGGTTAGTAATGAAGTAAATTGGTTAAATAATGATGTGATTTGAAACAGGTGATGTCAACAGGTGATTGTAATTATGTGATTTGGTACAAAAGCAGCATCCAAGAAAGGTCTAGTCCTTTAGGAGCAAAGATGGGATGAGGATCACTAGTTTGCTAACAAATACGTGAGAAAATTATTTAAATGTTTAAAAACAATGTTCCTCAATGAAAGATAGGAAGAGATTTGGATATTTCACCTTCAACAGTGCATAACATAATTAAAAGATTCAAGGAATCTGGAGAAATTTCAGTGCGTAAAGGACAAGGGCGAAAGAGTAAGCTGAACAACTGTGATCTCCGATCCCTCAGGCGGCACTGCACCATGAATTGTCACTCATCTATAAGCAATATCACCACATGGACTCAGGACGACTTTGGCAAACCTTTTTCAAGTAGCACAATACGTAGTTACATCCATACAAATGCCAGTGAAAAATGTACTGTGCCAAAAGGAAGCCCTATGTTAACAGTGTCCAAAAGCACAGTCGACTTCTCTGGGCTTGGAGGCATCTGGGATGGACCATCACACCGTGGAAACGTGTACTGTGGTCAGATGAATCAGTACTTCCGGTATTTTTTGGGAGAAGTGGACATTGTGTGGTCTGGACCAAAGAAGAAAAGGATCATCCAGACTGTTACCAGCAACAAGTACAAATGCCAGGGTCTGTCATGATATGGGGTTGTGTCAGTGCCCTTGGCAAAGGTAACTTGCACTTCTGTGATGGCACCTTTAATGCTAAAAAGTACATAGAGATTTTGGAGCACAATATGCTGCCTTCAAGAAGACATCTTTTCCAGGGACGCCCATGCATATATTAACAAGACAATGCAAAACCACATTCTGCACACATTACATAGTCCTGGCTGTGGAGAAAGAGGGTACGGGTACTTGCCTGGCCTGCCTGCAGTCCCGACCTGTCTCCAATAGAGAATGTGTGGTGCATTTTGAAGTCCAAAATGCAACAATGAATACTCCGTAATGTTGCCCACCTTAAGACTTGTTTGCAGGAAGAATGGGACAAAATTACACATGAAACACTTCATCACGTCATTTAAGTGTTGTGAAAAGGAAAGTGCAAAGTGGAAAATGCTTTACTGTCCCAACTTTTTTTGGAATGTGTTGCAGGTCTGAATGACAGGAAATTATGTATATTTACAAATGAAATGAAATATTTTGTGTTCATATTGTCTGCAATGAAATACAAGTCAAAGTAAATGTAGAAATCACTACTTTCTTTTTTATTTGCGTTCTCTATACCGTCCCACTTTTTCAGATTTGGGGTTGTACTATATTGCAGGTGTTTCTACTCTTAGTTGAAATGACTTTTTTACAGACATTGTGATTTGTGCTATGGTCTTTCTTCTTGAAATGAAGCCATGCTTGGGACAACTTTTCCACTATTGCTCCTTCTCTTTGAAAGTTTTCAGCAGTGCAGATGCAGGGTGGGACGTAATGCTGCATTCACTTTTGAAATGCCCTACAGTCAGAAACCAGCATCTATAAGAGGAATCAATTGATCTGTTAATCTGATAATTTGTTAGGAATTGTCAAATGGAACAGGTCCTCAATTCCTATCCCTAGTCATGATAGTGATGTGACTGTAAACAAGCTATTGAAATTTACTGTCTGGTTACTTATAATCATTTAACCAAAGTCTTTACTTACTCTCTTTAAACCCTGTTAAAATCTATAAGCTGCTAAACATTTTACTGTAATATAGCGAACATGTCCAGGAATTTATGGTCATGTTACCCAAAAATGTATACAAATCATTCTATTCTATATTTCTATTTTTAAAAAAATGATCTGCCTATTGGATATTGGGTCTAAAAAGGATTCTTATCATAATAATATTATAATACATTTATACATTTCAGTATGTGCTGGATCATCGATCATCTGTGGTAAGGACTTTTTGAAAGCATTATAAAAAAAGGAGAGAAAGATTCATCTTTAAGCTACTTTTTCCCCTTTGATATTGGTCTTGGATATTGTTGTTTCTTCTTTTTTCTTATTTGCTTGATTAAATTAGATTTAAAAATGATACAATTACATAGATCTGTTATGCATAACATTTCCATAATGGGTATAATTGCAAATCTATATTCTTCTACAGTATTTTCTAGTCAAATTGTCACTATTTTCTCTACAATCAGAATCATAATCATGTCATCTGCATTTTCACACAAACATGCCCACACGTCAGATGACCTCTCTGACTCTTTTTAGCGTGCTGAGTCTAGGCTGCTGTTGATGTTATTTCACAGCCCCTTGGGTCCGGCTACAGTGTAGTCTCTCCACATCTTGAGCACTCGGCTGCTTTTGTCCGCCCTCCAACCTGCCCAGCCAGGAACTTCCAGTCACAGGCCAGATTTATGAAGTTGCGCTCCATCAGGGGCTTGCCCTACTGCAGCCATACCAGGTTTGTTCTTCAAAACAATAATATCCAACAGTGCGGGAAGGTTTACACTCTCCCTGCCTTTCTTTCTCTCTTTCGTCCTCCATCTCTTTCTCAGTCTGCCTTACTTATAAAAGTAAAACACTTCCTGACCATCTAATACTGACCTGTGAATCCTGCCTGATCATTTGCTTGATTAAAGTTCTCTGACAAACTTGAGCAAGTGTACCTATCAATGCTCTGCCCACAATTGTGTTTGTAAAAACTTTACAGTACATTGGTAAAAATACAACCCAATTTCATGAGAAATTGGCAGTACTCTGTTTTTGCCAAAATATGCAAATTAATGTAGAAATGTTGAATAAATTGTAATAATTTATTTTAATTCATTTATATTTTCTGTATGTATGAAACACCACATTATTAGAACAGATTTCAAACTAAGTATAGTTAACATCAGAGAACGATCAGCACTATATTTATTAGGCTAACTGGGATTTTAGCTAGCAATCTGTAAATGGTTGCTACAAAAAAATGCAGTGTGTGAGTGGAGCGTAGGTCAGCTTTCTTCAGTGTCCTGCTTTATAGGTGGTAGCCAAAACAGCATGCAATTATAAAATCCAGTATTTTAATGGAACTGTAAAATGTACTACACAAAAAAACAACACAGAACAAATGTTAATGCTCTGTACTACCATGCACAAATAAAAAATGAAATGATTTTTATGTTAAATATTAAAGTACTATTTAACCAATACATCACTTAGGTCAATCGAGTTTGGTCATAAGCCAGTATTACACACTATCAGAATGTCATTAAAATGTATTTCAAAAACAAAACATTAGTGCAGAATATCACATCATGTGTATATTAAAAGGGAAGCAATTCTACTGTAATGTTACTTGGCAGCATGGTAGAAATTATCTAAATTATGGGTGAAAACACAAAGGTTGAATCAGATTTTTGTTGGCAACATTACAGTTCTTAGAACAGAATGGGGGCAAAATACTGGTTTGGGACACCCCTAGTGTCTACACAGACTACCTGTTTGAACATAAAGAATACTGGGTGATTACCAGAAGAATGGATATGGGATGTGACTTTCGTCTTACACCATTTATGCTTTTCACTTCACTCAAATGGTCCCAGTAATTCTACTTTCTCTTTTCCTCATTTGCTTTCTTCATATTTCCTCTCACTCTTACTGGCCCTTCTTCACCCTCCATCTCCCTTTTTCCCCCATTCTGTTCCGGACAGTTTAACACATCCCAGACCTCGGCAGCAGTCTGTGTGTGGAGGAAGCAGGGGTGATGAAAGATCAGTCAAAACATGTGCAGGGAACTGCCATTAGTACATATGACTTTCTCTCAAGTCCAATAAGGCAAGTGGACTCCAAGTGTCAGGGATTTTAGGTGATTAAGGTGGATAAGGTGCATCTACCATGGTGCTTGTATTTTTATTAAAGTGGATTGATATTAAAAGACCCGCAGGTGTGAGGACCCCTGTCATTACCACATGGTCTCGATAAAGCAGCGATGGTGCTTTTCTATGACTGTGAACATGAATTGTTTGAAGAAACGTTGGGTCAGAAGGTTAAGGGTCACTTGTCTTCTTTCACCGGAAGATGTTACATGATTATTACATGAGTGAATGAGGGCGCTGCATGACGTTCAGCATGACCTAAGACTTTGGGGGCCAAACCACTCTCTAGTGTCCTTTATTACAACACTTGTGAAGACAAAGTACCATGTGTTTCTCAGCAAAGGAGTACAGACCATCCCCTCTGACAATCTGATATTTACTAAGACTGCACACTGAGCAGTGTTTGTTGGAAATGGACATTACTGTCTTTAATAAATGATTTATACTTTTGCTTAAACAGTTACTCACTTGCTCTTATGAGACTGGACTAGCTAGAGAGCCCCTGAAATGTAACCTTTAGAGCCCTGTGCAGTCCTGTCAATTCTTGTGCTTAGGTTTTATTTAAATGTTGATGATTTATGAGACAGAGATTTAATAAAATATGATAGATTTAAGATATTTAACTGGAAACACTTTTTAACTGGTATGTGTGCTCAGCTCTAGTTTTAAAAAGATTTGTGTAAGACCTGTTGGCAATTGGCAAAAAATTACTCAGACCTGTAAGGGTTAAGGGTCATCTGTAATGTCTATCCAGGGTCTATCTTAAGGTTCTGTAGTTGTTTGTTTGTTTGTTTTCTACTGGTCTTAGTTTATTTTTTATATCAGTTTAGTTTACCAATAATAATTACAAAGGAAATTGTCTTCTGTAATTTATTGAACCAAGAGCTTACAACAACAATAACAACCCTGTTTGTATGTAATATAAACTTGCTTATAGTGATGGCAGTGTCATGTGCTGCTGTTGCTACTAAGTGTGGCACTTGCTGTGTACTGCTGATGTGTGCATCCATGCTGTAATGTCTTAATCCAGGTAATCTGTTGTAATTTGAAGACATATCACAGATGCTCATATAAATTAGCCAGTCACTGCCATACAAATTACATCATATAATCTACTTAAGTAGAACTAGTTTTAGCTTTAGAATGAACTTGGAACAAAATACAATAAAATGCATTAGAATGGTTTTCTTTCTTGTTATGTGTTACTTAGGGTGACACTGTTAATGCCTTAATAATGCTTATGTGTAAAGTTAAAGCCTTAATAAAGTAAACAACATTTTCAAGAAGAAGCATATGTGGAAACCTCTTGCTTTTAAATGGCAAGTTTCACTGATTGCTGTTTTCATTAAAGTGGTTTCCAGCCAGTGCAGTGGTGAATAAGTACACTACATTAAATCATTTCCAAAAATACCACAATGCAGAGGACTGTGATATCAGATGAAGCTAGTAGTTGATTGGTTGGTAAATTGTCAATGCTGTATAGTAAGGTATTGACTGTTGCTTATTTGGGAAACAGGAGTAAGTTGTATTCTAATTGCAATATTTCATTTCATGCATTGCCAAAGATGAAAATGACCATCCAGATTGTTCTCAGCAAAAGCTGCAAAAGTCAGCATCTGTGATGGCATGAGGGGGGCATCTGTGCCTTCAGCATGAGTGAGTTGCATGTAGGTGTCATTGATTCTGAAGCATATATTAGGATTTTAGAGCATGTGTGTTGCCATCAAGATGATTTCACTTCCTGGGACATCCATGCTTATTTGAGCAGGACAGTGCCACGTCACATTTTGCACAAGTCACAACATTGTGAATTTAAAGACACAAAGTGTGAGTGCTTGACTGGCCTTCTGCCAGTCCAGATCTATCTCCTATTATAAAAGTATGCCACATCATGAAAAGGAGTATCATACTGATAATCAAATCAAAATGTACAACACTTATATAATGCATTTAGAAAAGGCTGGCCTGTGAACTGTAGTAAAGTATGCCCAATTATTCAGACCTGTAAGGGTTAAGAGTCATCTGTGCTTCATGTGAATTTACATATCACAAATGTTTGTTTTATTGCATTTTGGAAAATATCCCAACTTTGGAAATAGGGTTTGTGCAATTAATTGCACAAAATATTGCAATTAATTTCTGTGAATTATTCAAATCATTTGAGAGCTCTAACTTAGAACTCTCTTCAAAATAAATTCCAAGGATCTCCACCATCACATACTTTTAGAAAAACAGTCCAGGTCCAGCAAACTTGAGGAATGAGCCAGTCACTCAGGTTATATCTCCCATGATCTTTGTTTATAGTTGGGCTCAACTTTATGCCTTCCACTCCATTCCCTTTTTCACCTGAGTGTGTGTAACTGCACCTGTCCACCTCTTAAAAGATTTCCCCACTTCTCTCTTTCCATTGCTTCTCAGTTCAGCATCCTGTTAAAGCGTTGTCTTCCATGTATGGTAAAATCCTCATCTGAAACTCCTGTGGAAAGTTCTTTCAACCATTATGTTAATGGTTATTCATGATGTGTAGACATTTATCCTGCCACAGTTCTTTCATCTGTGGTTTGGTATGGAACTACACAATGATCACAAATGATCACACTTGCTGACCACTGTATTTGACATGCCTACCTTGATGGTTTACCTTGCTGCTGCATAGTTACATGCTATAGTTAATCTTTTTTCTATGTACAGTTTGTAAGTTATACTCTAGCTATTCATCAGTGGTCAGTTTCTGACTATAAGACCACTCTTTGCTATATATTTGTGTTTTACTATACTTTATAGAGCAGTGATAATGAGGTTGGTAAAACTCTGCACTGCCTGACGCATGGCAGCACCACATACTACCATTCTCAATATGCTGTAGTTTTTATGGAGGTGTCTCTGCTGTGGCACCACCCAAATAATATCAACAGTGATCTTAATTAAAATGGAAAAAACAATGCACCTTGTCCTTCATCAGTGTCACAGGACCGTGTTGACTGGAAATTGTTGGTTAGTGGTCTTTTCTCAGCCCAGCACTGAAACTGAGGTGTTCAAAGGGCAGTGGTGGCCTAATGGTTATGACATTGCGCTTGGGCTAAAGGTCACAGGTTCAAGTCCCGGCCCAGGCACTACTACCCTTGAGCATACAAATAATACCTGCTCATTGGTGGCCCTGTGGGGGTCCTGACCATTGAAAAAAGAGTTATTGGCTAACAAATGATACAGAGAAACAAATGGACTAGTCTGCAAATATAAAGTGAATTACAACGTGCACATATATGGAAATCGGAACTGAAATCCAATGTATCATTCATAGGTATATATGGGTCAGTAGGTGTATCTTATAAAATGATCAAAGAGTTTAGATACAAAGTAGACATACACTCACAAATCAGTGTATAACTGCTGCTTTGAGAATAAATGATTATACCATTTATGCAAAAATTGGCTATATTATATAGTTTATGAATAATAAACAAATGGAAAAAAAATAAAGCACAGTTGCACAGATCCCCTCCCTCATGGCTGATCATAAAAAGTCTTTGCAAGTTTTACAGCTGGCAGCTAATTTACAGTCAGAATACAGTGGTTGGAAAAAGCAGGAGGCCAAGGCCATTGTGCGACACATTATACTGATGATGAGCAAAAATACTTGGAAAATTATGCAGAAGCATGGAATCGATATGATAAACCAAGCCTGAAAGAAGTTCCCCATCAAGGTTGCAGTTGTAATGCTGCAGAACAGAATTAATCATTTCAGCTAACAAAATAACAAAGCAAGTAAAAATTTAAAACTAACAACATTACACAGTAATGCAAAACTTTCAAAGCATATGTATACAAAGTTAGCATTATATAGTGTATATTTGCAATATTATTTTCATTGACAAGATGGTATTTGGCTCAGAATTCCAAGGTGCATGGGAAGAAAGTGTCTGGTTGCCATGAAACTGGAAACAAAAAAACATTAAGCAAATCCATGGTCTGTCTTGTCCCTTGATGAGCAAGGTAACTGAGAAAAAGAAAGTCATGTTTTCCATGTTTGGAAATACATTCAAAATTGTCCAGGTGTAGAGATGATCTGACTTTCAGATATTTGAGTCACAGAACTTATTAAAAAAATCTGTACTACATTCTCCCAGACCAACCTCCTACTGCGATATCATTAACATCTGAGCTATTTACGATGTCTCTTTTCAGTTACACAGGTAGAAAGACTTGCTCTGTGAAAGCTCACAGCTGAACATCTGTTGGCTTTAAAACATCTGGAGGGGTTCATAAATTATGGTTTTGTTTAGTATTTTTTTTCTACAGTGTTTGTTTGCAGTTGCATCTTGAGGGTTTCCCAGCTTGTGGTTCAGTGATACAGCAAAGTTGCTGAAGAGAACTTGCCAAACCTATGCGTCTGCTTATACAAGAATCCAGAAGATAATCAAACCACTAGATGCATAAAGTCAAAGAATAATGTATTTTAATATACTCACCATTACTCTGTATTGTGTCCATTCATAAGATGACATAAAAATGCCTTTTTTAGCTTGTGAAGAGAAGTCTTTGATGCCAAACAGGCCCATTCTTTCCTGAAGAGCAAAGCTTCTTTCTTTCATAACAAAACTGTATGGTATACTGGGGGTTCCTAAGTGGAGAGTCATATTGCTCAGACTAAACTAAAGTCCAGCTAAGATCATCTGTGTTAAAATAGAAAAAACTATAGTCTAATTCTCAAAGACGTTACAACTTTTCATCATTGACCTGGGTCTAAAATGCCTGGCTTACTTGTATTTATCTCCACTTTAAAGATGAAATGTAAATAATTGCTACAGACATGCTCCATTATATGTAAAAAGGTGAAACAAATCTGTATTGTGTTTCTGTTGAAATAAAATTTCAGAAATGCCACATGTATGTTTATGCAAACTTGGCAACATGCTGCTAAGAGTCATTCTAGGGTCTTTCTATCCAGAATGATGTGTCTTGAAGATGACATCAAATTGTCTGCAAATTAAATAGCATGATCTGTCTACTGTAAAATACAATTACAATTATGACTTCCTTATACAGTCATTAATAATAAACGTATCTCAAGGTGTAGGGCACGGATACACATTAAGATAATTCACAACACACTGTAAAAACAAATTGAATTCTAAATAATGACAAACAAAGAAAATTAAAATATTTAATACCAAATTAGGACAATTAGGTTTGATATGTTCAATTTCTGGAAAAGATGGGACTTTTTATAAAATTAAAAAAAAATAATGTGTGACTTAACTCTGATAGTTCAAGGAAAAGATTCCCATTGTTTTCACTAATTATCTTAAATGTATTTTGCAAATATAAATAGATTTAGAAAATGACACCTGCAACACTTTAAAAAAGGTTGGGACAGAGGAGTGCTTACCATTGTGATACATCAACATTCCTTTTAATTACACAATTTAATCATTTTGAAACTGAAAAGAGTATTTGCTGCATTTCTTAAAGTAAAACCGACACACACACACTCTGTGTCTATGAAGTTATACTGTTGTAGAGTATGCAAAATGAGGCCTGGCATTGTTGACTGAAATAACCATCATTGGAAAAGACACCACCTTGATTGCAAAATAT
This sequence comes from Arnoldichthys spilopterus, assembly GCA_037974385.1. NCBI lineage: Eukaryota > Metazoa > Chordata > Actinopteri > Characiformes > Lepidarchidae > Arnoldichthys > Arnoldichthys spilopterus. The sequence goes on along the minus strand of JBBPDA010000138.1, from coordinate 17,784,263 downwards.
TGCTCTCTTAAATCTTAAAATACACCTCCACATTAATTGGACCCATGCCATGACAAATTTTTTTTCTGTACTGTATTGAATGGAAGTTTGGCTTTCTCTTCATGTAATACAGTGTCAGGATGCATTTCTTGAATCAGTGGTGGACAATTTTAAGTGACAACAGTCCTTCTATGTCCATGTGGTCATATTTATCACAGTAGCATGATGGTTTCTGGGCTTACCATACAGGGGCTGATATTTCTCAGCATTCCCTGAATCTTTTCACAATATTGTGTACTGTAGATGATAATATTAATACAAAATGCTGAGCCACAATCCATTATTGCTTACAGAACCTTTGGTAGATGCTCTTTTTATACCCAATCATGATCCCCTCACCTGTTACCAGCTCATTTGCTTATTGTGCAGTGTTTCAAAATGGCGTAACTTAAATATTCTATAAACATTTCAGTCTTGTTTTGCTCCATTCTTACTATTTTTTAAAGTGTTTTGCAAGCATCATATTCTAATTTGCTGATATTCACAAAATACTTTTAAGCTGATTAGCTAAAACACTGGAATTGTTTTATTTAAACATTTTAATAATTAAATAAAAGTTCAACAGAGTTAAAAAATCACACATTCTTGGTTATATTGCGTTTTATGAAAAATGCCAGCTTTTTCCGGAAATTGGGTTTGTACATTACAATCTAGTGCAATTTATTCTGACATACCGGAATGAAAAATAATAACGTTGAATCGCCACCTTTAGACCAATACACCACAATGTATCATTGCATTTTTACAGCTTTCTCAGACTCCTGCTATCTTCTGCAGGTGTGGAGCTTGGCCCCCATCCCAGAACCCAGCCACGTTTTTTGACAGGCCTATCTAAGGACACAATGTTGTCATAATGTTGGTAAAACGTTTCTCAACTGAGCAGACAATACATCTTGAATGCGTCTATGGAAATCTCAGGACAAACTTCATCATCACTGGACAGAGAACCAGTGTCATCACCCAGTTGATCTCTGAACTGGCAAATTCATAAGCATGATCCTCATGACCACACCAGTCAGGCGAGGATGTGGGTGTTATTGCCTATTGGGAGTGGGGGTGTTTTTGGATCTGAGACCATCCATGCACAACTTAAAACAGATCTCCCCTATCCACATGAATTTCCTCGCCTACAGAGCCTAAGGAGCTGGATCTGTTATTTCTCATCACATGGTAACTTATATTTGCTATAGCCCTCACAGTAGCCACAGCTGTTTGACTTGGACTCGACCTGAGGGTTAAATGAGCAGGGTTCAGAATAAGTGAAGATGTATAGAGTTCCCCAGCTTTGGTATAATGTGAGCAAACACAGTGAAGAACACCTCATTTTAACATTAGCCAAGATTTCTGGAGATATATCTGCATGTAGCTATGCCTAAATTACACTCTGAGTGCGTATTAAATGTAAATGTGGTGATAATGTGATGAAGAACCTTTTTATTTTAATAGCGTGGCAGACTTCTCCTTATTCTTGTAGATGAGTTACACTTTAATAATGTCAGCAACTTTTTTTTAAATGCTCTTCAACTTTCCATGCTAAACTGGTGGTCTTACACTAGAGATAGGGAGTGTTTGGGAGTGCCTTGGAATGACAGGAATGCCACAGTGTGTGTACACAGGTGGGCTGGGAAATGGAAAAGGATTGGATCAGACAGTCAATTAGGAAATCTAAAAAACAATGATTACACTTTCTCTGCATCTCAGTCAGACCATACAGAAATCTGGGAAAAGGCAGCAGAAGGTTTTGGTCAAAAGCGGCTAGTTGTGACAGTCATTTTGACAAGAGCAATAACTAAAATCTGTGCAGTCCAAGGGTGGAAAAAATCTGCAGAACATTCATATTTATATGTTTTTTAATCCTCTGCAGAGATTAGTGAACATACTCTGCTTTGAGCTTTTTTGATATATGCTTCATAAGATTAATCAGCAAAGATTATCATAAGTTGTCCTCTTGATCCTCAAACATTAAGCAGTCAACTTGTGCCAGATAGTTGTGCTCTCACGTCCAAGCTACAGAGCTTGGCCTACGATCCTGGGTGACAGCATTTGTAGAGCAGATGTTTGTGTTTTCTGTTAAGCTTAAATTTCTTGCAACTTTATGCATGACTGCTGTGAATAGCACTGTTTATCAAGACAACACATAATGCTGACTTTTACATTGTAAAAGAATTATTCCCGTTTTTGCATTATGGCTTGGATGATTGGGAGGATTACTTTAAATACTTACAGATTACTGACTCATATTACCTATTACCTGTTAAAGGTAATCTGTAGCCTAAATTAATCAATTTTAAGTACTATATTGAAATAAAATTAAATTATTTTGAGTTGCATTAGGATTTGTATAATTGTTTTTTTTACTATATGTGTGACCTAGGAGAAACTGCTCATAATATGCCTTAAACATTTGTAACTTCTTTTACTACTCAAGTCTAGTGGTCGGGCTTATACCCAGAGAGTTTAGGGGCAAGGGCTAAAGGAGGGAAAAGGGTGTCCTCACTGTGAATGAAACTGCGTTAAATGTGTTTTAACCTGGAGTACTGTATACACACAAAATAACAATAACAAAATTAATTTAAATTGATTCACCAGTGTTTCAAAATGCTCAAAATATCACATCCCTGGATATGGTTTTACTTAAAGAGTAAGTGGCCAGTGTTTATCAAGCATCTTGGAGTAAGAATTCACTCTCTTTTATGATATAAAAGATATTATTCCATATAAGGAACAAAAATTATTATTACAAACTTTTGTAAACAGTGCTTCTATATAGAGAGCCTGACACCTCAGTGAACCATTTGAATGCTTTAAAGATTTTTTAGGTTAGTTAACAGCACTTCTCTGTGAAGAATTTCTTGCATATGCTTTTCTAAAGAACCATTTAAAATTGTGCTACATAACACCAAAAATGTATGTATAAAGTAAAATGTTTATAGTATACATTTTTGCTAAGAGGCTAGTGTTCCAAAACGTGTAAGCTGACCCCAGATCTGCACTGTTGCTCAGAGATGTTCATCAGTAGGATTATTAGTAGGATTTCCAGTGATTTAGTGATGCATGCATTTGTGGCAGGTTGACTGAAGATTTTACTGAAGGTAAAATCTCTGTAGGTGAGTAGCACCCAAAAAACGAGGAAGCTCTTTGACACCAAGCTGAACCACTAGCTAAAATTTTCTGAGGATAGACTGAGCTAAACTGACCAAAAGCAGATCTTAGACAATAACAGCATATAATTAATAATAATTTAATTTACAGTTGTTATACATTCTCAAAGAAAGGGCAGGCCCTCCCTATGATCTCTCTGTGCAAGTTAGTTTTAAAATGAGAATCTGGGTGCACTGCTCAAATGGCAGTATATACCGCAATTTAAATTATTAAATATATATATATATATAAGCATGTGCATGTGTGATGGGTCAAATGCAGAAGTCATATTTCATTGTGGTGCAATTTGTGTGTGATTGAGTGTGTTCACAATGACACATATTATTAGAATAGAGTATTAACATATTTGTCAAGTTTTACAAAGTGATGTGTCATGTCTTTAATTCGACTTCAGAGATCAGTAAACACACACCACACACATGCAAAAACATAAATGAAGCATAAGCACACACTTAAGGTCTGGAACACATAGTGAGTTTGTGTCATTTTTGATTGCCTTTCAAATAACTTTTTATATCCTCTTATTAAAACCTTATCTCAAATAGCAAACATATGTTTAATGTGGGTAATAACTTTGTGTGGCTTAATAATGTTACTATTACTGTTCTTGGACAGGTTTGCTGACATGGCTGTGTGAGTGAGATAAATCTAACAACATTTTACTTTATCTCTTAATTGTTTTTTGACTGTCATTTTTTAAAACTTTTGTGTTCATCCCTTCTTTGTTCCAGAGGTCATATGCGTGACTTCGTCTTTTAATGCTCCAGGTGTGAAGTCACATTTTGCTCTTTTTCTTTCAATCCTTGGCCCAGATCTACTGTAGTAAAAGTCACTGTTGTACCAATAAATAAGCCTCTAAATGGATAAAACAGCTGTCACTCATGGTCCCCTGCCAGTTTATTGGAGGGGTTGTGGTTTCCTGCATTTCGTCATACGATATCATCCGGCCATAATCTTAAGATTCGGAACAATTTCCTGAGCTCTAGATGATTCCTGAATCTTGGATACCAAAGCATTAAACCACACTGGATTTTGGAAGCAGGATTTGTTTAAGTTGCTATAATAATCTTTCCCAGAGCGTAATGAATTCAAACTCTTACTTAGACACTTGTGGGGCAGTCTAACTTCAAATTGCCAACTCCAGATTTTCTGTCACTGAAAAATGTTTGGTTAAACCATTTTATTATCATATTAGAGCCACTGGTTCCTAACCAGATAAAGATTTGTTTTTGTATAAAGGCATGACATTTGACATTTACTTTAAAATGCTCAGAAATGTAATTATGCCTAAGAACCTATGATGTGATCTGATATCCAGGTTATGCTCAATTATTTGAGCAAACATGTAGCAGTTGTTGATTTCTCACAGACATCCATTTTTGTAATTTCTCCCAGATGCACTATGCTTTGGCCTCAATCCAGGCTGTCTGTAGAAACTGTGAGAAACTCTAAGCAGACGTATCCGAGGCCATTTGTATTCTCAAGACATGTGTTTCACTGTAGCAAAAGGGTTGAATCTCTTTTAGAAATGCCAGTATTTTATTGTCTGCACCATATTGATGAAAGACATAAGAAAGACCTATTCTTGCACTGAGCCATTGGACTTAAAAGTGTTTGGGCACAGTGGGCTACCACAGTGAAAATCAAAATAGTCACCGTGGCACTGGGTCTCGCAGTTCAATGAACATCATTCATCAACACCTACAGCTATGCTGAAAATGATCTTAAATAATTTCTGTGAGGAACCAAGCAGTCTCCCAATTTCAGTGTGGAAAAGTCTTCAGTTGGCGTTGTTGTTCTTGGCATGGCACAGAGAAATGACAACATTTCCCTTCCTGCTAAAGGAAAGCTAGTCCCAGTGGGGTCAAGGTAGAAGGTTCGTCCAGGATCAAGAGTAAGACAGACCAGAGGCATTCCAAAACAACAGCAGTTTCATCTTCCCCTTGCATGGCACAGGCTGACTGAACTTGGAGAATTCAGGGCTTGTAAAATGCCCAGGGGGAGTGTTAAAAACTGGACAATCACTCAAATGTAATAAGGAAAGAAACCAGATTATCCAGCACCAAAGCGCAAATAAAACTAAACCCTGGAACTTATTGCTTCAGGATAATCACCTTGGGTAATATGTCTCAGTAACATGATCAAGTTCAAGGATAGCATGTTTTCCCTCTACTTTTCACAGTCTTGCTACACATTATTGATATTCAGCTTGAGGACAAAACTAGAAGGTTTATTGCATTGTAAAAGAAATAAAAAGAACCACCGTTAATTGCTTCCAATTACCCAAACATTTCTTACATTGCGAGCAATTCCCAGTGTAAAACACATCATAAATATGTTAGCCACTTATTTTTATTTGTTAGAGATCTAGTTTGTGATCTGTGGTATATTTCTCATACCCAAGTCATGTTGGCCTTGATTTATGTTTATTCACACAGGTTTTTATTGATGTGTCCGCATAGGACGGCATCTGCCAGCCCATATTCATCATGTCTTTGTTTAGACATAGCTGTGATCACAAAGCCTGCAGCTGGTTGCTTGGCAGGCTTTGAGAGGTCATAAATTTATTTCCCCATTCACTTCTTACAGCCACGGATTGTTTCCTCAAGGGGATCACTTTGTGTCTTGCTTTGATCACACTATATCATATACAAACATCTAAATCGGACGGCTAATCAAAAACGTCTTGCGCAGAAGAAAATGCATAGCTGGCTGTTGACCACAACTGAAAACAAATCCACTTAGCCTGGGTTTTGCCTTTGTGTCAGGGGGAAAAGAAAAGCCACAAATCAAATAGGTCCAAATGTCTGGAGGTATCGAATCACCAGCTGCTCCCATACGACTGAGGACGTCTCAAAAAGTCAGGCCTCTTGCCAAAATGCCACTCCAAAAATTAGGATGCACACTCACACAGTAGTCATAGATATGCCAAACCATAATATTAGTTTTTCAACATGGCTTTCCATCACATTTCCATCACATTATCCTCTTTGGAGTTGATAATATTTCCAAGAAGCAGTGTTTTAAATGAAGAATGTAATTAATACTATTATTTTTAACAGCTATGTTGTGGATTTATTAGTGTCGTTGGCACAACAAAAACTATAAGAGCTGCAATACCTGTTTATTCAGAAGGTAAACATATACCACTGAAAAGAAGAAATTCACTACACATCTAAGATTAGAAATGTCAGTAAAAAAACCCACTGTTCTCATTTTATGTATATTTTGCACACTTTATCTCCCAGACAGCCTTCATGTTAGCAGGGATTGGGCAACGCAATTTTAATCAATTGTGGAAGTGTTTCTCCGTATTATTTTTTATTTATTAAAAGGTGATTAATGAAATCTTTAGTCAAATTCTAATATTAAAATGTACATACTAAACCGGAGTCATGATGCATATTTGGATCCATCTAAAGAGCACAGTGAGTATGGCCATTGAAAATAAATGAAAATTATGAAAACTATGAAAACTATGAAAATACATTTTTTGACAGTCAATATGTAAACTATTGCATCCTCAATGCTGTTGATGCACAATGGCAAAAATCTGAGTAAATACAGTAGCAATTAATTAGGGCAATAATTAAAACAGTGCAAAATTTCTGCCCAAGGCACTTTTGTGGAATGTTCACAACATTCTTTCACTTTATTTACAAAATCCAAATTCAGAGCTACGGCTCTTAAGTGACAACATGTCACAGTCTTTTGTCTTCATCCAGTTTCCCAGTCCTGCCACTTTATTCTAGTAAAAATCTCTATTCTGAAATGCTGCGCAGATCAAGCTCTGTGTAGTAGACTCTCTCACCATCTGTTTAACAAAATAAACTGTAGGGAATCTTAACAGCTGGCCCTGGACTAGATTTTATAGGCCCTGCTGTTCTAAGGATGGCGATTCCTGAGAAAAACTGTAGGGTTCAGTTGGACGTTTCCAGAAGGTCATAAGTTAGTGTGCTCAGAGCTCTGGTCACTGTCATGACTGTCGTCCTCATTGCCCGGGGAGCCGATGGAATGGTGCAGTCCCACCATGCCTGCAAACTCTGATGGCAAGAGTGTTCCTTTCTTCACGTTCACTAGTTCTTTCTCTCGTGCAGCAGCTCCCTGCTGGCCTCCTTTCACTCGTTTCCATTTCATCCTCCTGTTCTGGAACCACACCTTCACCTGTAGGGAATAGAATTTTTAGTTCAGTCAAAATTAGTTCATACAGTATTTTACAGTAATGCAGTTATGACATGGGCATGCAGGGATCTAAATAGATGGTAAAGTTGTTAATGATACTGAGTAGCCAACTGTACAATGTTTACTGGATTAATTGAGTTTCCTAGCAACATCTACTTGCTAGAACTGCATCAGGGAAACTCAATGCCGCTCTAGAGGTGCATGTGTGAGCAGGTGTGTGTGTGTGTGTGTGTGAAGATACTTTCGAGAAGGAGTTGTTTTGGCACGTAACCCCCCCAGCCCCACTTAAACCACCAGCACCTTCGTAGGAGAGGGCTCTGAATAATGTAGATGTGTGTTTCTGTGTGAAGGGCAGATTTATGGGCTTTCTGTAATAGAGCTCTGCTAGCACAGCACTCAGTCGTCCTCGCACTCGTTCACTTTACATGGCCCTTACGTACAACCACGCACAACACCTCATCTCACACACACTGCTGGCAGCAGAGCAGGCCTCTTTGCTTGCGCTCAAGCTTCAGGGCATACTTTCAGAGGGTCGCCGTGACCCTTTTAACACTGGCTGGGTGTTTTTCTCCTTGAGCACTGCACAAACAGAGGTGCAGTAAACTGACTGGCACGGTGTGGGGCTAGCATCGGGTAGCTAGGCTATTTCCACCTGGCCAATAATGTGCTGATGCATGGCTCCTGGCAGCCTGCTGGCCCCAGGCCCTGCCTCCTTTCCCTGACTCGACAGCTCACTCTGTATTTGTGTCCCTCACTGATGATTAAGCTTCTGCCTAAAACGGTCCGAGCGGGTCCAGAGCTGGTAATCACCCCTCCACCTATGTGTGTTTCACTGCCCGGGGCGGATAGGGGTCTATTTCAGGGAGAGATGGTTAATTTAGGTCTAAGACTGCAGGTATTTTAGGTTGAGTGAATGACTGGATGAACAGTACGCAGCCTTCAGGCTTATTATTTTATCAGATTATTATTGGATTATTTCTATTGTTATGATTTTGATTTTGATTATTATTATTATTGTTATTATTATTATTATTATTATTATTGTTAATATTATTATTATTATTATTATTATTATTATTATTATTATTATTATATAAGCTTATTATCTCCAACTAAAGTATCAGTTTAAGCTTTCAGTTCTAGTGTTTTATCCTATAAATACAAAAGAGTATAGAATAAAGAAAAGAATCCAGGATATTCTAAAATAACTACACAGTATTCCACAACCAGTATGAATTGTCCAGAATAGATTTAATATAACAACAGCAACAATAATAATAATAATAGGTTATATAGTTATTTTTTATTATATGTTTTCTCTATGGATGTTCACCATGGATAACCTGAAATAATAAATAATTATATAAAATATTATATATTATTAATAATCATCATCATCATAATTTGTATAATAATATGATATAACCATAACATTCAGTCATAATATTGAGCTGCTCTTGCAGACTGACGATGATAAAGAAACACTGTTTCCTGAAAATAGCAATAGAACAACTGTGAGTGCTATTCTGTGCAAATACTGGCACAAAGACTGATAATCATTGTCAGTGACATTTCAGGACAAACGAACACAATAACCAGTGAAATCCGGACATTACCACAATTGAGGTCCAGGATCAACCCACACACACAGATTTATTGGACCTGAGAAGGGAATATTTGGAAGTGAGTGTGTGGAGGAGGGAAATAGGGGCTGAACAGGAAGACTTGATTCCTAGGTGAGTTGACTGGCTTTTTGGGGTTCTCTTTAGGCCAAAGCACTTAAAAGTGCTTTTGCAACAGGGTACTATAGACTCACTGTGGGGTGTGTGAGATCCATAGGCTGAATTGGCTGAACATATTCCTATGAGCAACTTTGTAATTTATACTAGCATATAAAGGAGGCATTTTAGTGGAAATGTGGAGCAGAAGCACTGTGTGCAAGGAACGCTCACAAGAAAACCAATGAACTCAGCTCAAATTATAGCAAGTTGAATGCATCTGACATTTCAGTCTTATATGACATTTCAGTCTTTGAATGCCTCAGAATTATAGAGTGTGAAGCACGCCACATGTGGCTACAGTATGAAAAGGTTCGTATTAGACAAATGAGCAAGTCAGAGGGAGAAAAAAAGTAGTAATGGCTGACATGTTTGGCTCTGCTGAAACTACACAAACAGAGGAACAGAAATAGCGAGGCCATGACATGCACCAAAATTATATAGCCTACACACACAGCCGTATGCAAAGGTTTGAAAACCCCCAGCCATGTTTTAATGATTTTCTAAGTGTGAACAAGTGCACAGGTACACAATTCTCCATATTTAATGTGCTATTACAGTTAAATTGCTGAATTTAATATATTTGTAGAAAGAAATGTATTCTTATTTATTTATTTATTTATTTTTTCCCAGTATTTTTAACTCAGCAAATAAAAAGATATTGCACACTACAATATGCAGGAAAAATCCATGTTTAAGTGTGTTCTTTGTAGAGCATGTGTATCTATTTCCACTCAGAAAACCAACAAAATTTGATTGAGTCTTTTGCATATGACTGCAAAAAACCAACTACACTCAATATCAAAGAGCTCCAGATGTTTGGAATTGATGATCCTCAGAATATTACTACTTTGACCTATTTACTTAATGTCAAAATTTTGACTTTTTAGGCTGTTCAGTTACACAAGGCTTTTAATGTGATTGCTTTTCTATACAATATTCACTCACCATAAAAAATAAATGTAATAATTTAATCAATGGTAAAAAGATAACTCAACTATATATAAAGTTTTTTTCCAACTTGGCAAACTGTTTTTGGCAATATGAAACAGCAGCACTGTTATGTGTCTTAGAAACATTCAGCAGAAACCAATCTCTGTGTAGCGTACTTGTCTCTCAGTGAGGTCAAGGTTGACAGCGATTTCGTAACGTCTCAGTCGTGTCAAATAGTTGTGGTGGGCAAACTCGGACTCCAGTTCTCGGATCTGCTCCTTGGTGAACGCTGTGCGCTCCTTCCTGGGCTTACTGTTCACGTCTGACTTATAGCTCCCGTCTTGGGAATCTGAAATGAAAAACAGAACATTTTCCAGCTGCAGGAAAAAATAGAGTATGTACCAAAAAAATGAGCAAAAGCAAAAATGGGACAAAAAAACGTGGATTGTGTGATACACTACAGGAGCCCAAGCAAAATGAAAATGAAACGAAAGCTAAACAATTAGGGGTGCCAGTCACCTTTTATTATACCGATATTGGTCATGTGTGTGGAGAAGGCTGAGAGGGGCCAAGAGCAGAGCATGTGGAAGCGCTCTTAAATCTGGCCTAAATCAACACAGCTCTCCTGCTCTCGCTCTGTTCGACAGAGCTCCACGCTCCTCTTTCTTGAATGTAAGCTATTATTCTTAGAAATATTTTTGAGTCATTTACAAATAGTAACAATATTGCAGGCTATTTGTGAATTAAGAAATCAGACTATTCAGTCATAAATTATAATTGTGAGAACTTACACAGAGATTTGGATGATATCCACTTTCCTTTACCTGCTCCATTGAGTAAAGATGAAATATTCAGCAAATTATAATGCATTGCAAAGCAAAACAGTACTTGGAGATATACAGATACTACTTTTTCTTACTTTTTGTCATTTTTGTTATTGTTGATTTACAATTCTTGTGTATTTATTTGCACTGTATTAGTATAAAAATAGGTTTAAGGGCATATATTATATATGTTTTTGATGTTATATAAGCCTGTTATATATATAATTAGCAGTGAATGATACATTTGCCAGCTTTAACAGTACATTAACTATTTTAATTTTTTAAAGCGCATGATATCATCCCTTTAATGATCACTTACGTCAAATGTGCTCAAACTTCAAAGTCTATAAATATTTTTTTCCTCAATTTGGCTAGTAAAGTCTTTTTCATTCCATCCTGTTCCATTCTGGAAGACTGTCTTAAAAACATTTATTAAAAGAACAGTGGTACCAAATAGCTGTGGACGCCTTTGTGACCAAAGCTGGTGCATTCAGCATAAATAAATTAAATTGGTTGGAATTTTCTTCAGATTGCTTTGATGTGGTTACGACAAAAATATGGTTTCGCAAATGATTTCTCTCTCTGAAAGTAGAGATGAAGATTTCAGTTCCGTAGTGGTGCCAATATCCCTTTCATGAAAACACTTTAGAGGGTTACTTTGGGTTAAACTTCATAGGGGCATTTTGAGTAAGGCGACAAAATGTTGGACTGTAATTTATGGCCTGTTCTTTCAGACATGGCTTTTATTTCCAGCTGCCAGCCTCCAAATTTTTAAATAATAGATGTGCTGAAAAATTGGGAAATGCCAGCCAGTGGCCTTTCTGTTGGTCAATTATAAGGGTACAGACTTGCAGACTCCGATATAATTTTTTTAAAGTGAGCAAACTGCTTAAGACAAGTTATATGAGGGTACAATTGCAAATTCTCACATTTGAGCTCATTTGAAACCTGTTTAGGACTTCAACTACTTTGAAGCCCAGCACCTTTTCAGTACACAAGATAAATTTCAGATTTTACATTCAACATAATTTTTCCAAATAGACTGTAATCTCTTTGGCATATCACTGAAACATTGCCACATTGCTTCATGGGACATGACATAGTTGAATGAAAACCATGTTGCATTAGATAACTGCCAACAAAGGAAATTGGATTTGGGATAAAAGTATTGCCAACTGGAACATAATGGAAATTCTTAGCAGTGTTCTAGTGATCTATCAGTCTGCCATTGTGTGTCAAGTAACATGTTTGACATATTTGGGTGAGGCAAAGATGTGTTAAGTAATAATAAAGTAATTAAATTTAATTCATTTAATGGCATTTATCTGTTAATCAATAAGTAGCAATGAACTTCGTCTCTGATGATTGCAGAGGAGCAATATTCAGTGTGCATTTAATTCTTCTAGGAGATCACTCTAGAGCCCTCAATTGAGAGTATGCATTTTTTTAGTGCTCCAGTGCTCAAACAAAGGCTCTCAAGCAATCTCTTGGTTCAGGGGACAGTCTGGACAGTGTTCCAACACAGCCATCAGAAACTCTTATTACTGAAATTGAAGATGATGTCAAATGTAAAGTTGATCATGTGGCTTCAACTTGTATTAGCTTATTCACAGAACGATTCAGGGCTATGCTTTTTCCATGGCACCTGCCTAAAATGATGCTATGACTCAACTAGTGCTGTTCAGAATGATTCTAAATTACAGTTTGAAGGCATGAACAGCCAGCTTTATCACACATCCCTGTGGCAACACTAAATATGTTCTGCAGTGCTAAATGCACTGCACATGTTGGGGGGTATCAAAAGCACAGGTGTGACCAGAGCAAGCATTTAAAAAGCAGTTTCACCTGTAGGCCATTAAAGCCCTAAAGGGAAATGCCAAAGTGAGTTATACCTCTGAGACTGATGAGAGAGGGACCCAGCACAGCTCTGCAGCACCAGACCTTGCCAGTAAAACCCTACTGCACTCACCAACACAGACGGGATCTTTTGTTTCACTTGAAGGAATCTCCCTAAATTGTACTCAGGTTACAATAGGTAAGACGCAAAAGTACAAAGAAGAAGTACAAAGAAGAAGGTCTTTTTACATCAAGTCAAGGAATCACACAAATGGTTAATTAATAGACCTCCCAGATATAAAGCAAGAATGTTGTGTTTATTCATTTTTTTTTCTTTTATTAACAGACTTTACTTATTACTTTATTCATGCTTGAAACGACTATTTTTTAAAGCGAGAAACTGCTCTTGTAACTGCTCTTTAAAAAGAAATAAAGTCAATGGACAAAGCTAAACAAACAAGATAAATTAAATGTATTTTAAAATAAATAAATAAAATATATAGATATCTAGATTGTAATCAACTACACGATTTATGCCGTGACCCTCTTAATGAATTAACCAGTTACATATCTACTAATTACTAATATAATATACACATGATTAACCTAACCCTGTTTGAACTGTTTGTTGATTTTAAAAAGCTTTAATGTGAAAATATGACACATCTGACAGCAAAACTATGGTTAGTTTGTGAGTAAGTAAATCAGAATTGAAAAGTGCATTGCAATTGCATATTTTCCATTAGAATATTTCTGGTTGTTGTAGTGCCTAGACATGTGATTTAAAAGAGGTGGTTAATTACAGAGGTTGCAGTGAAGCAGACAAGAGTGTAAGCAAGCAAACAAGCATGAAACAGTAATCATCACTGGATTGTATGGACCTTTTCTGTTATTCAGTAATATAGTGGAAGTCAAGCGCATAAAGGGAATAAATCTTGGAACTATGTTATAATACTGAGAGAAACATTAAACTTTTAAACCTGTAAAAAATGGGTTAAGGAAAGATAAAAGGGCAGTTTTTAGGTTTTTACAGTAAATGCTGATTTCCCCTTTTGCAGTTCAAAAGCTCCAGCTTTATTTGTTTTGAATTATTGTGATTATGAGTACATATAAATTTGTCTGTGGTAAGTAATATGTCGTGCATATTGCATTTTGAGGTCATGAGTTATTTGGGTTTTGAAAGCTCATGTTCGTATTTGGTAGTGTATAAATAGGAAAGGGCTGAAAACAGATTTGAATTCAGTTTAACTTTTGTCTATGATCATCATTCGTGTGGGAAGTTTAATATTTTATGTACTGCAGACTTTAGAGTATAGCAAATATAGTTTAGTAGTTTAGCAATATGCACAACATATTACTTACCACAGACAAATTTATATTACTCATCATTGGAATTTAGAATGAGAATTGTATTTTAGTTTTTGAAAACCTTTTTATAGTTAATGGAGCCTTTTTTTTACAGTTGTAAAAGTTGTTTTTTACTTGTTACTTATAGGTATCAATGCACATGACGTGGCTTAATGAAGGTAATGAAATGAATGACTGTGTTGGAGTGTATGTGTTACTTACCTGAACTATCACTCTTCCCTTTGCTATTCCTTCTGTCTGCCTCTACGGGTGACATAGTTTGACGCCCAAAGTCCCCAGATGCACACACTGCCCCGGTGGGGTCACTGTTGCCAATCACTGGGTTTGCTGTGCACATTCCCTGGCTACCAGTACCTGCAGATCCACACAGCTCTGGAGCAGGTGTGTCAGGGTGCGGAGGAAGGCAGAGGCTGTGACGGCCGCCGCCAGGTGAGGGCATCTGTTGGACATGCCAGGCTGAGGGCTGATGCTGGGGGTGATGCTGGGGAAGCTGCTGGGCAGGATGGCCACGGGGGCCATGAGGGCCACCAAAAGGCCCCTCCTCACCTGGGTAACTGCAGGGCGGAGAGTGTCCGGGCAGGTCCGGGTAAGCGATATGGTCAGAACGGCCGTGCAGAGCCAGAGCAGAGGGCTGGGCGAATGCTGGATGGAGGGTTTGGGCCGGAGCATGGGGGTTCCTCAGACAGCCAAAAAGAGAGTGATCCATTTCAGTTCAGTTCCAGCAAATCCAAACTGAATTACTCCAGACCAACTCCCAGAAAAAAAACACAGACACACACACGAAAAAAAATCCTCCAAGATTGAGTTCTGCAGAGAGAAAATGGAGGAAAATGGTAGTGGAAAAAATAATGTGATAGCCTCTAAATAGTGCAAAAAGCCACTAAAGAGAGCAAAAAAGCCCCTAAAGAGAGCAAAAAGCCCCTAAAATCACAGTGCTCCTTCACGGCCCCTCTCACCTCGCACCGGTGCCTCTTGCGCTCCAGGACTCAGCGGTAGAAGGAAGAGGGAATGAGCAGCGATGAAAGGCAAGGCCTCGCGTAATCCTGAGCATGTGGCCCTGTTGCCAGGCCAAGCGAAGGTAAACACACACAGCCTGCTGGAGGCTGCTCAAGTGACAGGCAGCAGAGAGAGAGGGGAAGAGATAGTGAGTGAGTGAGAAAGGGAGAGAGCTATCCTGGGCCTGAGTGTAGGGAATGGGTACTTCCAGAAAAATGGAATAGGAGAGAGGAAGAGAGAGGGAGAGAGAGAGAAAGTGAGGGGGTGTGGGGGTGTGGAGGAGAGGAGGGGTGGATGTTATATATAGGGCGTAACGTGAGAGGGAGGCTGGGTCACTGGCTCCTCGCTACTGACCACATGCTTACCATCTTCCTCCAGAAAAGTGAGAGACAATAAATCTGAAGCTGGCCAAGCAGGTCTGGCCTCAGAGAAAAAAGTGGGCAATTTATTTTGGACCTCAGCTATCTGACCCCTACTGGCACATTTTCTAAGAAGTGGGTTGCATCAGCATTAAGGGGTTTGGTTTGGATGTGCAGTGGGGAGCGGGAACCGCAAGTCAGATTGGTTCGTAGGTACATTTGCAAGTCAGAACTTTTACAAAATCACAGGAAAATGATGCAGATTTTTGAGCTGATCATCATTATGATTAATTCTTGACATCAGCATTAATATCCCCATTTTCATTATCATTGTCATCTTAAAGGGAAGGTTCACCAAAAAATTGTCCCTTTACCCCAAATGTAGTCCATCAGCCAGGAAATATTTGGTGTTGCTTATGTGGTTCTGCACTAGAGCTATGAGACTTATGTCGCCAGCAAGTAATGAAAGCTTGTGATATGTTTACTGTATTCGTCTTGAAGCTCCAGTAAACAAAATAAGGGAGCAAGCAATAGACAGTAAACAATTCTTGGCTTTCAACTACGTTTAAGGCAAGAAGATAGTGGCACTTTTGATTATTTTTTTTTGTGTGTGTGAACCTTCAACATTAAAACTTTGCAGTAGAGTATCACTTTGTGTCCTGTATGTTTGCAGAATGTGCTTAATGAAATCTATATTTTATCCATGCTAGAATGGCCCTATTCTTTTAGAATGGAATATACTGTAAATCTGCTCTATAATACACACATTATGAAATGAGGAATGAGCTCTAAGACTCGCTAAATGTCTAAGAGTGGGCTCCAGAAGACAAATGCTGTTAATACTCATGCATGTTTTTCAGTGGGTGGAGGACTATATTTCTCCCTGAGTGCTCTCACTGAAACTGGAAACATTAAAGAGCTTTGTCGGTCATCATAAATGTGCTAAGAATTAAAGTTCTAAAAATTTATTTAACAAGGAGTGTCTACAGGAAAGTTCCATATTTACATGAACACAAAAAAACATTCTGGGCTTTTATTGAATTCTCATGCTGTTAAATAAAGCTAATTCAAAACATATTATTGCTTGTGGTTTAGTTTTTGGGTCATTTTAGTTCTTCATATTGCGTCACAGCATTTCATTTAACTTTTTTTTAAGGGGGGTCCCAAAAAAAAACAAGTGAAGGTCCAGAACAGAAATCTCTTTGAGAGTTTGTCATATTAAACAACACTAACACTAAAAACCCTTAACATTGGCTAATATGACAAGTCTAGTAATATGATTTATAAATAAGTGAAGTATGCAAACGTTCAAATGCCATTGGTCAAATAAAAATAAGTTAAAGTTAATAAGCACACTGCACAATGTACGATTAGACAAATACTGTTTTTTGATGAATTTAGTTTTTTTTTGATGAATTTAACACTAAAACATAATGAATAATTTAACTTATAATAAAAGTCGTAGCATGTTTTATATATATATATATGTGTGTGTGTGCGTGTGTGTGCGCATGCAAGCGTGTGTGTGTATGTGTGTGTGTGTGTGTGTGTGTGTGTGTGTGTGAGAGAGAGAGAGCGATAATCTTTTTTGAAAAAAAATGGTCAGGAAACTGACCATATTGGAAAGTGGCAATGGAGCTCTGAAGGACAGAGACACATCCATTTTAAGGTAAACATCTTTTCAGTGTCCAGAATAAGTCATTAAAGTAAGTAAGTAAAGAAAGCAAATATACATATTATTTAATTGATTAATTACTTTAAATTTCAGTTACAATTCTTGAACTAAAGGTGTTTTTTTACCTCAGTCCACACTATTCTTGCTAAGTGTCCTGTGCTATCTATGCACATTCTCACCAACCAGGCTCATGAAGCTGGACCGGGAGAGGAAATTAGATTCATTTTGAAGGGAAATTACTTTAGCAGCCCACCAAAATCTGATGTGGGTGTAACTGCTGCTGCCTGCCTTTCAGTGTGGAGAGACTGCTGTGAGTGTGTGGTGGTCTTGTATTAATCTCCAAAAGAAAATACAGTGTTTGCTTAACAAATTAGGCCAATTAGTCGTTATGTAAAGTAATCTGCGTGCAGAGCCCCTGGGTGCGTATTAATGTTCATATGGTTTCGGTTTTAGCCTCAGACGCTGTGCCATAGCAGTGCCCCATGGCCTCCAAGTGGTTATGTGACTCTCTTGCTCCTCTCTTTTTCCTTCTCGCTCGCTCTCTCTCTCTTTCTCAGAGGGTCTGGGACCTAAGCCTCTGTAACAGCCAACTGCTAATTTGACAGGTCCCAGTGGAGACGGGATATTCTGCAGGTGAGTCCTTTTGACCTTGTGGTTAACTGTGTGTGCGTGTGCATGTCTGTGTCTGTGTGTGTGTGTGTGTGTGTGGCATTAAGTACATGTGTACGCAAATCAATCTTATGCTATTAAAGGTGCTGTTCGTCTGACAGACAGTACGTTTGTTGGATTTTGGATATTGCTGAGGCAGCACTGCCTCCAGTCTGTCTGTGTCAATCAGATCAGCCAGAATATAACAACCAGCTACATGAGCTTTGTTGAAAGTCTTACAGATTATATATTTCATATTCCATTGTTGAAGCTTCAGGGTGATGAATGAGAACTCTAAAACATTAATTACCCAATTATTCATGCTCCAAATAGTTTAAATTGTGCTTTTCTTGTTCTGCGATTATTATCACCATTATTTTCATCAACTTCATCAGCAGATCTTTTAATATTTTCCTGCTATTTTACTCCTCCATCAATGTTATTATGTACTATTCCCAAATGTTAAAAATTAGGAAATAGTCATATTGCTTTTATTTTGCAAGCACTGAACTACTGAACTTTTTAAAGAGCAGAAGTTATGTTCTACCTTTTAGTGTGCATATACTAGCACTAATCTGGTAAGTACCTTTAGCTAAGGTACATAACTGTACCAGATCCCATCCCATTTATATTTGTATATTTGGCATTAACTCCATACACTCGATCTTGACTCCTGCCTTTTATTGGTATTTTATATCTCAGAACATTGTTATTAGGCTGTATGGAGATGTCCTTTTCCTCTGGAAAAAATAAAATCAGTGCACCTTAAAAACCCATCTAAGGAACATTTGATGGTACATTTACATTTGTACCGTTTGTACCTTCGGGTACTTTACCTTTAACCTTTACCTGACCCGTACCAATATTTGGATGAAATATTGTGTTGTAATTATACTGTTATATTTGTTACAATAGACCCTGCATTATATTAAACATACACTTGTGAAGCTGTGATATACATATTTAAAGATTCTCCTACATTTATCCAGTTTAATTCCACTTGATTTTAATAAATGATTTTTCTGAGCATGTAGAGAAACTCTGATTTAAAATATACATATAAGTCTACATGTGTGTCCTTCAGCAAACACTCTTATCTACAGCAATTTACAAAAGGTGTTTTGTTGTTCACTTGTATGTTGTTCAAAATGTATTTCTAGCTCATTTAAAAGTGGTACAGTCTAAAAATGCCTTTAAACTACGATGCCAAGTGGTTGATTAGGATGCTTACAAACACCCAATAAAAATGTAATTTGGTAGGGGGCTAATTTACTTGTTAAGACAGTCTGCAATATTAGCATTGCAGGTCGGTAAAAATGTTTCTGCCAAATTAAAAAAAAAAACAGAAGACAAAGTAAATTAATGTCAAACAGTGTCATTATACTATGTGCTTCAAGCTTGAGTTCCAACAAAGAATTGCAGGACAGCCCTGAGAAAGACTGTAGTTCTAGCAACACAATGGTCATGTCATTTATGTCATATTTTATGCCATTGCCATTCAGGAGGCCTCTCTTCGTTGAAATGCAGTTCTCATATTGGGATAAAATACTGCAGTCATTCTTGAGGCGAAACAGTATAGCAGAAGTGCAATAAGGTCCAAAAATCTCAGTCCACTATGAAGAATTGGACTTATTTCATCAGTTATAAAAAATACATACAATTTCTTTGTCAAATTATATATCTCATTCAAGATGACATCATTACACCAATATTAACTGCAAATCAAAATGTCTTCTTATTTAATCTGTCCCCCATTTGCCTTAATTGCAGCTCAAACTCTGTCTGGCATCAAGTACAGAAATGATGAAGCCACTCTTTTAGACCAGTCCAGAGAGCACTTTCTCATAGCTCAGTATGCTTTGTCATTTAGCTTAAAGTGACTTACAAAGATGTTCAAAAGGGCTGAGGGCTGTTTAGTATTTTCTTAAATAAAAAGTAATTCTCAAACAACTGAAAAATATAATTTGTCTTGAGTTTGAATAAGATATTTTAGTGAGTATTAATTAAGTGAAGTTTTGTATTTGGCCTGTCTAACTTTTTTTATTACTTTAGGAATAATTCAATTTTTAAAATATTTAAACAGTTAACTAAATCTTATTAGAAAATGAACTTCAGAGCAATATAATATTTTCAGCAACAAAACTAATAACACACGTCTGTAAAAGCAGTGGTGCTATATTGTGCATTACCTATGAAAAAAGTACAAGAAGACACCACAAGTTTATTATTCTCTTATCAATCTGAAACCTACAATGTAAACTACAATGTTAAGTACATTGTTACAGAAATAAGAAATGGAAGTGCTGACTCACATCTGGGTTCTTGGAGTTTTAGGGGTTAACCCTAGATTGGATCCTAAGACTTTTGCTTCAGTAATAATATGGATTACAACACAAAGTAACTGATTCATTCTTCAGTTACTTTGACAGTTTACCTGAAGCTTACAACTGAAGATGAAGTTTTACTTAACTCATAAATCTAGGACTTAAAAAAAACTTCTGGTGCCATATTTTCTCCCATGTCAGTAAGCCTGTGTCTAGAGATCTTCCATGGTAGATTTAAAGACCACCGTCCAAATTTAGTACTTGACTAAAATAGAAACAATAACATTTACTTTTAATAAAGTTCAGCATTTGACATTGATATATACAGACCTATAGAATATATAATATACCTCTCTAAAATATAGATTTGGTCTTCACACAGTCCATTTATTTAAATAATCAAACATTTTTATTCAGAATTAGGCCACTATTAGCTTGCAGTGCTTAGCTTTTAGTTATTTTAAGTGTTTTTATCTTAACATTTAAAATATTCAGTATTGAAAATCATCCTTTTAAATATTTTAAAACACAAATTTAAATTTAAAAACTGAATCAAATAGCAAGTGCCATGACAAATTAGTTTGCAAATGAAATGTGCGGGGAGATTTGACACTGCATTATGCACAGTGCTTTTGGAGAACAGGCTGGGTGTGTGTTGTGTTTCTTCACTTAGCTTGGGTGAATCCACCAAGTGAATCAGCCGCTCTCATGCCTGCAGCTGAGACTAATGTATTCCATGCAGTGTCTTCACTTTGTCACAGCATTTTAAAAATGAATTTGTCTCTGGTTGGCCTGGAAAAAAAGGAAAAATTGGCATATGACAGCAGCTAAAGCATATAAAAATACAGCTCATCATTCCAGCATGGGTCTCCACCTTCAGTAGAACATGTTGTTCTGATATTCCAGATAAATCCAGAAAGCGAGCCTGACATTGTGAGACTTAAAGGTTTCCCTCTTCTTTTGCTGGCCAACTCTTGCTAGCTTTGTACTGTTAAAACTTCTTTCTTCCCACTGTTTTTTTGGTGACAGGTCTGAAACCAATTATTTTTTACACATGATTTAAACTGGCAATCCTGACTCACAGCCTTAGACCTTTTTTTCTAGTGTGCAGATTTGCTGCCATGGAACCAATCAATGTCTACAGTTAACAGATTCTAATCATTTATATTCATTACAGTGTGGGCTGTAGCAGTGGCAGCCAGTGCTTACATAAGCTGCCACACTGAAGTCGATGCTCTGTACTGTCTTTATTGTTCTGTCATGATCCTGAGTTTTCTCTACAGATTTATGTAAAAAGCATTCATCCAAAAGCGAACGCTGACTTTATATTTCGAGGGATTGCGTCCAATTAAACATCTTAATCTGCAAGTTTAGTACTAGGTTGTTGTTGCTGTTTTTGTTGTTGCTCTTATGCTGCTTTCTGTATTATTTTGTGTGCATGTTTAGGCCTGGGTGAATATGTGTGTGTGTATGTGTGGGGGTTACATATGAAGACTAAAGTCTTTACTGTGTTTGGACTGTTGTACAATATACATGAAAGCAATAAGCAATACCTGTCTCAATAAAAAGAAAATAAAAGAAAGATGAGTAATAGTGTTAGAATGTGTATAACGCCCTCTACTGCCACTGATTGCGGGTACAATGTCTTCAGACATCAAATTTGCATGAATTTAAGTCTTTCAGTTGAGAGTAAAGCTTAAATAAATAATTTGACTTTCAGAGTTTATCCCCAGCTTGGCATGAACAGAACATCTTCATGCACATCAATAACTTGAACTTTTACATCCGGCCCACAGAAAAACCCAAAGATACTGATTATGTATCTCCAGTGACAGACTACCAA
The DNA here is from genome assembly GCA_037974385.1 of Arnoldichthys spilopterus. Classification (NCBI taxonomy): domain Eukaryota; kingdom Metazoa; phylum Chordata; class Actinopteri; order Characiformes; family Lepidarchidae; genus Arnoldichthys; species Arnoldichthys spilopterus. The sequence goes on along the minus strand of JBBPDA010000138.1, from coordinate 17,762,296 downwards.
TGGAGCGTCGCAAGACTAAAAAGGCACATCTGACTGAAAGGACAGATGCTTTCCACATACAGCCCTTAGTATTTACCCATTGGGGTTTTTCAAATCAGGCCTTTTTAAACAGCATCTCAGCATAGGTTTAATGCTTCATTCGGCCAGCTAATGACTGCTTGTATTCTCCATCAAATGTTCATCTCTTGTTGTTCTGTAATCAAGGCATAATTTCCTATTTTTGCCCTATAAGCACTAATCCAATTTGAGGATTAAGTGTAAACATTATGTGCAGCTTGCCCCAGCCTACCATTCTGGTGCTGATGCCTGTAAATATGTGTTCTTTTTACAGAAAAGCCACAGTTTAATTGCCTTGCATTCACCATTTTCTTTACAAATGGGCCGTATCGCACCACCATGCTGTGTTTACATGGAACAGGGTTGACCTCTTGTAGGCGCTGATTAATCTGAGGGGGAAAAAAGCAGAAGAAAAAAATTCAAGCAAAACACAAGTGTAATATTGATTTTCTCTCTCCATCTCTTTTTTTAGTTGTATCAAAGTCTCTGTGTTTTGTTTGCCTCTTTTTGTGAAACTTCTAACACTTTATCTATAAATAAGTGACCAAACACGCATACATACAGAAAGAAATACAGTGATTTAAAAATGCAGAGCAATATAATAAAATATAATGGTCAGGATTAGCACACTGCTGAGGTGAGAAGTTAACATATTCAAAATCTTGACTTACCTCTGATCATGTTCTCATAAACACAGAATAGTAAATGAGCAATGGAGAAAATGCCACCAGAATGCAGCCCTTGTGCTTTCTTCTACCATTTCACAACTTCTACTTTATTTCACAACTTTTTAACTACAGTCAGCAATTTAGGAACTTAATTCCTGTTATTTTAGGTCCATCTCTTCATTTTGTTTATGCAGCTCTTTCATGATAAAAAGTGAAAGAATCACTTTAAAGAGAAATATTGAACCCTTTAAATCCAAAAGACCTGCTTGTGGGTGCACACCACACTAGTTGGGGGTTAAATTTAGGAAATCTTGGAGATGTGTTTACTGTAAGTATCTTCAGTGGATCAGTATTTAGCACTTCATCGTCAGAGCTGTTCATGAGTGAAAAATGAATGAAGTAATGGCCACAGGAGTTCCACCTTCAGGCCAAACCTACAGACCCATTAAGGCAGAACAGGGGATCAGAGCGGATGCTTAGAGAAGACAAAGCAGCCTAACTCATCCCATCCCATCTGGTCTACCTCACATACCTTTCAGCTCTTCTGTGTGTGTGGAATCAAGTAAGCCATCATCCAGGAGGAGGCCATTCCTGCAGTTTTTTTCACTTCCTGATCTTTCTCTTTCCTCATGCGAACCTCAACGGGCCCCTAAACCCAAACTATAATTAAGGCAGTATGGGCTGCCCACACATACAAACATGCACACACACACACACACCCACACACACACACACACACACACACACACACACACACACACACACACACATTGGTTTTAATACATAGTCAGGACATGGGTTAATGCATAATCCCATATGCATTATAAGTACCTATGTGAAATAATGAACTGTTTAGACAGATGTTGTTTAAAAATCTTTCAAAACTCCAGCATGGTGAAGAAAAGCATTAATACCAGTGGATATTAATCTTAGCTATCATGAGATTTTCACACAATGGACAGATGGACAGATGCTATTTTCAAATTATGTTAAAAAAAAACAACAACAACAAAATGGAGATACAAGGTTTGGTTCTTATATGTTATATCCAACTATACACATACACACCACACACATCAGCCATAACATTAACATCTCTGAAAAGTGTACGTGAATTACATTGACTACATAATTATTTCAGGGGTTGGGATATGTTAGGCAGAATGTGAACAGTCAGTCCTTGAAGTTAATGTGCTGGAAGCAGGAAAAAATGGGTGAGTGTAAGGGTCTGAGCCATGCTGACAAGGTCCTTATTGTGACCAGCAGTCCTTGTGGATTGTTCCAGGTATGCAGTAGTTCATACCTACCAATAGTGAGCCAAGGAAGGAAAACTAGTGAATTGGTGACAGGGCCATGGGCACCCAAAACTCACTAACACATGTGAAGAGTGAAGGCTAGCCTGTCTGGTTTGATGCCACAGAAGAGCTACTGTGGTTTAAAAAAGAACACAGTGCAGAGCTGATCGGTGTGTGTGGGTGTGTGTGTGTCTATATA
>JBBPDA010000138.1:17722077-17757507 GCA_037974385.1 Arnoldichthys spilopterus | reverse complement strand
TTTTGTCTATGTAATGCAGAAAAACAAATGCACACGCGCACACACATACACACACACGCAAATACACACATACTCTTACCCATTCATGTACCCAAACCAGGAAATGACATCATTGTTGGTCTTAAAGAATTTGACTTCTGGCTGTTGCTGCGCTTTTGGCGTGAGCTCATGTGGACGCCTTTAAATTTATGACACTCTTCACTCCACCAGAAGTCTGCGGTGAAACAGGCATCCTGCAGGATGGCCCAGACGAGACGCCCATCACTGCCAAGGCCAGCATAGTGGTAAGACCAGCTTGCCAGTCCTGTGTGGAATACAAGTCAACTACAGGTTGTTTCATTATTGAGTCTCACTGTCTTAGAAAATATTGTTTCAAAATCAGATTTAGCTTGATTTATCCCCTTAATCTTTACTTGAGCCTGTTTTATAGTTTATCTTTTTTGTATTTTTGTTCTGTTTAGGTACTCCACTGGGTCGAGAGAACACTTATTTATAAATCTCTTGCTTTTCAAACATGGTGCAAGTAGACTTTATTTTTTGAGAGTACACTTGTTATGTGTTTCAAATATATAATTTTGTCATGCATTCTGTTACTTCTACCATTTTAATACAATAATGTAAGTAAACTTACTCAAACATTTCCAGTGTGGTAAGATTTATAGTTATATAGAAGTCACACAAAAATAATCGGCTAGATACAAACACTATTTCCAGAAAAAAAGTTTACTAAAATTTTACTAAAAAATGTTGAAGTAAATTTTTAACTGACAAAAGTATAAAACTTTTCAGTTGTTTAACTGACCAATTTAATTGGATTTTGTAAATATACATAAATTTTGAATTTGATGGCAACACACTTAAAAGTTGAAACAGAGCTAAAATAAGGTTGTAAAATGCACAGAATATTCATGGTTTGGAAGTCTTCACATTAAGCAGCTAACTGGTAGAAGGTGAGGTATCATGACTGGGTATAAAAGTACCATCCATACAAGACTTAGTCTTTGCAATCAATGATTGGTTGTGGCTAACAAATAAGATAACAAACAATTTGAGCAAGAATGGACAAAATCTCCAATTGCAAAACTACTACAATAAGTATCGTCAGTTCCAGAAACAATAGTTAAAGTGTTATTTAAAAGAAGGGTCAGGTAACACAATGGTAAACATGCTTTTGTCCCAGCTTGTTCTGAGTGTGCCATTAAATACTAAATTTGCATATTTTCTACAAAATACAATTATTTTGGTCAGTAAAACTACTGAAAATCCTTTCTTTAACCCTTTGTGAGTTAAATAAAGGTTCATATGAATTAACATCACAGATTTTTGTTTTTATTACGTTTTGAAAAAAATCAAAACATCAAATATACTTTTCTGGAAATTGAGTTTGTATTTGTAGTAACTGACTGATCCTGATTTAATATTTCATGTTAGTATTAATATGCTAACTGACCTGAATTCACCAGCATTTTAGAAGACGTCTGACTGAGCCAGCTTTAATGTCTCAACATCACCATCTAGTGTGAGATAAAAGCACTGCAGTTGATTACACCCCTAAAAATAAGCATGCATCTCTGTTGATGATAAATTTCTAAGTTACAATTTGCACACACACACACACACACACACACACACACTGCACATACTTCAGGACACTTTTATGCACAACTACTGTGCATTTGCTCAATGTAACATATTGGGGATAAACTAAAATGTACAAAGGTTGTTTGTGTTATTGATGTACTATTTACACTTTTATTTTTAGTTAATGAGTTAGGATTGAGCTCCCAGAATGACATACAAACATACAATAAAATAATTTAAGATCATTATTAATTAATTTATAAAATATAATCTTAAATTGTTTTGTAAATTTACAGTAAAATCAAACTACTTTTAAAATATGTTGTAAGATGTAAAATGTAAATGTTCATGCAGACACAGTTTTCAGTTTTGTTGTTGTTCAATGTGATTTTCTTTTACAGTAAATCATTTCCGAAACTCACAGTCCACAGTCAGAACACAAAATAAAAACATAACCAGCCAAGGGAAGCAGTGCAAGCAAGTCCAGCAAGGTTTGCTACAGGCCCAGATCACACACCTGTTACTGCATGCATGCACAAATTCACACCGAGTGTGTTTGTGCTAAATGGATTTGAGTTGCCAGGAGACATGAACAATTATCCTAATTACATAGCAACAAGCAGACTTTCCATAGAACTGCTTTGATTTGGCTGATGGCTAAATTAACAGCAAGTGATGATTATAAAGGGGGATCAAACGAGGGCAATCAAAGAGCAGTCCTGTTGGTGTTTCTTCTCTTACTGCGTTTATGTTGTTTGGTTTGGAAATTCACCCCATCAACCAGACAGAAGCTTAATGTCAGGCGTAATTATCCACTATTGTATGTGGCAAGGCGTGTAAAATATTCTCTGTATATGAAACCATTCTGATTTTGCATGGTATTCTTATTTCTTAAACATCCTGAGAACATGAACAGCTCTCGAAACAATAATATATTGTAAAAATGGTTGGATATTGTGAAAGGAAATAAGCACATTTATACAATATTATCCAGGTATAGAAATTTTAAGTAGTTACCTAAATGTATTTTTTAAAATGTCTGTTCTTAAAAAATGAATCATGCTGGAATTATGCTGTGGCTTTGCAATCCCTCCAAGGAAATTTCTTCAGTATGACTACATGGAGGCATAGGGCTGCCAGAGATTTTAGCCATTTGTCTTTTTCTTCTCTTTCTCTCTCCATTAGACATAAGTGATGGGCAACATGTAAGCTAAATATAGTTTGACCAATCAACGCCTGCCCCTGTGAGCCCCATGTATCCTCACTTTGCTTTAACACACTCCATTAGTGGCCGTCAACACTTCCACGCTGTCGAGAAGTAGAGGAATGTTTCACATTAAACAATCTCATCAAACTTTAAGGGTAGACAATTGGCATGGAAAAGTGAAATGTACAAATGTCTACAAAGTCTAACTGAACACTGTAGTGCTGTATTTCATGTAGTCTGAGGTGAATTTTGCAATCCATCTGACTTATGTTTCAGAACAGGCAGCTTGCTCTTCCGCAGTGCTAGTTCTACAAGCCTTTACACCTTACACTCCACTGATTGTTGTGGAAAATGTACTGAACATCCAGGAACAAGGTTTACCTGGATGAAGGCATCTCAGGGAAAAAAATCTAATTGGTGGTAAATACAAATACTGGAAAATATTTATATTACCAATTAGCTTTAGTATTTTTAGGATATCAACACTCATGAGTTGCCCTCAAGGTCAAAGTCAAAGGTCGTGATTGTCATGTAATGTAATAATTTGTGATCAACTGTAAAAACTTTCTCTCACCTGGAGAGGGCAGTAGAAGTAAAATAAAATAAATAAATAAATAAATAAATAAGGCATACAAAACACAATTAGTTAATGGTATTTACCTGCCAATTCAGCTTTTAACTTAAACATTGTTTACAAAACAACTGCCATTTCCACTGTGGCAAAATTACTTATAATAATTTTACATTTACTGACAATAAATATGATATGATGAGGTTTTGTCTAGATTTTAGTGTACATTTTAAAGAATATATGCATATATGTGTTATTACATAATGCTAAGCTGTCTAGTGTCATGAGTTAGGTGTTTAGCTATTTCTGGGATTTAAAGAAAATACTGTGTAGACAGCTATATATGAATGTTTGTTCTGGCAATGACAATGTTCTTATAGAGACCACTCAATTTGTCTTCTGCCCTGATGAAAGCCAACTAGGCCAAAGCGATGGCATGGCTCAATCAAAAGTGGTGCTTTTTGAGGTGTGGTTTGTACCTAACCTAATAGTGAAGTGAGTTTTCCTCTTTTCTTGCTAGTGTGTTTCTTTTTATGAAGTTATGTTTATACTCTATGAAGCCATATATCACACTGGTCCCTGTCCCTTCAGTTAACCATCATGGCATGCAAGGCCTTCACAGACTGCTTCTGATGTCACTTTGGACATTCTAATGGTTGGCTTGTCATAGCTGTCAGGTTAAATATCAGTTTACCAGCACTGTGCAAAAATGAGACTTTCCCATCACTCAGCTACAGAAATACAAGAGAGAGTAAAAAAGACTTTCACCTTGATTTACCAAAGAAGAACTCTCCCCAACATCACTGGGTCTGAGCCTATTCAGCTGAGGTTCAGAATGTGATGCAATGCAAGCAGTCAGTGAAAACCAACGCTGCCAAGCATGAGGTCACAGGGAAAGCAACAGTGGTGTCATGTAATCACACACATTCAGTGCTGTCACATAATACTTAATGAGGGACAAATAGCGCTGTTTCTTTAAACCTACATTTCCTCTCTTCCTGGATCGGGTATCTGTCTCGTGTATGGGATACTTTGTTGCCGTCTCACCATTTCCAAAGATACCAAAGATCAGTGAAGATGCAGCGCTTAAAAGCAATCTCACAAAGCAGTCAATGGACTGGTTCATCAATGACCAGGGGCATCCTGACTTAAAAGGAAGCATGTATAATTTAGATGGATGTATAATTCAGCACATATGGGGTCTCACTTCTCTGTGTTCCTATGTTTGATTTGGTTTTTAAAACAGAAAAAAAATTATATAAAAATAGGAAAAGTAAAGCAAGTAATAAAATAAGAACTATTACAAAACACTACAGGATAACTCCTTCCACATAGGAGCATAAAAGAAAAAGAAGAATTTGTTAAAAGAAGTTGCTTTACAAATCTGTTGTTGCTCACATATGTACACAAAGGCTTAAAGTGATGGATTGTTCATCTAATTCAGTGCAACTCAGGCAAGGTTTGGACCACATCAAACACTGCACAAAATACGTTGTTTAAAATAAACTTGCCAAGGACCATGAAATCTACTTTCTGGAACCTTTGTTCTCTATTTTCTGTGATTTTTCGTCTTTTTTAGATAAATGAGACCAGAAAGGAAATTTGAATAAAACTTTTTTTTGCTACAGGCTACAGGCAATAAATTTTATATTTGTTTATTAAATAATACAAGTAAGTTGGTTAGTCAAACCATTAAAAGTCATTTCTTTAGCTTTTGTCAGTTAAATAAAGGTTCGATAGCGTTTACAAATGGAAGCTTTTTGTTCTTATTGTGCTTCACAATGTCTTAACATTTTTGAAATGGGGATTGTATAAAAATGTCTTATTTTATAAATAATAAACCCTAACTGTTAAACAGATGCACTTGTATTATTAGGATAAAGGCTGTTAGACTGACAGACTGTGAAAACAAGGGAAAACTATCATATCCCAGCAGAGTTTCATGTCTAATCACATGCTCAATCAGAGTAACTGAGGGAAGCACAGTTAGTTAAAAGGGTCCTGGAAGCTTTCTGGGTGCAGATGTTGGCCTTATCCGGCCCACCCACGCTGGACTGAGTCTTCTCTGAGGTGATGAATAATGATGTCAAAAAGACCTGGGCCAACAGACAAGAGGAAAGAGCTAATCATCAAGGATACAACTAGCCCAAAGAGCAGTCAGATTCAAAGACACTTTAACACACACACACAGGCATGCTATAGGGGAGGGGGTAGCAGGGTGACGGCAGTCTGTGGGGGTATGAGGACAATTCCAAGGGCCAAGCACTGACAGGGGGCCACTGAAGAGAACACTGAAAAGAATATTTTATCATATTGTGGGCCTAGTATTATACTCTTTAATATTTTTAGTTGTACACTTGCACACACACAAATGTTTTTAAATAGGATACCTGTGGATAAAATAGCAATGAGTGATATATCCACTGCATGTGTTAGGCAAAGATAATGATACAAATTAATATAATAGAATCAAATTAGGCCAATAACTGATCTCTTGAACATTTACAATTCATAACTCAACATCACAGAGTAATTGATTCAGCTGATGATTTATTGTCTTTTCCTAAAGCAAAATTATTCTAATCACTTCAAACTGAAAAGACCACTTCAAGCTTTTCATTCAGTAAGGTCTGACAAAATCTTCCTATGAAAATGTCCATTCCAGAATTTCTTCATTTCACATGTATTTATTAGTGATTTAAATGAACAGCATTTAATTTCTTTTTTATTTTATTTATACAGTTGTTCACTATATCTTCATACATTGAATAAATAATGAACAGGTACAGGACTTGTATGATATGGATGATTTTTTGCTTTCACATGAGAGTATATTATGTCTGATGATCCAAGTTTACTCAGTGAATAAGTGGTGAGGGTGTGTAAAGTTCTGCTTTTGATATTGTCTCAAAATTACCAAACCAAAAGCCATAACTATAAGGTGTTACACATAGTTAAATCACAACAAAAACACACAAAACAGCTCTTCCTTGCCTTCACCAATACATGGTAACACAATAACTTCAGGTTCCCTCTCTTTCTGCTAAATGTATATGTGTTTCTTTAAATAAATGCATAATCCTGTGGAATATACCTTAAGTGACAAAGAAACAACAGCAAAAATTGATCAGAGATGAGCTCTTCTTATACCAGAAGACTCACCAATCATTCTTAACAATGATGTGGTGGCCTGGTGTTAGGACCTTGCCCTTGTTAACAGAAGGTTGTAGGTTCAAGACTGAGCCCAGCTACCACTGAAGTGCCCTTGAGCAAGGTACTGTTCCACTACATTGCTCCCTGGTACTGTTGATTGATCACATTTTGTTGTGGTGCATTGTTGTGTGTGATTGAGCGAGTTCTCAATGCCAAGTAGGCCACATTCAAAAGAAATCTCTTTATAAAACCCACTTACACTTAGTTTCATTAAGATTCAGATATTGAATCAACATACATTTATGCACATTTGAGTCCTGAAGTATTTGTGTAAAATAATTAATTTATAATTATAAATGATCTTAATTGTATATAAAATATGTATAATTAATATTTTCAACTTAAATGTTTTAATTATAATAATTATAACTGATGACTTGTTTAAGGACCTTTCCCAAGAACAAATGTGAATACAAACTTGGAAGGAGTTGATAAACGAGCTCCATTCTTAATACTATTGCATGTAAAAGTGTTTTAAAGGATTGCTTTCTTTAAAATCCTGCCTTAAACCTTTTCCTGTGGGATTCTAGACCACATCTGGCAGATTTAAAGAATTTAAATCAAAAATAATGCCTGCTGCCATACAACACACATAGAGCATGTCATGCTATTCAAATGAAGTGACAGATCAGACACGTCCTCTAATGATGGGAAAATAGCCATAGGAGCCAAGAAAACACTGCTCCTGTCAAAGTGTTGTGGCAGCCAAAGAACTGATCATAAATGAAATATTAATAATGCATGTTTAAAAATATATGCATCAAATAATTGAAGTGGACATTATGTGTTGTAACTGTGTCCAGTACTAAAGCAAAACAGAAAGAAATACATATATATTTCTTTGCTCACTTGATTAAGTGTACACAGAATGCTGTGAAGACAGGCCAAAACAACCAAAGTACTCTTAGAAGTTGGACTCACCAAATACACATGTTCTCTGTTTTCAACACCTCTCTGGTTATAAATGTATTTTAACCTTTTAAATATTTTTTTCTGGGTAAACCTAAGCTGCATAAGTCACTTTTGCACATTCTTACACAGTCTTCTCTGGATGTCAGCTGGGTTACTATATTGCTTTGAGCATCTAGAAACCCAAAGGGTGATTTATAATGCATTGGAAACATTTAACAGTTATAGCACTCATGGAAAATAAAAATGGTTATTACAGTGGTCCACTTTTTTATACTTACTATATTTATACTAACCTAAATGTGTTAAAACTTTTGGTAAACTACTGCCTGATTTATACTGTAAGGGTTAGTCTATAGAATTAAAACCACAGTAACTAACAGCTTCTGGAAGTCATATGTATACCTTACACTGATCTATACTGATCAGTCATTGAACTCCTGACCAATCATGTTCTTCCATGTTTAATGCAATCATTAGTCAACCACTTCATTTCTGAATTTTTTTTTGTTAAACAGGTGTTATTAGCATAGCATTTATTCTATTTATTCGAGTGCTTTAGTCAAGTTATGCCATTTTATAATTTTATAACTACTATCTGGTGTAGCGCCAAAGAATGGGTTCCTCTTTTGTTGAACAAAAAGTCTTTGAGTGGTCACTACCCCTGCTTGTGGAGATGTTACCTTCCTGAAAAGTTTACTTTCTACTCTGATTGAACACAGATGGTCTAGATCATCAGTCCCCTTAATTAGTTGGATTAGGGAGGTTAGATTTTGGCTGGAAATGAATTCTACAGGAAACCAGATCTTCAGCAACGCTGGTGACCACTGTCACTCTAAAAGTGGCTCTTATTTGATTATTAAATTTAATTGAATGTAGAGTAGGGAAAACATATTGCAGCATCTGTTAAAATTAGTGATTTTCAAAGTACAATAATGTAAAGAAGAACTTAAAACAACTGCCCACAATAACACACATTCTCGTAACAGTTCTTAACATTTATATTCTGCAGTCTTTTCAGGTTCCACCACTTTGTTTCTGCATAGACTGAAGGGAAATTACAGAAACCTTTATTGTAATTAGACATATTAAAAGCACAAAGTGGGACCCACAGTCTTGAAACAGTGAGGGCCTTTGTTTTGTGAGCAATGGGGTTCAGCTAGGAAATGAAGGCATCTCTCTGGAGCATCCTAGATGAATGTGAAACATCTGTGTTTAAATTCCTACACATTATTCTCATTTCTATGAACATATTACACTGGGCAGACACCTTCAGAATTCATTCAACAGTGTACATTTCATATGTGTGAAAATAGGTCCATTTGTCTGAAGAATAGAATAGAATAGAATAGAATTGGACTTTAATATTGAAATGCATGGAAATTTACTTCATTTACTCTATTTATATTATTATTATTATTATTATTATTATTATTATTATTATTATTATTATTATTATACTATATTATAATTTATACTGTCATGGTGTCCGGTGACCCAGAGGAGCAATCACAAGCATTCACACCCAACCAACACATAAATTCATAATTGAAATTCATTATTGATTATAAAGTGCTGTAGATTCAGCTTTACAGTGCATTACAAAGAAAGAAATTTTATAGTTATAGTGTGTCAGATTTTTGCCTCTTCAAACTAATGGCAGTTTGCTAACTTTATCTGTTAATCTAACTTCTCCAAAATAATGTAATTAACTGCTACTTCAGCTGCTGCTACTTCTACACTTTTATTCACACATACACTTATTTACTTTGACAGTTGTAGTTTGTGATGGTTGAAAATCACATCACTTACTCTCTTTAGTAGAAATGTGCTACGAAATCAGCATGAAGGTACAGGCAGCAACAAAAGTAAACTATTATTGCATCTGTTTATCAGACTCCAGAATAATTTTTGTATTGGGCTTGCATATGTTTGCCCTGCAGTTACTGAGTGTTATGTGAGCTTGAGAAATGAAAGATTAGCAGTGTGGTTGTGCTTGGCTCACCGAAATCTTGGTCTGGCCCAATGCCTGGTTATAGCTGAAGATTATATCATGATTAATTGTGTATCATTACTGTGGGGATTGTTACCACATGCACACTGCTAGATCATTCTTCAACCCACACCTGCAGTGTGTGGAAGTAAGGATTTCTACTTTTCGTTTTTAGTGACAGATTTCATTAGCATGCCATGCAGGGCTAGAGGAGGAAAAATATAGTCATATTTTTGTCATTCTTTATGTCTTTCAGTGTTTTCTATAAACGCTTTAATTCTCAACAAATAGTGAATAATGAAAATCTTGTTTTGCAACTGCCTCTTGCAAAAACCTTTTCTTCTGGACAGTAAAAAAACTCTGAAAATTAAAGTTAGAGTTCTCATATCAAGTCATAGGGAATTAAATTGCTTACACCTCCGTCTTTTTGAAGATTGTGAGATGACGACAGTCAGGCATGTTGAAGATCCATTTTGATCAAAATGTGCAGTGTTACATTAAGTATGTGTTTTGGAGCATATTTGAGTGTGTGTATGTATATATCCACCCATCAAATGCTTTTCATCTGCCCAGTCACTGCCAAGTGCTTACGACTCATGCTCTCAGTCATGAGACCTCTGCTTGCTTGTGCGTGGCTGAGGTACTCTCCATGGTTTCTGTACTAGAGCCAAAAGGAAGGAGTGTGGGTGCAGGTTGAACCACTGGCAGGCTGTGCGCGATGACAGGATGTGTTACAAACTGCACGCTGCAGGAATTAGTTGGAGCTGAGGCTGCCTGGGGCTGTGTAATGTGTGTCTTTGTGGAGTTTTAAGTGATAACTGACTGCTGCTGTGGAATGAGGCACTGGGATGGAAAGTGATACAAATGAGCTGAAGCAGCATCCAGAGGCACTGGATTAAAACAAAGCCTTTCTTTCTGCCCTTGCGTGACTAACAGGTTATTACTTAATGTGGTAACGATGGCTGGTCAGGGTGTGCAGGATTTTGAATGAGGCAGTTGCTGCATGTTTGAAACTGCAAGATATATGCATATGCAAATCACCTTACTGACTGGCCTGGGTTATGAAACATAAATGGCAATTAAAATTAAAGAATAAGGAAGAGAATGTAGAACTTTACTGTAAAGAAGAGTAGACTCTTTGGATGAAATAAACCTTTGGGAGTGAAGTTAGTAATTGAGGGCATAAATAGCAGCAGGTGGTCCTCATATCCCTTGCTCTCTGGAGGGGAATCTGTTGTCGGGAATAATTACAGGCATGGAGAATCAGACCATGATAACTGCAACCATGATGAAAGCTCTGATCTGTGACTAGGGTGTCAACACCTCATATATACTGAATGTATTCTTTAGATTTGCTTCCGTTAAATTGTTCAGCCTGACTTCCATTGGGTCCTTTTAGGAATCTTGATGAAATTGCATGTGATAGGTAAATAGAAAGAAATGCAGCTCCTTCAAAATCTAAAACTGCTTTACAGTTTATCAAGGGTTCACGGTTGCAGTCTTAAAGGGATGTGACTAGCAAAGTTTGCTGATTTCTTTGCTTAGACAGACCTGGTTCAAATCACCTGTAAATTGCCAGATTTAGTGGGTGGGTTTGAGTAGGAGAACTATCAGACCATTGCTTTAAGTAAAGTGTTCTTCTCTCCTTTTGTAACATTATCCAAATCTGATGGAAAATCATACAGAGTTAATGCCAACATCTTGTTGAGACATTACAAAGTCCTTAAACTGGGCATAATAATGTTTACGCATAAACTACTTAATACAAGCCTGTAAATTATCTCACATTGAATTCCTATAAAGATAGTTTATTTCTTTTAAAGTAAACAGCTGAAAATCATGTGTGTCTGATTGAGGGCAGCTGCTGTGCAACAGCAAAATCCTGGCTTTTATTTTGAATGAAAGAGCATGGTATACAGTAAAGCAGCTTTTCCAGTGACACATCACCCCAAAGGGAGACTGATGTGCCTTGGGCTAGGGGTCTTCCCTCACCACAGTGCAGCATTAGATTTTCTCACACAAAGAGAAAGGACATTCCTCTCTGACTAATTCCTCCTATTGTTATCTAGATCAAATCCATCATCGCTGGTACATCACACTGGCAACTGCTGCCTGCAGAATGAGCAATACAAACAATAACAAGAAACATAAAGCAATGTGATTTATTGCACTTAATGCAAATATAAGTCTACATCTTATACATACAATACATACAATAAGTACAATAGTGTTTACAGATATAAAAACTATCAAATAATAAAACTACAGTAATTTTTTTGTTATATAAAATACTGAGCATGACACACAAATATTATACACTGACACTGAAAAGTGTTGGTCAAACTCAAACAAATTTTTACTTCAAGTTCAAGTCCGTATGTATCAGGGGTCCCCAACTCTCCTTCTTGCGGGCTGGTGTCCAGCAGAGTTCAGTAGTTTCCTTCCTCTAGTACAATCACTAAACCTAGCAATGAACAGGTGAGTGGAGCCAGGTGTGTTGAGCAGGGAAATCACCAAACTGTGCTGGACATCGGCCCAGGACCACAGCTGGGGACCCTTAATACAGACACACACATAAGAGTATAGCTAAGAATTATGGCCTATGCTGCCTCTCATACACACATACACACAAGTAGGCTATAATTAAGAATTATGGCATATACTGCCTCTCTCTCTCTCTCTCTTTCTCTTTCTCTCTCTTGCTCTCTCTCTCCCACACACACACACAAGTATAGCTAAAAATTATGGCCTATACTGCCTCTCATACACAAACATACACACATACACCATGTGTATAGCTAAGAATTATGGCCTAAACTGCCTCTCTCTCTCACACACACATACACACACACACACACACACAAAGTATAGCTGAGTATTATGGCCTATATGGCCTCTTTCTCTCTCTCCCACACACACACACACACACACACACACACACCAAGCCACAGGTTGCATTTAGGTCATCACACGTCAGTGTAGTCTGCCCTCAGTGGTCGGTGGTCGTCCAGAGAAAGAGTAGGACCAGGTCTGTTTGAGCTCATAAAGAGCGAGGGGGAGGAAGGGGTGCTTTAACGATTGCTTTTGACACCACTCTTCTCCACTTTGTCCTCCTGCAGAGGCCCGGACTCGTTGTGGCGGCGCGCGAGTCTCTTGCACGTGCATGACGTCACTGCAGCGATGCGGTAGGAGCGCGTGCTGCCGTCGCGGCACCGCAGCTTCACGCGCCTCATTCGTGTGCCGTCGTTCACGCAGCGCCACGTGTTCGCATCCCGCCGCGCCCAGTAGCTCCCGCCGATCCAGTTGGACAGCAGTTGGGCAGGGAGGCACTCGCCGGCGCACACGAGCTCCTTGACGGCCTGAACGCTCGTGCACTGGCCGTCTGAGATGTACTTAGTGGATCTGAGCTCCCTGCAGCCCAACTGACTCCGATCTGCCAACACACACGCACACACACACACACACACACACACACACAGGTTGGTATTGCTATCTTTGTGAGAACATTACATTGACATCTGTAACACTGTATTTCAACCTCAGCAGACAAAAGACAATCTTTCTGTTTTGTTTTTTTAAGTTGAGTTTGTGGAGAAAGCAGCATGATTCTTTGTGAGGACAGACAAAATTCCCTTGCTTTGTGAGATTATTCTGTATTCCTATCATTATGAGGACCAAAGTGTAAAAACACACACACACACACACACACACACACACACACACACACACACACACACACACACACACACACACACACACATACACCACTGTAGTAACTAGGTACAGATTTCTTTTTGTTCCATGTGCTCAGGTCGATGAATGCGGGCTTGAACATTTTCAATAAAGCAGGACTGTATTTCTGAGGAAATTAATGGGCTTTTTACTCACTTCGACTTTAGCCCAAGGGAACTATGACAGGGCCCCATACTGCAAGGGATGCTCAGAGAACGCTATGTCTGTTATTTTATAATGTTGGGCTTCCATTTATTTTCTTTCACAGGGCCCAGCTTTTCCTCTATACCTGCTTTAGTCACAAAGCTCTGGGTTACTTTCATTCATTTTTTTATTTTAGACCAAAAATCCTCAAAAATTATTTTTTAGAAACAAAACCAGTTCCTGATGCTGTGATTCCACTGCACCTCCAGCTGTTGTTTATATCTACTTCAGCTCAGTTAATTTAGTGTAATGAAGGAGCAGTGCTATAGCAGAGTGTGGCTTTAGGCCAGACCTCTGCAAGATACACATGATGAAAATATTATGGAGATCAAAAACATCAAAAAGAAATCTCAGTGCTGTACAATAATTGGTTGAGGTCAAAATACTTTTTGTGCTGAAATGAAATTAGACAAGGGCCCAAACATACACTCACCAGTGATCCACTGTCTGATTGTACTGGTAGGTTAGGTAGAAGGAATCTGATTCTATGATTATTCATGGACTCTTAATCCATTAATCTATAAAACTAACGTTTCAGAAACTAAAACTACAGATGACACTTGTTGATGTTAATGTCAGTAATAACAGTTGTTTCTCATCATCTTTGAAAACCATTAATTCATATTAATTAAAAAATGTATTTAAAAAAGATGAGTTGAGGTGAAAATCATGTGTCTCAGGGCAGCCGATGTGCAACTACAAAATCCTGGCTTTAATTTTAAATGAAAGAGCATGGGTTACAGTAAAGCAACTTTTCCAGTGACACATCACCCCAAAGGGAGGCTGATGTGCCTTGGGCTAGGGGTCTTCCCACACCACAGTGCAGCATTAGATTTCTCACACAAGGAGAAAGGACATTTCTCTCTGACTAATTCCTCCTATTGTTATGTAGTTCAAATCCATCATCATTGATACATCACAGTGGCAATTGCTGCCTGCAGAATGAGCAATGCAAACAATAACAAGAAACATAAAGCTCATTACTGCATTAATGATTGAACTAATGCATTGTAATGTTCTGCAGTGTAGGGTTTTTGTAGCTTTTACTTGCTTAATGCCTTACATTTTCAATGTACAACTGCAAACACCTTACACACAGTTGTTCGCTTCTATGAATTAAACATAACATTTGTTCCTTGGCACTTTTCTAAAAATTGCAGAATTTCATATTTTTTTAAGAAAATATAATGTCCACATAAACAAAATACATATCTGACATCTGATTGGGTGACACAGTTAACAGCATGTTAAAAAAAATCATTTTGAAACACATTTTAAACACATAAAAACACATAACTTTAAGAAAAAGTTTACTTGTGATTCATAAAAAGAAATGGAAATGGACTCAGATTCACTTCATTCTGCATTCTGAGTTACCACTGGCAGGACAGAATACATCTGTATATTGTAATGTGAAGCCACTTTGACAGGTGCTGTGGTTTAAACAACCTCAAAGATCATCAGAGATCCTAAAAGATGGTGAGAATTGCAAATTGTCAGGATAATTTTTCCACTGGGGCACCCTTAAAAAACCTGAGGAGCAAAGCTTGATCTAATATTCAGGTAAATTATCTACGCACCAATTTCTGCTCGGTCATCCAAGTTCCTTCCACCATTGCGTGCTCCGTTTAAAGACACATTGCTTGGTGTTTCCTGTAGTGAGGAAGCCACATGGGTGCTGAGCTGCTCTGTGGCATCGTTGTGGAGCTCTCCACAGCTCTTCAGAACAACACACAGGAAAAGCAGCAGCTGGAAATAGCCTGTGTCCAGAGCCATGCCGATCGACTCATATGAGGAGACTTCTAAGATTTTGGGCTTAGTGAGTCATTGAAGGTTTCAGGAGCGATGTGATGCTACCTGGTGCTCATGTGTTTATATATACACCACGCTCCCTCCTCCACTCTTTACAGTAAGTGTTTGGATGCCAAAGTGCAAAGAAATGGGTGTGTACTTTCATTTCAGGACACCTCCCCATATCCATATCAAAACATGTGCAGAATTGTGGATGGTAGCCTACTGGATGTTCAATGTTTAAGCTGGAAAACCTGCAACATGCACATCTGAGGAATCCCTTTCCTAAGCTTGGATGTAAATGGATAGGTACAGAAATGCACTGTGATTTATGTTCACTGTTTGCTCAATAGATTTTTCCAGGATGTATCAAGACTCAAGCTCAGTTCTACTGTATGCGTTGTATGCAAGTCACATATTTTCAGTGAAGTTGAAGATATAAGATATATAAGACAAATAAAATGTAACATCTAATGCCTGCACATGGTCAGTCCCCATGCTCAAGAGAAACTTTTTCGTGTATAGATAAACCCTTAAACTAGAGGTTTAAGAGATGTTTAGTAGCAGAGAACATGATTTAAATAAAACCTTCATGTATGTCATTAGTTTTTGGGGTGCTTTATCTGATTTATATACTACTTTTTATTTTGGCATTCATTTTAGACTCCCAGAAAGCTCCAGGTCCAGGCAGCCAGAACTATGTTGTGTTTTTTGGACAAAGATCTATTAGCAAGTGAAAATATTCACAAGGGAGAATTTAGAAGCACTTCTTTTGAAATGTTGTTTCCTAAAAATGCTGCTTAAGATGATATTATAAGTAAAGTTATGGTGATTATAGCAGGTTTGGTATAAATACATATTTAAATATTGTAAGACATTCAAAAGACATTTATTTTGCATGCTGGAGCTTTATGGTGACTCCTGTAGTCTATAGATAAAACATTCCTTTATCAAAGGAGCCAGTTTCTTCGCTTTCAATGATGCACCCAAAATATACTTGAGTGCTATCTCGTGAAGAGCTTTAGGTCTAGGTGTTCTAGTGATATGTGGATTAACTTACTACCAGTTGGCTGAAAGAATAGTAACTTGTACAATTTAACCGGTAATTTATCATCTTTATGTTGTTAATAATATATTGCTCTTTTGGGCAGTGGTGGCCTAGTGGTTAGGACACTGCCTTTGGGACCTGCAGGTTCGAGTCCCAGCCTGGGCACTACTGAGGTACCCTTGAGCAAGGTACCGTCCCACTACACTGCTCCCTGGGTGCTGTTGGTAGCTGCCTGCTGCTCCATGTGTGCAAGTGTAATGGGTTAAATGCAGAGATCAAATTACTGGAAAATATGTCTTAAATTACCTGTCTAACCCTGTCTATATTACATTTCTGAAGTACTATGTGGAAATGAACTTTACTCCTGTCCAGCCAGAACAAAGCCTCATTGACTAGTTTGTTTCTGGACTTGAGCAGCATGGAATCTGGTGCATTCTACTACTAGCATTGCAGCAAAGCTAAAGTATGACAAACCAATGAAATAGGATATGGCTGGATTAATTTACCCCAAAATGATCCAAACAGGTGTCTCCGATGAGCTCATGAAATAAATGTGTGACACAAATGGCACTGGGGCAACACAAAGAACCATACTCTCTTTATTCTGCCGAAACTGTGTAACTCTCTAAATGAACCACGGCTCTAATTTCAGTCTTTCCTCAGGCTTTTACTATCAATTCATTTACTTCTCTACTGGTACATTTCTTTGATTTAGGTTGGGGAGGGGACATTAATATTTTGCAGATCTTACTGCGTTGTCAAAGAATACCTCTTTCTGAAAGCCAGCTGTCAGAATGATCTCTTATTACTCAGAAAGCTCTGTTAGTGATATTGTTTGGGGTTGGAGGGTTGGGGGTTACTGGGCTATTGGGGAGCTCCGAATGTTCAACCTCAGGGCTTGAAAGCGCAATATCAAAGCCATATGATACGGGATGGCATACGCTAATTTCTTCATATCTGAAAACCGGATATTTGAGATAGCCCTTTATGCTACTGTAATGACTATGACAAAGTCGTAGATGGAAAAAGAGGAGGGAAATACCTCTCAGGGGACACTGAGGGGTTACAGCACTGAATTATGAGCATATTGACATGCGACATGACAAGAGAATACTAAACAGACCCTCGCTGGCCTACAGGGTTAGATGCTCCCCTGAGACAAGGGGCCAGGTAGACAGGGAACAAAGCACTCAGGAACAGCTAGAGACCTCTTTAGAATTCTGTAGCAGTGCCTTAGGATGTAAGGACCTAGTGTGGGAAAGTCCACTAAGGAGATTCCTTCTGGTATTCATATTCTACTGTGTGGCAACAAGTGACTGCAGTTTATTGCTGAGTTTCTTTTCTTTTCTTTTCCTTTCTTCTTCTTTTTTTTTTTTTTTACAATTTAGTTCACTAATTTTAGAATCAGAATCATTCACACATTCGCATACAGTATTACTTGAAAGTTTGTTAACTCATTGTGGTTTTCTATATGTCTGCATAAATTGACCTAAAACATTAACAGATTTTTATATCAGTCCTAAAAGTAGATAAAGAAAACCCAATTAAACAAATGACACAAAATATTATACTTCGTCATTTAAGTATTAAGGTAAATTAGCCAACATTACATATCTGGGAGTGGCAAACATATGTGAACCTCAGGGATTAATTTGATGGTGAAATTAGAGTCAGGTATTTTCAATGAGTGGGATAACTTTTAGGTGTGGATGGGTTTTATCCAAAGAAACATGGATTTGTAAAAGTCTGATCTGTTGTTTTACGTCCTTGTTCAGGACTTCCATGAAAGTCTGCTTGCGCCATATTTATGCTGAAATACTGTACCAAGATTTTTTTTCTGCTTCGTGCTCACACAAGTACAGAAAATTAGTAAAAGTAAAAATAATTTGTTGAACAGATAACAGAAGGCAGTTTAATTAGTACCTGTACTAATTATAAAATGCATTTCTTAAATAACTGCAATAGTGAGAACCATGATGATGATGACAATGACTTGTTTAACCACCACTTTTACTTTGAAAGACCTTCATTATTCCTAAAATTCACCCTAAAAGAGTACATGTTCCAAAATTTGCAATGCCAATACTTCAAAAGATTAGCAAAGAAGTAGCAGGAATGAAAATGCAATTATGAACATTTGGACCAATGCTGCCCTCTACTGATACAACACTGTAAAAGTCTTAGAACTGATGTATTATTGCTCAGGATGGTTAGGGTCAAGGTCACCTCATCTTATAAAGTAATAAAATCAATCAACAGTTTTGCACTGTTATGAATGACATAATTTAACAAATTACCTATTTTATTAAGAATGAAAAACTGAAGAAATTATTTGCTTGCATATTTATTAACAGATACATGGAGAGATGAAAAAAAACTATTGAAATGTGTTGAATAGCCTGAGGCAAAAATATTAATTGTTATAATTTTCAGCTTTTGTCTTTGCAAAAAATAATCAAAATATTTCATCAATTATTTCAGGACTTTAAGTAGGCCACTCCTAAAGTTTCATTCTGTTAATTTTTTATTCTTTAGACATTCAGAGGTGGACTTGTATGAAACAGTAATTTCTCTTTCTAATGGTAGAATCAAGAACACTGACTTTAGAGATGCCTGAAGTGCCTTAGATGTTCATTTTTTAATGACTTCCTGAATGAGTCTTTGATAGGCTGATTACTCCTGGGAAGATTCACTGTTAAGTTTTCACCACTTGGAGACTCTCACTGTGGTACACTGAAATACCATAAATAACTTTGTAATACTTTCTAGACTTTCTTAACTCTTTTGGAATTTATTTTCAGATAAATTGTCTTTGTTGTCAAACCTGGGTGTATCTACACTAAGTGATTCTGATTTTTAAGTAAATTTTGTTAGTGGATTGCTGAGTAACATGATTGAGTGTATGGGGGTAGGTTTTCAAACAGGGTCAGTTGGTATTGCATAACTCTCCTTTAATAGATAAAATGGTCATTTTAATCTTTTTTTTCCATCACAGTCTCTGTATAAGCAATTCATTTGTTTATGGAACCCTACAGTACTCAATTTCACACATCAAAAGTCTTACCATTTCAGGTGGAAGTGATTTTGTGTTTGATCTTTAAACACTGGTACTCATAGTTTACTATTGTTTCCTGAGGACTTTTGTTGACCAAATGTGTTTTTTGGCTAAAATGATTAACCCTCAACTCTGCCATAGTTTAGGCAAGCAGATCACTGCATACAGCTTTAGAGGGGTCAGAGGATTCCTCGGAGGAAGGTTGTGAAGAGAGTGAGAGGCTGCTTAACACTACATGCTAGCTATTGTCATTTAAAGAGGCACCAGTGGACACCAGAGGGTGCACTGACCTAAGAATGAACCATAATTTGACATCACACCATAGAGGCAGACTTTGCATCTTGGGCAGCACCATAGGGTTGGATTTCTATTTCTATTATTCAGTGGTCCTGAAATAAAATTGCATTTTTAGGATGATTTCATAGATTTAAATGGATCTTTTGCTCTTGCCATTGGCAATCATATAACTAGTGAGCCAGTTCTACTGGCAGTCACGCATACTCATGCCATCATATTTGACTGCTGAGTTGGTATTTAATTTTTCCACTACACAACACAGGTTTTTTTTAAGGTCTCAGACACATCTATGTCTAAATCCTACATAGTGAGGTAGTTCTGCTCAGGTTCTCTCATTACTGAAAGTATTCTTTTGTCCTCCCCTTCTGTGGTCTGGCAGATTTTCTTTTGCCTAAATGGATTCATGGGATCGACCCTTTACTGCTGAGCATGCAATGGATACTGGTCAGCCACTGTCAGCCATATTGTCTGTTGGCAAATAGACTTTCAAATAATTTACCATAGACAAGCAAATTATTTAAAAAATGTTAAGGACTAGATAGTCATGAAATAAGCCATGATTTGTTCATAGGTGTGCTGCTGCTTATTGTATTTGTTTGTTTGTTTGTTGGGTTCTTGCGATGTACTGCAATGCATATTATGCCATACTATGATCAAAATGGGATTTACAAACTACTTCCTCCTGTGAATTTTGTTCTTTCTGAGAAACATTTACATCATTAAGATGCTAGTACTTTCTATAGATTTATCTGAGACTGGGACAGTATTCATTTTTGGCATATTCTCTGCTACCACTAGGCCTTGCATACTTTCTTAAGGCAAGCCAATGCAAGGCAATGTTATATAGCATGTTATCACACACAGAGGTAATTCAGAGTGCTTTGTGGATATAAAATGAGTATACAAAAAGAAGTAAGCAGTTTAACTGAAGGCACTGGAAAACAAGGCAGTTTTAGCATCTTTTTAAAAATTGCCAAAACTGGGGCAGATCTGATCTCCATAGGGAGCTGGTTCCAGCAATGGGCAGCATTATGCTTAAATCCCATTTGACCCTATTTAGATAAGAGTGAGGGGGCCATACCTCAGCTAAGCCTAATCCTAACCTTAAAGAATTTCCAATGGTAATTCACAGTTTGCAGGGCAATTTAGTCTAAGACTGGACCTAATCCATGTCCAAGAAACAAGTTTTTTGACATGCCAAGAACACAGTAGATAACCCAAACAAAGTCTGTCAAGGTGCTGGGAAAAGTGACATTTTTAAAAATAAAGCTGCCAAAAAGGGATCTTTGCATGATCGCATAGGAGGACCACCTTTGATTCTGAGTTTTTAAATGGATTGTTCCTTGGAGAAGTGAAGAACCTTTTTGAAAGTGAAACAACCTACACATTTTCAAATATTTTTCATTTCAAAAGTTCTAGGATGTAAACTTTATATATAACCTTTACATTGCGTAAATGTCCTTTATATTGTAAAAGTTGGCACTCACAAATCAAAAATTTTCAAAATGGTTTGCTAGGAAATCAGTTTTGTTTCTGTGGCATCACTCCAGGAAACCTTAGAAAATATTAATAATCAATGTAATGTATGTGCAAATCTGTGTAAAGAAGCCTGAATAGAATTAAAAACATAAAGCCATAGAACTCAAATTACATTAACTTATGATCACATGTTCACTACTATTTCACAGAAGAAATGCTTCTTGACAGCTCCCCTCCCTCCACATTTAACACAAGACTTGGCATCCATTACAAAACCATCTGCCATGTTACTGCCTGGGTCAGTAGACTTACGTTGTTCCCTTAGAAACTTGTATGATTAGTTATAATAAATTAAAGTAACTAAATCACTTTGCTGCCAAAGAAACATACTGTTTCACAAGTTTCTCTGTGTTTCATTTATGCTGAAATTTAGAAAATTCAGAATTGATTTGTATGTGTACTGTCCTTGTCAATTAAAGTGTAGCACTGGATGGCACTGATAGGAGATCATATCCAACAATTCTTTTAGGATTTGCTCTTAATCTGTTCAGGTTTCATGGGTAAAAGGGTGTAAGTTTTGCAACACAATGTCAGAATGCTTTGCTTGTTTGCAGAATAGAAACATATCAGCTGTTGCAGAAGCATTTGCAGTTAAAGGTTGCCATTTGCATCACTGCATGGTGTTGAAAATATGCACGGCACTTGTTGATGATGTCACGACTTGAGGAGGGTATCTACGACCACCAATGATCACAATTATAGGAAGGCAAAGCACTTCTGCGGCGCACAGCTGATGCGGTGGAATTCACAGACAAGTTCACATGCTTCACATAGTATTCACCCAGCAGATGTATCACTCCATAACAGTTCAGCAGAAAATCCATGTATACTAGAAGTGGATATTCCTTTAGAAACACCACCATACACTCCCAAAATTCAGCAATGAGTCTTGGCCTTATGATTTCAGAAAAACTATCTGATTAGCATAGGAACTGTAAATTATTTGAAGATTTTTTACATTATGGTATGTTATGTTACACTACAGTACGTTATTTACATTCTCAGATCTCTGTTGAACCATCTGCTGAAACGTACTTTAAAGAGCTGAAAGTGGTTCTTCAGTGGCATCACTCCAAAGACCCTATTCTGACACCTTTAAGAGTGTATGACACAACTGTGAGAACAGAAAATGAGGGAGAAAGACAGAAGTGAAGGGGTAGTAAGATGACAAAGTAAAAAGTCCATCACCGTAACTAGTTCACAGAAGGAGGACAGAACCATCTTGACCCATCAGGCAAGTTTCCAGGAACTGTCCACATATCACATTACACATTCCCTTGACTCAGCCAAAGAAGAGACGGGGACTGGGGAGGAGTTGAAAGTCACTGTGAGAAGCTTACCCATCAGAAAGCAACGAGTGAGACATCTGAGATATCCCACATGCCATGTTCCAAGTTCAATGAGGCACATTCTATGGCTACTAAAGCTGTACTGCAGGTCAAATTACACCCTACTTCCTTAATCCCTTGCTTTGTGTTTAGAGCTGCCTCTCATGGGTTGGTCTCTGATTTGTGTTTTTTTTTTTTTTTTACTTTTTACTTTTTAAACCCTGAACTGGAGAGTGAGAAAGTAGTGCTCAAAAATTACTGAACAATTTGTCAGTTAATGCTCAAACTTAGTGTAATGATCTTTTATGTACAAACAAAACTGAATGAAAACAAAATTTTACTTCAGGGTACTTTACAGATTCACACATTTGTGGAAGACCCAAAAAAGAAAATAAGAAGAACAAAAGCCAAATGAACAAAGGAACTGAATGGATTACAAAGTAAAATCAGACAACATAATGTAAAAAATAAAAACACTGTTAAAACATAAGTCATAAAATAGCTTTAATTAAAATATTTTTATAAGGTCTTTTTTTAGACTTAAAACTGCCTCTTCATAAGTCTTTGTTTAGACTGTAAAGCACATTTTCAGCCTGGTTTAAAATAACAGTTTTATGAATTTATACATCTCATTTGTTCCTTGATTTTATTTGTCATTATTAAAGTAATTATATATATTGTATATTATTGTAAATATATTATAGTAATTGTTTTATTTTTACTGTAATAATAATTGTTTCAACTTCAAGTATATTCTTCCACTTTATTTTATTATGTTCATATCCTGCTGACTTTTGATTTGAAATTGTTGATTGTGGTTTTACATTTTGTCTTGGGATGCTTTCAAAGTGCTCTGTATAAATAAAGCTAACTTGAGAGCTGAGATGAGTTTAAACTATGCAGTGTCAATCATTTATTTAACACAATGATCAATTCCATACAGCTACATAAAACAGTCTGTTTAAAAATACTATACGGTAGTGAAGGTGGAAGACACATCACAGCTCTGGCCTAAAATGTATATTTAGACAAACATAAATGTAGCATGGGTGCTGGCTGCTACAAACTGATGCCACACCATGGTCATGTGCCCATCATTGGAATTCCTAGGGATCAGTGTAATAAGCTCAGACCACTGGCTGCATCTATTTCCAACAGTATTCTTTTATTCTAATGCAATCCATATACACTTAGCTTCATAATTATTGACACCCTGGTAAATATGGGTAAAATAAATCATGAGAAAATGAACTTGTGATTCATTTATGCTGTTGAATACAGTCCTGCAGATGTTATGCTATAAAATAACAGAGCTGAGCTGATAAAATTGAAAGATCCAAACAGAAAATGTGGAAGTAAACATGCATGCTTATGATTACATGTTACTGATTACAAACTGCCATGTTGCCCTGATAAAGGACAAATGACAAATGGACAAATCTGCTCACTGGGCTGTTAATGTATTTTAATATTGTACAACAATGTGTTTTGTATGTGGGTTGAAGTGAGTGATCATGTGCGCAAATATTTTCAGTCCACCCAATTGAGTAGACCTGGGCTGCATCCAGAAACTTTTGCTACTTGCCTGCCTTTTTCTTCCTCTTGCTCCTCTCTTACCCCAGACAAATGCGAAGGAGTCATGGAGAAGGAGCCAAAGGACCAGATAGTTTGAGCAATATGAGGAAATAGAACAACTATGATAGAAAGGGGTCCTTCTCAGTGCCCCCATTGGGAAGCACTACTGGATCCTGGGGACCAACACAGAGACATTCATGAGGAGGTTCTACCCTCAGGCAATCCAATTTATAAATAATACCCATAATACAATACCTGTTCTGTATCTTGATGCACTGTGGGATGAAGAAACTAAGGAAAAACATTTTACTACCTATATGTTGCATATCTTTCTCATATGTGAGGAATAAAGAACCTTGAACCTTGGCTGTTGTCCACCCTCTCTGTGCATGAGTGCAGTGATGTCACTCTAAAATCCAGAAAAAGACTTCCTGGTTACCACACACTCATGAACCTTTCTCTTAAAGCTACTACAGGAAGAACTGGAGCAGCTTCTATTGTCACTTCAAATATTTGGACAGATGTACCAATAAGTCTTTAGCCAAGTCATCTAAAGTTACATTCACCTAATATTGTAATCAGTTTTGCTAAGAACAGCACTATGTTATCAGTTATGTGCAGCATGCATGAGAGGAGCCTCATTGTACTGGAGGAAGTTTTCAGTGACATTAATGCATTAGGGCACAAAATACACAGAAGTGAGAGTTCGCATGAAGCAGCATCCTTTGTGAGTTTATCTCTTTTGAATATTCGTTACAACAGCAGGTGCTAATGTAAAACCTCTGTCTATAACAAGGGTATTTCCCACAACAAACATTAATACTGTCATGCATCAGCTGAATGACTCGTAATCTTAGCTGCTTCTTGGCCACTGTTGACTGACTGTGTTGGTGGCATAAAGTGCAAGCAGCATATCTGATTCTGACAGCCAGGGGGGCTCTTCTGATTTGCTGTTTTGAACCATTCTGCATTATAGAAAAATACCTGAAGAAGTCTGCACTGTAAGTTACATTCAGTGGCCCCTAGTGGCATTATTGAAGCCCTTTGAGCTGCATGCTCATCTTCAGGATTGCCATATGCCTGCTTAACAGTAAAAAGAATATATACTGCCATCTCACTCCTTAAATGCAATAAAAAAAGAAACAAATCTGCTACATTTTTATTATTTATTTACAATTTTATTATTAATGGTTTGGCTGACCAGCTTGACTGTATTTTGTAAAAAGTAACAAATTTATAATTTGATGCCTGCAACACACTCATAAAACATTGGGGCAGGGAAAAATAAGAGTGAAAAGTTCAAAAATATTTAAGTGACACCATTTTGAAACATTCCACAATAAGCAGGTGAGCTGGTAACAGGTGAATGGATCATGACTGGGCATAAATGGAGCGTCCACCATATACCCAGTCTCTGCAAATAAAGATGGGTCATGACTCACCACTCAGTGGCAAACTTTGTGAGAGAATTGTTAAGCAGCTGGTTTTATAGACACAGAGCGTGTGTGCTTGACCAGCCTGCCAGTCCAGATCTCCGGCTGAAAATGTACTGAAGTCTTGTATCAAGCGAGAATGAGCAAAAACTCCCATAGATTCTAATTAAAACAGATAACTGAGGCCCACAGAGTGTTTAAAGACACTAGTTAGTTAGTTGTGTTTTTGAGAAATGGAAATAATAAAGATTTTCCAGTTCTGGCAAAAAGAAATGTAAATTCAATACCACACACTAGGCTGTGGACATCATATTAGCATGGTGGCGTTGGTAAATATTCCCCATATGCAAAGCAATTACAATACTTAAAAATAACAAGTAGTAATGCTAATAATACAGGTTTTAAAATTTTAGATATAAAATGAAAATGTAAAATGTAACCTGTAGCCTTTCTTTCAGCAGCTGTTAAAAATACCCCTTGGGAATAATTCTTGTTTTGTGCTGAAAATAATAGTGTTTTGTCTTTTCCCTACCTTCCTTCTTTCAAACACGTTGATTTGTTTGAGGGCCAAGCTAATTAGGAAAAACTACAGTCCCCTGAGTTTATAATACAGTAGCCATGGTAGAAAAGCCAACTACTGGGTCATACCATCTCAGCCCACCAGCGGGGGAGAGGGGTAAATTAATGCGCTTAGTATTAAAGCATGTTTTGTTCCTCTTAGTGATATAGGTGTTATATTCATATGATTTTTATTCTATTTGTAAAAATAAATACTTACTTTGTAGTATGCTTAAAGCATCCCAACGTTATTTTTAATTCACTCCTGCTGTCAAACTTGGACCGCGCTGACTTCATGTCACTTGCCTCCTGAAGTTGAAGAGAGTGAGTGTGCAGTCGTCATCGGCGCTGAGAACTCTTCAACAGGCAAAGCCACTGCCAGGTAATGTACGCTGGCGAGATATACGGGAGAGACGCTGGTTTGCTCTTGGTGTCATAGTTTAACCACGTTGTTGCAATTAGGCTACACCAGGTCGGTGTACATGAGTGTAGCAGTTAGTGTAAGCTTACTGTCTTCATACTGGTTAATCAGTAGATAGAAGACCCCTGTGTGGACCCTCGCAAATCTGCTCGTTTTTTTTACCAGCAAGTGCTTAATGCCATTATTGGCTCTCAATGCAAAAGGTCTTAAACACAGTTATGAATGAAAGTGAGCTGTTGGGTCATCCATTAAGGTTGTGATGTAGGTTTGCAGCAGGTTTGGAGTCGGGGAACATCACATTTTGCCCTGAACCAGCCTTTATGTGGTGTGTGCAGCTGTGTGCACGTGCTATGGATGAAAGAGAGAGCAATAATTCAGTGTGTAAGCTCAGTCGCCTTTAATTGCTGACATTTACGCCAAGGTTAATGCTACTCGATTGTTGTGTTGTTCCATATGCATGATCATATTTTCAAGCTCGTGAGAGATGGGACAGGCTACATGACTACATGCACACTTTTATGCACATATGCTTTGATATGGTGTAACCAAGCATCAACTCCAGCCATGCACTCAAGGAGTTGGAAGTAGTTCAGCTGCGGCTGCTGCTAGAGTGTTCTGGATTGAAGTCACAGAGGTGTTCACAAGTCCACCCACCTCATGCATCTTCTGGATCTTCTGCTCTAACTCTTGTGCATTGTGGAGATGGGATAAGAGATGCAGAAGGACAGAGAAGTGCAGCTTTGTGTTCTGGCTGATGTGAGTAGAAGTAAAAGTAGCTACTAAAAATCAGATTGAGTAGGAGGGAAAAAGGATCAGGTCAAACATCTTTTCAAATACTGAGTTCCCAACAGACCTGCATTACAATCATGGGCAACGCTAGTAAATTTGGGCCTGAAAAAATATAATACAGGGCTCCTAATATTATATAATGTTTTTGCTTAAATACTGCTTAAATACTGTACTCTGAGACCCCCCCCATTACAGTGCCGCTGACTGCGACATATTCCATCCAACATCGATTATTAGATTTTTACATGTTGGTTGCTGTTCTTATTTTTTTATTTTTGAGGTCAAGTGAGAGTAATGCCAAAGCAGTCCAGGTGCTGGCACCAACAAAGCAGATTGAAATCTAAAAAAATCTCTTAAGTTTTTCCTATGTCATCTTGTACTAGCAACTCAGGGCGGGGCCAGGGGGTGGGGGTGGGGGGTTAATAATAATCAATAAAATGAAACAAATAAAATAAAATAAACTCCCCCTCCATCTCACACCAGCCTTACCTCCTTAGCTAGCTCAGAGACCCTTCCTGATGCTGTCTTTCATGCCATAGAAGATAAGTGTGCTGTAATTTCCAGTTTATGCTGACTTGAAGTACATGGAAACTCCCACCTGGAATGGGAATGACAATACAAACAAAAATGAGTGATCAACCTGAAAAACTGATTAAGCTGGATAATATATCCTGGTATACTGTTTAAATTGATATAGGGTAAAGGTATGTGTATATGGTATTTCTAAGCTATTTCTACATGTGTTACCACAGCTGAAGGTAAGAAGCTGATGAGTGTGAAGGAAAAAAAGAACAGTATCTGAAGTATAGATGTCTTCCCCACTGTAAAATGAGAAATTGTGACCTCTAAAAGACTGTGTTGCTCAGGGACTCCTATCCTGCTGTAATTTGAGGGTGAGGCACGACTCTGAATCCTCTTCCGTTTGAGAGGTGTAATCTCTTTCTGGGTGATTCAGCCTCACAGCTAATTCTCACTGTGTAAATCATCACATACGGAAGCTGCAGCTAAAACTAGTCACAGCGTCCTCCGGAAAAAGCAACACCCCCCTTTGTGGAGACTGTCAGTACTTGTGTGTAGGATGTCTTGGTGGATTTTTTTCTTGCTGACTGTGAGTGAGAAATGAAAGTCTGGACCTGCTGATGGCTTTTTTATGTGTAAAATATAGAGCTATAAGAGATGAAGTGTTGATGTGAAAGCATCCCTTTGGGGGTTATATCTCTTGTGCCACATTACAGGGCAAGGATGCTAGGGATGAATGGACTGATATGGTTTACTGCTTACTGGAGGTACATGTATACAGAGACAGTGTGCTTTCCCAAGAGAAAGTCATTGCATTAGATCATACTGATTCTGCTATATGTAGTGTAACATTTTTGGAAATGGCTTTGATAAAATATATATTATGTGTCTTCCCAAACTCTTTTTTTTCAGTCATTATGGTTTTTCCTTTGTTGATGTGGCAGCTATTTCAAAATCAATTGTCAGGCTCAGTTATAATTACAGCTCTTTTTGTGCCCCCACAAATTTCAGAGTAGTTCAGTGTTGTGTGGGAAGTAGTCATTTCAAAAAGAGCAATGAAAGATTGATAGCGGGGGTAGTGACTCGGCATGTGAAGCCAAGGTGCAGTGATTAAACCAGAAAGCTACCTTCCCCAAAATAAAAAATGTTATTGCAGGGTGTAAAATGATTCTGTTTGCATAATGTGGTATGCACTCACAGTCAACATCCAGGAGTTTTGTGTCTCATTTATATTTTTTTGCTACAAGGGAGTTGAATAACAGCATGTTCCACTATGCCTTCTTTAGTGTGATGTAGCCAAAATATCTGTCCTATATTTTCTCCTTGTGTTTAAAAAATAAATAACAAAAACTATAAGAAAAAGTTACCCAAACAGTCACTGAGTGTGAATAATAGTGCATTAAAAGAAATTGATTTGACTACTGGATGTTATTGATTTGACTACATAATTATGATATTAGGTGATGATTTGGTAGCACACTTGAGAATCTTCAGGAGCTGCTGATTATCATTACATAAGTTGTAGACTTTACTGTGCATAATGCATTTGCTCTGGTTGCACCTCAACTTTGTGTTAGCTGTCTGAGCCGTCTGTTAGAACGTGTGTGTCTATGTGAGTGATCAGACATGTCCTTGCTGTAATACGACACGTGTCCCAGGCCAGGGTGACTGAAGTTTACACTGTTGGGGATGAGCCCCTCTATATTTAGCACAGAGCATCGTGAGCCTGGCCAGAGCAGTCACTTTCTCCTGGAGCACTCACTGAGACACACAGAGCTCACATCCACACTACAGTAGAGCGGTCCTCACAGCTGGTAAGCTTTACAAAAACAGCAGGATTTTGCTTCTCTCTGTGTTGTTTCACTTGTGGTGTTAGTGTGTGTCAAACACTTAGCTTACTTGGTGAGGGGTTATTCATGTAATGCTGCTACTCTCTTGTAATGTTAAATTATGGTATGACTGTTATGTGCCCGTTTCTGATTGGGTTGCTCATGTTGATAGAGATCTATTTATTGGTTAACTTTCTCTTTTTAGGACTTTTATGAATACCGGCAAGCAGCAGAAGCCAGTGCTCACAGGCCAACGGTTTAAGACCAGGAAAAGGGGTGAGTTCATATTAATTGGCTTGAGTTCAGTTAGCAAAAAAAAGCAAGACTGCAGCATCAGATAAAAGCACAGGTAAATGAAACCAGTCATTTTCTTAAAAGAGTGCAGCAAAGGGGAGCTTTTTTTTAACAGAGCATTTGCATTGTTCCCTATTCATACGTCTGATATCACAAATATTCTTTTTAGCATAATTTGTGTTTTCTAGTAATTCCCATATTGGAAATATAGATCAATATTAGTATGTGTATTGTAAGACCCCTATTGTCCACTGTGCAATTTTGTTCAGCTTTTTTTCTTTCAGTGGGTTATAATAATTTTCAACCTATTGACTGTTGCCCAGGTTCATCTGGGGGCTTATCCACACAGGCCCACGCACACACAAACTCCTCAGGCATGCACCAACACACACATGTGCTGCAGTCTCTCACTCACTGTCGCAATGGCAGGGGTCCCTGTGGCAGCTCTCTACTTTCCATTAATAGCCTGCTTGTGTCCAGCAGCGTACACTGGCTCTTACACAACACCAGGCCCTGTGCAGGCCCCCTGCCACCTCACTATCGCTGCCATTCTTCTTCCCCACATACAGCGCAGCAGCAACAGCAGCCGCAGCATAAAAGCTACCCACACTTGTCCAGAGATATGACATTCAGGGTGTTCCACATGATTTCAATACATTAGTGATGCAAACCCGACAGCGTGGTGCAAAACATCATGTAAGATTAATGCTCATTAAGAAAACTGTTTCACTGAGAATAGCTTAGCCTACAAAATGTTCTTTTAAAAGGACATTTGCGTCACACTAAGGGTTCACTCTGTGGGTGTGATTGACAGTTCAAATGTGAGGTTTTTATGGCAAGATGGTGCTATTTTTTTTTTTTTCATTTTCTATGACATTTTCTTGAACTTATGCATCCAACGGTAATGTTTGACTTTAGGCAGCTACAGTAATGTTTGACTGTGATTAGCTGTTTTGTAAGTTGTAGTTCCAGGAAGGCTTAAAGTTTGAATATCCCTGGTTAAACAACATATTTTCACTTCAAAACCATTTAAAAATTAAAAATGACATTTAGTTTAGAGATGGTGAGAAATTTTCTTTTTGCACGTCACACTTTATATTTTATTATTTTAAATTCGGCAACGATAATTGTGCATTCAAATATGCAGAAGTGTGTTGTGTAGAATACATATTTTTTCATTTAGAAAAATTAACATAAAATGT
The DNA here is from genome assembly GCA_037974385.1 of Arnoldichthys spilopterus. Classification (NCBI taxonomy): domain Eukaryota; kingdom Metazoa; phylum Chordata; class Actinopteri; order Characiformes; family Lepidarchidae; genus Arnoldichthys; species Arnoldichthys spilopterus. The sequence goes on along the minus strand of JBBPDA010000138.1, from coordinate 17,726,419 downwards.
AGTTTGAACAGTCTTTAAAATATGCCTTTTTCCCAGTCCGGTGTGTATTTTTGCAGCATCCTTTCTCCAGGATTGGATAGAATTAGTCTGTGCTATTATAAGCATTTTCTGACACTTAATCATATTTGCTCTATGATTTATTGATCTGTTTAAAATATTATTCTTTTACATCAAATGGTTGACTAGAGTTTTATAAAGTACTATTATGTTCAGACTATGTGCAGACAGTTGTCTATATATTTTTTTCAGATGAAAAGGAGAAGTTTGAGCCCACAGTTTTCCGAGACACAATTGTTCAGGGCCTTAATGAAGCGGGGAGTGATCTCGATGCTGTAGCCAAATTTCTGGATGTCACCGGGTCGAGACTTGACTACCGTCGCTATGCTGACACCCTGTTTGACATCCTCATTGCTGGGAGTATGCTTGGTAAGAAGGAGTGTTATTCAGAACTTTGATGCTTTTTGCAGACATTTCTTTCATCTGTGTGTGTTATTTTCTTTTCTTCACTGAATACAGAGAACCTGTTTAATAAGGCTTTTGTCATTCCTGGCAGAACTGGCATAATAGCTGACAATGTGCTTTGGTCTAGTAAAATGTGTGGATTTATAGATACCAGCCTGAGGTGCCTTTGTTAGTAAATGCAGCTTATTGGCAAAACCTGCTGACTGTAGCTCCATGTTTGCACTTACTAAAGGAAGGGCAGTGGGGTTAGTTCAATTACTCACAAGATGCTACTCTTAATGATGCCTTTAAACTGTTACAGAACTGCTGTTGCTGATTTCCTGTATAAACTCCTTTGGGCAAAAAATCAGCTTCAGCAACCTCGTGAATATGGTTGTGTTTTTAGTGTGAAAGTTAGATTTCAACGTGGCTGCTGCCTGCAGATTATCGAATGACTGACCTCTAATGACCTATAGTCATTAGATGCTAGATTATCCATTAGGTGAACATTGTTACTGTTGTTGTTTCGTTGATCTACCATATACATACAGAACCTCCAGAATAATTAGTACCCTTGCTAAAATTGATTGAAAACGCTTTTAAAATGTCGCTATATCAGTTAGCTTATATTAAAAATAAAATAAAATACCTTTATTTGAGGTGTGTTTAGTCTGAAAATGAAGGAAGCATGTTGTATTATGAAAATATTTTAAAACAAAATTAATTAGATTTTATTTGAATAAATGTAAATAAATATGATCTCACAGACATTTTAAATTAGCTTAAGTGTTTAGGAACTTTTAAGCAGTCATCAATGAATTCCTGTTTCCCATGGTATAAAAATGAGGTGACTAAGAACCCAAATCCCTTAGAGGCAGGGCACTTGCACAAATCAGGAAACAGAATCAAGAAAATAGCTACTTGAATAAAAATACCAATATCAACAGTTAAGTACAAATTAAGAAGTTTAAGAGGTTCAAGACTATCCTGAACCATCCTGCAGAGGGTGCAAGGCTATTTTCAGCACCCACTGTGGGAAGAATGGTCAGAGAAGTATAAAAATCTCCAAAGACCACAGAATTAGAGTTAGGGCTCATCATTTCCACCCTAAGATGTCCCCTCCATGCCACCATGTTGTTTGGATGATATGCCAGAAAGAAGCTTTTCCTATCTTTTTGCCACAAGCAAGCATCTCCCTAAATTAATTCACATTCAGGCACTGCCCAACGTCTTTGTCAACCCAATTGCAGCTAAACGGTTTACTGTGGGTCTATATAAAGCCACCAGAGCTCCTTGCTAATCAGAGGCAGCACATGAGACATAGAGAGAGCAGCACAGCCAAGATGTCAATCAACAGTCAAAACACTATCTAAAGTGCCAAAGTACACAGTCCAGGACTTCAATGGGAAAACAGTATAAATGTATCAATTCTTTATAAAGTACATTCTTTGTTTTAATATATCCTTGAAAAAAAGTACAATATATTTACACAGTGTGCAGCTTTCAGCAAAATGGTATTTAGGGACTACTCCTTCCACTCAAGCTGTATTGATTGTCTTTCATAGTCTGAACCATTTCTCAATCACTTTTTTAACTTGCATTGTCAGAACAGGGATGCAAATATGTGTGGTGGTTACTCATTTTAAAGATACAAGTATTTATCTTCTCAAAAGATATGTGTCTGGGTTACAAATGACACACAGATTGTGCCAGTATTTTCTACTGCAAACCAGTATGCTCTTAAAGTACATAATCAATTTCAAAATACATTTGTCAGCAGATCTTAAAAAAATATAAAACTGAAAAATGCTGCATACATTGTTATTGAACCCCTTTAGATTAGTACTTTCCAGAACAACCTTTTGCAGCAATAACCACAATATCAGCTTTGTACACTGTTTAGGAGTTTGAGAGTTGTTAGGGTTTGCTCCAAGTTGTTCAGGTTGGCTGGATGACTCTTGTGAACAACAATTTTCAAAAAGTGTGACATATTCTGACTGATTTGATTGAGATCTGAACTTTGACCTGACAATTATAAACAGTCACCTTTTTTGTTTAACCACACTTGTATTTCTTTGATTTTGTGATTCAAATCATTGATCTTTTAAAAGGTTTCTCCCAAGCCTTATATTTTTCACAGAATAAAGCAGGTTGCCTGGTGGTATATCCATGTATTTTGAACCATCAATTTATCATTCAGTTTTAACAATACTCCCAGTATCTGCTGAGGAACAGCATCTCCACAGTATGTTGCTGCCTCCCTCATACACTGTTGGGACTGTGTTTGTTGAGGAATGATCAATGTTAAATTTGTCCCACATGTAGCATGATTAAGTTTTTCCAGATTTTTTTCTCATCTAAACAATAAACATTATCCCATGTTCGATCGGTGTGATGCTCCACACATGCTTTGAGGTGTTTTTCTTTAGTTATGTTTTCTGTAGCCACTCTTGCATACAGATATTCATGATATTGTTGACAGAAGCATTAGGAAAATCTCTTTAAAAAGAGATCTTTTAATTTTTTTAAAGGTTTTTTAATCAATTTATTTTATTTTGAGGGTCAATAAAATATGAAAAATATAAAAATATAATTTTTAATCCAGACAAATTATTACATTATTTTTAAAAGGGAACCCCTTTAGTATACTTTTCGGAACCAACTTTTGCTGCAATAACACCAATATCAGCTTTGTACATTGGGATTTGAAAGTTTTTGGGGTTTGCTCCAGGTTGGCTGGATGACCGCAATTTCTTTTTTTTATTAATTGTTTCAACAATTATTATTAGTGATCAATGTGAACAATAATTGTGGTCATTGATTTCATTAAATGAAAATGTTATACCATACAGCATCTGTAATTTAATCAAGAGAATTTTAACTGAAGTGGTATCAGTGGTTCATAAGGGATTACAGTAGATTGCCTGTGGTTTCAGCCCTGGCATTGTTGGGTGCGTGCAAAGAACTGATTGTGCCTGTAGTGTCAGCCTGACTGATCCTTCTGATCTATGTGTAGGACACAAGGGATGTAGTAATGTTGTATAATCCTTTTAGGGGCTAATGACTGTCTACCAGGCACTGACAGGCTATTGAACCATGTCTATGTGCAATTGCAAATACTTAACCTCCCTGACCGACCAGTCCTGTGAATTAGTAGCATGACATAAGAGGAAAAGCAGACTTCTATAGCTCTCCCTAATAGCATGATGCACTTTATTCAGGATGTAAGGATTAAGCTTCACCTGGCTATACTGCACTTTTGAAAGTCTTTCTAATAAGTCTGAATAGGAAGTTGTAATCCTTGCACTAGCAGCAAATGATCTGCCTGTGTTATGGAGTTCAGATGTTAAATTTATTGCTTTGACGGTCACTGTGCTAGGGGATGTTTAGGTAGGTAGGGACATAAAGGAAATTTGCAAAGATTTTAAAAGAATATTTAAATACTACAAACATTCTACTGGGAGATATAAAATTTGATCTGTGTATGTCTTTACTGGGCATTTTATATCACTGATAGAGGTTGGGGTTTCCAAGAGTGAAATTTAATGGTTGCTTTGGATAATGTTCACGGATGATGGATAATTTCTATTCATAGTGATAGCCATTTCCCCTGATATTATATTGTCACTTTCTCTTAAAAGCCTCCTATGTGGCAGGATCTTAAAGCTTATACAGGTCCTTCTCAAAAAATTTGCATATTGTGATAAAGTTCATTATTTTCTGTAATGTACTGATAAACATTAGGCTTTCATATATTTTAGATCCATTACACACAACTGAAGTACGTCAAGCCTTTTATTGTTTTTAATATTGATGATTTTGGCATCTCAAAAAATTAGCATATCATGAAAAGGTTCTCTAAACGAGCTATTAACCTAATCATCTGAATCAACTAATTAAC
>JBBPDA010000138.1:17697137-17721977 GCA_037974385.1 Arnoldichthys spilopterus | reverse complement strand
TAATGTTTATCAGTACATTACAGAAAATAATGAACTTTATCACAATATGCAAATTTTTTGAGAAGGACCTGTATATGCTCTTAAAAATAAAGGTGATAGAAAGGGTTATTTGCATGATGCCATGAATGAACTTTTTAATGAATGTAAGTGAATCTAACTGATCACCTTTCAGTCTATATTTCTTCAAATGAATTTTTATATAAATCTCTTAGAAACCTATAACTTGATTTTCTTAATCCTTGTCTTTTTTATACGATCTAATACTGTATATATTTTTTCTTGGGTTAATATGATAACACCCATGTGGGCTTAGTGAAAGAAATTAAAACATCGACTCCTTTTTTTTTTCTTGTAGCTCCTGGGGGGACGCGCATCGATGACGGGGACAAGACCAAGGTGATAGAGCACAGTGTTTTTACAGCAGAGGAAAATCAAACTGCTATTCGCAGCCATGCTCAGGTAAATGCCTCACCTCACCTGCCCACTTTCCCATTACCCCCTTATCTTGTTGTTGAATGAAATACGATCTGCTTATGCAAAAATCCTAGAGAACCAGAGAGTCAGAACACCACTCATGCTATAATTTTAAAATAGCCTTCTGGGTAATGCTTCACCACCTTGTACTATTGTATGATGGGCGTGTGTATCTGTGTGAATTTTGGTTTTGGAAATGCCTAGTCAGAGACCTATAATCCTTTGACAGTTATAGTTTGATATATTTCGGATTCAAGATACTGTACATTATTTTGTGTCCTATTTTCATTTTGATAACATGGTGATAATTTATCTGCAGGTTTTCAACAAACTTATCAGGAGATACAAATATCTAGAGAAGGCTTTTGAGGAGGAAATCAAAAAGGTATTTTCTTTGTTTGTATTGTTATACTGATGTTTATAGCATTTGGACTTGGACTGTGAAAAACTGTTCACTCTGCATCTTTCATTACTCATGATGCATCAGCTTAAATACTGCTACGGCAACAGAACTAGACATGATTTATATGATGACTCATGATTTTGTCTGTGTACTCAACGTTTTTAATTATATTGGCTCCTGGACTCTTTAATGAAAACCTACACTTTTAAAATTGGCCTCATCTGAAGCAAAATTAAATTTTGCTCACAACTGTCTCAAGAGATTATTATACAGAGATTGGCAACATATCAATAGACAAGAACAGCCAGTCTCACTTTCTAGCCTTAGTAATTGGACTCTTTGTGGTTATGTAAGTTTAAGGTGCAGATACATTGGATCTGTGGGCCTCAATTACTGGGGTGTGCGTTTGACTCAGAATTGTAGGAGGTGAACTATTTTACACAGTGGTGTACAATAGCAATAACTAGCAAAATGTAAGCCTTGCTTTTCAGAATGAGATGTTTCAAGACCAAAGCACATAATTGTGGACTGTTGGTGTGCATTAGTGTCTGTAGGTGCTTGTTACATTCATGACGTGTAGGGTAGCTGGTTTCTATGTCAGTTAAAAGTTTTCTCTTTTCACATCAAAAACTTTGTCTTAGACTGAAAAGTACATTTTGGAATAGGCCTCTTCAAGGTCCCAAACCTTTCATTTGTGCATTTCTTAATCTAACATTTTCATGCCTGCTGTATATTTTTGTTCACCTTACATAGTTACTCCTCTTCCTGAAAGCCTTCAGCGAATCTGAGCAGACCAAGCTGGCCATGCTGACGGGCGTATTGTTGTCAAGCAGCACGCTGCCACCTCAAATCCTTACCAGTCTCTTCAGTGATAATATAGTAAAAGAAGGTTGGTGGAGTACAGATGTTTTACCTTCACTTTAAAAGACTTATGAAATATGTAGGCATTTGTGCTGAGGATCTGATAAATGTTTAATTCATTTTTATTCTCATTATTTTCTTACTATGCAGGCATTGCTGCCTCCTTTGCTGTTAAGCTGTTCAAGTCCTGGATTGCTGAGAAAGATGCCAATGCAGTGACTTCAGCCCTGCGAAAGGCCAGCCTGGATAAGAAACTCCTGGTATGGTGTGTGCATGTATAAGATAGCCTGCTATTTCTCTGAGGGGGATGTATGATATTTGATATTGTGTGAAATTCATGCAATTATGATGCAGAATGTGGTGATGTTTCCATGGAAACCTTTATCACCTGACTGTTGTGATTTAGCACCTCTAAACATTTATGTCCTTGAAGCATATTCTACACGGATGTCTGCTGTGACGTTCTGCACCAGACACAGTTAACATAACTTGTTTTTGCATGACCACTTTTCAACCTCTCTTTGTTACTAAGGATCAAACAGACTGCTTTGCTATAGTGCTTCAAAAGACATGTGATTAATAAAGATATAAATACATGGTCTTCTGTTTGGCTGCCCTGTATTGTGCCCCACTGGAAAAGCAGTCTGAGCTGAAACATTTTTTATAACATTATTGTGAATTGGCAGAGCTGACTGCTGTAGGCTAAATAGGCAGATATATATAAATAAGATTTGTTGTTGTGATGTCACAAAAACATTAATTTAAAACTTTCTTTGATTCTCAGTTTCTATATATTAATTGCATGAACTGGTGAGTGAATGATGCATTTTCAGACTTTAACAATGTCTACATAATATGTCAAACTATTTTAATTGAAACAAAGAAGAAATTTTTCCATTACTTGATCTGAGCCTTGAATTAACAACTTTTACTCTAGGTACCAAACTCTTTGTCTGACCATATCCTTATTTCCTGATCACTTTATTGCATGGATTTTTGAATTGCACATCAGAAATCTGTGCTTTCAGATTTACATCTTCTGAATATTACTTTCTTTCAGGGATTGGTCGTAGAAACACAAAACATAGAGTTACAGTTTGCACTATGAAAAAAGATAAATAAGTAAATGTGTCATGCTATATGTTTGTTTGTATCATCACATTTGATTATTATTCAAATCCAATTCAATTTCTAAGCCTAATGGGATATTTCTTTTGTAGAACAAGCAGTGTGCTCCATTATGTTCTGTTCGTAATGAATCCTGTACTGTAATTTACTCAGGAACTCTTCCCCACCAACAAGCAGAATGTGGAGCATTTCTCTAAGTACTTTACAGAGGCTGGCCTGAAGGAGCTGTCGGACTTCCTGCGTGTGCAGCAGTCTTTAGGCACCCGTAAGGAGCTGCAGAAAGAGCTGCAAGAGCGTCTGTCTCAGGAATGTCCCATCAGAGAGGTAAACATGCTTTCATATTCATACACTTGTTAATCAAAATAGTGACCTCTTATTCCTGGATTATACTTGTGTAATGAATTAGGGTACTTGGAAGTAGATGCGAGTTGCAAAAGTTTTTAATTAAAGAACATTAACGCGGGTAAACATCAGCAGGAACTAACCAGAATCACAGAGACAACAGTTTACAACAGAAAATGCAACATGTATCAGAAAATCACAGAACCAAACTCAGGAACCTATATACTCTACATGTAACACTGAACACCTGGGAAGGGGCGAGACATAGATGAGATGTAGCTGGAAACAGGGGAAACAAATAAGAAGCAGATACACGTGGCTATGAAAACAAACATGGCACAAGACCGGGGCAGTGTTACAGCTTGGTTTAACATTTGTCTGGTAACCAAAGACAGATTATTTACACATACATTTTAGTTTGCATAATTGGTGTCAGTTCTTTAATCCATGAAAAGCTGTTTGTATGGAAACTAAAGCAATAGATAAATGAAACACTTTTTGTCATTGTGAACACACTCAAGCACCACAACGAAATGCAACCTCTGCATTTAACCCATCACATGTGCACACGTGGAACAGTGGGCAGCTATCAGCAGCACCCGGGGAGCAGTGTAGTGGGACGGTACCTTGTTTAAGGGTACCTCAGCAGTACCCGGGCCGAGACTCGAACCTGTGACTTTCAGGTCTCAAAGGCAGCGTCCTAACCACTAGGCTGCCACTGCCCAAAAGATATATATAAGAGATGAGATAGTTAATCTTCTTACTTTATTAATCCTAAAGAGAACTTTCTGTGCCAAATACATGCTCAGTGCAAAAGAATACTATAGTTAAAATTTTAAATAAGCCAATAAAGTGCAGCTTTTAAAAAGGTAAAAATTTAAGAACAGAATTGAAACAATTAAATGTATAAATATGAATAGGTATGTAAATTTATAGTATGAATATTTAAATATGTAGAGTATATGTACAGTAAACAGGTGACTCCCTGTTAAAAAATAATAGTAATATAGATTATGACAGTAGCTGAGGTATGTGACACAGAGAGAGTAAATTATGGATAGTGCCATAATGAAACTATTTGAAATGATGTTGGAGTAAAGTGATGTAATATGCATGTGTAAGGTTTTAAGGTGCTACTAACGGTTACTAAATGTTCCTTAGACAGAACAGAAGGGAGAGGAGTTATACAGTGTGATGGCCACAGGTAGCAAAGATCTCCTGTAGCACTTAGTTCTGTGCGTGACATGCAAGGGGTGGGATGGATTATCCATGATGCTGAGAAGTTTCTTCAGCATCCTCTTCTCATACCTTCTGCAAGTTGTAAGGATTAACCAGATATAAATGCTGTGTGCCAGATTGTGGTGTATGTAAAGGAGGAGATGAAGAAGAATGATCTGCAGGAGCAGGCTGTGATTGGCTTACTGTGGACCTGCCTTATGAATGCTGTAGAGTGGAATAAGAAGGAAGAGCTGGTCACCGAGCAAGCCCTCAAACACCTAAAGGTACAGCCACAATCTTGATGTGTTCCAAAAGTTGCCCCGAAATCTTTTAAATAAACCACTTTTAAAGCAGTTCATTTCAGTAACTCTGCCAATATGATTTTAATGCTAAGGCCAGTAAAACTGCACTCCTCTAAAGGTTTAGGCGCTATGAAGGGTCTCCAAATTGTGTGTGCTGCAAGTGGCCCTAAAGTCATATTATTGTATTTGTGTAACATTTTTATGAACTTAGTGAGAAAATAAAAATGCAGAGAAAAGACAACAAAAGGTTATCTTAACACTGACTGATTTGTTATAGTCCCACACCCAAAATGTTTTCGGAACATGTACATTATTAGTACCTTCTAAACCTTCTAATGTTAACACATGATAACATTTTATCTTATAGATGGTTCTATGTGTACTCTAAGTATTTTTAGTGATCATGCTCTCTAATGGGTCCTATCTTCTCTGTAGCACTACGCTCCTCTGCTGGCCATGTTTAGCACCCAGGGCCAATCGGAACTGGTCTTGCTCCTCAAGATTCAGGAGTACTGCTACGACAACATCCACTTCATGAAATCCTTCTCCAAAATAGTGGTGCTGTTCTATAAAGGTGCATGTTAACAGCAATATTTAATTCAAGCTCAATCTATTCACTAGTAATTGTATTTGTAATACTGTATCTATAGTATTAATAGTGTTTTAAATCACTCTCACTCTCTTCTGTTTCTTAGCCGATGTCCTTAGCGAAGAAGCCATTTTAAAATGGTACAAAGATGCCCATGCTGCCAAAGGGAAAAGTGTCTTTCTGGAGCAGATGAGGAAGTTTGTGGAGTGGCTTCAGAATGCAGAGGAAGGTATGACTATTTGAGCTTTAATGAAACAACTAGTTCAGTGACAACCATTATCAGAAGGGGGATTGTAAAAAAAATATCCCATGCCCAGCTTTCCTTTGATTGCACATATACCAATCTATATGGGAAAAATGGTCAATAAGTGTGTATGTGTGTGCTTGTGTGTGTGTGTGTGTGTGACATTTTCTCCTCTGGCAGAGTCTGAGTCAGAGAAGGAGGAGGATTAGGAGTTAGAGACCTGAAGATCTTCTGTCTGCAGTCTGTTTTTTGTGGCCAGCGTGTTAGTGCACTGTAGTCTCCATGTCATTGCGTATTGCCTAGTGAGAGGAGTCCTAGATATTCAAGCACAAACCAGAGAAAAACGATGGACCTCTGGGCTCTACATCAAGAATGCAGGAGACATCACATAGACAGACTTTTAATAACACACAACAGACAGACGCACACTCTTTACCAGTGCTGTTCGGATACTGTGTGGAAAAACAAGCTTCTGCAGTAGATTTTAATTTGATCAGATTTACTTCTCTATGTATGCTGTGGCTTTTTATTAATAAAAATGTTTTTATATGTATCTTATGAAACATCTGTCTCTTCATTGAAGTTTTTTTTTTAACAAATAAGACCTGCAACATTACTGATAGTGAATAAAATGTAGACACAGTGTGAAAATGTCACTTCAGTTCCCACTCAAATGTGTATAGTGTGAGCAATCACAGCTGTATATTCCCGCTGTCCAGAGAACACCACTTATCTCCATTTATATATTGATTTTTTATTTTCCAGTATCAGCACAGCAGCTGGGCTTTACACTGTGTGAGACTTGATGAACAGCAACAGAAATGCTCCAAAATAACTAGAAATGTTTATCCATTAACTTACATTAGAAGTATGAAACGTTTTTGCTTTTTCCTAACAAGGCAAAAGTTTGGAGATACTTGTTTTTTCTTGGACAGCAACAATATGTTGTGTTAAATGTTTTTCTTAACAAAGTTGAAGTACACACTCAAATTATTGATAATTTATTAAGTGTCCAATAGTAATGAAAAATGCCTTACACACTGATACAGCTTATTTTCTTACACATTCATTTACCCAAGCCTAATCAAATTGAGTGTATTCATATGTCCTTTATAGAAAATATTTTAAATGTCACAGAGGTACAACAATCAAAAATATGTAAAGAATGTAGAATAATTTCCCCTCACATCCTACCATTAAATATTTTAAAACTGTAAATAACACTGACCTATAAAGTAGCATTATGACCTCTGACATTATGTTGAAGCTCTTTGCACCAATGGACCTGAAATTTTTGTTCTCCCTGTGCAGTGCACTACGTGGGTCTTAAAAATATAATTCCTTCACCCCAAATAGTGCATTATGTACAACATTTACTGTTTCCCCGTATATAACAATGCTTTCTATAGACGTATAATGCATTATTTTTTGTGGAGAACCATTACCCACATAACCTAAGCTACGTAGTGGCCTATAAAAATAAAGGCGCGTTATCGAATTAGACAGACATCGCTAATATTGCTGATCACGTGATACATTACACGCCCAATCAGCAGTCAAAGAAACGGCGCCCCGCTGTCATTCCTTATGGTAACGCACATTTTCGTTTTCTACCCGTTTTTCAAGAAACCCCACCTCCTTTGCTAACACTGATTGGTAGTATGTCGCCCCGTTCGATGTGATTGGCCACTAGGTCCACCTCTTGCGCGGGGGTTGGCTAAATCTCTCCGTATCTCGTGTCTGCGTTTACGAGGCGCGCGCAGGCAGTGGGACTTGTTAGAATACGGGTGGAAAAACAAGCCGTCCCTCCCACCTCAGCAGTCTCGCTCTTTCCATTGGCGGCGCGCGCGGCCGCTCTGCTTTCTGCTGTAGAGTTTGGCGCGAACGTGCACGCCGGTGCGCGGAACAAAGAAGGACGGCAACATCATCTGCGTCCCTGAAGCTTAGCTGGTTTGTGGCCGTTAACTACTCGCCATGGCTGATAAAGATGGTAAGGGGTAGCTGCTGTGAAGTCTAAAGACACTGCTGGGTTTGTTTATTCTTGCTGAAGTCTCAGCGTTGTGTTTATTTAGCTACTTGGCTAACGTTGCTAATATAGTAGCTTGTTAGCGGCCATTGACAAATCAACACAGGCCGGGTCCCGCCATATTATAATCAACACCATAAACACGGCTTTCGGCCTTTCACGCTTGCAGGGTTTACCCCTTAATCCGAAGTTAGCTACTCGGGAACAGGCCATTGTGAAATACACATCGGGTTAACTTTTGCTGGATATTTCTTAAGACCGAGAAGTTACAGGTTTGCTAATGTGGAAAGCTAGCGTTAGTTGGCGTTAGCCGGCTGAATGAATTAACGCTAGCCAGTTAGCTTGAGGCTAGTAAGCTAAAAGCGGATAATTTACGGGCATGTTTACAAAACCGCTTGTTTTTAAATGTTGAGTATTAAATATTTAGGTACCTTCAGCAGAGCTGTGTATTTCATGAACTGGGCATGTTCTGCTAATGTACAATTTGGTGTTCATGCTTATATGGGATAATAACTGCTAGTTGGCTATAACTGGTATAAGATTACATTGGATTCAACTTTATTGTCATTGTGCAGAGTATAAGTACAAAGCCAATGATATTCAATAAGCCTCTAACCAGAAGTGAATGGTATAAGTTACAGGAAGGTGCAGTGTACGTGATGCTTTATGCTATAGTATGTACAGTGTTCTTAACCATGGAGAGCAGTATTTACAGATTAAGATTTGCACAATATATACAGACTAAAAGCTATGTATCTGATATGTATTATTGAGTATTTTGTGTTTGACAGTTTTCCTCTTGTTTACATGATTCACTGCTGACTTGTTTTTTCTTTTCCCACTGTGTTGCAGCTGCTTTCGATGATGCTGTTGAAGAGAGGGTGATTAATGAAGAGTATAAGATATGGAAGAAAAACACCCCCTTTCTATACGACCTGGTGATGACCCATGCACTGGAGTGGCCAAGCCTCACTGCTCAGTGGTTGCCAGATGTCACCAGGTACTCTAAATTAATCATATATGTGAAGCATAAACCTGTTTTTAACTATTATTACTTCTGTGCTTACTGTGTGTACTTATTTCTTAATGTTAAGTAAGCATTCTTGGTATGGACTGCTACAGGAGCCTCACAGTCCTGAAAAAGTTTGCAGTAGTGCTAAACTCGTGCTTAGGGTTCATGACGGCTTGGCAGCCACCCTTATTGTGGTTAATTCTTGCTGGTGAGTTGCACTGCTGTGCAGTGTAAAGATTTTACTTTTGTGAAAGTAAGAATGTGTACAATCGTCTCTTGTGCAGGCCTGAGGGTAAGGATTACAGCGTCCACCGTCTGGTGCTTGGAACTCACACCTCTGATGAGCAAAACCACCTGGTCATTGCCAGCGTTCAGCTCCCTAATGATGATGCTCAGTTTGATGCCTCACATTACGATAGTGAGAAAGGAGGTAACCTAATCATACCATAAAATGGCTACTAGTCATTGCATTGAAACTTTGAGCATGAACATTTTTAGTCCAGAAGTAATGCATTATTAAAATATCTCATCCCCAGAATTTGGAGGCTTTGGCTCAGTGAGTGGTAAAATTGAGATTGAAATTAAGATTAACCATGAAGGAGAGGTGAACAGGGCTCGCTACATGCCCCAGAACCCCTGCATCATTGCTACCAAGACTCCAACCAGTGATGTGCTGGTCTTTGATTACACCAAGCACCCTTCCAAACCTGGTATGTATCTGTTCAACTGTATGTTTGCTGTATGTGTGACCATTTCCCTCCACCAAGCAGATTGCTATCCTTTTCATATGACTAACTTTTTATTGATTGTTTCTGAAAACATATACAATGTTTACTTTCCCTTTGGGTATTGGATGTTAATAAGAGAAATGGGTCATTGTGTGTATTTTGCTCCTTTTTTCCTTTAGACCCCTCAGGTGAGTGTACTCCTGATTTGCGACTGAGGGGACATCAGAAAGAGGGATATGGCTTATCTTGGAACCCTAACCTGAGTGGCTGCCTGCTGAGTGCATCTGATGATCATGTAAGACCATCTTGAAATTTATCATCCCTTTCTTAATCTGATTGTCATTATTTTCATGAATGCATTAAAGTGAGAACTTCTCTTACGTTTTCTCATTAGGAATATTTTCATGCCAGTATTACCTTGGATGTCACTGTCTTTTTGTTTTTTGTTTTTTTACCTTTTTTACAGAATTAAAAAATATCAGCTGCTCTTTACATTGTTAGTTTTTTAATGAACAAACCTATATAAACAATCCAAAAATAATGGAGAATAAAGCCTTTCTGCATTCTTACATTGTCAACAATTTTTACCTTCTTTATTTATTGATTGCATTTTGTTTTGAAAGTCAAAGTTTGCACCCTGATTTCTTTGAAACTACTTTGAGTGCTTGTATTGTATGGTGTTTTATACCAGGGTGTAAAATTAATTTTTGTAGTTCTCCTATTCAAACATGCCCACTATACCTGGCAGTTGAATCAGGTATGTTTAAGCAGGGTAATCAACAAATTGCAAGACACTTACCCCCCAGGACCAGAGCTGTGGGCAATAAAATTGTATAAGTGGGATTAATTTGCATTATTTTGCATCTCATGAGTTCCTCTACATGTCTTCAGACCATTTGCCTTTGGGACATTAGTACGGTACCGAAGGAAGGAAAGATCGTTGATGCCAAGACCATTTTCACTGGACACACTGCTGTGGTAGAGGATGTTTCATGGCATCTACTGCACGAGTCCCTCTTTGGATCAGTGGCTGATGACCAGAAGCTTATGATGTAAGTCTGTATTTGTCTAGTTTTTTTTTCTTCTTCCCCTGATGTAATTAAAAAAACTATTGGAAGGGAAAAGCAAGATTACTAAAGGACTTGATATCAGGCAGTATCCAGTGGTATTTCTTACAAATACCTAATCTGACTTTATCCTTCATTCAGTTGGGATACACGATCCAACAACACATCCAAGCCCAGTCATGCAGTTGATGCTCACACTGCAGAGGTGAATTGCCTGTCCTTCAATCCATACAGTGAGTTCATCTTGGCCACTGGCTCTGCTGACAAGGTGAGAACCACTAAGTGGTTAAAACCAATTTAAGTTAAGGGGATACAAATGTTTTATAGCTGTTCTTATTCTCCCTCTGTCTCTTTTAGACTGTAGCACTGTGGGATCTTAGGAACCTCAAACTGAAGCTGCACTCCTTTGAGTCTCACAAAGACGAAATCTTCCAGGTATGCATGGCTTTTTGTCATGTATGCCTATTCAAGTTTTAAATTATTATTGAGTGTCTGACATCTTTTAATGTGCTAACAGGTTCAATGGTCACCTCATAATGAGACCATCTTGGCCTCCAGTGGAACAGACAGACGACTCAATGTCTGGGATCTCAGGTGAATAAGCTCATCTAACTCTTATCTCTTTTATCACTAAATAATGGATACATGTTATTTGCATGGTTTTGATCATTGGTGTTTGTTTATTCGTATCTTTTTTTTTATTTGCAGTAAAATTGGTGAGGAACAGTCACCAGAAGATGCAGAAGATGGCCCTCCTGAATTATTGGTGAGAATTCCATTATACATTGATGGACTCTTAAAATTGGAAATTTTAGAAATTTTAAACTAAGTTACGTTTTTTTTAATGATTGTATTAGTTCATCCATGGTGGTCATACAGCGAAGATCTCTGACTTCTCCTGGAACCCCAATGAGCCATGGGTGATCTGTTCTGTGTCTGAGGATAACATCATGCAAGTCTGGCAGATGGTGAGTAAATATGGTTTGCACATTAACTTTGTAACAAAATGAGAATTGTATAAATCATTTTGGCTGCCAAAATTCTCAGACCGTGAGCAGTGTGAAGTTCTGACACAATTGCTGTATCATAAAGCTTGAGAGACTATGTAACTTGAGTCCACATTTGGACTATGAGCAAACCCTAATTATTGCATTGCCTTTTTCATCCTCTTTAGGCTGAGAACATTTACAATGATGAAGACCCTGAAGGAGCTGCAGACACAGAGGTCCAAGGATGAAGAATAGAATTTTCATTCTTTGCATTACTGTCTCCATATGACCACGTTTTCCCCCCGAAACTGTGAACTGCATCAGTCACATTAACATCCACCTACACATTCAAAGTGAACAATGACGATCTTTTGCCAGGAGGGAAAATTTGACAGGAAATATTTCTTTTTTTATTTTCTGAAAAGTGTATTTTTCTAAGAGAAACTGGTTGTTTGGTTTTGATTGAAAAATTAATTATAATTCCTCCCTCCTTTTTAAACTGCTTTGCCCCACAGCCATTCATATTCTGAGTTTTCTGAGAGTGACTTCTTATTTCTTTCAAAAGCAGCTTATGCCTGAGCACTTGCTTGTCATGGTCAAATATTGACTGTCAATGGAGAATATGGTGGTTAAATGTATTTTTACATGTCTACAGAATGCATCATTCACACGTCAGGGTTCCACAGGGTAACTTGTGTGCTCTATTTTGTACTTTTCCCTCAGTAATGGTCTGGCAAGGTCATTTGTTTTGTCTTTAATATTGTTAAATCCTTTTGTGGCTTTTTCAGTGTCTTTCTCCTTTATGTCCATGTTATTGTACAGAACATTCAGAATAAACTGTTTTTCACTGAACTGGTTCAGCCATTGTGATTGTTTTGTGTGGCTCCCAAATGTCTAATTTAATTCTTGTTTGTTTAAAATGATTATAATAAAGTGTTTCATCCATCTTATTTAACTGTTTATCTAAAGCTGCCTAGCATCATT
Source organism: Arnoldichthys spilopterus (assembly GCA_037974385.1). Classification (NCBI taxonomy): domain Eukaryota; kingdom Metazoa; phylum Chordata; class Actinopteri; order Characiformes; family Lepidarchidae; genus Arnoldichthys; species Arnoldichthys spilopterus. Next base: position 17,709,610 of record JBBPDA010000138.1, on the reverse strand, counting down.
CTGTCAGCATGCTCTCCATGTCCTAATATGTCTTTGTTTTCTCTCATCTCTTTTGTCCTACCCCCCTGCATATAATGACAAATCACTAGCACTCAGACTGTATATAAAAGCTTTATTTCCTCTACTCTGACTCACTTCCCCATCAACATCTTGGGTACATCTAGTGCATTCTGAACAGGGTAAGTAGGCAGATAAAGATCTGGGCAGACTCTTGTCACACATACCTTGGTGCGGTGACATTCAAAGAGGCTGAGTGCTGGTTTACTTCATGTTGCCAACGGCCTGCTTTTAAATATTAAGAGTGCACCTACATGCCTGGTACGTAGTTAAATTGGCAGCTAATGTGGAACTAAGGCAGTTACATGGTTGTGATAATGGATACAACAAAAATAACATTCAAAAATGAAGTGATTGTATCACTAAGCAGTGCAAATGCTGTCAAATTAGATTCACTATTTAGGTTTTCTCTTCCAGGATTAGGATCTCTTGTGGGTGATGTCCTTCTGTTCTTTCTCTGTGAAACATATAATGAAAGTTATTGTTAATGTACAACATTAAGACATACAATACATGCTAATGTCCCCCAAGTTATTTGATAAGGTTGGAAACACTTGCCTATAGAAGTACAGTTGCTTGACCAGGCTGTTCTTTAACGTCTCCGTTTCTTTGATCTTGTTGATCTGAACCTGCAGCTCAGTCTTCAACTCTCGGCTATTTTCCTCTAAGAGATCTATTGTCTCCTGGAGGCAAATGCATTCAGAATACACAATTAGCCAAGTCAAGTCAATTTTATTTATATGGCACCTTTTACAACTGATATTGTCATAAAGCAGCTTTACAGGAAGTGTTAGTGCCACTACTGAGCAAGCCAAGGTGACGGAGGCAAGGAAAAACTCCCTAAGCTGGAGAATGAAACCTTGGGAGGAACCAAGACTCAGAAGGGGACCCCATCCTCGATTCAAACAAAAAATCTCAGTTTCTAGAGGTGGTAGCTAAAAGCCAATAGCTTGGAGCAACTTATGTAGCACATGTATATGAAGTACATGGAGATGACGGTGGTAGCTGAATTAGTCTGGAACATGTGATAAGAAAGCCCTAATAACTGGTAATCCGGTCAGCAGAGGGACAGCAGTTCCAATGTGTACAGGTGGGCTGCAATGACTCTTGATCAAGCTTTGGACAGTCCATATGGGTTCCTAGCAGGAGTGATTTATAGTTAATGTAATCATTCACTAGAAGAAGTAACTCTGAAATCAGTCATAAACTGTATTTGTGTCATTGTGTCAATGTTAGACATAGACTCAATTACATACCCGGTATTGCTCCACATTTTCTTTCCTCTGCCTCTCCATCAAAAGGATCCTGTCTTCCAGCCGGGCCCTCTCAAGCCCCAGCCTCTGCTCCTCATCTTTCAAGGGCCCCAGCTGGGTCTTTAGCTCTTGGCTTTGCTCCCTGGACTTACTTAAAGCTTCAGCACTACTTTCTCGTCTTTTCAATAAGGCCAAAAGACGGGGCTCATACCACTCTTCCAGCGCTTTGATTCCATCTTGGAGGTACTGCTGTAGGTCGCTGGAGGCCCGTCTGCCTTGGGTAAGGTATGACCGTGTCTTATCCTTGCTGGACTCCTGGTTAATGTTCTCTTTCTGATTTTGCAGGGCCTGTAACTGTTCCTGGTGTTGAGAATGAAGCAGGGCAACGTCTTCGTTCAGCTTCACAACATGCTTCTTCATCTCTTCCTGATTCAAAGAATTGTTAAAGAGGATAATGCAGCTTTAGACAATCTTTATATTAAGATAATAAATAATACCATTGATTAGATTTACTGTGTAAGATACCTTTCATTCTACACTCTGAATTAGTTATAATAAAATAAAATTAGTTTTACATGGAGGTTTCTTACATTTTAAAGGTTCTTCACACTCATGTAGTACATTCTACTACAACCATCTACTAAAAGATTCTTTAGTCAACCAAAATTTGATTTCTTCAGTGGCATTGGACATTACTTTATGCCACCTTGTTTTTTGTAAGATGCTAATTTTCATACTTTCTCAGTACCTGTGCTTGGTTTAACTGCTCCACTTCTTTGTGCTGTGTTTCCAAGGCCACCTGACTTTGTGCACAGTCCCTTACTGCAAAAAACAAGCGTCTCTTGACCAATCGCATCTCCTCCTGCAAACTCTGTCTTTCCAGTCTGGCCTTAGAGAGGAGACTCTTGGCATCCTCAAGCTCAGCCCTCAAAGACTGCACTTCTTGCGCCATGGGCTTCTCCAGCTCTAGAAGTTCCTGCACCAACTCCTCCTTCCTGTGCTCTAACTGTCTGACTTCCTCAATGCAACTTTCAAAGGATGTCCCAAGTTCTTTTAGATTCATAGTTGCAGACAGTTCTTGCCCAGTTTCAGTGGTGCAGTCTGCAAGCTTATCTACTGCCATTGATACTGGTGCCCCTGGAACAAAGTCTTCATACTTTCTGGTGTCATTGCAGTCATCGTCCATTAACATATGTTCACTTTCTGCAAAGAAAGCTGGTGGAGTAGACTTGGTCTCATGGGTGGCATCAAAGTCATCCAGCTGTGCCAACATCTGCCTCATAAGTCCATTAAATTCAGCCTGCAATACTTCCCGACATTTTTGTGAATAGGCTATGGATTCCTCAGGAAGGGAAAAGGCAGTTTCAATCTCCTCCAAGCAATCTTCAAAGTAGTCTTCATCATCTTCCTCAATGAACAAGGGTTCAAGTCTCCCCTTTGGCTTCGTTAGAGGCCCGTAGGCTTGCTCAAATTTAATATCTTCATCCTCCATCTTCAGTTAACCAACTGTGAATAAGCATTACAGAAAGGACAGAATATCATTTTCTATTCTGTATCACTGGTTCAGAAAAATTTGTGAACTCAGTGGGGTACACTGTGCTCGTGAGCCATTTGCTTGGTTCTCAGTATGCCTCAGTGATGAAAGACTCCTTGTGAAACTACTTTACTGATTGTGTGTATGTGCAGTACATTGCGGATGTGAGATTCTTGTGTGATGAGTAGTACATGGAGAAGGTGGTAAAGTGGAGCTAATCCAAGCATCTCAAGGGTATGTAAGTCATTCAGCAGCAGCTGCCCAAGCTTAATGAACAGCTAACTGAGAAGAATATAGTCAAAAATATAGTATGGAACAAACCACAAAACAAAAAATTAGTTCTGAAATAAAAAATACTACACTATATATAAGAATATGACTATATTGTTCTTAAAATTCTGTATATTAATTGTTCTGCATGTCCAGTGTATTGATTTTTATTTTTTTTAAACTTTGTCTTTCATAATATATTGCTGACAAGATTGCTTGACTTGAATTGTATCCAAAGGCCTAAGGCCTTGCTACACCATCAGCCTCTTCTCTTCTGAGAAGGCTTTACACCAAATGTTGGAACATTGCTATGGTCTGATTGCATTCATCCACAAGCTGGTACTTGGCCCTGGGCACAGTGACCTTTACAGCGCCTCGTTCTTCTGGCAATTGCTTTTCTATGGGGATTCTCTGTCTGTGTGCACACATTGTAACACCTATGTCAACAATGCATGTGCCTTAAAGTAGCTGAATGCATTTATCAGAAGTGACACAGATGTAGTTCATAAGGCCACTAACTTTGTTTAAGGGACCTCTAGGAGATACCACGTTTAAAGCTAAAAACAAGTGAGATGTCCTATGCAAAACAGGGGATTTTATTTTATACATTTAGGATTTTCTGTAAAATAGTCCTTGTAGATATGTGAGGGGTTTCTACAGGCCAGCCCACTTGTTCGAAAGTATCCAGAGACCTGCTCATTCAATATTTTTTTTAAAACAAAACTGACAAAATTGTCCATTCACCTTTTACTGCAGTAACAGAACTTCTCTCCCAAGAAGGACTTACACTACATGTGCATTCAGCCATAAGAGTGTGGTACTTGATCACTCCAAAGAACGTGATTCCACTACTCCAGAGTGCAATGCCAGGAAAATTTACACTCTTTTAGCAGACACTTAGCACTGGACATGATGAACTCAGATTGTCTTATTCTAGTGTCAGCTAGAGTGGCTTTTCAGTGGAAATTCAATGTCTGTGTGCATATCTGCAATGAATGTGTCTGACTGCATTAAGAAGAAAGGGCATCTCAATCCTTTTGGACAAAGTGTAATTTAGCAATTTTCAGTTAGTGTGGTTCTCACTTTACTGTAAGAGATGTCTGTTTACTTGGAAGGTTGAATAACTGCAGATACCCTGTATAAAGATTTCCAGAATCTTACTTTCACAGCTACTGCCCATGTCTTATTTTTGATGACTACCACATCAAGACAAGAACAAATAGCAACCAGAGTCATAAAGACCTTACAGTTGTTCTTGTTGAGGGCCCTGTGACCCATGGCCACTCAAAGCATATTAAAAAGCTGTTACGAACCTGGATCCCAACTATAGGGCACATCTATGCACTGCATCTATGCTCTTCCTGGGTGTACCCTTAGGGAAATGTTGATATTACTGGCTCTAATACCCTAAATGGTATCAGGGACCATGTCCCTGATAAATGGGGTCAGTGATTATAAAGGCTGGCTCAGGGGGGACCACTGCAAGAGCAGCTGCTAGCTACATGTACAGGCAGGGCACATTCCAGGGCAGAGCAGTGGCATACTCCATCATGAACAACTGCTTATGTCTACATTGTATCTGAAATGCACAATTTCATTGTCTTTCTTCATCCTTTTGCCTCTACAGTGTCATCTTCAGAATTGTGCTTCAGTATAAAGATAAAATGCTGTAATGGCTTATGATAACCTTTCTGTCCAACTGGATGAACTTAGCATTTTAAGGGATGTCTAAAATAACCACAAAGCGGCAAACTGGATATTACTATATTTATAAATTTCCGTAACAGCACTCATTCAAATGAATAATATATAACATTTTTAATATAGCTAAACAGAAAGCAGATACTCACCAAACTCATTGTGTTTCTTCACTTTTCAGACTTATATCCAGCAGTAAGAAAGCGAGGGAGAGACAGAGCTTGCCTGGTTTCTGTCTTCCAGCTCCAGCACACTGCACTGAGTCACCAGGGCAACTCAGAATCTGTTTACATTTATTAATAAACAGTAGGAGGGATGTAATATGAGCCAGTTAAACATAGACCCCCAAACTTAAGCTAATGTACAGAGACTTCCACTGGGAGGTGACCTGAGGAGATGAACCAATGAAGCTCCAGAGAGAATCTTTTATGAAAATATGTATGTTCAATATCCAATGGGGAGCACACAGTAAGAGCCAGAAATGTGCATGACAATACAAAGCTATCAAATAGGATTTAACAGAGCACAGTTAAAAAAGAGTGACATAGTGCTCTGACCAATGGGAGCCAAGGGAAGGGGAGCTGTAAAAACATTGACTTCTCTCCTGAGCTATTCTAAACAACACTGACCTATATTTTGACATGGCCTGAAAGCCTGGGCATCATCAAGTGTGAAGGATTCTAAAATCTAACAAGAGTGAAGAGCCATAAAGATGGAGTAGAACATCATACAGCATGCGCTTTGTTGTGGGAGCAACAGGGTTGAATAACCTCCATGCCTCCCCACTGCCATACATGCTGTAAATATGTTCTGCACTCCCACAGATGGCTTGTGAGAAGACTTTGAGGATCAGACTTTAGCTCCTTATTTCTCTGATTACTTGATATGTGATAGATCACATGTACCAGCCAGATCAAACTGATATTTAATATTGGCCTTCGCACCATTGGGAGCCCATGGCCCTGTTGATGGTTCAGTGGTTGTCCTCCCTTACACCACATTTGGTTCTAACTACTGCATACCTGGGAACCGCCCACAAGGTGGTCATTTTGGAGATGCTCTGACCCAATCACTCAGCCATCACAATATTATTTTCAGTGTTGCTCAGATCCTTATGCGGCCCATTTTTCCTGCTTCCAACACATTCAAGAACTGGCTGTTCACTTGCTGTCTAATATGTATCACACCCTTTGGCAGGTGTCACTGTAAAGAGAAAATAATAAATGTCACTCACTCCAGCTGTCAGTGGTTTTAATATTCTTGCTGGTCATTGTATATTAACGACAAAAAGTGGAAGGACACTCCCATTTGGGTACTAAAACCTTCAGGAATGGACAACATCACACAAAGAAAACATCAGCAGAATCCTGAAGCTCTTTCCAGATAAAACTACAGTATCAGAAACTTTCATAAGTTTCATACGTCTGTGAATTAACCTTTAAGGCACATAAGTCCCTTCATAAGCCTGTTAAATCAGTTACACTGGTATTTATGCAGGAAAATTCTTCTTGTTATAGTATGATGACTCTCCCAAGTCTGCTCTTCATCAAAGCTGAGCAGAGAGGTGAATCATATCATGGGAATTTCCCAGCACAGTCTGTGATGTACCGGAGAGAGACTCCATTGTCAGCTTTTGGAAAGTGATGCAGGATAAGTAGTGGGGATAAGGAGACAACAGACAGGACATGTCGATTTTGTCCCATCAACATCAGAAAACAATTTGGCACAGGAGCCTTAGTAGAGTTCACTGTGAACCTGTCTTAAATGGTTTACAGGATGGACACTGTGTTCTAAAGGTCAAAATGTAACCCCAAGTTAGATGTACACGCATTTATATGAAAAAAAGAAAAAAAACATACTGATGCATTCTGTTAGAGAGCCAGAATGCTCAAAATATGGCTAGATAGAAAGTTTAGTAAAATACTGCATAAAATGCTTTTACAAGAATCTGTGCTGAGAACAGTAAACAGGTGTACATGAGTAAATGGAAAAGGCTGCTGTTATAGACTTTCAGGGGCTTTCCTGTAACCTAATTTCTCTCTTTTGATCCAAACCTCAGCTGTGCTTCCACATCATACCCACAAGGGGGCACTGTTTAGTTTTTTCTGAACATAGATGGCATTCACTAAGTACTATTACTACTACTACTACTACAACTACAACAACAACAACTACTACTACTACTAATAATAATAATCATCATCAGGCTTTATTTACCTAAGTATGTTTCTGTTTCCACACATAAGGAAATAGATTTTTTGTTGCACATTACCTGACAATAGAAATTTCACAGCATGGAAATTGCAATGGGGCCCATGGTGGTATGGGGGCCTGCAACATTCAAGTCCCCTTAAATCTTTATTGAGTACATTATACAGATGCTCACACAACTGAAAACCCATCACAGAAATATCACATTTGCAATAACCCACCCAACCAATTAGCATCCCTCAGCCCTACACACACCCTCTGTCTATTCACTCCCTCCTTATTTATCTCATTAATGGTAACTTTTTTCAAATAGGTCCTTCACAATCCACATTATTTTATGCGTTTATTTTAACATAGTGGTTAAAGCTAGATATAAAAAAAAAACCCAAGGGCTTAATAATATATCTGTCTGTCTGTCTGTCTGTCGGTCTAATATTAGATCTCCATGTATTTCTTCACTGCAAGTTTATCACACTTTATAGTCTGTCTAGATCCCAACCAAAAGTCACATACAAATCCCAGTCCTCTCCTCTCTGCCTTCCGTCTCCAAGGAGATTCAGACATAAGGACGTCTCCATTCTCTGTAAGAATGTAGCCTTGTTTGAAAAGCGCCCCCCCCTTTTTTTTTTTGCATAGCAGATCTCTTGGTGGTCTCAGACCCACCTCACTGCTTCATTCCTCCCCCAGGACATTCACAGATGCAGATGTATGAGTGCAGGGGCTCTAGCTTTTGTGTTTTTTCCTTCTTTCTCTTTACACTAAAATCAGTCTGCGTGAGTCCGTCTCTCTCTCCCTAAGAGAGACAGAGGTATATAAAAGTCTGTGGAATGCAGAGCCACTGTAACTGTATAATAAGCCTGTGCTGAGTGATGTCCACAGTAATGTCCACTGTGCCTACGTTGCTGAAAGGTTTAGTTCATCATAGCAGAATTGAGTTCACTTTGAGAACTGCATGTTCTTTTCTTGCAACATTAGAGTGACATAAGTAGTTACATTTCATTCATTGTGGGCAGAAAGTTGCCACCTGTGTCTTTGAAGTGCAGTATGAGCTAAGCGCTGTCAGTGATCCAAGCCATGTGTTTCATAATGAGAGTGTAACATTCATCATAGCAGATCATAGTGAGATTATCTCTTATAAAAAATTTTTTGGTTATTGCAATAACATACTCTCTCCTACATGTTTCCATGAGATTACAGAGTGAGGTCCAGAAATGCACATAATGAACACATAAAGCATGTGAACATACAGGTTACCAGGGTATTTATACAGACTGCATAAGCATTCTACCATGCACGCGCACACACACAGGTGGGTATTACTATCTTTGGAAGTACATTCCATTGAGTTCTATAATTGGAGTGACACTGAAATTGAACATAATAACACAAAAAGTGCACCACAATGAAATGTGACCTCTGCAGTAGGCACCAGAGCAGTGGGCAGCTAGCAACAGTTCCCATGGAGCAGTGTAGTGGGATTGTACCTTGCTCAAGGGTACCTCAGTGTTACTCGTGTCAGGACTTGAACCTGCAACCTTCTGTTTAGGTACTAACTGTTAGGCCACCACTGCCCACCATATTACACCTACATCTACACCTATACCTAAAGTTAACATTAACCTTACCCTCAGTAAACAAACCTTTGTTAAAAAGTTACATTTGTGGAGAAAATGTGATGGTTGTTCATTGTGAGGACCAACAAATATGTCCTCACTTCTACAGATTTTCCTGATTTCATCATTATGAGGACGTTGTGTCCTCACAAAAAATTAAATACAAGTACACATTCACACATACACACTATTTTGTGAGAGGTGCAAAAAAATGTTATGTAAATGATGCGTTATGGATTAAAACAGAATGTCCAGAGTGGGCTTTGATTTCTGATTGAAACTCCTCAGGCTTTAAGCTAATATCCTAAATCCCTTCTTCTTGTCCCAATAAGACAAATACATATATTAGATTATTTTAATGTATCTTTTGTATGACAAAAGTAGAGTATACCTAGGCATGTACTCTTAGTGTGGATCTAGATATCTATAGATATACTAGATATACTTTTATCTGGGAGAAAAATGTTTCTCAACCTGGGTCAACCTGTGCACTCACACAACAAAGAAAACAGATAAACCATAAGAGAAAAAAAACTTACGAGCTGTACCACATTGTGGTGTGAAATACGACCGCTGCAAAAAGTTTAGCTTAAGCGGTATCTGGCAGGCTTCCAAAGAATGTGGTAGTGATGCAGGGTGTCACATTTTGTGAAGTTTGATCCTTTGTTTAACAACATATTGGCTACTGAAGCTCTAGGTTTGGGCATTAACATTATTCATTAGGTGGCACTACTCAACAAATGAGCCCTAATGAGCTAGGGTTCATGTGCCTCCTAAACGCCAACAAGCCATACCAACTTCAGAATTTTTGGAACAGTTGTCAAACTACTGCCCAAAAGGTAATATTGCCTACCCCACTTCAGGGGCACAAGCACCATGTCGAGCTTGTAGATAAAAACTTATTATTCTGTACAAGCCGTGTGGAGCTACAGTAACTGTAAGTTCATGTTCATGAACAGGGCAGTAGTGGCCTAGTGGTTAGGACACTGCCTTTGGGACCTGGATGTCGCAGGTTCGAGTCCCAGCCCGGGCACTACTGAGGTACCCTTGAGAAAGGTACCGTCCCACTACACTGCTCCCTGGGTGCTGTTGATAGCTGCCTGCTTGTGCACGTGTGATGGGTTAAATGAAAGAGGTCACATTTTGTTGTGGTGCTTGAGTGTGTTCACAATGACAAAGAGTCACTTTCATGTCTAAGTATGTGGGAAAAAAAACCTTGACAAACCTTTTATGTCAGCAGCAGCAATAATAATAATAATAACAACAATAATAACATTATCATTATTATTATTATTATTATTATTATTATTACTATTATTATTATTACTATTATTATTAAAGAGGAAAAAGAATGGTCAACAGTAACATAAGCAGTCTACCTCCAACCACACAATCAGAAGATATAGTACCTGTTTCATGAAAAACCCAGTGTCACTGAGGCAGAACCCTCAAGGGAAGGTCTTCAGTACCTGTACTGAGGGAACATAATTGTAACACACACAATTGCAGCACAAACATGAGCCTTTCCATGGGTCTTTCCATAGATGTACCTTTTAAATGCACACACACATTAGGTGTTTAAAGAACATGTACCATTGAGGCTACAAGATTGTCCCCACATATCTTATTCCTCAGTTGAATTTTACAGACTCTCGGTTTATTATGCAATTTAAAAATATATATATATATATATTTATATGCCATCTATTTTTTGTCTTCCATTTCCTGTTTCACAGTCATGAGATCAGTAAATCCTTATTTAAACGAATGCCTCAGAGCAGTGCTCTGTGATATTTCCCTTGCTGAATTGGTAGAAGTAACTTACTGTTTCTCACTCTGCAATAGAACCGGTTGTCTTCAAACCAACACTTTACATTGTGACATTCTCTGAAACAATGTGACCCAATGAACAAAGCATGAAAAGGTAATGATGGCAGCGATAAAAAAAAAGCCTTTCAGCCAAACGATAAGCATCACATCTGCCTGCCAAACATTCTTTTTCATAAGTCTGAAAATACGTTTTTTGTGTGGGAAGTGACCTGATCGGAGAAACACTGAACCAAATCAGTCAAGCTCAGTGAATAACAATAAATCCAACAACATTTATATTTGATCTACATTTCTTTGTCTATGTAAGAACAAGAAGAACAAAAACCAACAAACTGCATTTCATTAAACTGCATTGTGTTGAGAGGGTGGGAGTCAGAGAGTAGTGAATAAGGAAGTGTGGGGAACTGATGTACAAGTTTATTCTGATAAAATAACATTACAGCAACTGTGTAGAATGACGTACAGTTGTATGAAAATGCCATTTAAAACCATTTTATTGTGACCAAAAGTTTCTTTTGAGTCTGCAAACATCTGAATGACTTGTGTTTTTACAGGTTATCTTGATTTCTAATTAACATGTTTATGTGAGTACAGCAACTTGTAACATGACCAGAGTTGTTTTTGTATTTCAAGAAAGCACCTGAAAGCTCTACGTAAGAAATTACATTTACATTTACATTTACATTTATTCATTTGGCTGACGCTTTTATCCAAAGTGACTTCCAGGACAGAGGAGACAATCAAGCACTCGCAATGCATAGAGCAACACTGAGTGTGGTGCTACAAGGAAGACTACTACTAATACTAATACTACTACAGAGAGCAACTACTGCATTAAATAAACACGCCAAGATCTTAAACTACCACCGAGAGGAACTTCAATACATACATATGCCAAGTTCTTATACTACTACAGACACAATTACTGCAATAAATACATACGCCAAGTTCTTATACTGCTACAGAGAGCAACTACTGCAATAAATAAACATGCCAAGATCTTAAACTACCACAGAGAGGAACTTCAATACATACATATGCCAAGTTATTATACTACTATAGAGAGCAATTTCAATAACTACATACATATGCCAGGTGGGTGCGGAACAGTTGAGTCTTTAGTCGCTTCTTGAATGTTGAGAGAGACTCGGCTGATCTTGTATCTCTAGGCAGCTCATTCCACCATTGAGGAACAATGTAGGTGAAGAGTCTGGAGTGGTGTTTGATTCTGCGAGGGGATGGAATCTCCAGTCGGAGTTCACTCGCTGATCTGAGTGACCTGGTGGGTGTGAACGTCTGGATGAGTGATGTCATGTAGCCAGGGGATGATCCATCTATGATCTTGTAGGTGAGCACCAAGGACTTGAATTTGATTCGAGCGGACATTAGCTATCATCATCATGCTAACATTAGCTAGATTGCACCTCAACAACCTACATCTGATCTGTAAATAAAATGTATTTAAAACCAGTGTTTGCCAGTGTTCCTCTAACATCTGCAATGGAGTATTTGTAAGTGGCTCATGTATAGATTCATTTAAATATGAGTCAAAATTTGGATGGAATTTGTAATCATTTATTAATCTTCACTCCGTCCTTTGGTTAGGTATGCTACTTTCATTTGACCTGACATGGGCCTTCCAACAGGCATTCCACCTGAGCAGCTCTATGCAGTTTAATAAAGAAGTGGTCATTCAGAGAAGCCTCTCTTTTTTGTCAGCTGTGAGTTCAAAGGATCAGCGAGAGAGAGAGGGAGAGGGAGAGAGAGAGAGAGAGAGAGAGAGGGTGATAAATGTTACCAATTTCAAATGTGCAAGCGTCATTAAAGCCCTTAGTGTCCTTGTGCCTTCAGAGCCAGATGTAATTGATGTATTGTATTTAATAAGTACAATGATGAGTCGTTTTTATTTTAGACCTTAAAAGAATGATGTATAATCTCTCTCTCTCTCTCTCTCTCTCTCTCTCTCTCTCTCTCTCTCTCTCTCTCTCTCTCTCTCTCTCTCTCTCT
>JBBPDA010000138.1:17664966-17694784 GCA_037974385.1 Arnoldichthys spilopterus | reverse complement strand
CCGGTTTCTGTAAAGTTGCTTTGTGACAACGTCAGTTGTAAAAAGCGCTATACAAATAAACTTGACTTGACTTGACTAATAAACAAGACTCAGGATGACCATGTGCTGTTGCAGTTAAAGATACACATACAGTTAACACTCAGTTGAACATTTGCACAGAACCAAGTGTAGTTTGTAAACTGCTTGCATGTACATGAGGTGTATAGACTACAGCTGTGATAGTGAGTTAAGTAATTATATAACAAATATTTCTCTCTCTAATGCGCTCTTTTACCATAGGGAAAAATATGTTGGCAAAATCTGAGGTACCCTTAAAGGCTTCTTTGAGAGTTTTTTTCACTGAAGGTGATTGTTATATACAGAAACATGGCAACTTAAATGACCATCTAAATGTTTAAACTATACTTTGTGCATTTAATAAGCTATTCTCCATGACAGATGGCCTACTGTGAGTCTTTAAAGAACCTTTGTAAAAAGGCTCCCTAATGGCACAACTGTCTAATTGGAGATTAAGACTCTGGTCCCCGGTGGTGCAACAGCTACTCATAGCCCTCCCTATCTCCACTCTCCATTACTCAAAGTGCGATGTTAACCAGCACGGATATCTGCTAGCCAATGTAACAGAACTGGAAGGAAGCATTCTCCTCCAAATGTGTAACACTGTCTGATGACGTTGCGGTAGCAAGGTGTGGTTGCTGGCTCCTCATGACTTGGAAGAAGAAAATGCTACCCTTGATTCTCAGTGTTGGTGATATTGTGTGACTGGGGGAGTAGGTGGAATTGGAGATGACCAAATTGAGCAGAAAATCCAGAATAAAAATAACCTTTATACAATTATTCTGTTTTGAACCAAAAAGTGTTAAAGTACTTGTAACAACAGTGGAACTGTTTTGGTGCTCACAGTAATTACTGAAAAATTCAAAGTAGAGCGGATAGCAAGTGTAACCGCTTTTAGCTTACAGTGTCTTACTGCCAGTGATGTACCTCTAGCAGTGCTGCCCAAAGGGTCTTGTCTTACTATGGAGGGACTCTGCTCCAACTCGCCTTGCAGCACATGGAAAACCTGACCTATTCCCCAGTGGGCCATCAGACCTCCAAAGCAACAGAGACACACCCTATAGGAACCATAACACACTGTCTTATTATACTCCTGGTTCCAGAACTCTCACAAAGAGAGATACATGACAGTGCAGAGTCTTAGGCCTCCTGGGAATATTGTATTTATTTAGTGTTTATTTTCTATGAAAAGAAATAACTGAATTTTTTTATAATATTGTGTTTTTTGTACCAAAAGTTAATAATTTATTCAATTATTTTCAAGTCTCTCATTGTTTAATTAGTAGTTAAACAGCCTATTTTACTTTAAAGTCAGACTTATTTATATAGCATTTTTAGAAATGTTGTTGTGCAAGGCACAACATCTGGTTTTGGAGCAAGTCAATGATGACAGAAGCAGAAAAACTCCCTAAAGCTAAAGGAAAAAATGCTTGTAGGAACCAAGACACAAAAAAGGGACAGGCGCACATTTTGGACAGTGGTGGCCTTGTGGTTAGGACACTGCCTTTGGGACCTGAAAGTTACAGGTTCGAGTCCCGGCCCGGGCACTACTGAGGTACCCTTGAGCAAGGTACCGTCCCAATACACTGCTCCCTGGGCGCTGTTGGTAGCTGCCTGCTGCTCCACATGTGCACATGTGATGGGTTAAATGGAGAGGTCACATTTCGTTGTGGTGCTTGAGTGTGTTCACAATGACAAAGAGTCACTTTCACTTCAAAAGAACCCATTCTTCTCTGGCTGCAAAAGAGAATAAAAAAGATCAATATGGAGATGATATTACAGATAATACAGAAGAACAGATGAAGGCACAGTGTTGAGTCCTCCTGGCCTAATGAGTGCATAAATAGCTTGTATAAGTCAGGAATAGCTTCCACTTTGAGTTGTCACTCTTACTGTTTTGCTTCTACACCACAAAAGAGGCTGTTAGGCAGGTATGTAATTACAAGGCCCATGTTTGAGCCCTACCATAAAAAGCTATAACTCACAGCCTGATGGAAGAGCCCCTCCCTGACCTCAGAGCACTAAGAGATTCCCCATACTCTTCACATCACATGGAAACTGACTGAATGGTCTGCCGTTCCTGAACACTGGCACAAAATCATAAATCTGAATGCACCCTGTTATAGTCCGTTATAAGTTAAGGCTATGGAATTACTGTCAACTGCTGTGTTTCCGAGAGACAAGATGCAGTTCGAGTGTGAGGCCACATAACAGCAACAGAGTATATTTAGAAATATTTAGTGTATACAAAGAATAAAACATGTCACTTGATTGTTAGCACTTGATTTCTGAATCTAAAAATACATTGCTATGTCTGTGAGATGATCGAAATAGCTAAATGCATAAACACTTTTGTCTGAGTAGTGCTGCAACCTGCCATTTACTGTAATGTCATAATCATGAAACAATAGTAGAGAGAGCACTAGGTTACAAACCACCACTCTGCAGATGTATTTTCTTCTTCCTGACTATATGACACATGATACACGTGCCCCGTCCACAGGGGTGGTGCAAGAAGTGAGGCTTTGTATTAACTAAACTGTTTTGTGCAACACATCAGACAGTGAGGAACAATTCAAGTAAGATAAGGCCTTGTGGTCTTATTGTGATGCTGACCCTAATAATGACTGTAATGAGTCGGAGCACCTAATCTCTCACAGTCAGAGATCAATATTAGGCAGGTGGTGTTAATGTTACGGCTGATCGGTGTGTATACACACACAGATATAACTACACAAGTGTATGCTAATGCAGCTACAGCTTATTACATGATTAATTACTGCAGTTGACAAAAATAAGTGTAACTTGTATAACTTACATATAACTGTACTACTGTAACTGTGAGTACACCAGCAGTACTTGTGAGTACACATGATTTACTGTTGCATGCATAGTAAAAATGTTAGTAGTTATTAGAGACTCTTAGTATAAATTGAGAGCAAAGCATTAATTAGTCTTCCGTACTGGATTTAGTGCAGTGTGGTATATGAGTGATTAAATATAATGTCCATCATTTTTGATAAAAATTGCCAAATGCCAAATGCTTTTTCAAACAGTGTAAAAACATAATACATTAAAAACAAAAAACAAATGATCAGATTAGACAGTCTCCCGAAGTTAAAGTGGGACCCAACCTGCAAAAACAAGCTGTGTAGATACCTGACCTCAGTGTCTTCAGGGCCACTTTCAGATGAAGATGCACATCATCACTCAGGGAGACCCATCACTCAGGTTGTCCCAGGCTGCCTGAAGGAGAGAACTGCATGTTCAGGCCACAATTAAACCATCAAGAGAAGTGAGTTCAACCAACAGGACTAAAGTGCAGACATCAAAACACACTTGCCTAGCCCCACATTTGCAGGCATGGGGAAGAAAAACACAAACAATTTTTTTCTTTTCCGGTCTTTTGTGTAGTGCAAATGGAGCAAGGTCGAGGAATTCCAGAACATTTAGCCTCTCAGCGTGCCCCAAGGATGGGGAGGCTTTAAACAGAGAGAAAAAGAGAGAGCGAGGGGGCAAACACCAAGCCTGGACATGTGCCTGTTCCCCTGAACAGAAAGAACAGGAGGAAAGGATAATGAAGTAGACTGTCTGAACCCCCCAAAAAGACTGCTAACTCAGCAAAAACAGACAGAGCAAAATAAAATGAGGGTGCAAAACAGAGAGAGAGAGAGAGTGAGAGAGAAAGAGAGAGGAAGAAAAAGAAAAAAAGATACTGTGATTGATTATTTTGATTGCACTGGAACTGTTGCTTCCTCTGCATGTTGTTTCCATTAACAGTTCCCAAGCTGTGTTACATAATTTCACTGGCTCCCACTCCTCATCTGGCCCACATCTTTACATTTGCACCTATTAACTTCTGCCTGTTAAGTAATTATTCCACCTCTGATTGCAGATAAATTAAGTTTATAACCTGCCTGTCTGTCTGTCAGATGGAGATGTATAAAACCATCCATCCATTTCCTAAACCAACTCTTCCATTTCCGGGTTGTGGGGAAGCTGGAGCCAATCCCGGCTGACTGTGGGCCTAAGGCATGATGTATGAAACCTTAATTTGTATTCTACTCTCATGCAGCCAGATAAATTTTTATGTCCAGATGCATAGGTTTGGCTCTTGGGGCGCATGCTGTTCTTGAGGATCCACGCAGATGTGATCTTGTGACGTGAAACAACTGTATGGAATAGAGGAGCCCTTTCCAATCACTACTAAATCTCTTTTTTTCATTTATCTAATAAGCAGACAGTGTAGAAACATCTCTAACATTCTTTAGGAAAAATGTAAGCACCTCTGAATCCCGACTTGTCCTTGATTAGACTGGCTGTTGGAATGCATTCGGGAATTCATTCACACTTATGGCACAGAGTGTCAAACCTGCAGCGTTTTGGGAACTTGGCACATCATAAGCCTTATTAAAGATGGAAGCATGAAGTGCGGAAGCTTCTAAAAGAAAATGTCTAAAACCGGATTGAAATCTCTTTAATTGAAACTCTTCACGCAAACTCTTTATTCCTGGAACCGAGTAGCTGTAAAAGGTAATAAAATAGGGACTAGTGCCAAGATTTAGTTTCACTATGATACTTCTGACATCATAATCCATTTGTTGTGAAACTATGAGAGTATAGACGTCCAGCATGACATTATGTGTTTGGAACCCACAGTGTGATGATATTACAACATGTAGCAAATGACTGAGAGTGTGAGTACAATATGCTTATTGTGAGCTCAGAGAGACAGCTTTGCTTTCAATTATATAATATAATTAGGTGGCTTATTATTGCAAATATGTGACATTCTTTGAGTCTGACTGTGTGATTTTGTTATCGGTGGAGAGATTCGCTGGTGCAGAAGCAAATCCAGTCTGCAGAGGACAAAGAGAGGAGCAGCAGGATAATGAGGAGCGGGGTAAGGGTGGCTTAGCCCCACCGACACGTAGGATTTCCTGCCTGTTGCCTCAGCTCTCATCATTGAGACTCATGGGGCATTTTCAGTGAGGGTGTGTGGAGGGCTTGTTTTGGCATTAGCCAGAGAGAACATTTGGGTTCTAAACATTTTATGTTATAGAAATACATCTTTTGAGAATCTGATTTGAAATATTGACTCTGTGCCATTACTGTTATTTACTTTTCCACATGTTCCGCATACAGTTCCACGTGCAGCTGCCCTTGAGTTTTTTCTTCATTTTGCTTCCAGTGATTTTACTCAAGACAAAGTAAAAAAGAGCATTGATTTGTCAGAGTGTACTGACACACTACACATGAGAACTTCTTAAGGTAGAGTGTCTGAAGTATGCTTCGATAAATTAAAGATCATGTCCATGAAACCTTGCTAATAAATAAAGAACAGTGGAGAATGGTGCCCCAAGAAGGAGGAGTGTAGCTGCATACTGGGGAGCAGTTGGTGGAGATCTGTTGCATGCACTTGGTAATGAAAGGTTAAGCAGCAAAAGCTGTGGGGAAGTAAATGTGCAATTTCATAGTTCATTGTTGAGGCTGGATTGGTTCATCGGTGGCCTTGGAGAGAGCTGGTATTGTCAGATCAAAGACTGCATGGTGGGTTCAGGATGTTCTGGTGGTTAATGTTCATGCACAGTTTCACACAAAAGAACAAGGCTGTTAGTACCACATGCTTTCACCAGAAAAAAACAACAAAACCCTTACATTTTTGCATTGAGTGGAGGATTACTGTTTTCTTCATTGTTGCTATAGCAGCATTTAAACATTTCAGTGTGTTTGGAGTGACTAAACTTGTGTTTGACTCACTCCAGCCCCACCCTGTTCTCCTAACGTTTACGTATTTGGTCTCTTGGTCTCTCGTTCCATCTCCCTCTTTCTCTGCTTTATTTATTCTCTAATTGTCAGCCTCACCACTGAAATCACCATGCAAAGCAAAACATCCACATCATATGCCAAATACATTCTCAAGGAACAGCATCTAAAATGTGTTTTATGACTAGATATTTATAAATGAACTGCTAAAGCTTTAGTTCTGGACTCATTTGAAATCCTACATCTCCTCATCCATATGAAATGACTTAGATAGTGATCCCCAGATAGCACTGATTTACTGGACAATTTACTGGACTCAGTCTTGTCCAGCCCAGTGCAGACAGAGGCCAGAGACGAAGCGCTCCATCTGTGCTTTTCAAAGCAGAGGGAAAGTCAAACATCCACAATGAGAAAAAAGCTACCCCAGTGTTTACAGTGCATATTGAATCTTTGATACACATCCTGAGCCACACATCTCTCTTATCTGTGTTTAGCTTAAAAACCACTTACATTTCCTGTGACTGAACATATCATGATAAAAATACATTAACCAACACATCCAACAAGACTATGTTCACAACAGAACAGCCTGACAGTGATGGATTATAGCTGAAATGTCCAGCATGTAGGTTGGACTAAATGAGTTAATGATGACAGCTAAATTTTCATGATTTTTAAGCTGCTAGAGAAAAGAGAAAAAAACTGCAAAACATTTGAAGAGTCAGCCGAGAAAAGTCAGAATTCAGCCATCTGCATATTAAGGGTTTTTACCCTTTAAAGTAACCTTAAGTCATCATTGTTTTTTTAAGATTTAAAAGATAGAGTTTTCTGCTTTTCTGTACATATTTATGAAAAAGATAATTCCAACACAAAGCTTTAATTTGCAGGTATTTAACTATATACTCTTTATTATTCTTTTTATTTTCTTACATTTTTTTAACTCATCTTCAGTTCCACCCACATGTCAAATTTCTCCCCAGTCACACAATACCACCAGCACTGGGAGGGTGAGGGTTTACACATGATTCCTGAAGCCAGCCACCACTTTTTTTTAACTTCTACTAACGCAAATTTGTTGACCAGCGTGACACGCTTGGAAGACAGTGCTGACTACCAATTCTGCTGCATGAGCCAACAGATACCAATGCTGGCTAGCATTACACCGCAAGACAGGGGGAGAAGGAGGGGCCATCCTTCCAAATCCTCCCACCCAGAGAGCAAGGCCATTTGTATTTTCTTGGGCATTCAGCTACAGATGGCTATAGCGCCATCAAGGATAAAATTTGCAACCTTCTGATGGTAGAGTCACCATTAAGACCACTGCCCCACTCGTGAGCCTGACACTCCTTATTTTGTAGGTCACATATATGCAGTATTATGTTAGGATTTGATCTTCATCAGTCTCTGTTGTCTTGAGGGCTTTGTTGCTTTTAGTCAAAAACATTCCACTTTTTGATAAGGGTTCCAGGACACTACATGCATTTTTATGTTCTTTTAAGCTTAACTATAACCTTCTCTCTTATCTGGCCCTCATGTTGAAAGACACATATAAAAACACCAAATACAAATGTTAGTACAAAAGTTCTCTTTTGTAAGCTGCCTTGTGAAATGATGCAAATATGGCCAAAATAAGTAAATAGCCTAAACCCCACTTAACGCTGCTTTTTTAACTTAATTTTTTCCTTTTAAACTCAGTGTGATATATCCATACAGACTAGTCTACGGAGCAAAAGCAATAACACTATCCACTTACTAATGGGCTGCACTGTACAGACTATACTCCCATTAAATACTGCTCTATTAATAGAAGAAGGACGTAGACAATAGGCAGACCTAATCTGGTCCCTTTGCCCCCATGGATGAATGTAGCCCACTCAGCTCTACACCAGCACTGTCCTATTGAAACCAGATGAGCCCTGCTCCAGTTCCCCCATCACTGAGTCCCATGTGGCGTGACATCACTAAGCCTGCACTATTCTTAGTTTCCAGTTTATGGCTCCTCTCCACTGTGAAACAGTACAAAATAGCTAATTCATGCTACCAAGCAGTCAGAGTTCAAGGGAAAGTTCCTGGGAGGGATTTTCGTTATTGATAAAAGAATCACATCCCCCTCCCCCTTCCCTCCCCAGCCCTTCCAACCAAACACACATACAAGCAGTCACAAAAACATCAGCCAACAATTAGCAGGGGCAAAATGTGTGTGTTCAGGTGGGGCTGAGGTGGAAGGCCAGTTTAAAACAGAGAAAGAGGCTATTTTCCTATTTGCATGCGTTTGTGTATTTGTGTGTGATGAGTGGCAAGTTGGTCTTGGTGTGTCAGTCATGTCAGGTAAAAAGCCACAGCTCATGTTTCACTTCTTAAAATCCGACTCACAGGTAGAATGTGTCTTTGTGTGTGCATGTGTGCTCGCACATGTGTGTGTGTGCAGTTTTCTGCTCAGTGAGGTGCATCATCCTTTTCCATAACAATCCTGTCTAACAATTTTTTTCATGCTTAAACCTCTTAAATAGGCAGGACCCACTGGTTGATCCAAACATCTATTACACACCTCAATAGCTTAGGCATAACTCAGAGAGTGTAGTCAATGTAGTTACTAAATAATAAATCTGAGATTAAGGGATTAAGCAAACATTACTGATATACAATAATAACATATATTAAGGAGTTGACTGGCAACCACCTTCAAGTGAAAGAAAAGTGAACAGTGATACACAATAGACTCAATGTTTACATAATTTCTATGTCAATGAAATAAACTCTATCAACACATCTTCATCATTGAAAAAAGCAAGGTGAACTGAAATACAAAAAAGAGCTGATAATACTTAATCTATGTGCAAATGATGTGCAAATTTGTATCATGTCAATTTAAAACCTCAGTTTGGTTTCTGTGCACCAGAGAAGTACAGTGGAGTGAAGGAGCACAAAACATAAGGCAGTAGAAGAAAGCGAAAGAATGGAAAGCTATGTCTGAGAGTACCGACCGAGGGAGGAATGGAGTGAAGTGGTGTGTGTGTGGGTGTGCGAGTGAGAGAGAGAGAAAGAGAGAGAGAGGGAGGGAACTTGTCATTGTGAAACAGCCCTGGCTGGAATACACGTGTGTATTGCAGTTGCTCGCTGCAGAGTTGAACAGGAGCCAGCAGTTAGCTGGGAGAGGACAGGAGGGGGAGGACCGACCAGCATGGAGCTCCAGTCACCCCAAAAGAGCTGAGCAAACAGCCCAGCACGGCTCAGCTCAGGGGGATACAGACAGAGACTGAGAGAAAGAGGGACAAAAGCAGAAAAGAAGAGAAGGGAAGACCCCCTCCGGAGTGCATTGTATGTAAGTGTGTGTGTGCAGTTGTGTGTGAATGCATGGAACACATTCTGCTGCTTAACGTGCTGATTTGCCCCTTAAACTGCAGGTGTTATCTTAAGGCTTGTTATTAAGTAACTACTCTAAATTACTTGGCAACAAGCATAAATTCAAGCTATAGTGCGTATCGAATTGAAGCAAGGGTCTAGGCAGTTTGAAGACTTAATAGGTTATTGTATAGATGTGCATGCCAGGACATAGGTGCGAGAGTCTTTGGGTGGGTATTTGAGTCTTTCTCTCAGGGGGTCTATTCAGAGAAGCATTGTTTATTCTGTCAACATTCTGTCCCAGACCTTTTTCTGCTTGTCCAAAGTGCACACCGTGGTTTGCAGCACACTGGGTGAGTAGCCACACTCTCTAAAAGAAGCATCCCTCCACTGGGTTTGAGAACGGAACATTGAGAGAGTTTGGCCACTGGCACAAGCCTGAGAAAAACAAAGTGCGGGTGGGTGAGTCTGTGTGTTCTCTCCAGCATACTTCTGACAGAGTGAAGGAGGAAGAGGGGCTTTATGACCTAAAAGTTTGTGCTTACTTTATTCGCTCCTCATCTGTTAGTTGGTCTTCTCCTCTTTAGGATTTTCGACATAAAATGTGATTAGGAGGTTTAGCAGGAATGCATTTTTTCCATTATAGAGGAGGACTACATTTGCACCTGAATACCAGCAAAGAACAGGTTTGGGTAGGAATGAGAGACAAAGCATGTGATGGCCATTTCCCTCCTTCACATTGATTTGCTTCTGTGGACACATGGGAAGAAACTGATGATTTGAAGATGACATGCTTCAGGTCTTGTGAACGTGATGCTGTTGCTATTTCAGCTCCAAGGCACCAGTTTTTTTTTCATTTTTAATTTTAGACTGATATTGATTTTTGCTTTCCTCCAGGACACTGCAGGATTCAGGGTGCCATCAGGTGGAAGATGTCCAGGAGTAGCTCCACAGGGGACTTGGTGCCCAGGGACATCACTGAGGTCCTGGCCCTGCAGAGTAAGGTCAACAAGGGCAAGAAGAAGCGTGGCTCATCCCTGGGAAGGGCGCTCAGTTGGTTTAAGGGCAGTAGGCCAAAGAGGAGTGTCAGTAATGGTCAGAGTCGGTCAGCAAGTGTGGCAGGACGAACAGGCGAGTGTGCCACCATCAGAAAGGGTCATGCCAATCAGGACTCTTCTAAAGGTAAGCTACACTAAGATACACAGCATGTGTTCATTATTAGGCTAGAAGGCACATGTTGTTGCTGTAAATGTATAGTTTAAGTATTGATGAATCTTGTCGTGCTGGCCTTCTTGAAGCTGTGTACTTTTACCTTCAGCTCTCAGGTGCCACTTTTATCTGGAAATTTCAAATCTGGAATTCTTCTTTTATTGTGTTCCTGGTTATCATTGGGTCATCTCAGCATTATCAAGCAGGATTATGTGGCTACTGTAGGAACATGTCTCCCCAGGAATGGTTAATCTGCTTAGTGTTGCATTTTCTTTTGGCTGTTTTTCTCTCTTTCATTCTGGCTCGCTCTTGAATTCCAGTACTCATGCCACACTGAATAAACCAGCAACACCAACAAGACTGGGAAGTTGTCTCAGGCCTTCTCTTGTTAAATTGTGATAGAAGTGGGGAAATGTTAGTCTTGATGATATAGATACAATTTATACAGTTTCACATGGCAGTCATCATTTTCTTGACTATTATCTTTACTGCTCATATTCTGGTACTGTGTGGTAATGTTTGAGGGAATGAAAAACTGATGAAGGAGTGTAGCTTATCCCTGAGTCATGTTCACTTGTTTTAGTATCTATATGACGTATTTACCTCATGCCATGTCTCTAGAAAGTATTTTCACACTGTGATGGCCATGACTTCTTCTTAGAGACTCATTCTTTAAAACCTGCTGGGTAACTTGAGGCTAGTGGTCTGACCGGAACAACAGAATAGTCTTGATAAAGATAGCAGAGGCTTTTAAAAATCTTTTTGTGCCAAAGATCAACATTGTATACAATATGTAAAAAATCTGTATCAGTGCTGGTATCCCAAGTTTGAAATATGTTATGGTGCATTTTCCAGTTTATTTGGGTGTTCTGTATAAGAGTGGGCCTTTTTTAGGTATTTTATTCAACAGAATCAAGTTTTCATTTTGAACTAAGCAAAGACTGCAGTGCTACTCTTACTTCATATTAAGGGTTCGTTGGAAGCAATAGGGATACATTTTTCGGATGCTCAACAGAAATCCAACCAAATGAGCTCTCCTATTAATTTGGGCCTTCAAGCAATGGATCCTCCCTTTGTCAATTTACCACCATTAAGATAGTACAAACTGACAGTGGAATTAACCAATGATGTTTTGATTTTCAATGGGTAGAACCAATTGTGTGAGGAAAAAACATCACCCTAGACACATTATTGACTGTGAATTCAAGCCTTAACATAATTAAGGCATTTCAGTCATATGATGAACAGCAGGTGTTATATTTCAAGACACTTTACTAAAGTAGCTGCTCTAGACATGCTGCATATGATGTTAATATTTATATTAATGTTTGCAACTTACTTTAAAAAAAAAAAAGACTTTTACAACATTCCGATATCTATTTTTAATCAAGTACAGTCAAAAAATATTAATGTGCAAAGGCATTAACTAAAGCATCACTAATCCCATATGGGCGACAGCGAAAATTTGCATTATAATAGAATAATGTTTTTCCTTGGTTTTTTAAAAATATGTCTTTGTATTTGTGGCCTAAACTGAAATCCTATGCTTAAAGTCACAGTTTGCCACTGTTCTATATAGATGAAACACAGAATTGGAGATATTTAGGCATAGAATCCTGATCCTCCTTTTTTTTTAGGATGAAAACTTTGATCCAAAGGCATGCAGGAGAGAGCAGGCCAGAATGTGGAGAGGGCTGTGTGATAGAAGAGGGAGATTAGAGACACAATGCAGTATTGAGCAGGAGAGATGACAGAGAGCAAATTCTTTATTAAATGCTTTTTTAATTAGAACACCCCCTCTCTTGCACGTTCTCACAGTCTCTGAAACTGCAACCCTACGACTGGAGAATTACAGGGAGCTAGAATTACACACACATACAGTTAGCCAATTCAGCTTTTCATTACTGCTTATTACACTTTATTATGTACCCCATGCACATTATTATATACTTTGAACCTTTGTGTGGTAATTTTGGTGAAAGGGCTCTAAGAGATTGTATGCATATGTTCTGCACGCTGCAGTCACTTGACCAACAAAGCCTGTAAGACAAAAAGTAAAAATGGGTTAAAAATCTGAGCATTGTTTAAAAACACCTACTTTTTTGTTTGACTCTTTGGATCCACTCTGCTCCGACTGCCCAGTCACTGTCCTGATTCAGGCCAATATAAGCACATCTTTTGGCTCAGGGGTCGATAGTGCAGCACTAAAGCATTGCGTCACCTTTGTTTCGTGGTGCTTTGCCTCTGTCCGCCCCCTCCCTCCCCCTGGGGTGTTCTATCCGGTCTGGAGGCTTTTTTAGGGGTGAGATCACTGTGTGTGTGTATGCCTATGTTTGTGTGTGTGTGTGCGCGCATGTGTGTGTGAGAGTGTGGGATTCCCTCCGTCTCTGTTCAGGTTAAGATATCATATACACACACACACACCCACAAACATCCACACCCACAGACATTATAATGATCTACACAAGTTATTGTTGGGGTGACAGAGAGCCTGTTCCAGAGTAGACACCTGCAGCTTTTTTTTTTCAAAATGGTCCCCATTAATACCAATAAATCCAATGTTAAAGTTAGGACACCAACATGCTGAACTGTGGTATATATTCTCATGCCCAATACTGATTCTATGTTTATTTTCTGGGCATACACCTTACCTATTTATTTATTCTAGGCTTAGTTCTAGTTCATTTTAAGTTCATTTTTAATAAATAGGTAACGTGTATGACCAGAAATGTGTATTGCTATAGTAGCATAAATAATGTCCCATAACATCCCAAAGACATTCTAGTAGAAAGTAGTTTTTATCGTAGAAGTAGGTTACTTTCTACGTTTTTGATTGTGTTTTGACATTTATGGCCTAGACAGAAGGACTGCTCTGATAGTCACAGTTCATCACTTAGCATTTGTTTACTGTAGTCTTGGGCATTGTGCTTTTGCATGTTTGAGAAATGGGACATTTTTGGAAAGCACATGAATGCACACATTAGCACACAAAAAAACTACGGTGAACTATGGGACGGGTTATACAATGTGATGCTGAAGCAAAGTCTGATCTTTAAATTAAATTTAATGTAGCATTGCAAAAACTTACTGTGTGCTATTCAGGACACTTTGCATTATGTGGATGAACTTACGAAGATCATGAGTGCTGCAGCAATGTGGTCAAAGCTGATACTCTTGAAAGTAATGTAGTCTTTGTTAAAAAGGCCTAGCAAAAACGTTGGTTATTATGACATGGTGGAAAGTCAATTGGAGCCAAACAGAAGGTTTAACTCACTGTTAATGACTTGTCACAGGCAGATGCAACATTTTTTTTTGTTATCAGCTATCAGGACTTTACCACAGAGATGTCCTGATGGCTTTTGTGGCCAAAAGCAGGAGGAGTGAAACGTGACCGTTCAGTAATTACTGGAAAAACTAACAGTTGAATGTTTAATGATGTCTCCAGCTAGTGATATACACGCTTCCCTCACATCACAGAATCAAATGTGACCATGGAGAAGAGAGGAAAGACCTTGGTGAGATGGCTAAAGCAGTTTCTTAATCTTCTACAGAATATCAGAATTAGTTAACATGATAAAAAGAATGGCATGTATTGGTTATGGATACAAAGTTTTTGACAAGTGTTGCAAAAGGTTGGCTTTACTGTCTTCTCATGCTCATGGAGGGGTGTCTACAGTGTAAAATGTTATATAATAATGCATAATTTGCAAGGAATAAAGACAGCGGCAGGTAGTGCCAGATAATACTTGTGTTTCCTTTTATAAAAGTTAATGAACAATTTTTCCTGAGTAATGGTATTCTAGTGCTGTGTTAAAGCTTGGTTTGAATGAACTGCTTTGTTTTTTCTTTGTTTGTCTCTAAAAATGCCCCTAAATGGAGCCTTACAGAATGCACTCCTTTTGGTTTGACAACAAAAACAATCTTAGTTCATGAGGCAAAATTTAATAATAAATATAATGATCACTGTGCATTAGTATTAAAAAGGTATGGGGTCAGCAGAAAATGCTGGAATGGATATTGATGGATATTTTTAACAAATGAATCCAGTTCCATCCTGTAACAAATTAGCCAGAAATAGTACATAGCACATAGCAAAGGTTTGAGTATGTATTGGTGTTAGAAAAAGTCGTTGTGTGCCATCTCTACTAAAATTATCAATACTAAAGAAGCAAGATGCAGGTACAGACATTATATCACCTGGTTAACAGATTCCTCTCATTACACAACCCCAAGAATAAGAAAAGGCAACAGAGAAATAATGAAGTGCAACAGCTCTCAAAGGCAGAGCCTGATCTTCTATATAACTTAAATTCACTCTCTTTTTGTTTTTACAAGGCTTTTGCTGGAGGGCAAGCTTGGTAAATTGAAGGTTTCAGAGATGGAAATGTCTTTATTTTCAGTGTATCCTTTAGTGTGCTGGATCAAATCAGCCCGGCCATCTCATGTGTCTCAGCATGTGTGGGGTTTTGTTATGTAATCCTAGGTAATGAATACACCTGGTGACATATGCACTCTTACCATTTACTTCACCTAAACCTTGCCCTCTCTCACCCTGCCTCTCTGTCTCTCTCTGCCACCTGCTTGGCAAATCAATTCGACTGATACCGCTAATACGGCCAGGGCTATGATTCACTCTACAATTACATAAGAAGCCATTAAGTTTTCTTGTTAATATAAACCCTTCATGGAAACTCTTGCACACCTCTTCTAATGTCAGAGCAGGATAAAATCTGAGTAGTTAATCCTTTTATAGTCAGATTTTATTTGGCTTAAATGCACCTCTTGAACGCTGGTCTGTGGACTGGCCTGTGTGGCCTTACCGTTTGATGTAGCCTGACTGCGAGCTGTGATGTTAGTGCAGCGAGACAGAGGAGGTAACAGTGCGAACGAATTGAACTGAGTTCAGAACTCCAGGGTATAATCAGCGTGATGTGGAACATGCATTACACCAGACGAACAAGGTCACAGTCACAGGCGAAGTTCTGTGACCTCACACAGGGTCATGGTGGTTACACCCATAACTGTATGAGACAAACACACATATGTGGCACAAACACTACTCAGACCAGACTACCACCTTAGACCCCTGTGTCCTGCAATAACAAGGCCAGCGTACATTTCATAGAGAGAATAAACTCTCTTCCTGTTGTCATAGCAGCTAACCCGTAACCTCACAACCTCCCTCCATCACACACACTCTTTATCTCTCTCTTTTATTTTCCTCTCAGTAACACTCTCCCACTCTGCTGTCTGCTTTAGTCATTTGAAACACAGCAGTTGTTAATGAAACGGGCACGGGGCCAAGGAATTCTGGATAAGACAGTACATATACTGTACTGTGGAAAAAAACAAAATCATTGCCTACACCTATTGATCTGAACAGTGTGTGGCTTTGACCGTGAAAACACTACATAACATGATAATAAATACAAAATAAGCATAAATACAAACCCGAAGAAATGCAATTAAACTTTAAAAAAAGTCACTGGGCTCAAGGTGAACTGAGGCCACTGAATTGCAAATAATAATCTAACCAAATGTTAAATGCAGATTTTAAAATCCTAGTGAGAAGAATACAGTTCAAATTCAGGTTTTCTTCCTGGGTTTTCTGTGCACTCTAGCCATTGCAACAAAGACTTCAATTTCCCCCACAGCACCTGATTTAAATACCCCCCCCCCATTATAAAAACTGCAAAGTATGTACACACTGTTAAACTTTAGAAAACATTGTACATACATATGCAAACTACACTGTGAAACATAGCCAGAATACATGGTTTATGTGATATCACAAATACCAACATATTTATACATCCACCTGTTCAGCGTACAGCAGGTTAACCCTGCTCATTCATTCCAAAGCTGCAAAGATTATTTCAGCTTATGATGCTTTGAAAATGAGCCACAATACAGGGCAACCATTCAGGGCAGAGGTGATTTACATAGATCAGTCTTATAGGCACAGTAACTTAGGCAGCCTGTAAATACCAGCAGTGGTTTGGAAATGATTAAACAAACACACTGATATGTAAACTTATTTTTTATATTGCTTATTTGTATTTATTCGAAATTTAGTGTTTTATATTTATGCAGGTTTATTCCATTAAGTATCAGTTGCCATGACACTCTAGGCTGATAGCAGCAAACTGATGCTTGTTAGAATAACACAAATGTTAAAGTAAATTTTTACACACACACACACACTCACACATGTACATAGTACTCAGCCAAAACATTAACCCCACCTGCCTAATATTGTGTAGGTCCTCCTCATGTTGCTAAAATAGCTCAGACTGTGGTGCACTGTGTTCTGATCCTTTTCTAGTCAGCATTCATTTTTTAAACACAATGGAATAGGACTAGACAGGCTAGCCTTCACTCCCCACATACATCAGTGGGCCTTGGGTGCCCGTGGTCCTGTCAACAATTTACCTTCTTTGGGTAACTTTTGGTAGATAATAAGTACTGAATACCTTGAACACTCTACAAGACCTGCTGTTTTGGAGACGCATTGCCAACACAAAATGACTCTGGTAAAAGTTACCCATTTTTCCTGCTTATAGTATATCAGCTTCAAGAACTGACTGTTTTCTTGCTGTATAATATGTCCCACCCCCCCTTACAATGAAAAAAATTAGATAGCCAATGTTACGGACTGTCAGAGGTATTAATGGCTGATGCATATACACATATCTATATATACATATGCTGAAAAGACATTTCACTTATCTGCCTGCCGTAAAATCAACAATTCTCCACCATACAGAGTAATTATTTCTCCCTTATTCTCACTCACCCACTCATTCAGTCACACAGTCACTCTTCCCTTTTCTGTACCTGTGCAATAATTGCTGAATGTTCAATGCCTTGCTGTTCCCAAGATGGTTCATGACTCATCATATCACTTTAACCTTGAGCTCTTGCTACCTGCCCTGCTCATAGCTCAGACCCAAGTATGTCAGGAATGGAGACAGGGCACAATGAACTGACAGACTCACAATGCCAGTATGCACCCAGGCAGTCTACACTTCCTGAGTCTCAGTTTAAATCTAAACCCTGAGGAACGAAAATAACACAGCAAGCAGTGGAGGAAGACTGATTGAGCAAAATAACAAGAGCTTGTGATCTTCTAAAAGAACAAATGTAAAGGGCAGGCTGGCAGGCTGGCACCAGGTGAGAGCTCTGTGTGCCTGCTAGTCTTCTGACCTGTTGGAATGCAGCTGGATGGAACTTGCCTCTATGCCAGTTCTATTTCCACCTGCATTCCCACATTGCAGATTTCTAGCACATTTATCCCAACTGTGGTTTTTCTGGGCAAGTAGAACATTCCGTCTACTAAATTGTCCTCAGAGGATTTATGTCCAGTTTTGTATTCCTCAAAACAGAAACAATGGGCACTCAGTGCAACTCTGCCAAAGTTTCTTCTGCTTCATCAATAAGAGGGCGGCAAAACGCAAGAGCAGTCTTCTCCATCAGTAAGCTACACTATATCTGTGAATCATGGTTTAGAGCATAGAGCTCATTTTGTTTAACTTCAGTTTGGTGTTGCTGACAGATACATTTCCTCGTTGTTCTACAAGCTTTATCCATGCTTTGTCTTCCATAACCACATGAGGGCAGTATTGAGGCATTATCATATGTGTATCATGGTGAAGACATTTTTTTTACTTTAATTTTTTAAGGATTAGCAATGGTGGACTGAGCCAAGTTCTATACAGAACATTCACATCCTGAAGGTTACGAGCAGCAGTTTTCAGAAGCAAACTTTTTATTCCAAGACTCCATTTATGGATAATAAATTCCAAAGCCTCCTAGCCCACTGAGCAGTGGATGGCTTCAAACTATAAATGGTTGGTATATATGGAATTGTAATTATTTTACCAAAGGATAAGGTACAAAATCTAGTCCTAACAAATGTAGTTTACAGCAGCATTGCCTGCATATGTAGAAGCATGACAGAAGTTGTAAATAACAGCCTAATTCCCTGTGTGGCAAAGGTTTTCACCTGAGGCTATGTTCTCTCTTGCATACTGAGTATATGTAAGAGAGTAAACACTAGACAAATGAAGTAACATAGCCAAAGGGTCATTTAGGAAGTTACATTTTTCTGAAACCCACCCACCATTCACAGCACGCATACCTGTGTGAACCAGAGCAGTGAAATGTAGATATCTGGCTGCATTTTTTTTCTTCAGCCAAAAATCGGCCTACATGACTTGGACGCAGGAAGCTGTGCTAAGTAACATCATGCAGCCCTTAGGGCATTGTATTCTTGTCATGCAAGAACTTCTTTAGATCATGAGCCAGCTAAAATACCACTGCTCGCCTCAGCGCTTTTTCTGGGCAGGAGAGAAATCAATGTGACTGACTGAGTTCAGCAGAGGACTGCAATGGTACAGTGACAGGGCTAAAGAAGGTAGTATTGCCTCAGATGTGTTCTATGTGTAATGCAAACCTAAATGTGGACAGCATTCAGCTGTAAGAATTTCTCTGGGGTGTAATTAGTCATTAAATTGAAATAGGGCCCTCTGAAACCTCCTGGTGCTTTAGTCCAATCACTGTGTGTCAGTGGATGAGTATTATAATGCAACAAATTTTCTCATACATTTACCTAATGTCTTCATTTTGGCTCATATATTTAAATAAAGTTGCAGGTAAGGCTTAATTTTCTAACAATACACATTAAACAAACTAGAAGAATTTGATATAAGGATCATGTGCCTAAGTCTTGTGTTAGAGAAGAGTATTACTATTACTGCAGAAGCAGTGACTGATCACATTACAGACCTTCTGGAGGCCACTTTTACCTGAACTGGAATCAAACTAGAGCTAGAAACTATTGGAAGACTTATTTTTGTTACAGCTTCATCAAGATGCAAGGAGTTCAGTTTTTCATATTGGTAATGTCACAAGAATAATACAATTGTGTTCTTTATACTGAAAAAAAAGTTCATGATAAATGGACCAATAAAAAAAACTTCAAGTTACAACAGTACCACAGTTTTAGAAACAAAACACTTCTTTTCTCTTGTGCAAAGTTTCCAAGTTCCAAAATGTTCTTAGAATGAAATGTGTTTAAGTTCAAGATAAAATGTTTTGTCTTGGCCTTTTGTCTTTAGCTCGCAAAACCAAAAAATATAGAGATTCTCTATTTAAACTTACAATACGTCTAATTTTCTTGTCAATACTATAATTTATTTTTAATGTTAATATAATATTTCAGTGTGATTTTAAAGTGAGTTAACTCAGTGTTAATCCTGAATGTACTAAGATGAAATCAATGAGTCACAAAAGACAGGTTTTTGCATGTGTTTATGAGTAAGTGATATCCATGGTATCCATGTACATCACTCTCATTTAAATTCTTTGTAATTGCAAATGACCAAACTAGGATAAAATCCCATAGGTTCTAAGGGTTAATATCATGCTCACTCTGTGTTTTAAACATTTATTAAGACATTCATATGTTAAAAAGACACCAGCAGGTCAACAGCATACACCATGGCTGCACCATGGACGCACAATGGATGGGAGGGCTGAGAAAGACATAGCCAAAACACAATCTTGAAAATATGCAAACAGCCTATGGTTGAATGACTCTCATCGGAACAATAGCTTAACTCAATAACGGTTATGCTGGCTTTGTGGGTAAAGCTGAAATGTAATGCCACATATGCCCACATTAAGCTTTCATTGTTTATTTTTCTTTATGCCATGTTTACATTGGCATAAATACTTAATTCTGTTGTGGAATGTTCCTGTGCTGCAACACCATGTTAAAGATTAGGCTGGCGAAGGCTTTGGGAGTTGAACAGAATATTAGATTACCTGACCACACAAGAACAAACAGTGAAAGAAAAACTGACAGTAAAGAGAATGGAAAGATGGTTAGAAATGCGAAGAGAACTGTAACCGAGATGGACAAGCAAAGACAATAAAGAAAAGGAGATCCAGATGCAGCATTCCAGCAAACAGAGAATGGATAAAAACAGAACCTGGGAGGGGCTATGGGTGAACAGGAACAGCATTGGAACAAAAGCAGTGTTGATCATGTGCCCAGAGTTTCATCATAGAAAGGAATAATATAAGGCTTTTGACTTCATACCATGGAGTATGAGGGGTCTTCTGTGGGTTTAGATGTGAGATTGTGGATTTAGATGTGCAAGATAACAGATGCTGAGGTAGTGTTCTTTGCTCTTATAGCCTTTGCTGTGACAAAATTACTGGGATTCATTTCAGAAAGGTAAAGCAAATAAGATCAGCCACTTTTCAAATTCAAGGCATGGACAGCAGAAGGCTGTGTCTATAGGAGACTGAAGGACACTGAGTCATTCTATAACATGTGTGAATGCTCTGATCTTCCACATAATGCTGATCCCAGCTAAACTGCAAACATAAGGGAAGCAGTTGTGTGTATGCGTGATCAGGGGTGGGCAGAGCCACAGCCAGCAGGAGCTAGGAGCAATCCCTCCTTCCTCAAATTCCAAGTGGCTGAAGCGAGCTGTGACTGATCCTCGGTAGAAGCAGAGTGTGTTCTGAATGAGAGAGAGAGAGAGAGAAAGAGAGAGAGACAGAGAGAGACACAGAGAGAGAGACAGAGAGAAAGTGAGGGCGAGAGAGAGGGAGGTGTTTGCACACACCCTGCACAAACACACAGGGTGGATTACCGGCAAAGCACGAAGTGGGACAGTTCTGTCCTACACTGGAGGCTGGAAAAGAGCCCTTCAGGAAAAAATTAAAGGAGCTATAGATGAGTAACTGAGAAGAGGGAGGCAAGGTTGTGGATGCAGCACGCAGATGTTCTGTGTGTTTGGGTACTTGAGAGCTGGTGGGAGGCAGGAGTGATGCCATGGGAAACTCCATTAGCAAGAAGAAGGCAAAGGCCAGTTATAGCATCAATCACAGCCCAAGTAAGGCCAGGGCTTCGTGGATTTTTGGACGTGTGGACAAGTTTAAAGCAGGTAGGTGATGCTGCATCTCATATTTGACCAAGCTTTAAGCTTCTTTTTGGACATGAGCTAAGTGATAATGAAGCTCAAGCTACAGTTGCATAGTGAAAATAACAATGCAGTGAATTTACTTAAAATGTGTACATAATTCCAATAAGTAAGAAACAACCAAATGGTTACTCCCAAATGTAAAGAAAGTGAAAGACAAAACTCTTTAATTCACATGGAAATGATATAGACATTTCAGTCAAGTTTATTCATTAAATGGCAATTGTTTAGCTACTGTTTTGCCCAGAGCAGCTTACTCATGCATTAGGGACTGCCCCTCTAGAGTAAGAAACTATGGGTATTATTTAAGCTCATAGCAGGAACTGTATCCCTGATTTCTCAATGCAGACCCAAACTGTTTAAATACTGGGCTGTTTCAAAGCTTTTAGTGTATAGAGTAATACACTACTACAGTCATCTGTGTGTACAGAGTTTCTTGTGCTGAAAAATTATATATTTAATATATTTATTATATTAATATATTTAAAATCCAAGCAGCAGTAACTGAATTCAGTGGTGTCTGTATGTTTACATGGAATTCTGAAGATTGTTGGTGAATTAGAAGCTCCAGTAGGTTGAAACTGTGAACATGTTGGCATTCTTGTGTGGGTGAGTCAAACATAGTGCTCCATGTGCTGAAATCTCTTCCTGTGCTCTTCTGGTTCTGGTTTCACAGGCCAGGGGTGTGTGTGGGTGTGTTGGTGAAATGGAAAATGGCCATAAAACTATCCTGTGTCAATCAGGCATTTTTAAATAGGGCTCTTTAACTGGTTATCACTGAAGAGTTATAAATTGTATCAGCAGCGTAACATATTTGTAACAGATGATGAACTATGGTTTTGAGTTGAGATCCTCCTATAAACAGAAAATTAAATCAAAACATGAAGCATATAGTAACTCCTGTGACCAAATGATCATATGATAATGTTTTCCCACTAAACACCTCATTAAAGGAAATATGCAGCAGTGCAGCGTCAAGGTTTGCCTTGGTTGGTTGTGCAGAGATAAAGAGCCATAGCTAATTTAGGAGGTGTGTGAGTATTCATGTGGCGAGCAGTATGTGGGCATGCTTTGGGTGTTTCCTGTTTTTTTCACAGGTTTTTCCACCCAAACTACTGATTTAACAAAAGGAAAGGCCTTAATTTACCACTTTATTTATTAACAGACTAAGCATGCTCTCTCTGTTGGAATGCCAAAGGTTTTGGCTGTGGTGTAAAGATGTGCTCCCTTCCTGTCTTGAATTGTCCCCTGTGCATAGCTTTCCCTCATTCATAGAGCAGGGTTTATTCAGAAAGGCTGAATTTGAATCCAGCGTCCCAGCCTGTCTCCTCACGCGTGACTGAACATGGCGCACAACAGCCCCACAACAGTGGGGTCAGCCGCTGTGTGTGTGTGTGACATACATCAGCATGTAGCTGCAGGTTTTTTTCTCTCCATGCTTTAGAACATCATTCAATATCAATACAGATGCCAATAAACACAAATAATATGTAGAAATTTTGATTGAATCTACCTGGATGAGCATTATGGAGAAACCGTACAAATAAAGTTACAAATAAAGAAATTGCAGACATTTTACTACAGCATTTCAGCAGCACCTAAATAATTTGCTGTTCTGGAAAACAATTAATATGTCATCAACTATTGGTCTGAAAAATCAACCAAATATGTTTGATGCCAGTAATTTTCTAAGCAAGTATCTGCAAATACCAGTATGATCCTGATATCATTGTGCATGTCTACTAAAGGAACGTAATTTTTGCTGTAATTAAGCTCTCTATATTATACCACAATCTGGCACAACCCAGGATTTCAAGGAAGAACAGTTAACTTTGCTATTCTTCATCCTTCCAGTGTAGTGGTATCATTTGATGGGTGGAGT
This sequence comes from Arnoldichthys spilopterus, assembly GCA_037974385.1. NCBI lineage: Eukaryota > Metazoa > Chordata > Actinopteri > Characiformes > Lepidarchidae > Arnoldichthys > Arnoldichthys spilopterus. The sequence continues at coordinate 17,671,531 of JBBPDA010000138.1, read as the reverse complement.
CCTAGCTAGTGGGTGAAATAGGAGGTCACTAATTTGGGAAGAATATCTGAAACCCACCAAAAAAAAAGAACACAAATCCATTAATTCAAAGCTTATAAAAGAAGCCAATGGGCAATTGCTGAATTCTTAGATGTTTCATATATACTATACTATATCAGAAATTCAATGGGTATCATATCAGCTATGATATTTTTATTACAACTCACTTTACAAAAACTTTGAATAAAATAAAAGTTTCATTGATTAAAATGTATTTTGCATAAACATTTACTGACAGCAACTGATCAGTGATTTCTATTGTAAGTGAGTTGTACCAGCAGGTTTTCAGTTTCTTTTTTCTGCACTGGAATACTGTGCTAAAATGCTTTTGATTTTCTATTTTACCTAATTTTTATGCTTATAGACATAAAACAGCTTATATGCACATTATATTTTTCTAATCCATGTAGATGTAGTCTCAGATTTCTGCAGTTTTTTGTACTGGCAGATATAAACTTGAAAAATATTAGTTATCAGCACTGACCTACAAATCCTAGAGCAATGCATCCCTACCTTTAAGCAAAAGAGCTACCGATCTTCATATTCTTTCTGAATAGGCGTCATCTTTCATGAACGATTAGTGATGACAGAGCTGGACTAAGTTAAGTGTGTGGGTCTGATGACACTAGAGTAGTTTTACCTTATCAGCAAAAACCTGGATGTCACAAGCTAGCAGAGGTTTCTGTAATGAGGTCATAGTGTTAAGAGGGCATGTCTCATGGAGTTGACAACAAGAGGGTATGGTCTTTCTGAGGCCATGACTGCATTTGGAATGATTAACACCAGAACATAACGCCTTAACATGTCCATATTTTCAGTAAAAAAAAAGAAGCTGGGATCAGACCTTGAATGCACATGGAGGAGGTCAGATTCTTGTCTATCAGGATGCCAGGGTGAAATATGAGGGCTTAAAGCAGATGAATTTTCTTGGCTAGGTTATGGATAATAGTCTACCTCTCTGCTGCTGGATAAAAGGGTTGAAATAAGAAATCCTAAAGACTTTGGTAGAATCTTTGGTAGTTCTATAATGTGAGTCAGCAAGGAAATTGTGTTGGTGTGATATTCATGTGGGAAGTATGCAAACTTTTAAATCAATTGAATTGAATTTAATATAGATTTATTGTATAGACTAATATGTAACATCAGAAAAAATGTTGGTTCAGCATAAAACAGTGATTGGCTATAAAAGTAAGTCATTATTGTAGAGTTTTATAAGTGTTATTGTTCCGGGAGCAATAATTGGGAATTGCCACAGTAAAAGTTATTTCCATGCATTTGTACGTGTGCATGAAGACCTTGCTAGAACAAGAGAAATCCTCTTAAATGGTCTTAATAAATCCTAAGCCTTTGGTTTATCTTCCATTTGTAACTCAAGCTGTGTGTGGTCCACCTTCAGGCCTTCTTTAGGATTCTGTTGTGGAAATTTTGCTAGAAACATCCAGGAAAACTACATTGGGATATGGATGGACTGGGTTTGTAAGAGGCACCAAAAAGCTGTTGTGTTGAAACCCTTTAATGCCCCACAGTGTCTGCATAATACACCAATTTGTAGTCATAAGATTTAGTGTGACTACAGCTGAGGGCATGCCCTGTTTGCCGCCAGCTAATTTGTGAGCATGCCGACCTTATTTATAGCATGAAAGCACTAAAGGTTTTAACCTAGCCAGAAAGTACATCCCTCTGGTGTGCTGAACGGAAAGCATAAAACCCATTTACAAGTTATATGTTCTGGGAACTCCTGTATAAGCTGGTATTTTGCTCTCGTCCTCACTGTCTCTCTCTCACAAACACACATACTAACACACCCTTACAGCAATGGCTACCAGAACCACAAAGGCAAGCAGATATTTGAACAGCCACTTGAGTTCAGGACGCTGACAGTAAAAAAAACCTCTACCTTCTTTAGGCTGTATAGGCAACTAACCTATGGCCAGAAACAGAGTCAGTTAAATTCAGCTACAGAACTGCTCAGAATACTTACCCAGCATAGATCAGGACAGAGAAAACTTCTGTTAACCACACAGGACATGGAACTGCATTTAAGCATAAATATTCAAACTAGGAAATGGTGTTTGAATCTCATGATCCATCTGAATGAGATGGTTAGATATATTTGTTGCCAGGAATTCCCCTGCTGGCTCAGCTCCCAGCTCTACCTTGGAATATCTTTTGTTAACTTATGACACCTGTTTCTTGTTTAGTTCAATATATATTAGCTGTCTCTGTTTGGTTTGTGCAAAGTCTGTTGCTCTTGCTTTTCTTTGCATTATACTTGTTATCTAAAGCCCTGTCCATACAGATGTCTGAGTCCAGGTTTTTTTTCAGATGTTTGTGGCGTCAGGTTAGTGCAGATCAAACGGCAACCATTTTTCTGCACATTGGAGTGAATCAGACCATCCACATGGGCTTTCAGGACTCATGTTTGGTTGGTTGCGCGTTTGGATGGCGTCAAAAACCTGATAAGCGCAAAGAAAATGCCTTTATTGCATTTGCATGCCGCCATTTTAGCGCTCTGGAGGACTGTATGTGTACCATGATTCTCCAGTTAGAAGGTGAACCCAGTAGCGGTTTTCACCATAGCAGGAGGATTTTAAACAGAAGAATGTCAAGGTTCAGGTCTTATAAAGACACGTATCCTTATTTCAGTAATACAGCACAGGATGAAGCTCAAACCCCACAGGTCAAAAATATTGTGGACAGGCTGATTACTGCTCCTCACAAATAAACACACAGAATTACAGTTTGGGCTGCAGGTTGGAGTTAAACAGGAAAACTAATGCAAATGTGTCATATTGAAGTCAATCAAATTTCGCTAATAAACACCTATGTCGCTCATTCATTTTTGCATGATTTGAATGCCCATGTGGACTAGGCTTAAAGTCTAAATTATGTAAGTAATTAGAAAATGTTTAATTTGTAACAGGATAATCTGTCTGGTAACATGAGTCCAAGCTAAGAAAAATCTTTTTCAAAAGACCTAGATTTACAAATGCTGCTAAAACAAGAACACAGCACATATATCCACCTACTGCTCATAAAATTATGATTAGCTATTAGATTAACACCACTGACAGGTAAAGTGAAGGTTTACTGATGCATGTGATGAGTGAAGACTAGCCTGTCTTGTCCAGTCCCACAGAAGAGCTAAAAAGGATCGCTGATTCTGATTGAAAGGTGTGAGAACAGCTTTTTCAGCATGAATATTAGTATTGGGCAGGTGGTGTTAATGTTATGGCTGATCAGTGTATTTATTTACTTATTACATACTATAAACAGTGAATCCTGTCATCAGTGTTGTTACATACATTCAGAGAACTATTGTATCATCATAGTATCACCAGAGATAACTTAACAAGACAAGTCAAACATAGTTCATAGTAAGAAAGCAACAGACTGATCAAAACCTGACAAAGGTTTATTTATTTCAGTTCATAGCACTGCTCTAAAAGACCAAATTACATGCTAAGAAAAATGATGAGATTTGTTCCCCATGCTTTTGAAGTGTAAGTATGTCACCTATCCTCTCACCTCTTAACTCTCCCACCTCGCCTGCCCCCTTTTTCCTAATGTGAGTCATTCTCAGCTGGCCTTCTCTGTGTTCTGCTACAGACAGCTAGGTTTTTTTATGGCAGCCTGAGGGGAATAGATTGCTCAGTATGAAATGGTGCCCTTGTCTTTGCCACTGGATGTTTTCACACAGTCCTGACAGGCTTTGGAGTCGCACAATAAACAGTGGCCATTATGGCCTACTGAGAAAGCATGTATCCTCACACTTTATTCCTATCAAACTGCTTGCCATGTTCAACAAGGCTGACCTTGATCTGACAACATTCAGTACAACAGTATCTTTTATGGCACATTTCACCAGATAAAATTCACTGGTGACATTCTGTAGACATGCTGACTTTGCACCTGCTTAAAGCCCGAAATCTAGAAAGTAGGAGTATGAATATTACTTAGTATTTTTTCTGTATAGCAAAACCAGTTTTACTTTCTAAAGAACTCATATATATCTATACAAGAGAAGCGCTTTTCCAACAAAGGCAGACTCTGAAACAGAAAACAGCGGGGATTCGTTAGAGAAGGAGTTTAACTGTAATGGAAGCATTAAAGCATCTCGATTACTTTTCTCCATAATGTAACAAACAGAATAATTATGTACTCATTGCAGCCTTGGGTTAAAGCTTGTTTTCATAATGCTAGTTCCTCAGAGTATCACTGAGCTGATAAAATAAACATATATACCACAAAAAATATCTTAAGAAGTAAAATCCTCTTAAATATAGTTGATATGTCTAATGTTTATGATTTTTAAGTTGGAAGAATATTAAAAACTTTTTAGTGCATTTCTATATATTGTTTATTTGTATTAACAATTTTTAAGCAATGAATGCTTAACAAATACTTTTTTTGCCAGCAGAATCAGTAAAACAGGTGCAAACCATCAAGAAGTATGTCAAATAACCTAATAATGGCCAAAATATAATTTTTGCAGTGAATACAACAAAGACAATATGTTTTTTGGAATAACATTTAACATTTCAACTCTACAACTGGTTCAAACTGTTGTCTCAAGGTACTTTACAAACCTCATATATCATAAGAACATCCTGCACGACAGTGAATGCTGAGCTAAAGGAAGAGGTTTCTGATACAAAGCACTCTGTGTCTGATTGTAATGGGGCCCAGTGCAGCCGCTTCCTGCATTAGGCCCAAATTGAGTTAGTATATTACAGTGTAGGAAATAGGACACGCAGCCATACAGAATTGTTTGTGCATTCATACCAGTTTGCATCACAAGGTCTCACTGACTGATTTTCTTTAACATTTCAGTCATATCACTGATCATCACTTTACCATGCAGAAAGCATATGGCAACCTAACCCCAGCCTTGTCGGTCTAGCCTCCTACAAAATATACTTCAGTATTGTGAGAATCCTAATTATATAAGTAAATGAGTACAACTAAGGTAATAAAAAGCACTCAGCTGTTCATGTGCTGTACTGCTCTGCATTTGATCTCTCTCGCTGTCTCAGAGATGCTATCGAATTATCCTCGCAAGCTCAGGTGCCTACTCACTTAAAAAGTAGGTCACTGTGCTGATCTTTGTAGTTTGCTCAGCATTGCCAGGTTTTGGCTTGGTGGCTACCTGTGAATATCAGAGTGTGGAGTTCAGAGTTTGCATTCACTATGTCATGCTAATGGTGTGCTCTAGTTTCATGTCAGATTTTACCCATGCATACTCAATAAACTAAAGGACTATTTTTGATTTGTCATGTTGCATCATATGTAACTGTTTTACCCCAGAGAAATGTAATGAAATAAGACCTAACGTGATGTTACAGCAAAATGCATACAATGGTGAGCATAAACATACAGGAAAATATGTAGGACCTATAATGAACACATATTTTGTCTTTGCAATTATTTGGAATACTGTAGTAATACAAAAGGTTTATTTAGCACAGTACACTAGCTCTCATGCAACCTCTGGTAACCCATGTCAGTCATTATAATGCTATACTAACCCAAGTCAGTCATTAAAACTATATATTAACCCATCTCAGTCATTCTAATGATCTATTAACCCATGTCAGTCATTACAATAACTACTAATCTTTAGAATGCCATCTGCATGGAAATCCTCAGCAACTGTAAAATATCCCATTGCAGCCCAGTTTATGTAGCTTGTTAAAATTCTTAATTTAAAAAGCTGCTTTCCACATTTATGTGAGAACAAAACAGGCAGATGAAAAAGTAAAGCTGAAAGACTTAGTTTAAAGAGGGAATGATGAGGGCTTTGTTCATTAACCATGGCAAATGGGATTTTACAGAGGAAAAGGCAATGTGATTGTGTATGCCCACATCCAAATTCCTGCCATTTCATTTTGTTTACTATATTAAATTGGGGGACAAAAATAAGAAGGGCTGCTTAAGACCTGTGCTAAATATCTTTCACACTGTATGCATTATGTCTGGAAGGATTGTGTTCATTCTGAATGTATTAATGTGAATGAGAGAAACACTGGAATGCAGGCTCATACGCAAGAGGAATCTCATTGAGTAAAACGATTTTGTTTCTCATTACTGTAAGTGCTTGAATTTATTTTTCATGATTTTCCACGTAGACAGGACCAGATTAGATGCTGTTTGTGTTTGACAGAATTTTACCAGGGTTTCACATGAAGGCACATATTTTTGAAAAAAGAAAAGGGTCAGTCTGTTGTAAACTTCGTCAACCTTTTAGTATTAGGCTCAAATTTTTTGTCGAGCCTATTTTAAGTCTTTTATTGAAAACATGCACTAAACTTAACTTAAGCTGACTATTTCATAACTGCCCTCGGTTTTCAGTCAGAAAAAAATCCACTGGTTTTCACTGTGTCTTTAATTAGTTGACCTTCTTAGTGAGCTACTTCAACAGACTTTAGATAAAGACATATTACATTTACATTTACATTTACATTTAATCATTTGGCTGAAGCTTTTATCCAAAGCGACTTCCAGGACAGAGGAAACAATCAAGCAT